>CM065598.1:104807226-105449726 GCA_033119425.1 Bufotes viridis
AATAAGGGCAGATACAGAGGATTACACCCAGTATACAGGACAGGAGAAGTGGTACTGTGCAGTGTATATATACAGAATAAGAGCAGATACTGAGGATTACACCCGGTATACAGGACAGGAGAAGTGGTACTGTGCAGTATATATACAGAATAAGAGCAGATACTGAGGATTACACCTAGTATACAGGACAGGAGAAGTGGTACTGTGCAGTGTATATATATACAGAATAGGAGCTTGTGAGGTGAGAAGTTCATATATACAGAACAGTTATTATAGGAGATGACTATTTTTTAATTTTTAGTAGAGTAAGAAGACCGCAGGTTCAGTCACTTTTGATTCATGGAGTCTACATGCCTCTATGGGAGGGTATGGATGTGTTTAATATTCGGGAGGGCTAGCTTCTTCAAAATGCCAACTTTTGGCAGATAGAGAAATGCTCTGGTCTCCCGTGATGGTGACGTCCTTCATGATCATTTCTCACGTATCTCTGGACAGAACATGGACCAATTCTCTGTCGTTCTGATGTTCTATTCCTTGCTGATTTCTCTTCCAAGCCGTAAATCTTATGCGACTGCTCACAATTTCCCTAAGATTATATAAGCACAGGATAATAGTCCCGCGGGCGGCCCAATGGGCACAACATCATAGTAACCTATGATGCTGTGTGCACGACCTATGCCGCTCCGGGACAGATTGCCCGCTCACGGACTGTATGTCTCGGACGGCATACGGTCGAGTGCAAGGGGCGTAAGACACATGAAAGAGAGGGCGATATTTTTCACGTTTGCGAGTAATCGTTAATGCCCATGACCTGTAACTCTGCTGTATGGCATGTTGTCAATTATGGTTTCTCTCTCATAATAATCCTCTTTCCTTTTATATGCAATGTTATTTTTTCTTTGATGTTCATTTTATGTTTTTATATAAATTCCACTTGTGAATGGAAAATTGTTTGAATAACAAATGTTTGTATGCAGCTTGTATAATTGGACAAAGCAAGCTAAAAAAAATAAATTCTGAGTGCTGTGTTTAATCTGAATTAATGAATAAAAGTGCACACGGCTTCCGGGATCTCACTGAAAATTTCTGGAACGTGGCTCGGTTGTGACGGCTGACAGCATCAGGGCTCTGAGCACCTCGGCCCTGGAGCTAGAGAAGGGGAATTATCTGGATGCTCTTCAGTCAGTGGAGGGTTATTAATGATAGAAGAGAAGAGTGTAATAAAGAAAATACCTTAAAGAAATAGTTGACACTTCCAAGGCGCTGTGCTCCGCAGTGAAGGACTCCTGTGAAATGAATAGTAGTCCAGGACTAGAGCGCCAGAAAAGGAATGCAATGTATGGCCTTCATGATATTTTTTAATGCTTCCTTGTTGTCTCAAACCTTTTATAAGTCCAGGTAGTTTATTATTGTTAGGAACTGGTTGTTGCAGAGTGAGCCTCGCCGAATGGTAGCCCAAAAATGCAACTAAGCAGAAAGGACCCCTGAGCCTTGGTCAAGACAGCTAGGGAAGAAGATTAATTCTGGTCACTAAATGAGCCGGAAGTACTGCTCCACTGTGTGCACGTGTGTGCAGAGACTGTGTGTGAGCAGAGCTCAGGGACCGATCAGCCAGAGCCATGAGGGGAGATGAAGTGAAGCTGTGGTCCCAGCGATTAGGATCAGCAGCAGAGTGTCAGCACTAGGATCACCGGAGCAGCTGCTGGCAAGCTGACCTCAGAGGAGCCCTGGAGTCTACAGGTTAGGATGCACTCATACATCGCAGCTTTTCTGCGGTTGGGGCGTGCGCACCTTGTGGACGAGTACTGTGCTGCTGTACGAGCTGCAGGATCATATTAACTAATTATTTTCCAAATGTTTCCTTGATAATGGCCGTGCGGTAACCAGTTTAACTGCAGGATCCTGTTGGGCCAAGGATATTTTAAATTGATGGTTCGTCTCTATAGTGTGTACGACCTTTGGGTCCCCATCGATCCACAGAGTAAGGCCTCATGCACACGACTGTATGTATTTTGCGGTCCACAAAAAAAAAGGATCTTCAAAAAGTACAGATGACGTCCGTGTGCCTTCCGTATTTTTCAGAACTGAACAGCTGGCCCCTAATAGAGCAGTCCTGTCCTTGTCCGTAATGCGGGCAATAATAAGACGTGTTCTATTTTTTTGCGGAACGGAATTACAAACAATACGGAAACGTATTTTCTTTTCGTGTGCATTTGCTTTTTTTTTTGGCTGACCATACACTGAACCATTTATTTTAATGGGTCCGCAAAAAAACCAAACAGAAGTTACTCCATGTGCATTCCATTTCGTATGTCCCTTCCACTTCCGCAAAAAAATAAATAAATAAAACATATCCTATTATTGTCCGCATTACTGACAAGGATAGGACTGTTCTATTAGGGGTCAGCTGTTCTGTTCCGCGAAATATGGAATGCACGCGGACGTCATCCTTTTTTTTTTTAGGACCGCAAAATACATACGGCCGTGTTCATGAGCCCTATAGGGGCTGCAGTATTGGCCCAGATCCTCCTGCCACTTGCTGCCACCTCCTGCCTACGTGCTGTGCAGTGCAAGGGGCCATGCCGCGGCCCCCTGCAGTTACTGGGAGCACTGCACAAGGTCACTTACTTTTCTCCCCTTTGTTCTCAAGATTAGTGGGGGTGATAAAGTTTGGGTCCCCACCAATCATATAGTGATTATATTTTATCTAGTGATAGATCATCATTTTACTAGATGGAAATGGCCTTTTCAGTGCAGTCTATAGCTGGGATATCTGTGATCAGATGTCAGACGTGTTTCTTCATGCACTCGGCTGTAGAATAAGACGACGTCCTCGCCTGTGCCCATTGCTGATTGCAGATTACTGGGGCGACGTCTAATATTGTGTCCAGTGCGGCCACAGCATGGTGCGGCCGCATTATTGGTCCCTATACTCAGGGTGGATGCTTACAGGAATCAAACCTCCGGCTCTGACACTGAGAATACATTTCTATCAGAAACCTCGCATTCTCGATGACACCGGAATTCTCCCCTGAAAGTGCACCTTTCCTTTTAACCCTTGTAACAGAAATCAATGCTGTAACTCTGGGGAAATAGTCTTCTCTTTGTTCCCTCATTCTTACATTAATTCCTAATCTATCAAAGGTTCCATATAATTGCCCCAGAAATGGGTTTATTTTTTCTATGAGGGGAACAATCTTCTTTGATCATATTAATGCAGCGCAGAATCGCGGCCATTCATGTACCATGAGCGCTCGTGTTCCCCTCCTAGTCCAGACACCCCTGTGTCTGTAAGGAGACTAAACCCCCGGCTTCAAGCACACCGAGGCCGGGGATATTTGTCTGGACAGCGGAGAATCAGCGGAGATAGAGGTGGGAATCCCGCTGTGAGTTTGTAAGTGATTATTATTCCAGACTGGGTGACCGGAGTGCGGCCTCCACACAGGGCATGGACTATCCTGGAGGCGAAGCAATGAGATGAGACAACAGTTTTTCCCTGTTGATGTTTTAATTCATTTTTGGGTTATGAGGGAAAAAAATATCTTTCGAAGAGAATTAGTAAAATCCACATGTTAAAAAATCACCGGTTAGACCAGCTGACATTTGGTAATTTCATGTTTTACTTACAGAGAAATTAAAGTTTTTGCAAATGTGACAGCGGGGAGTGAAACCATAGTGATTGTTAGTCTCGAGTTTAGGAAAAAGAGTCACACACTGTGGAACGGACACTTACACGGTGGCATCCGTGTCAGCTGCAGATCCGCCAATGCATACTGCCCATCGGTAGTCAGAGGCGCTCCCTGCTCTTCTGGCGGGTAATTATTGAGGGTAAAGATTATAGTTTGCTTGTTGTAAACCATTCAAATGGTAAATAACTAACTGAGGAGCTGAGAGATAAGAGGGTGAGAGTGCCGCGGATCAGTAGCTGTGATCTCATCGTCTACAGCGACTTCCGTCCTCCATAACACCACTTCACTCATCAGATAAAAGCAAACTGTGAGATGTGAGTTGTTTCTCGGCAGATGACCTTTTTCTGCAGGGGTACGTTTTAGTAATTACGCATGAAATGTCTGTGTCGTTGTGAACCCGGTGACACCTGAGACCGGCGGATGGGCGAGACATCTCCGGGGCGATAAGTAGCTGTAATTTGGACGTGCACTCATTTGTTCACCCGTACGAGGCGCACTTGACAGCTGGGCCGTCTCATACTCATTATCTCTCCTTGTTGTTCCAAATAGATTTTCATTATCCGGAGTCTGTCCCTTTGAAGTGAAAAGCGGCAACAGCGTTCAATATGGCGAGCAGTTCACAGAAAGCTCTTATTACGCTATCAGAGGAATTCCACGGGCTTACATTACATGTCTGCATTAATAACATAACTCGATAATCATGATTACTGTTATTCTACAACATCTAGAAAATACATACCACAAGCCTTTGTCACGCAGGACTGTGGCTCGGTGCGCAGGAGGGTGCCGCCGACATTATATTACGTTCCACATTATTTAAGATACGTTATCTAATGGCCTTACACACCTGGGAATATATTATTAAGAAATCTTACATTTATATGCCATCACACGGCAGCCATTCCCACTTGCTGACCAAGTTCACTTCTGGCTTTCTGTACCTATAATGGGCCGTAAATATTAGTCCTTGGCCAGAGAACGTTTTGTCCCAGCAAGAAAGTCTTAGCTTTTATAGCTACTTTTCAGAATGTTTTAGGGAATAGCTGGGAGAGAATATGCAGGAGGCATTCATGCTGCCGCTCATTTGCCTTGGTGTATGTGCAGCAAGTCCCCGGAGACCTTTTCCCCTCATGATGGATTACTTGCATTCTGTTCTTTCTCTCCTGCACGCCTTAGCCGACTTACAGACGACAATTTGAAAATGCAGAGCTACAGTGCTGTGAAACAAAGTGCACGACATAGCAGCCCAGTGGGCATTTGGTTGGATTGGAGGTGAATTTCAGACTGCTCCAGAAGATGGTTCAGCTAAATTGTAGTCGCTGATTTAAACACCACTTTAAGGCCTCATTCACATTTCCTGTGGGGCAGTAAAAAAAAAAATCCTAGTGAGGGGCTTCATGAATGATGACTGTCATTCAGTATAATTTAGCGGTCCTGGGATTGTTCTGTAAGTTAACATCTGTTCCTTGGTGTTTGTGCCTATCCTGAAATAAACTTTGTATAATTGACATACACAAGCACGTGATTACTCTCTGTATAGAAATCTGTTTCCCTGGACAGCTCCAGCCTTCTCCACCTGCGCACAGCTTGTTCCTCATCTGTCTTGGTAGAAGGATCTCGTTGCAGATTACATCCCAGTAATGCATACACAGTGTAGGCTACAACCACAGGAGCCAGTTAGGGTGTAACCAAGGAAGTGCTGCGTACTCTCAACGCTGCAGTAACACAAGCTTCCAGCCGTCTGTAAGGACACCTGCTAGTCACTGAATGTGGCCCGAAGGAGTCATTTGTGTATATGAAGGGAAGAGAGGAAGCCATTGAAATGAGACTGTTTAAGATTAGCTGCTGAAGGGTGGATCAGGCAGTATGAGCAAAGTTCAAGTAAAAAGCCAGATATTAAATAAGAGACTGGTTTCCCTTGGATGGGAGGAGAGCGTTTTCATTGAAACATTAGCACTAACACCCCAACGAAATAAGACGGATGAGGGAAAGGAGATTTCTCCGTTGCAGGTGCTGTGACTGCTTCTGTTGTCAACAGGTTTCAAGATGAAAGGTTTCTGGTAATTTTACAACCGCATATTCAGTATCTTAGGTGGTGTTATACCGCGGTGCATCCCTCGTTTCTCCTCTAGCAAACATAGGGATTGTTAGTGCAGTTATACAGACTGCAGGGCTCCATGCAGGGCTGCTTTATGCTTAGTCTTTGGGTCTTAGAAATAAGATGATAGTTTAAAATGTTTAAATTAACTGAAAACATACTGTCGTTTACCAGAAATAGTAGTCCATCATCATTACTGATAAATCCCTGTTTTTGGTAGAAGTGATATTTTTACCTAGTAAACTATTGACATGTACGTGTAGTAGAGAAATAGAAAAAAAACAGACCCACCAATTAGGACACATCCCGCTTATTCTAAGTGATTGAATCATTAAAGGGGTTGTCTAGGCTTTTACTATTGATGACCTATCCTCGGGATAGGTCATCAATATCAGATCGGAGGGGTCCCACACCTGCACCTCTCGATCAACTGTATGAAGGGAAGGCACGCGCCATCAATAGTAAAAGCCCGGACAACCCCTTCAATTGGTGAAGTGATTCATTCTGTGGAATAACAAATGTAAATTTTGGCCATTATTTAAGGTAGGAGGGCGGCGAATGTTGCACATGTTGGTTATAGTGCATTTCCTTCTTAAATATTGGGAAAATGGGTCATTCCAGACATTGTCCTGATATAGAACCCACTTTGATTAAAAAATGTATTACAGAGGGAAAAATTTACAAAGAAGTGCAGCAAGTGATAGGCTGCTCACCTAAAAAAATCTCAAATGCCTTGAAGTGGCAACAAAAACCTGAAAGATGAGGAAGGAAGCTATAGCAGAAGCTCAGCAAATGATCACCAGAAAGATGAGAGAAGATCTAAAATCAGTCACCAAGGAGCTCAGCTACAATCAGAAGACGATGAAGAGAAGACAAGGATCACCAGAAAGATGAGAGAAGATCTGAAGTCACCAAGGAGCTCAGCTACAATCAGAAGACGATGAAGAGAAGCAAATGATCACCTCCAGAGGGAAAGATCTGAAGTCACCAGGGAGCTCAGCTACAATCAGAAGACGATGAAGAGAAACCAATGATCACCTCCAGAGTGAAAGATCTGAAGTCACCAGGGAGCTCAGCTACAAACAGAAGATGATGAAGAGAAACCAATGATCACCTCCAGAAATATCTGAAGTCACCAGGGAGCTCAGCTACAATCAGAAGATGATGAAGAGAAGACAAGGATCACCAGAAAGATGAGAGAAGATCTGAAGTCACCAGGGAGCTCAGCTACAATCAGAAGACGATGAAGAGAAGCAAATGATCTCCTCCAGAGGGAAAGATCTGAAGTCACCAGGGAGCTCAGCTACAATCAGAAGACGATGAAGAGAAGACAAGGATCACCAGAAAGATGAGAGAAGATCTGAAGTCACCAAGGAGCTCAGCTACAATCAGAAGACGATGAAGAGAAGCAAATGATCACCTCCAGAGGGAAAGAGCTGAAGTCACCAGGGAGCTCAGCTACAATCAGAAGACGATGAAGAGAACACAAGGATCACCTGCAGGAAGAAGATCTGAAGTCACCAGGGAGCTCAGCTACAAACAGAAGATGATGAAGAGAAACCAATGATCACCTCCAGAAATATCTGAAGTCACCAGGGAGCTCAGCTACAAACAGAAGATGATGAAGAGAAACCAATGATCACCTCCAGAAAGAAGATCTGAAGTCACCAGTGAGCTCAGCTACAATCAGAAGATGATGAAGAGAAACCAATGATCACCTCCAGAAAGAAGATCTGAAGTCACCAGGGAGCTCAGCTACAAACAGAAGATGATGAAGAGAAACCAATGATCACCTCCAGAAAGAAGATCTGAAGTCACCAGGGAGCTCAGCTACAAACAGAAGATGATGAAGAGAAACCAATGATCACCTCCAGAAAGAAGATCTGAAGTCACCAGTGAGCTCAGCTACAATCAGAAGATGATGAAGAGAAACCAATGATCACCTCCAGAAAGAAGATCTGAAGTCACCAGGGAGCTCAGCTACAAACAGAAGATGATGAAGAGAAACCAATGATCACCTTTAGAAATATCTGAAGTCACCAGGAAGCTCAGCTACAATCAGAAGATGATGAAGAGAAGCAAATGATCACCTGCAGGAAGATAAAAGACGAGAAGAAAGTGAAGCCAAGTTACCAGCAAGAACTCCCCACAAAGTTCTGGAAAAAAAAAAAACATGTCCTGATTAAGTTAAAATTTGACAAGGAACATATTGACCGTCTCAAAGAGAAATAGCAAACATTGTGTGGCCTGATGAAACAGAACTGTTCTTGTGGTAGTAGTGGCTGCAGACAGTGTCAGACAAGCCACAGTACACTATGGAGGCTGTAAAGCACGGTGGGGCAGACCTCCTGACATGGGGATGGTTTTAAACCATGATGTTGGGCAGTGTGATTTATATCAGAATACTCGAGGTGACATTGCCCTATGTAGATGAAGAGATTCCCATAATAAATGGGATAAATTCAACACGACAATCGTCAAAGCCCACTAATAAGAGAACAATATCTTGGTTACAGAAAACAGGACTGAGGTAATGGAGCAGCCGCCCAGTCCCCGACCTAACATAGGGAACTTGTGGGGTGACATCTAAATGCAGTTTGAGACAAAACCCAGAAATGAGAAGTGGAATGTAGTCCAAGCGTCCTGGACTGGGGACCTGTTCACGGAGGTGAGAAGTCTAGCAGTTCTCAGAGACACTGGTTGTACCACTAAATATCAGTCATTCAAAGGAAAGGGAATTCTCCAACATATTTTCAGTTTATACATTAAATGTTTGAAGTTGACAATGCTGTCATTACTAACTTTTCTATTCCTTTACTTTCTGTAGATGGTTAGCATTTTTCTGTTGTTTTGAAATTAAATATGAAGGATTTTCAGTGAATTTGCATTTATGGAAATAAGTTATAATGATTTTACGCTTTATTTGCTATTTTAAACTCACTGCTATTTTTGAACACTACTGTACATGGCGCCTCTTTTTCATCTTTTTAGCTGCAGATCTGCCGGTTCGCAGGCTCCTTCTGCCACCACTTCTCAGACTGCCTAATGCTTTGACAAGACGCTTCCGTCTTCCCTTGGATTGGCCACCAATGCTCACATGAACAGTGCTGGCCAATCCAATAGCAGGGATGTCACATAGGCAGAGTCTTAGGCAACTGATGCACGGTGTGCGGTGCGGCTATCCTGGACGGCAGAAGAGGTGAACGAGAACTAGTGAATCTGCAACTAAAAAGGAGGTCACCGTGTGCTTTGTTCGTTCCCCAGTTAATCAGATTTTCCCCCCCCTTAAACTGGAGAATCATTTTAAGTCTTTATGGCAGCGGTATTTTTGATGTTTGTCCATGTAAAAATCTGTGATGGATATTAGTTTTCACACTCTCCACTAGATGTCGGCACAGACAGGTGCAGAGGCTTCTCATTTTACAGCCTGCAGTGAAAGTCAACATCCTCTCTCCATTATGATTTGTAGGCTGAAGGTTGGTGACTATGAAAGGTCCAACTGAGCTAAGAAATGGAGCATTCATCAACCATGGCAAAGGGAAGATGGCCGAATGGTGAGGCAGGTGACTGCGAGCTCCGGTAATGTCACTGCCCGTCTCCGGGACCAGAGATTGCTGTAGACTGCAGGGAGCATTGCTTCCAGCATAATGCACAACGCATGTGAAGTCCGTAAATGTTAGGTGAATTTGTGATATCTGGTGCAGGTATATAATGGAACTGATGCTGATAAGACACTGTATCTAAGCCTATGATGTGTGATACCGTCTGCTGAGTCACGGTCTAATCCTATGATGTCAACAATACTCTGCTGAATCTAAGCCTTTCCCGTGATGCTGAACTGCTGTATCTAAACTTGTGTGATACTGTCTGCTGAGCTGTGGTATCTAATCCTATGATGTGTGATACTGTCTGCTGAGTCACGGTCTAATCCTATGATGTGTGATGCTCTCTCCTGTATCCAAGCTTATCATGTGTGATACTGTCTGCTGAGTCACGGTCTAATCCTATGATGTGTGATGCTCTCTCCTGTATCCAAGCTTATCATGTGTGATACTGTCTGCTGAACTGCTGTATCCTATACCCCCCATTAGTCCATGTATTGTATTGTTCTGACACCCTGGGCCTTCTCTCTGGAGGCTGGTGGTCAGGCCGGTGCACTGACCCCAGACAGACGCCATGTGAATGCTGTGTTCCTGTATGTTGGGTGCGGCGCTGACTGCAGAGCTGGCCTTCCTTTCTGTAGCTCTTACTTCACGTTATAAAATCCTCTCACTTTTATACCGTTCCAGCTCAGCATTCATAGCTCAGGAATCCTTCAGATGACGGCGATTTTATTACTCAGTCCAGCAGAGAGTTTGTTTTCGGAGATGCCATTTACACTCCACACCAGGGACTATTTTTAAGTTCCCTTCCTCCCAACTTCAGTAGTAATAGGAGAGCAACCAAGAAAAAGCCGCAGGTTCCATCAACACTGCGCCGCGCTGTTTACTCCTCTGACATCCAGATAAAACCGTCTATTTACTCCACAGCTTCATACTTTCCATATTTAAGCGAGTAGTCATTTTCCAATTGGAAATCTAGATGGAAAAAAAAAATCAGCCTCTGTCCCTGAGCAGGTAGACGGCTGTTATTGGTCCTGGCAGACACCTCGCCCCGCGTTGTTGGGTGGCGTATTTGAGGCATTAGCAGTGATTCATTGCCCCATGCAAGAGACGGACCTGAAATGTGGAATTTTAAATTACAGCCTTGACATTGGATGGGCTTAGCCAAATCACAATTACTTTGTCAGAGTATATATATATATATCCGCCTGTCTTCAGCCTTTCCATTTTCGTCCAGAAAGGCGTATGACTATATAATTCAGTCACTGCAGCCATTCTGTAAAAGGGTCCGGCAGACGCTGGTAATGGAGTAGCAATTTATTAATGGGATCTGATAATTCACTTTGCAGAGCAGCAAATTCTGTGTTATTTTAATAGTTTTTTGGAAGGCCGCGTTTATTTGGAGCCATAAAGCCTGTGGTCAGTAGATGGCTGCAATAACCTCGCTGCTTGGAAATGGAATTTACTTTTGCCATCCAAGGAATAAGCCTTTTCCTCAGCCTGGTGGGAGTTGTATTCCGTGTACTGTAGCTGACTACTCCAATGGTTGTCTGGGCTTCGTGCAGGTTCAGGTAGCTCCAGTGCCTTTTTGGAGACTTCAGTACTTTTTCCATGAGTTTCTTGGTTTTTTAGAAGACCATTCATTTAAATCACACATTGGATCTCTGTGAATGAAAGGTTCAAGTTGAAATTACCAATGTAAATGGGGTAATTTCTAGAGAACAAAATGACATATCTCCATCAATCCCCAATATTTTAGGAGGCAATTGAAGGCTGGATTCCAAATTACCCCAAAAATCATTGAGGTCAGAGTTCATTTCACTGACCCCTGTTATAGTCATCTGTGTGGGAGCCGGAGGTGGGACCCTGAGCGTCACACATTTTTACTTGTCTATGGGATAACCCCTTTAATTGCTATGGGCCAAGATCCAGTGACACATGAGGAGAGGGTAGGGGGTTGTATATGTCAGACAGTCAGTGAGTGCTGTGGAGATCTCGGAGGTGGATGTCGCTGACAGAAAGCTGAGCTACTATGGCTGTATAATGGTAGCTATTATGCTGGATCCCCATGTAATTCTGCAGGGCGGTAGTGTGCTGCGTAGCCCAGGACCATGCAGCAAAACTGCAGCAAAGTGCCAGTGTATCTCAACAATTGACTTTAGATCGCAGCTCTGCCTTCTTGACATCGATCTGTAGATACAAACGTTCTCTTCACCTCTACTTGTCGACCAACTGAACGCTACCACCACACGACTGCTGTGTGGAAACCCACTCTTAGGGTCCATTTACACGTCCGTTGTTTAGTTCCGCATCTGATCCCGATTTTTCGGACTAGTCACTGAATAGTTGCGGACAGAATTCGGACCCATTGGTTTTCAATGGGTCTATAAAATATGCGGGCAGCACAAACAGTGTTGTCCGCATAATTTTATTAGTACATAGTGTCTGTAAAAAAATAAAACATGTCCTATTCTAATCCGAAAATTGCAGTCCGTTGTGCAATGCAATTTTATTCTTCTATCCGTTTTTTGGCGGATCCGCAAAAAACGTATGACAAACAGAAAGAATTCTTGGAAAATAGGATCCACAAAAAACGGTCCTATTTTCGGATTATAGAAAAACAACGGACGTGTGAATGGACGGCCGATTCCTGCAGCTTGGGAATAAGAAACTGATTTGGTAGAAGAGATGCAAATGGACAGAGCAGATGGAATAGAGACGGTGCCAGCCGGCAGTCTCCTTTAACGCTTATCAGCCCGTGCTGTCAGGCGTTCAGCTGTGTTGTCCGTTTTCTTGGCCTGCATCTCCTCCTGGGGTGGACAGGGTTGTACAAGCTGCGATTTTCCTGCTCTGCTTTATGTTACCGCTGATTGGCTCCACAAGAAGAAATTCCACTCCATTTTCTTTATTTCCAACTCCGATTACTGTCGTCGTTTCTCTCTCATTTCATATGTCAAGATACCAGAACATCTGACAATTCAGCTTTCTGTCCATTATTTGCTTTTCCGCTTTCAGTCCCAGTCCTGTCATCTTGACATTGATATCTATAAAACCAAATATTATGAAAGTGCTTTAATCTATGCAGCTCGAATGGCCATCTGTTGCACAATTGCAAGCCTCCGCTAGAGGGAACCCCCGAGTTCTGGAAGCTCTCCACATCTGTAGCTTGTCCTTTATACTGTGCTGCTTTTATTTCAGGTGCTTTTTAGCTGAATTATGCAGATCTACACAGTGTCACAGGAGCGATAGGTCTGGTCCTGCAATGGGTTGTATTGTATTAGGAAAAATTACTCCTAATTATGTAAAATCTGCATTTTGCAATCTATGCCTATGGATTTTATAGAGAGGAGCCGGAAAAATCCCTCCAACCACCCAGAACCATTTTAAAGAGGACCTTTCATGTGAAAAAAAAGTATGAACCAAGTATGATGATATGGAGAGCGGTGCCCAGGGATCTCACTGCACTTACTATTATCGCTGGGCGCCGCTCCGTTCTCCCTCTATGTCCTCTGGTATCTGGTGACTTGGTCCTACTGGGAGGAGTCTGCCCTTTTTGTCCTGGGCGTCTCCCAGGCTGTGAGGTCTGCGCTGCGATTGGACAGCGCTACAGCCGGGGAGAAGGAGACGCCCAGGACAAAAAGGGCACACTCCTCCCAGGAGGACCAAGTCACCGAAGATAACGGAGGACATAGCCGGAGAACGGAGCGGTGCCCAGCGATAATAGTAAGTGCAGTGAGATCCCTGGGCGCCGCTCTACATATCATCATACTTGGTTCATACTTTTTTTTACATGATGGGTCCTCTTTAAATTTTAGTGCTATAGTACATGTACCGGTGTGTATCCACCAGCTGCAGATCAGACCACATATCAGATGTTTCATATTGGGAAGCATTCTCTCATAGAGCTCTGTGAGCAGCTGCGGCTCTGGCCTCATATACAATGCTCTTTTCAGAATCTGTACATTTGTAGTTTGCCGATGCATACACATAATGAACCGCCATATGCATTTAGTTAACTTTTTTGGTAGGACATTTGATTAACAGGCATTCCGCCTGCCGTTCTTCCTGTTTGTGACAATGAGAGTCATTTACCACACGCTGTCTCTATGCTGGTTAGTGAGGTAACACACATAGCGTTAGGCTGTCTCATCTGCAGTGATAGTGGCCCCTGTGGAGCATGGCACAGGTGAGAGAAACCCATCCAGAGGTTCAAGAATCTGTGAATGGTGACCACACTGCATTCCACCAAGTTTGGTGTTTTGCTTATGATGGGATGTGATGCTCATAGACTTAGCAATTCTGTCTCACTGATGGACTATACACTATGATAGGTCACATAATGGGGGAGAGAATGAGACTACAGGAGCCAGCGGGCCATGTTATATGTATAATAATAATATTATGGCATTGTTGTATGTACAGGGCTACACCGTAACATTACAGTATTGTTATATGTACAGGGCTACACCGTAACATTACAGTATTGTTATATGTACAGGGCTACACCGTAACATTACAGTATTGTTATATGTACAGGGCTACACCGTAACATTACAGTATTGTTATATGTACAGGGCTACACCGTAACATTACAGTATTGTTATATGTACAGGACTACACCGTAACATTACAGTATTGTTATATGTACAGGGCTACACCGTAACATTACAGTATTGTTATGTACAGGACTACACCGTAACATTACAGTGTTGTTATATATACAGGGCTACACCGTAACCTTACAGTATTGTTATATGTACAGGGCTACACCGTAACATTACAGTATTGTTATGTACAGGACTACACCGTAACATTACAGTATTGTTATGTACAGGGCTACACCGTAACATTACAGTATTGTTATATGTACTGGGCTACACCGTAATCTTACAGTATTGTTATATGTACTGGGCTACACCGTAACATTACAGTATTGTTATATGTACAGGGCTACACCGTGACCTTACAGTATTGTTATATGTACTGGGCTACACCGTAACCTTACAGTATTATTATATGTAGAGGACTACACCGTAACATTACAGTATTGTTATATGTACAGGGCTACACCGTAACATTACAGTATTGTTATATGTACAGGACTACACCGTAACATTACAGTATTGTTATATGTACAGGGCTACACCGTAACATTACAGTATTGTTATATGTACAGGACTACACCGTAACATTACAGTATTGTTATATGTACAGGGCTACACCGTAACATTACAGTATTATTATATGTAGAGGACTACACCGTAACATTACAGTATTGTTATATGTACAGGGCTACACCGTAACATTACAGTATTGTTATATGTACAGGACTACACCGTAACATTACAGTATTGTTATATGTACAGGGCTACACCGTAACATTACAGTATTGTTATATGTACAGGACTACACCGTAACATTACAGTATTGTTATATGTACAGGGCTACACCGTAACATTACAGTATTGTTATATGTACAGGGCTACACCGTAACATTACAGTATTGTTATATGTACAGGGCTACACCGTAACATTACAGTATTGTTATGTACAGGACTACACCGTAACATTACAGTATTGTTATATCTACTGGGTTACACCGTAACATTACAGTAATGTTATATGTACTGGGCTACACCGTAACCTTACTGTATTGTTATATGTACTGGGCTACACCGTAACCTTACAGTATTATTATATGTACTGGGCTACACTGTAACCTTACTGTATTGTTATATGTACTGGGCTACACCTTAACATTACAGTAATGTTATATGTACAGGACTACACCGTAACCTTACAGTATTATTATATGTACTGGGCTACACCGTAACCTTACTGTATTGTTATATGTACTGGGCTACACCGTAACCTTACAGTATTATTATATGTACTGGGCTGCACTGTAACATTACAGTAATGTTATATGTACTGGGCTACACTGTAACCTTACAGTATTGTTATATGTACAGGACTACACCGTAACCTTACAGTATTATTATATGTACTGGACTACACCGTAACATTACAGTATTGTTATATGTACTGGGCTACACCGTAACATTACAGTATTGTTATATGTACTGGGCTACACTGTAACATTACTGTATTGTTATATGTACTGGGCTACACCGTAACCTTACAGTATTGTTATATGTACAGGGCTACACCGTAACCTTACAGTATTGTTATATGTACAGGGCTACACCGTAACCTTACAGTATTGTTATATGTACAGGGCTACACCGTAACATTACAATAATGTTATATGTACAGGACTACACCGTAACATTACAGTATTGTTATATGTACAGGACTACACCGTAACATTACAGTATTGTTATATGTACTGGGCTACACCGTAACCTTACAGTATTGTTATATGTACAGGGCTACACCGTAACCTTACAGTAATGTTATATGTACTGGGCTACACCGTAACCTTACAGTAATGTTATATGTACTGGGCTACACTGTAACCTTACAGTAATGTTATATGTACTGGGCTACACCGTAACCTTACAGTATTGTTATATGTACAGGGCTACACCGTAACCTTACAGTAATGTTATATGTACAGGGCTACACCGTAACCTTACAGTAATGTTATATGTACTGGGCTACACTGTAACCTTACAGTATTGTTATATGTACTGGGCTACACTGTAACCTTACAGTATTGTTATATGTACTGGGCTACACTGTAACCTTACAGTATTGTTATATGTACTGGGCTACACTGTAACCTTACAGTTATGTTATGGTATATGTTAATCACTGCGATAATACACAGATGCTAAATAAATACATAGGATATTTTTGACACGTATGATATTTTTCCTTTTAGAGGATTTCCCGAATGGCACATGGCTAGGAGACGAAAATAATCCTGAGATGCGCGTTAGATGCCCCATCACAGCCGCCGACATGCTGCACATCAGCACCAACTGCCGGACAGCAGAGAAGATGGCACTAACGCTGCTTGACTACCTTTTCCATCGTGAGGTGCAAGCAGTCTCCAACCTCTCAGGACAAGGGAAACATGGGAAAAAGCAGCTCGATCCATTGATGATTTACGGCATCCGTTGTAAGTAGGACAGATGATTACAGTTTTGTGCTATTCTTTATACCGCAGTACCTTGCATTTTGTGCTGTCAGATTACCCCTACACCTTTCACATACATTACTCTCAAAGAGTTTGGGATATTTGGCTTGTGGGTGAAATTTCAGGATGAACCTAAAGTGCCCCCTAACCTTTACAGGTGAACTTAATGTGACCTTCTCTAACAGTCCGAATGCACATGTCCAATTGATTAATGTTCAGAATTCACACCAGGTATTTGATCTATGAATCTTCCAATACATTTCCTGGTTCAATTAGAATTGGTATTAAACAGTCCTCCTCATCATGCTGCTCACATTCTAACATGAGACCAAGACGACGCCTAACAAATGATCATCGGTACCTCACCATTGTGAGGCTTCAAGCCGAAGGTTCTCAGACGGACAAAGGACCGGTCGGCCTCAGTGCTGTTCACTGATGAAAGTCCATTCACACTGAGCAGAAATGATGGCCGCCAGCGATGATGGAGACGTCACGGAGAGCGCTCTGCATCAGCCACTGTGGTCACCAGATGAGCCTTTGGTGGTGGTGTTACAGTGTGGGCCGGTGTGTCTCGTCAGTACAGAACTGCCGTACACTGTGAATGGTCCAGTGACAGCCCAGACTACCTGAAGAACATCAGTAATCCAGTCCTTGTGCCTCTGCAGGAACAGCACCGGCCTAATGTCATCTTCATGGAGGACAATGCTCCAGCTCATCGAGGTCCATCATTAGGGAACGGCTGCTGGAGACTGGGGGACCTCACATGGAGCGGCTGCTGGAGACTGGGGGACCTCACATGGAGCGGCCGCTGGAGGCCGGGGGACCTCACATGGAGCGGCTGCTGGAGACCGGGGGACCTCACATGGAGCGGCTGCTGGAGACTGGGGGACCTCACATGGAGCGGCTGCTGGAGGCTGGGGGACCTCACATGGAGCGGCTTTTGGAGACTGGGGGACCTCACATGGAGCGGCCTGCACTTCCTCCAGATCTGAATACCTATGGGATTAGCTGAGTCACTGTGTAGAGGCTCATAACTCACCCAGAACTTCAATGACCTGAGGGCCGCCCTTCAAGAAGAGTGGGATGCCATGTCTCAGCAGACAATAAGGCGACTTGTGAACATCATGAGACGTTGTTGTCAGGCTGGAATTGATGCTCAGGACCACAGGACAAGTTCCTGAGACGCTGACATTTTGTGGCGGTATACCCAGCACTGGGGTCGGTGAGAAGCTGACATTTTGTGGCGGTATACCCAGCACTGGGGTTGGTGAGAAGCTGACATTTTGTGGCGGTATACCCAGCACTGGGGTCGGTGAGAAGCTGACATTTTGTGGCGGTATACCCAGCACTGGGGTCGGCTTCTGAGATGAGGAAATCACCATTACTGCTTCTACTTAATGCCCGACTGTCATGATATAATATCACTGGAGCCGGAACTTACATTTTCCAGAAATTTCACCCGAAAGCCAAATATCCCAAACTCTTTGTGAGTAGTGTATTTATAGTAGAACTTCACAATGGCCTCAAAAAGTGGCTGCATCTGCCAACAAATGCCTAATGTCTATGGATTACTTGGGGCTTCTGGTCTTTTCTCATTGCAGCAGTTTCTAGTCCCTGAGAAGCTGCGGATTTTAAGGGGTTTTCCATGATCAGGGTGCATTCACACAACTGTATGTATTTTGTGGTCCGCAAATCATGGATCTGAAAAATATACGGTTGACGTCTGTGTCAGATCCATTTTAACAATGCCTTTTCTCGTGTGCAAAATGGGCAAGAATAGGACCTAGTCTATCTGGTTTGCTGGTCTGCAGATTATATCTGTAAAGAATAAATCAAGGCAACTGGACTCGCTGCAGATTTCTTGAAAACGTTTCACTCTTCTTCCAATGAGCTTTCTCAATTCTGAGTGACTTGTACAAGAATTCTCTGGGAATAAATATGTAATTGAATCAACATCTAGTAATTAGGTCATTATACCCAGCATGGGGTCAAAGGTGTTGATTCCATAGTGACCTAATTACCAGATGTTGATTCAGTTGATTCAATGTAAATCCCACTTTTTATCAAATTAGTGATCGCAGATATTGCCCCAAAGCCATTTCTGATGATAAATTTTCTAAATCCACACACTGCAAAAAGCTCACTTCAACATCTGGAATTTTCTGAAAGTTGTCATGCGCCTGCGTTCTGCTACAGTAAACCCGTATCACACGGGACCTTGATGATGGATGGTCTTCAAATAGCTCTTTTATGCTCAGCAGTAGATTACCTTGACAGGCTCATGTCTTTCTGAAACACCGCACCCTGCAATGTAATGTAAATCTCCAGAATATCCAGGAATCGCTCTCTTCCTGTAACCTGTGCTAGTCACTAGAATTAAATACAAGCCCCACTCTTTTCATCTCCTAATTTCCAGCACATGGGTTTCTGAGGGTCACTTATACGATGGTCTGTTCCGCAGCAGAGTGCAGTCTGTGTGGGAGTCGTCTTGGGTCAATGTGAGTTCTGAACCTATGGGTCTTGCCCCTCTCTTCTGTCTATTCTCTGTTTTAGGCTCTTGGGCTTTTAGTGGGTTGAAAGTTGGAAGCGGCTTAATCCACGAGGAAGGGTCCCAACCTCCATAGTCTATGACTAATGAGTTCCCACCCAGATTAAAGCACACTTGGCCTTTTCATCCTCTCTTAAAGGAGCCATAAGTACTTCCTGTCATGCTGTAAATAAATCATCCTGCTTGTGTATTTAATTTAAGGGCACAGTCCCAGCTGTCTTTGTTTCTTTCACTCATTCAGGGATTTGTTTTTTCTACATAAATGCAGCGCTCTTTTGCATGGCGGGATTAGGCGATTTTCCTGCTCCACTTGTTTGTGTATAAAACTAAGGCAAACAGAATGGAACAGCGAAAACAAGCAAAGCGATCTGCACATAATCAAGACTGGTTTCTCATGATGCAACAGCGAAGTCCTTTTTTCATTACTATAAATTGGCAGATACATTGGGAGGGATTTACTAAGCCAGTATCAGATCTGGTGGGTGCCAGATTTATGTATTTTAAACACTTGTTGCACTTCAGTTGAAAAGGGGGGCAGAGCAGAGCAGAGATGCATAATAAGCCAGATTTGTTAATGGTATACACCATTATTTTTTTGCATTAAAGTATAACTACTACGAACGAGGTGGTGTGAGGAAAAAATGGTGAACATGTGTATCAAAATGTTCCAAATCCATCACACAACTTCAGCAGCTATCTCTGTATGCAGCTATCTCTTACACAGAATATGCCATTAATCACTAATAACACCTCCCTGTGTACAGATATCAGTGACTGACGGCTATCTATGGCTATCTATGTATACACACTTACACAGAGAATACTATCACTGATAACACCTCCCCGTGTACAGATATCAGTGACTGACAGCTATCTATGTATACACACTTACACAGAGAATAGTATCACTGATAACACCTCCCTGTGTACAACTATCAGTGACTGACAGCTATCTATGTATACACATTTACACAGAGAATACCATCACTGATAACACCTCCCTGTGTACAGATATCAGTGACTGACAGCTATCTATGTATACACACTTACACAGAGAATACTATCACTGATAACACCTCCCTGTGTACAGATATCAGTGACTGACAGCTATCTATGTATACACACTTACACAGAGAATACTATCACTAATAACACCTCCCTGTGTACAGATATCAGTGACTGACAGCTATCTATGTATACACACTTACACAGAGAATACTATCGATCACTAATAACACCTCCCCTGTGTACAGATATCAGTGACTGACGGCTATCTATGTATACACACTTACACAGAGAATACTATCACTGATAACACCTCCCTGTGTACAGATATCAGTGACTGACAGCTATCTATGTATACACACTTACACAGAGAATACTATCACTAATAACACCTCCCTGTGTACAGATATCAGAGTCTGACAGCTATCTATGTATACACACTTACACAGAGAATACTATCACTGATAACACCTCCCCTGTGTACAGACATCAGTGACTGACAGCTATCTATGTATACACACTTACACAGAGAATACTATCACTGATAACACCTCCCCTGTGTACAGATATCAGTGACTGACAGCTATCTATGTATACACACTTACACAGAGAATACTATCACTGATAACACCTCCCCTGTGTACAGATATCAGTGACTGACAGCTATCTATGTATACACACTTACACAGAGAATACTATCACTAATAACACCTCCCCTGTGTACAGATATCAGTGACTGACAGCTATGTATACACACTTACACAGAGAATACTATCACTAATAACACCTCCCCTGTGTACAGATATCAGTGACTGACAGCTATCTATGTATACACACTTACACAGAGAATATTATCACTGATAACACCTCCCTGTGTACAGATATCAGTGACTGACAGCTATCTATGTATACACACTTACACAGAGAATACTATCACTGATAACACCTCCCTGTGTACAGATATCAGTGACTGACAGCTATCTATGTATACACACTTACACAGAGAATATTATCACTGATAACACCTCCCTGTGTACAGATATCAGTGACTGACAGCTGTCTATGTATACACACTTACACAGAGAATACCATCACTGATTACACCTCCCTGTGTACAGATATCAGTGACTGACAGCTATCTATGTATATACACTTACACAGAGAATACTATCACTGATAACACCTCCCTGTGTACAACTATCAGTGACTGACAGCTATCTATGTATACACACTTACACAGAGAATACCATCACTGATAACACCTCCCCTGTGTATAGATATCAGTGACTGACAGCTATCTATGTATACACACTTACACAGAGAATACTATCACTGATAACACCTCCTTGTGTACAGATATCAGTGACTGACAGCTATCTATGTATACACACTTACACAGAGAATACTATCACTGATAACACCTCCCCTGTGTACAGCTATCAGTGACTGACAGCTATCTATGTATACACACTTACACAGAGAATACTATCACTGATAACACCTGCCCTGTGTACAACTATCAGTGACTGACAGCTATCTATGTATACACACTTACACGGAGAATACCATCACTAATAACACCTCTCCGTGTACAGATATCAGTGACTGACAGCTATCTATGTATACACACTTACACAGAGAATACTATCACTGATAACACCTCCCTGTGGACAGCACTTTTATTTTTCCACTTTTCTCCATTAGCACGCTTATCCCATGATCTCATATTGTATTTTTTTCTAGAGGACTTTCTGCTCTTCCTGAGGGCGGGCAGTCGCTCACAAGCTGCCATCATCTCCCTGGATGCCCTGCAGTTAGCTCTTGTTAACTCTTGTAGTTTGCTGACCACAGTGTGACACTTTTAGCTTAGAATATTGAACCTTTTCACACAATTCTAATTTTAAATTGCATTACTGAAATAAATGGACTTTTGCACAATATTATAATTTTTCGAGTTTCACCTGTATGTTGCAGTAATACTTCATGTAAAATACCCTTAGCATTGCTTAGTAATACCTTTAATTTATTCCAAGATCCAAATGTATCCTGTATCTACTGCATAGAGGATAAGCCCTGGATTTGCGGAGGTCTGACCTCTTGGCCCATCACGAGAACTGGTGGTCAAAGTACGAGGTGTTGCTTCTTTAGTAGTTTTCTATGAGACAGCTGGAGATATCGAAATTCATCGCTCCCCTGTCTCTGGCAGCCGCCCAGAGGTCAATCACAGCTACAGTTCCAAACGGTACCTAATTTTTTTTGTAATACAATAAAAACTTATTGATGTCAGATATACACCAAATGGTACCTAATGACCTCCACACATGATTATTGGGGTTGCCAACGGTCTCAACCCTTCCAGTCTATCCTCTGGATAGATCATCAGCACCTGATCGGCAGGGGTCCACTCCTGGAGCGCCACTGCCTTCTTAAACAGCTGATCAGCAGGGGTCCGGGGTGTCGGATTCCCACCGATAAGATGCTGATGATCTATCCAGAGGATAGATCATCAGTCTAAACAAAGCGCAGAACCCCTTTAAGCATCATCCCGGTCTGTCTCATTGTCTGCATCTCTTTAAATGCCTTCCTTCATGCGTGCTTCTCTCGCTTAAATACTTCCATTGCAGCTCTGTTTTATGAGTGTTTTTTAACACGGACACAAAACGTTTCCAACGGCAATGCGCGGATATGGCTTTTACAATGCTTGGAAGGATGATATGGACACGGCAAAACATAAAAGCAATGGACCGTTCTTTTCCTTCCATGTATCTGGAGCTCCTCTGAGCTGGATCCATCGTGTTAGGACATTCTGTCATTTCAAGGAAATAACTTTTCAATGAAAACAAACTTGCATCACTTCTGCCAGATCTGGTAAAAGAGATTCCGGAAGCGCGGAAAATTGGCCGGCTCTGGGGCGTTCCATTCTAGCCGTATTGGTGTCACAGCAGCAGATAGGAATCACAGTGTTTGCATAAAGCCTCTCCACTACATGTGCCGCGTCAGCAGGGGCTGCAATTGCCACTCAGTAGCTTAAAAAAACACTTTGCTATAAGTTTACTTTACTGTTCTGTGGAGTCCTGAAAACCCTGAGCCTGCGTAAATGGAAGTGCTGGATGGAAACAGACGCGTATTAGCTGTGAGGGATGGAATCGCTATCGGAAAACCGCAGCTCCAGGCTCCGCACTGTGTTTACAAGTCTCTGCCATTCAGACATTGACGCCTATTGTTAGGTGGGTCAGAGCTTTGTGCTAAACAAGAGCACCCCCAAAGTTATTTGAAGTGGCTCATCGCATTGTTTTCATGCCTAAAAGCAGAATTCTCCCTTGGTCTAATGTGCTTGCAGAATTCTCCATTGGTCTAATGTGCTTGCAGAATTCTCCATTGGTCTAAATTGCTTGCAGAATTATCCATTGGTCTAATGTGCTTG
Organism: Bufotes viridis; assembly: GCA_033119425.1. Taxonomy (NCBI): domain Eukaryota; kingdom Metazoa; phylum Chordata; class Amphibia; order Anura; family Bufonidae; genus Bufotes; species Bufotes viridis. The sequence continues at coordinate 104,830,698 of CM065598.1, forward strand.
CAGAATTCTCCCTTGGTCTAATGTGCTTGCAGAATTCTCCATTGGTCTAATATGCTTGCAGAATTCTCCATTGGTCTAATGTTCTTGCAGAATTATCCATTGGTCTAATGTGCTTGCAGAATTCTCCATTGGTCTAATGTGCTTGCAGAATTCTCCATTGGTCTAAATTGCTTGCAGAATTCTCCATTGGTCTAATGTTCTTGCAGAATTCTCCATTGGTCTAATGTGCTTGCAGAATTCTCCATTGGTCTAAATTGCTTGCAGAATTCTCCATTGGTCTAATGTTCTTGCAGAATTCTCCATTGGTCTAATGTTCTTGCAGAATTCTCCATTGGTCTAATGTTCTTGCAGAATTCTCCATTGGTCTAAAGTGCTTGCAGAATTCTCCCGTGGTCTAATGTTCTTGCAGAATTCTCCCGTGGTCTAATGTTCTTGCAGAATTCTCCCTTGGTCTAATGTGCTTGCAGCTCTCTTATAGATGCTTTAAAAGCGTTGATTCATACGTTAATAGTGCACATAAAAGGGAGGGGTCCACCGCCCAGACCCCCTCTATTACATTCTCACTCATAAGGAGACACTGCTCACCCCAAGTATTACATGGTCAGCCATTTACATCAAGGGCTTGCATGTAATACCACATGAGCACTGCAGGGAAAGTGTATGGTGGCTTCATAGGGCTGGCTGATAAAACGGAATGCCAAAAGAATATCAAGTTCACAGTATGTCACGTGTTAGTCTTTTGTGCAGTTTTCTTAAAGTAGTTCTCAATGTTCATAATTTTTTAATACACAGCATATTTTGCCCGTGCACCTCCTTTTTATGTCGGAGCTTTCCTTCACCTGTCCTCAGCATGAAACTGATGAAAACAGGAAATTCTGTATGTAAACTTCCTGCTAGGACACAGGGATGCCGAGAACAGGGGAAAGAAAGCGCTGACATGAAAACAGGTGCCTGGGGCAAAAATATGCAGGGTTTAGGACGGGGATCGGCAACCTCCGGCACTCCAGATGTTCTGAAACTACAATTCCCAGAAACCTCCTTTCACTTCTGTGGGCATTACAAAAAGAGCCAAGTAAGTTTGCATGCTGGGAGTTGTAGTTTCATAGCAACTGGAGTGACGAAGGTTGTTGATCCCTGGTTTAGGGTAATCTAGTCCAACAAATAAAAAATAAATTAATTATGAAACTGGAGCACCACTTTAAAGGGAACCTGTCATCACCTTTATGCTGCCCATACTAACAGTAGTAAAAAAGTAGAGACAGGTGAGCTGTTTTCAGCGGTTGGTCATTTATAAGTTAAAAGTTAGTGGTTTCTGAGAACCAACATCACAATCATGGCAGACTGGGCCTGAAAAAGAGTCCCGGCCGCCTGGAGAAGAGTCCCGGCCGCCTGGAGAAGAGTCCCGGTTATTCCCGCCCACCTGCTGATGACTGACAGGCTTCAACCTGGTTTTCTCCCTTTCTCTCCAGGAGAGAACTGCCAATCATCAGCAGATGGCGGAGCGCAGGAGATTATAATAACCAGGACTCTTCTCAGGTAGCTGGGACTCTTCTCAAGGCCCGGGCTGCAATGATTATGATGCTGGTTCTCAGCAGCCGCTTACTATTAGCTGATGAGTGACACAGCGCTGACATCAGCATGTCCGTCACTACTCTATACCGCACACAGTGAGCTCAGCATACGGTGGGTGACAGGGTACCTTTAAGGCTTTTTCATCAGATAAACTCCACCCCATTACATTAGTTCCAGAAAGTCTAGGTTTGTTTCTGCACAGAAATTATTAGGGCGTAGTTATAATACGGTGTAATTATGAACCCTAAAGGGTTAAAGAGGTCGTCACTGTGCTCACAGGATAGGAGGTGGCAGAGAGGATGGAACGGCTGCGAAATGAAAGCTGCCTTGTTTTCTCATATGTGGTACTTGTGAAGGTACACCACAATAGTAGGAAAAAAAACCTAGGCCTCACATTTGACTAGTGCCTCACACAGATCCCCCCTCTCCTGCAGCGAAATCTCCCAACTCCAGCCATCAAAAGAGGAGCTGCAACCTACAGAAGCCGCATAGAATCCAGTGCGCCAAAACCGGATAAACAGTGTCACAGAAAGGTGGCATGCAACTCCAGCTGTTATACGCTGATCTAAATGTCCAGGTGGGAATCCCCCTTTAAGTGAGTCCCTACTCTGTTAGGGACTGAAATGGGAGCACCCAGCACACCACCTGCATCCCTGCTGCCAGGCTGTGCCTCTTGTTGTGATGACTTTACTAGGAGCCATGAGGGAGGTGCTCGTGTGCTCACATGAATGTGCATCTTTAGCTTTACCCTGCGATACGGGTATTTCTCACAATTCCTCAGTCGTGTAGACAGGAATTCAGCATAATGATTTTTGCCTCTGGCAGCTTTTAGCGTTCATCAGTCATCGGTATAATCCATTCCTGCAGATTGCTGCAGCTGCCATCAGCAGGGCCGAGGGCACTAACTTGTAATATCTGTGCATGAATATATCATTAGTGGAATCTTATTCCTGGAAATCTAAGTTCTTAGAGATTGTAACCTGAGACTTAAAGAGGCAACCAGAAGCATTGTAAAAGGAGATGCTGAAGCGTCGTCCTCGTTCAGCCGTTTCTCATTTTTATCTCTTCCAGGAAAGAGCAGGTGGCACTCCGTACGACCGCTCCTATAGGCGCTATATGTATACCGCCCTGAATCCTGTCAGCCCGGGGCAGTTTTCATGAGGATAGCGCTGCACGTAGACGCCTGGTACTAAGAGTTTTTCCAATAGAGTTATCAAAACACTGACGAGCACATCTTAAGAGGTTTCCAAGCGTTGTTCATATTACTGTATGGAGGAGAAAAGTTACTGCTACTCACTCCCAAATCACGTGGCGAATAAAAACCGGAATCTCTGGCGACTCTCATGACCGGCGTTTCATATTCTAGTTTTTACCAGAACTGCAGCTGTAGTGTTGAGTGTTGAGAAGGACATAATAAATCATAGGTATGTAAGAATACTGGCCATGTAGGTTAACCCTTTCCTGACCGCCTCATGGGCACTATAGCCACTGAATGCCTCACCTGGAACTTATGTATGCAATCGGCAATAACATCGATCGCATACGTTTAATCCCTCAGATGCCGTAGTCAAAATGTTAAAACCCGTCTGTGAACCAGCTTCCCCTATCAAGGATCTGAGGAGCCAGATGTAGTGTGCAGCAGCCTCAGTCCTCCTGAGTGATACGTGGCCTCCTCACGTTAATTCCCATGGAGAGCCTGCCTGCGGCAGTGTTCCATATGAACATAGGGGGTCATCTACAAACTCATATAGGCCGGTTATTTGCGTCGCAGTCTGTGACTTTTCCCCACTCATGCCAGGTAAAAAAAGGTGTGGTGAAGAAGGGGCGTGCCGCTAGGCCCATCTCATTTATCATTTTCTACACCTTTTGAAGGTGTAGAAAATGTGCTAAATCTACTACAGTAAATCTACTCCAGCAAGGAAGCTTGCGTAGATTTACACTGGTGTCTCTACATAACTTCGGTGGATCCACTTCCAGCACAGGGGTTATTAAGGTTATTAAGGGTCTTAATAAATGACCCCCATAGTGTATTTCTCCTAGACTCCAATGCTAATGCATTGGGGTCTGTAAGAAAAGCTATCTAATGATTTCTTATATAGATCCCTATGGGATCAAAAAGAAAAACAATTAAATGTTTTTAAAAATATAAAAATTAAATTCCCTTTCCCTAAAATTAAAAAAAGAAGACATGAACAATTGAAAAAATAAACATCAAGGGCATTTCCACGGGTGAAAACGCCTGTACTATTAAAATATAAAAATATGTACCCCATACGGCAAACGTTGAAACGGGGAAAACAGTCAAAATGGCCAATTTGCCATTTTTTTTTTTTGTTGCTTCACCTCACCCTCCTTACTGTTACACACTTGTTATAGCTCTCCTTACTGTTACACACTTGTTATGGCCCTCCTTACTGTTACACACTTGTTATAGCTCTCCTTACTGTTACACACTTGTTATAGCTCTCCTTACTGTTACACACATGTTATGGCCCTCCTTACTGTTACACACTTGTTATAGCTCTCCTTACTGTTACACACTTGTTATGGCCCTTCTTACTGTTACACACTTGTTATAGCTCTCCTTACTGTTACACACTTGTTATAGCCCTCCTTACTGTTACACACTTGTTATAGCTCTCCTTACTGTTACACACTTGTTATGGCCCTCCTTACTGTTACACACTTGTTATAGCCCTCCTTACTGTTACACACTTGTTATAGCTCTCCTTACTGTTACACACTTGTTATGGCCCTTCTTACTGTTACACACTTGTTATAGCTCTCCTTACTGTTACACACTTGTTATGGCCCTCCTTACTGTTACACACTTGTTATAGCTCTCCTTACTGTTACACACTTGTTATGGCCCTTCTTACTGTTACACACTTGTTATAGCTCTCCTTACTGTTACACACTTGTTATGGCCCTCCTTACTGTTACACACTTGTTATAGCTCTCCTTACTGTTACACACTTGTTATGGCCCTCCTTACTGTTACACACTTGTTATAGCTCTTCTTACTGTTACACACATGTTATGGCCCTCCTTACTGTTACACACTTGTTATAGCTCTCCTTACTGTTACACACTTGTTATAGCTCTCCTTACTGTTACACACTTGTTATGGCCCTTCTTACTGTTACACACTTGTTATAGCTCTCCTTACTGTTACACACTTGTTATGGCCCTCCTTACTGTTACACACTTGTTATAGCTCTCCTTACTGTTACACACATGTTATGGCCCTCCTTACTGTTACACACTTGTTATGGCCCTCCTTACTGTTACATACATGTTATGGCCCTCCTTACTGTTACACACTTGTTATGGCCCTCCTTACTGTTGCACACTTGTTATGGCCCTCCTTACTGTTGCACACTTGTTATGGCCCTCCTTACTGTTGCACACTTGTTATGACCCTCATTACTGTTACACACTTGTTATGGCCCTCCTTACTATTACACACTTATGGCCCTCCTTACTGTTACACACTTGTTATGGCCCTCCTTACTGTTACACACTTGTTATGGCCCTCCTTACTGTTACACACTTGTTATAGCTCTCCTTACTGTTATATACGTGTTGAGGCCCTCCTTACTATTACATACGTGTTGAGGCCCTCTCTGTTACACACTTGTTATGGCCCTCCTTACTGTTACACACTTGTTATAGCCCTCCTTACTGTTGCACACTTGTTATGGCCCTCCTTACTGTTACACACTTGTTATGGCCCTCCTTACTGTTGCACACTTGTTATGGCCCTCCTTACTGTTACACACTTGTTATGGCCCTCCTTACTGTTACACACTTGTTATGGCCCTCCTTACTGTTACACACTTGTTATAGCTCTCCTTACTGTTACACACTTGTTATGGCCCTCCTTACTATTACATACGTGTTGAGGCCCTCCTTACTGTTACACACTTGTTGAGGCCCTCTCTGTTACACACTTTCTTTGGAGTTCTTTTTATTACCTCTCACCAGTGATGGAGAGAAGCTGCTTTGTGAGCTAATTCGTATTGTCTGGCAGCCATGCTGCCGCACGTGTACAAGGGGACCCAGGCAGTGGCTGAGCTATGGAGCATGTGTGACCACTTGCACTGGACATGTTAGGTGGACGTCAATAGATGGCGCTCTATAAAGTATGTAACAACATTATCTATTTACAGGAGCTTGTTAAAAAGCAAACAAAAAAAACTACAATTTCAGTTGAAAAATGCTTTTGCTTCACATAACAGAGCAATTTAATAGCGGGGACAATCCCTTTAAGATGCTCCTCTGCCTGCAGATCTGATGTGGATGTGGGAAGGTAGTGACAGGTAAATGTCATGTTATTTCTGCAATTGCGGCGAGCCTAATCCCTAAAAAATAATAATTAATTGAAGAAGGCTCCTTCACTGTTCATGCTCTATCTTTTTTTGAGCAGAAAACTAATTTGGTCGGCAGCAGAACATTGACAGCTGTGAAACAAAAGGCACTCGTTGTATATGATCAGCCTCGTATGTTCAATGGGAAAATGATCTCCAGTAAATTGCAGACTGGATTCTTTATTGCACACGCTGAGTTTCCTCGGGTATTTCCTCCGCGGCCTGCGCTGCATTAATCCTCTTGTTTGCTTTTCTTTATGCTAATTATGGTCAGAATGTCTGAAGATCTAAAGATGCCCCAAATTTATCACAGTGGTTCGGGCTGGATGGGAAATGTGGCGCTCGGCTATACACGTCTGTGACTTTACACAATTGGTTGGTGTACTTTGCTGACCCATTGCTGTATCTTAAACCCTCATAGCATGAGGAGCAGGGGATGATTCTTTTTAGTGCATTTGCTTCATAGTTAGGTCTAAAATCTGATGCAGCATTATGCACCAAGGTTTGGCGCACTTTACTCCAAATTCTGATAAAGGGGATCCAATGTTCTCGAGTCTCTGCTATTGAAATAAATAAAGACAAGTTCAGGGAGTAAAAAGAGACAGAGAGAGATTGAGACCCCCAAAGTTTAGGGCGACTCCACACACTGCTGTAATGCATATCATTATCAGTGTAAGTGATGATCATTATCGAGGTCCGCGTGCTGCTGTATGTAAACTGCTTCAGATAGTCCCAACGGCCAAATAATTTGCATCTAAACAGAATTGCTGACAAACCTCCTGCATGTACGTTTATCTAGGCCTGCTCAGGCTCCTGACCGTCATGCAGCATCACGTCTAGCGTGTAAATCACCTTCGTAAAGGGCAGTCGAATCGACCTGTTCTTATCCCTGACCCTGCTGACTGTCCGGTGGCCATGGCTCCTGCACCCCAATATCCTACACTCGCCTCACAGCATCATTTCTGGGCACTCTCCCGCACACGTTTTTGCATAATTGTGAACATCTGATGCCAGCCCTTGCCCATAAATCTGCCAGGAGGATTTTTTCTCTCCCTCCAAATGAAAGTTTGTTTGCCTTCAGAGATTTCATGTACCGTCTCCATTACACCGCAGAGGAATTTCCGCTTATATATTCACTCTCCACAATGATGGGATTATGTCTGTGTTGGTGGCAGGATCTCGAGCATCGAATGTACGCTGGTCACTGATGCTACAAATAGCTAATTACTGCAACCGTAACAAAATGTGTTCTCATAGAGGAACTGCAGCGTGCCAGGAGCGCGTTTCCACAAGGATTATAATGTCACAGTCATCAGCCCAACATGTTAAATATTTGCAGACTTGATGACGGCCCTTGAACCTCACTCTGGTCAGAGGATACTACCAACACCACTGACAGCAGCCCCTGAGCGGATCTCACTTGTCAGGCCATAAATCGTATGGCTAATGCTGTTCTGAGTCAGAAAGGGCGTTCTCCTGCTGGATATTATCTGTGTACATAAACCCAGCTGTTTATAGACTGCGGGTAACAGAATACATGCTAATAAAATCATTTTTGTGCAACTGTTAGCTCCGTATACAATTTGTAGCCCACTTAGGCCATTATCTGCCCTGGAGAAAAGAGAGCCGCATTATTTATTGGCCTGGGATTAGTCGGGAGGGGCAGCTGGGACCTGTAACGAAAACCATGAGACTGGATATGTCCTGGCTGTGGGCGAGTACAGAGCATTATAGCGACATCATGTGTCAGTCATAGCTGAACCCTCACATCATCTATCGTCCCCGTCAGTTCATGGTGACCCTAATATGTCCTCGGCAGAACTTTTCATGACTGGTTAGGTAAAGCAAGCAACGCCTGCCAACCAGCCTGTTGTACTTAAGTATTTCTGCACTCCTCCTATTGTACTTTATTTCTGCACTCCTCCTATTGTACTTTATTTCTGCACTCCTCCTATTGTTCCTTTTTTCTGCACTCCTCCTATTGTACTTTATTTCTGCACTCCTCCTATTGTACTTTATTTCTGCACTCCTCCTATTGTACTTTATTTCTGCACTCCTCCTATTGTACTTTATTTCTGCACTCCTCCTATTGTACTTTATTTCTGCACTCCTCCTATTGTACTTTATTTCTGCACTCCTCCTATTGTACTTTATTTCTGCACTCCTCCTATTGTACTTTATTTCTGCACTCCTCCTATTGTACTTTATTTCTGCACTCCTCCTATTGTACTTTATTTCTGCACTCCTCCTATTGTACTTTATTTCTGCACTCCTCCTATTGTACTTTATTTCTGCACTCCTCCTATTGTTCCTTTTTTCTGCACTCCTCCTATTGTACTTTATTTCTGCACTCCTCCTATTGTACTTTATTTCTGCACTCCTCCTATTGTTCCTTTTTTCTGCACTCCTCCTATTGTACTTTATTTCTGCACTCCTCCTATTGTTCTTTATTTCTGCACTCCTCCTATTGTACTTTATTTCTGCACTCCTCCTATTGTACTTTATTTCTGCACTCCTCCTATTGTACTTTATTTCTGCACTCCTCCTATTGTACTTTATTTCTGCACTCCTCCTATTGTACTTTATTTCTGCACTCCTCCTATTGTACTTTATTTCTGCACTCCTCCTATTGTTCCTTTTTTCTGCACTCCTCCTATTGTACTTTATTTCTGCACTCCTCCTATTGTACTTTATTTCTGCACTCCTCCTATTGTACTTTAAGTATTTCTGCACTCCTCCTATTGTACTTTATTTCTGCACTCCTCCTATTGTACTTTATTTCTGCACTCCTCCTATTGTACTTTATTTCTGCACTCCTCCTATTGTACTTTAAGTATTTCTGCACTCCTCCTATTGTACTTTATTTCTGCACTCCTCCTATTGTACTTTATTTCTGCACTCCTCCTATTGTACTTTATTTCTGCACTCCTCCTATTGTACTTTATTTCTGCACTCCTCCTATTGTACTTTATTTCTGCACTCCTCCTATTGTACTTTATTTCTGCACTCCTCCTATTGTACTTTAAGTATTTCTGCAGTCCTGCAACTGTTTTCATGGCTCTAATGCATCTGAAATGGAAGCCTGACAAACAATCTTTTCTCCCGTTTTGAGTCTACAGCTTCTTTGTAGATTCCTGTGTCTCCATGGTAACAGACGGCAAAGAAACCCTGTGTAGTCTGATCTTGTAGTCAAGTGTTAAACTGACCGACAACTATTCCTCCCGCCTCCCCAAATGAACACCCAGCCAAGTGTGCATGTTTTCTCAGTTGGTATAGGGGACTGTGCCATTGCCTGACATTCCTGGTAGTGGCGTGTCTCCCAATAAAAGTACCAGGGATGTCGAATTCCAAGAGCTCATTCCTTCTCTCTCCAGACATCTACCGTCAGGGAGAGTCTGGGCACCTCATGTACGATGGTTGCCCATTAACACATTCATCTGATGTGTGCAGCCCCCGTACTCCCTTCCACTGTCCCACCTTCAGACAGTAGGAGGAATGGGATACTATGACTGGAGATGCTCTAGCGCCCCCTCCTTTGGATCGATAACACTGTTCTTGCTCGGTAGCTGCTGGGGGGGATATTTGTTCCTGACATGAAAATAAAATAATCTTGGTGCAAATCTTTATGGGGAAAAAAAAACTTCCTTATTGGATTAAAGTGCTCAGTGTCAGTCAGATCTTCCTTGACTTCATTTTACTAAGCTGCAGTTCACCGGGGACAGCAATAAATACCCGTGAGCGATCTTGAATTGCGGGACCGGAGCCAGAATAAATGATATGTAGTACTTCTAACACAACATCTGGACCGAGGCCATAACATTTGCAATTCACAAGAGCTTCTTGCACAAAAGGCTGAATCTTTTGAGTCTTCCTTCTATGCTTCCCACCAAAGGTGTTGTTTTCCCTACTGAGAGTGATTCTTATTTTGATAGGCCATAACGTACTAACGCGCTTGAACCCCAGCCGACTCAGAACGGCCGCAGAAACAGAGGCTTCCTTCTGTGGCTGCTCATCTGTCAGGCAGGTGGGTGGAGTGCGGGTCACTATCAGCCGGCCACATTGTGGACATATTTCTGCCAAATTGCATAGTGAACATGTGCTAGAGTAGTTTCCTCTTTTTGTTGGTGAGCTCCTCGGAGCGGAGGATCTCTGCTTTATGTTTCACCATGTGTTAATGTTGTCATATTTTGTGTAGATTTTAGATCTTGGTTTTCAAGTTGCTGTATGCTGAGCACATGCACATATATATACCTCATTGGGTCTTCACCTGCCACCCTCCCCACACATGACTCTGCAACTAAGCACATATGTCATTGCGAAATCTGGGAAAACCGAGTGACGCAGTTACGTAGCTTTCGGCCATATTTGTTGCCGCCATGTCTCCCAGACAGAGATATAACTAGGAATCGGCTGTGTAGAGTTTTTAGCAACTTGAGAACTCTGGTAATGAATTTGTCTTCCTGGATGTTGGTTTGGTCAGTGGCCACCTACAGAGCGAGGGGCTCTCTGTGTTGGATGCTGTAGTTATTGACATCTGAGGAGGAAATGTTTTTTGAAAATCCATTCATCACAGCATATGGAGAAAGGATTATTCCTGCGTTTCATATTAATCTTCTAGAAAGGTCTCTGAGATCTGCAGAATAGATCTAGTGTTGGTGGCAGGTTACCCGCTCGATGCGCATTCTCAACATGGACGTCATCCCAATTTCTGTAACCAAGTACAATCAGTCAATCTTTGGTCACAATAAATCTTAATGACTTAAAAACAGCAAAACCTTGATATTTTGACTAAATGCTTCCTGTTTCTTTGCTCTTTTTGTTATGTAAATACTTTTATTCTCCCCCATGGTCAGACACTAGCGGCATGTTGGTCCATCGCAAGTCATGACATCACCATAATGGCAGGATGCGTTATTACTGCTCAGCTCCACCCATAGGCGTGTGACCCGCTGTCGTGTATGATGTCACTGCTCGGGGACCTTAAAGGGGAACTGCTCTTGTTTTCCAGCGCCAGGTTGTCAGCCTCTGTCTGGTTCCTGGTTGTATTTCTGTGGTTATTTCTGTATTATACCCAGCTTTCCTGACTAGAACAGAGTACCAGCGCTTGCCTTACCTTTGCACCCTTCCTTCTGATGTTGAATTTGGACTTGACATTCTTTACCTCTTTCCGACTTGAATTTCCCTGAATCCCTCTTCGGTCCAGCTTGTCAGTAACATAGTTTATAAGGCTGAAAAAGCCATACAAATATCCAGTTTAGCCTATTATCCTGCAAAATGATCTGCTGTCTGGTGATCTGTTGGGGAGTGAAACCTAGGTGTTTAACCAGTCCACACCTCCTTTCAGGTGTTATTGGGGAAAAATGGTGGATACTTTAGACTACGCTTCTCATCTTGCCCTTCCCCAACTCAGTAATGTTTTTTTTGGACTGTTCTCCTCTTTGTTGGACGCTTCTTGCAACACCACCAGGTTGAGCTTGGTGTCGCTTCTTGCTGGACACCTCTGTGTTTCTGTCCAGAAGATCTGTCATCTGCAGAGGTACTGCGAGCTAGGCCGGAAACTGGCGTCTCTGCACACTGTTGGTCCAGAAAGAAAGATTAGCGTAGTATTTCTGTTTTGACGTCATATGCGCCTCATCGCAGTGATTCCTGTGTCTCCTAATGGTCTGTACTTCCTGTTCTGCTTGGAAATGCAGGAATTGACCCTCAGCCAGGCAGCAGCTGCGGCAGGTCACTGCTGCAGACAATGATTGGGCGAGTGGTCGTTTCCTCTGTGTCGAGAGAGACCGGGAAGTCGAGACCAGTGGGGACCAGAGAAGCATTTATTTTACAGCATTCCCCTTCCTTTTCTTTTTTCTAGAGGCTGATTTCTGTCTCAGGTCATTGCTGTCTATACTTGGCCTGTGGACTGTGTGCTAACCTTCTGTGCAAAATAGAAGCCATTGATCTGATGTACTGGAGGCGTTTTAGAAGCAGTTTCTCTCTGCAGTAGATCCCCCCCTTCATTCGTCGTCTTCAGGTTTCAGCTTCTCCGAGCTTTTGCCAATTGTGACACCCTGGCGTTGCTCGCAGGTCTTAAGACTTGTCCCGTATGTTCTTGCCATTCTGTCCCACCTTTCCCAGGAGTGGTTATTATAACAGGGTGTCTGTTGTAATGTTCCATGAGGCAGAGCGGCTCCAGCATGGTGGCTAGCCAAAAGTCAGAGCCAGCCAAAGGGAAAAAAAAGCCGTAAGGCGTGAGGTTGAAGGAGAGTCTTGACAGCAAGAGACAGGTCGGAAACTCAGCTGATCAAACACCATCCTCTCGACGGCCTCCTCACCTTCTAAACTCTTAACATAGAAAATAGCAGGATATAGCGGGGTATAGCAGGATATAGCAGGTTATAGCAGGATATAGCAGAATATAGCGGGATATAGCGGAATATAGCAGGATATAGCGGAATATAGCAGCATATAGCAGGATATAGCAGCATATAGCAGGATATAGCAGCATATAGCAGGATATAGGAGGATGTAGCAGGATATAGGAGGATATAGCAGCATATAGCAGGATATAGCAGGATATAGCAGCATATAGCAGGATATAGCAGCATATAGCAGAATATAGCAGAATATAGGAGGATATAGCAGCATATAGCAGCCTATAGCAGGATATAGCAGCATATAGCAGGATATAGGAGGATATGGCAGCATATAGCAGGATATAGCAGAATATAGCAGGATATCGCAGGATATAGCAGGATATAGCAGCATATAGCAGGATATAGGAGGATATGGCAGCATATAGGAGGATATAGCAGAATATAGCAGGATATCGCAGGATATAGCAGGATATCGCAGGATATAGCAGGATATAGGAGGATATGGCAGCATATAGCAGGATATAGCAGAATATAGCAGGATATCGCAGGATATAGCAGGATATAGCAGCATATAGCAGGATATAGCAGCATATAGCAGGATATAGCAGAATATAGGAGGATATAGCAGGATATCGCAGAATATAGCAGGATATAGGAGGATATAGCAGCATATAGCAGGATATAGCAGGATATAGCAGCATATAGCAGGATAGCGCAGCATATAGCAGGATATAGAGGAATATAGCAGGATATAGCGGAATATAGCAGGATATAGCAGCATATAGCAGGATATAGCAGCATATAGCAGGATATAGCAGCATATAGCAGCATATAGCAGCATATAGCGGAATATAGCAGGATATAGCAGCATATAGCAGCCTATAGCAGCATATAGCAGCCTATAGCAGGATATAGCAGCATATAGCAGCCTATAGCAGGATATAGCAGCATATAGCAGGATATAGCAGGATATAGCAGCACATAGCAGAATATAGCAGGATATAGCAGCCTATAGCAGCATATAGCAGCCTATAGCAGGATATAGCAGCCTATAGCAGGATATAGCAGCATATAGCAGCCTATAGCAGCCTATAGCAGGATATAGCAGGATATAGCAGCATATAGCAGGATATAGCAGCACATAGCAGAATATAGCAGGATATAGCAGGATATAGCGGAATATAGCAGGATATAGCAGCCTATAGCAGGATATAGCAGCATATAGCAGCATATAGCAGGATATAGCAGCATATAGCAGCCTATAGCAGGATATAGCAGCATATAGCAGCATATAGCAGGATATAGCAGCACATAGCAGAATATAGCAGGATATAGCAGCCTATAGCAGCATATAGCAGCATATAGCAGCCTATAGCAGGATATAGCAGGATATAGCAGCATATAGCACACCAGAGACGCCTATCGACAGGTGTGGTGCTGTCTGAGGCTCTGTACACAGCATGGGGCATGATACTGGGTCTCATGGTGGTCCATAGAGTTTTCGTTCCTCATGTTGAATGGGATTATTTGCCTCAGTTCTAAAATGTTATTAAAAGAAGCGATTGTTCCTGAAGACCCCACATTCATTACTCTACTCCGCAGCGGTTTGAGCCGGGATGCATTATCGAGTGGGAATGTGCTCAGACGGGTAGAGGCTCGGGTCACTGTGCTCCAGTAATGACGGCTGTTTCCTCCTCCACAACCGAAAAATAGATAAATCTAAAATTACAACGATGAAACTTTGCAATGAGTCGTAATTAAAAATGTCCTGTAACTGTGTCTCCATGGTAACAGGCAGCAAGCCGATTCCGTGTAGCGTCATCCTGCAGTCTTCTCGTCTCAGGCTTTGTCCCATCATACGTTTGGACGGTGAGCCACAAGGTACTATGACCGCAGGATCAGACCATACACAATATGTTGTCTATTACCATGGAAATGCATAGGTCTGCACAGGAGCTGGAGAAACAAAATGATCTGATAAGTCTTCAATAGCTTTTAACCAGTTCAAGACCGGGCCATCTACCCACCTTCCTGACCAGGTGCTTTTTTTTTTTTTTTTTGATAATCTGTGCCCTTTTTTCAGTGATAAGTGGGGCTTTATTGTTGACATTTTTATTTATTTTTTCATATTTTATTTTTTTGTTAATAGCACAATGTGCAACTAATATATATATATTTTTTTATTATGTCCTTTTTCCATAATGGATGTTTTGCTCTTTGGGTTATGGTTGCTAGGGGTGGGGCGAGAAGCTGCAGTACTGCGTATGCTGGCAGTTTGCCTTTTTTTTTTTATTACCGGTAGTTAAAAAAAAAAAAAAATGTATTTTTATTTTACATTTTGTGCCCCTTTCCTCCTTCCCCATGAAGTAATACAAAACCTTTGGGGGCCATTTAACTTTAGTTTTATTTTCCCTCTAACTGGGGCTGACATATTAGTTCTGGTTATAGGAGAATACGGCCCCCACAGAGATTGTAAAGGGCCTGCTTAGACTCCCAGGCCCCAGCGATCATGACCGTGGGGTCCGGAACAGGATCACCGCCTCCTTCTTTCAGTGTCCTTGCCTTCTCTATGGGGGCCCTTGCTGTCACTGACAGCCCCCCCCCCCCATTCCTCCGCAGCTGCGATCTCTGGATCATGGATGCTTTACAACGGCCTTGCAGAGATGAAGAACGACCGCCCCGGACGTATATAGTCTTCGAGCAGTCGGGAAAGGATTAATCTTCAGTTATTGCTCATTCCAATGTTTTATCCCCAGTTTTTGATAATACACAATGGATATTGACACTGTAAAGTGGAATTCAGGAGTCAGCTGGGAAACTCGAGCAAAGCAGAGCGGTCCCTCTGTAGTAAGTGATGCCATAAAATATTTAAGGCGTTGTCCAAGATTTCCAATGACTAAATGCAATGCACTTTGATACTGACCTGGTAAGTACGCCACCAGTCCAGTGCTCCCCGCTGGGCTCGGTTTACTTCCCTGCAGTGGTGATGCCTGCCTGAACGGCCCAGGACTAATAGGGCCAGTGATTGGCTGCAGTGGTCATGTTCAGACGACGGCCGTGAGTCGATTATTAGGAGCATTCCCCTCTTGTAGTTTTTCTTCTGTGTGCTGGCGTGAGTCGGCCACTAGTTCAGTCTTACTGAATCTTTCATCAAGTGCTTAGTCAGGATTATCACAAAAATGTGGCCGTGTAACAGGGTGCTGCGTGGGAAGGTTCAGATGTCATGACTCTTCTCCCCTGCTGCCTCCAGATGTCTATATCATTTTGCCTCGTTGGGTAATGTATGATGCACACGTGCATTGTGTGCCGCAGAGGATGGCATCTGGGATGGTGGCCAGGGCTGAGGATTCTCCATTCTGGACGTTTCTGGTTACGCTGTCTACGTTCCTTCAGGAGGACGTCGTAGAATTACAGCAATGAGGTGAAATGTCCTATTTAATCTTCTTCTCAGAAACTTCATTTACAAAGTCACAAGGACCCTTGGAGAAGCAGAGAGTCTTGTTGGTGATTCATAAGCTTATTTGTCTTGGCGTCCGCTGGGATGGTTTCTTGCCATCCAGATGGATTTCTGAGATGCTCTGGAAAGGCCTTATGTAACAGGATGTCGAGGGAGCATTTAATAAAATCTGTAACTGTATAAGTAGGGATCTGCATATGCACACACTTCTGTTTGTCTTCTAGGTGCCTCAGTAAATGCCTATTTATCTGTGATTCAAAAAACCACTTATCCTCTTATTAAAAGGAGGAATCTGTAAGGACATTGCGGCCTCCGTAGGAAAGAGGGGAGCAGGAGTCTCAGAGGCTGTGTCAGTGCCTTCCGTGACGGCCCTCCATTCCCAAACAGCAATTGCCATGGTTTTCCTTTCAAGACGTCTTCAGGCTTCGTCATGTTCAGTAGGATATTAAGAAAACAATCATTATGGCCAATCTTCCGAGTAAAAGGCGCGTCTGTGTGAGCAGTCTTTATGGGATATTTGCAGACCGATCGGGAAGGTTTTTATATTTTTACTGTATAACTAAATATTTGTCCATTTATTTTCCTTGTGTAGAAATGACTTCTTTGACTTCTGGTTTCTTCTCTGACCGCAGCGCTCTTCCTGTGAATGGGCAGATTTTTTTTCTTTTATAGAAAAACATTGTTATGAATCAGGGACATGACTAAACCTCATTGGATTGTGAAGTAATCCTGTAAACCTGCAGACTGGGGACATCACACCTCATTACTGACAAGAGGATCTGAGCGGTACACACTGTATTTCCATCACACAAGACACTCGGCACGTCTTCACCAGTCGTACTCAAGGCCCCAAACTCGCCAGGCAATGTTTCCTCATGGTCATTAAGGCGCATGTATGAAGCAGAGTGTAATCACTGTATAATATATAAGGTACCCCATGGATCTCACCTCAGGGACCTTGTGCTGCTGACAAGGATGATTTTTAGCCCCAGATAGAAGATGCAATCGGCTCGTACTTGATCACGCCAAGTTTACAAGTTTATCGACCCTTGTAAAAGGACCTTAAAGGGATTATTCAACCCTTTGGAACTGATGACCAGGTCATCAGCATCTAATCGGTGATCGAATCTGCATAAAAATCTGCAACGGAAATTCGGTGGTGTACCCACCATGTGTTACCGCGGCAGAGCTCCACTGATTACCAGTAAGGGTCTGGCCGGTAACAAACAGCAGCAAGGTCTTTTGTTGGCAGCATCATGGCGGCCATGATAGCCGTCCGGTGGGCAGTATTTATGACAGCGTCCTGAGGCCTTCACCTGATAATCTTATGACTCCTGTGTGCAGTGTAATATCCAGCTCATCTATAATTTACTTGTTTGATGAAATGCGTCTCCGTATTTTGTATTGTCTTAAAGGCAGGTGGGTGAATGGAAGCTGGGCTCGGCAGAGCAGCTGTGATACTGTTCAGTCCGGTCTCCTGGCATCAGCCGGTGGATCACTCTGTACATATTCTTCCTGTGCCGCTTTTTACTACAATCTCTAGGCATCTGAATGGAATGAAGCTGCACAGCTTGGATTGTAATTTGCTGCCAGACAGAAATTATACCTTGGAGCTTGTGAGTCTATTCTGCAATGAAACGACAAATAACGTTCTCATGTTGGCAGTGGGCGAACAGTTCATCACGACCACACCTTCATTTATGGCTCCAGGATCGGTCTGCCGTCTCTCCCATTGGCACCCGTGAGAAGCTGTGAAAAGAATGAACAGCAGGGGAGGGCTGTGTGAATCCGCCTGTGTGTATATGTCTGTACACATATATATTAGTCCCGGTAATTCCAGGACACCACAGGTGACAAATGCTATATAGGGCTGTGTTTCATTTACATATAACCGCGCAAAATATTCATCCGATTGAGATGGAGATCAAAGAACGTCTTTCTGATATCTCTAATGTCACCTAAGCAGTTACCTCAGCACGGCCGCAGTGTGTACCTAACCTCCTGCCTCTGCGCTCTCACCCCTCAGGAGTTGGGGCTGTTTTCCTGTTATTACATTGATTAGGTCAGCATTTCTTTCTCCACAGCCACCAGAATTTACCTGCTTTGCATTGCCGCCATCTTTATTCGAACACCATCGGTGAATGCCGAGAAGTAATTAAAGCGACAGTGTCTGAATTGCGTCCCTCATTTCATTGTGTTTCCAGAGCCTCCCTGTTTGGTGGATCCATTGAGGCATGGCGGGCTCGCCACATTTCACATATGTGTATATATTTCAAGGTTTGATTCTCAACCAAACTGAGAGAAGAGATCTCTCCAGACTGGAAGGAAGATCCATATGTTTTGTGTTATAACGGTGGATCTGGTCATCATATGGACAGTAAAAGTTTTATTACCGCAGAGATGTCTGTGCATCTTCTTTGTGGTTTACTGCGAGACTTCTGACTTGCTATGGATGTTCTGCTTACAACTCACATTTTAAGGGGCCATCCACTGGCATCATGTCGGGTTATAACCTGAGTTTTGCACCCAAATAATCTCGTACCAAGGATTACATCAACTAAAAATGTCAAATGAATTGCTTTAGTTGGGAGAAGGTTGATGAATTTGCAGGCCCTTTGTTCTGGGAATGTCTGGCTTTCCCAGCTCATAGGCGGTTCTTTAGATGCTATGTTTCCTGCAGTCTATAGTATGGTGTCTATCGGTTACTACTGGATAAAGAAGAGAACCAATGCTGCCTCTGTATTCTGTCACTTCTGTCTGTAACCTCTGCGGATGGCAGGGATTTATCACCTCTAGGAAAAAGTCCATTTTAATTGTGCAACGATCTAAAACAATATTCTTTTCTCCAGCTACTAAATCCACCTTCCGTTAACAAACTCTAAACCTGCCGTGTGTACTCCTGTCTGACATACGATACAGGCCTGCGTTCTCTACATGGGCGTTTTTTCAGTCACCATTAAATAGGGGCAATTTAAGAAATGAAAATCCTGTGATTAAAACCCAGATGATTTATTTTTGGCCCGGTGAAATCTGTGCAGTTTGGGTTCAGTTTTACTGTAATTGTGTAACAGAACTCTCCATTCGTGTCCAAGCAGTCATGTAGTTACTGTCCCAGTATCGGCGGTGGGTTCTGTCTGGCTGAGAAACAACACTTCACTCGCAGGTCTCCTGGGCACCTCTGTCTGGTTGGGCTCTGCCAGGAGCCGTTACTTACAAGAGCGTTTTTCCCGTATATTGCTAACTCATGCAGCAGCAATGTATTGGTCAGCCCTGGGCCGGAGTCTGGGAAATATGGCCCCTTTTGGGTATGACATCCACAAAGCATGCAGTCTTAAACATCTTGCCAAAAGGAAATCGGCCAAAAGCAGCAAAAGCTTCACTTTTCGTTAATATGCACTTTCAGCTATTTCCATATTTTTTTGTATAACTATTAGACATTTGTGTCCTGCTTGTTTCAGAAGCAATACAGCTGTGAAGTAACACAAGGATCGTACAGTACGTGTCACCGGGCATCATGATTGGGGCTGGACCATGTGTTGGGCTCAGCCATTGCCCTGTGACCTGCGCAGTTACATCGGCTGCTGCCATCCTTCATTATCTTCTAAGTTTTATCTTTCTTGTCTTGCTCATTTTAGTGATTGACTGATAAACACAAGGTAATGGGATGAGTTCATGCACTGAGGTTGTATCGGCAGCAGTGTTCACTGCATTTGATAGAACTGATTGTGCCTGTATTTTGTTGCTGTCTGTAATGACGCTGGTCGCGCACAAGACCACAATTCCGGATGCCTTTCCCGAGTCCTAACCGTCCGTGGCTCTTGGTACTCGATATCTCGAAAACTTACATTAGGGCTGAACTTCACAGCAACCAGATGATCACAAGAACAACATATATGTGTCAGAAAGCAAAATGCTAAAATCAACTCACCGGTTAATGACAGGAACCGAGTAATGAGTGGCACAGATGGGGGAGATGATCCTGCAATGGAAGTGAATGGCAGATGTATGCATTCAGATAGACAGCAGATGAAGTAAAGCAATACTGAACTGACCCTATCTGAATTCAACCCAGCAGACTAGACTGCACAACGCATTGCCGCACTAACTAACAAATGCACACTAGACTCCATGGAACTAAAGATCCCAGAATACACAGAAAACCCACAAAATGAAGACAAGATCCAGTCATGGAAAGAAAGATCTAGGAATGCACAGAAAACACTCTGAAACTAGGATTAGATACTACTGTGGAACTACAGATCCCAGAATATGGAACAAGTGGCAACATATCTGGATGGGAATGCATTTAGAAAATGTTATACCGGACAACCAGAATGAAGAGATGTCTGGATATATAAAGCCTCAACAATCAACAACTCCACCCTAATTAACCAGGCCAAGCGAGGTGATAACAAAACCCAGATGCAAGGCAGTTGCACAGCAACTGCCCCTAATTAGAGACTAGGTGAACATAAAGCAACTGGGGGACTTCTATTGCTTGTAACAATGTATATTACTCTGGCCACAGATATAGACATTCCCTCTCTGAACAAAATGAGAGTGCAAGATAAATTGCTGCCATGAGAGCGGTTTTGTTTTGAGACTCAAAAGACATTATTTTTTAAACTTTAATTGTAGTACTATAAAAAAGACAAACATTTTCAAGATCTCAAGATCTCTGCTTGCAGTCGACGAGTGAGGAACTCATTGCTTATTTTGAGTGATGAAATGACCAGAACAGAGCGTTTAGATTCGGTGACTGCAAGCAGTGATCTTGAATCCTATTATATTAAAAAGCTGCATAGCTTTACATTGCACAATCAATAAGTCAGTTTACTGACACCCCCTTTAGTTGCGTTCTCTTTCTCTCTTTTAATTGCCGCAGTCAACGTGGAAGCCTTTGGTCTAAGTGGTGGTATCAGATGGCCAGTAGTAAGCCTTGTGTTTTCTTGTATTAGGTCATTATATTACAGGGGCCAGCCTACCATCGTGTGGGTCTGACAGGAGTTGGACAGCACTCAGGGATAGAAATGCAATAAGCCAATGTTTGCCGGTTGGAGAGGTCCACACCCCTGAGTGAAGTTATGGGACAGCTAGTAATCCCTCAGAGGCCCAAACAGCTTTATTTTTCTATTTATTTAGAGCGTGTCGATTGCCGTGTCTTACAGAAAAGCCGCTGGTTTGTTTACAGCTGCTCCGTCCCCCGGGGCTCGGTAATGATGTCCCCGTCCACATATTAAACATCCTCTACATCAGTGTTCCCCAACCAGTGTGCCTCCAGCTGTTGCAAAACTACAACTCCCAGCATGCCCGGACAGCCTTTGGCTGTGCGGGCATGCTGGGAGTTGTAGTTTTGCAACAGCTGGAGGCACACTGGTTGGGAAACACTGCTCTACATATAGCAGGGCTGACCTCTCCCTGCACATGGTCCCCTCCTGCCTGCCTTCTAACTGAGTGCTGAAGTAAGGCCAAACAATGTGGAATAGCGTTAGATAATGGAAATCGAGCTGTTGTCTCGTAGTAACGTGGGAGTTACTGCTGTTCATTAATTCCAGGTACTGCTGAGCTGAGGAAATGATAGCGATTATCGAATAATGTGGCGCTGATGGAAATGCATGTCGGTCTGCATGTTTATTTCGTTACTTGTTTAGTTCATTACTCGTTAGGTATTCTATTGATCAGCACTCTGAACTGTCCTAAGCACAAGTCAGTTCATAAAATACAGATTTCAGGGTCCTGCTCGTCAGTTTGTACAGACCGCAAACAGCCTTTCTATAGAGTTGGATGAGCCCTCTACTGTAGCCTGTATACTTGCAACTAACACCATCATTAGTGTCTTATTAGTATAGAAATGATTGAAAATGAATACTTACATGGGTTGTGTTCCCAGGATGGGTCGTCACTCTGTGGACTGAGCTCGTCGCTGCAGTGCTGCTCAAAATGAAGTCAGCGTGAACAGCCCGGCAGTAACGTAGACTCTCTCTGCTTCCGGAGACCGGCCTATTGCCGAGCAGCCGGTCGATGTGCTGTCGGACCCCTACTGATCAGATAGTGATGGCCTATCCTGAAGATAAGCCTTCACTTAATAACAGTCATCCTATATAATGCATAGTACAGATTAGGCCTGCACAATATATCGCCCAACAATACGTTATAACAATTAATCGCTTGATATCGCATAATCGCAATTTACTGACCCAAAAATGCTGCAATTATATTGCTGTATTTTACGCTTTATAAGACACACTTTTTCCCCCAAAAAGTGAGGTGGTGGTGGGGGAATGGCAGTGCATCTTAAGCGATAGTTATTTTGTACGTGACACTGACACTGTATCTCCGACGCTATGCTGCACAGGCGACCAGCGTGCATCAGTTACAGTGCGGGGAGAGTGGGGCTGGAGGCAAGTCTCGTTATTTTAATGAACACTTGTTCTTCTATCTATTCTATTTTCTGTTCTGTGCAGGCGCTATTAAGAAAATGGCAAGTTTTGTATTTTGTACTTTTGCAGTAATGCAAATATGTGTTTTATTTTGAAAAACACTGCATTTCCCAGTTCTTGAGTTCAGCATAACTACATTTCACATTATCAGTCATCTGTGTGCGCTTTTACCTTGAAAATCAAGCAGATAGACCTTTAGCACAATTCCCTTAAAGGGTTATCAAGTTATGTTATTGATCCTCAGGATAGGTCATCAATATCAGGCTCCGGCGGGGGTCCGACACCGGCTTCGCCCGATCAGCTGTTTGAAGAGAGGCGGCGCCGTGCCAGCGCTGCCTCCTGCGTGGGTGTTTACATGCTGGCGTTGCATCTGCAGCGGTGAGCATGTATTACCCAAGCCGCTCATTCATTTCAATGGGGCGGCTCGTTCTACAAGTGTATACTACAGAGCACGTCCCATTGAAATGAATGGAGGCGGCTTGGGTCATGGCTACACATGCTCACCGCTGCAGGTGGCTGTGAGCGCTGGCTACAGCACTCTTCTGCTCAAGCAGCTTGTCGGCAGGTGCGGGTGTCGAGGAACTCCCGCATCTGACTATCTGAGGATGATCAATAAATATAACAGATAACCCACTAAATACTTGTCGCATATCGTTATATCGCAGTACAGGGCCCTAATCGCAATCGCACAGAATTCCCATATCGTGCAGCCCTAGTACAGATACTACAAAAATTAGGTGAATCCTTTGGAATTACCTGGATTTGTGCATTCACCACCAATAACATGTGGTTTGTTTATCGAAGTCAGAATCACAGACAAATGCAATGTAACTGCACCAATAACTTATACATTGTTGTACTGTTCATGTCCTTTATTAAGTATCTGCATCGCTGGGAGAAATAATAAGTGAACCTCTGCATTAACCCTTTCACTACCAACACCGTACATGTACAGTGCTAGTGCGGTCTTTAAACTTGGCACCTGTTCGCATGTACAGCGGGCACCAAAGCCGGCGAGTCCCTGTTTTTTCAAACAGCAGAGCTCCCGCTCTAATGTCCGTGACCGGCAATAATGCTGATCGCAGATATTACCGCCTTCAGATGCCGTGATCTATTCTGATTACAGCATCTAAAGGGTGAAAAACCTGGAAGCGCTCGTTTCCGGGTTAAGACCACCATCCCCATGCAGCGATCGGGGATGCCGGTCATTATTTCTAGTGGGCTGGGTCTCTCTGAAGGCCAACATAGATCAGCAATCCATGTATTACAGGAGTATAGTAATATTCTATAAAAAAAACTAAGTAGTGGACATTGTAGCCTCCTAGAGGGACTATAAAAAATAAAGTGAAAAAATATAAAAATTTAAATCGCACCCTTTCCTTAGAATAGAAACATAAATATTATACACATAATGGTCATCACCATGTCCGAAAATGCCTGTACTATTAAAGTATAAAAATATTTTTCCAATATGGTGAATGGTGTAACGGAAAAAGTATCAAAACGGCCAATTCGCCATTTTTTCATTGGTTCTCTAAGGCTACTTTCACACTTGCATTTCACTTGTTCGGTTTTGCGATCCAGCAGAGGATCAGAATACCTGAGAAAAACGCTTCTGTTTTGTTCCCATTCGTTGTCAGTGGGGTAAACTGAGCTGAACAGAACGGAGTCACCTGAATGCATTCCGTTGCGTTTGGCTGCGTTCCCATACGGGAGGTTTTCTTTCCGACACAATAGTCTTGGCTGTGTTAAAGATAATACATAACGGATGCAGACGGTCGTATTATCAGTAACTGAAGTGTTTTTGATGATCCCTGCCGGATTAGGCAAAAGCGCTGGTGTGAAGGTAGCTTTACCCCAAAAAATGTAATAAAATATGATGAAAGTCCCACACGCTCCAAAATAGTATCGATTGAAACCACAGATCGTCCTGCAAAAGAATCAGCCCAGTAGACATAACTGTAAAAATTTATGGGGGTCAGAATATGGCGAAGAAATTTTTCAAAGTTTAACTTTCTTTTTTTAGTATTTAGTCATAAAAAAACTTTTCAGATGTGGTATTGTTGTAATGGTACGGGCACGGGTCAGTTTTGCCATTTCCTTGGCAATCATGTGGAAGTTCAGGTCATTCAGAAGGCTTTGTGCACTTCTTTCTTTGCAGCTGTACATATGGTCCATCTTCGGGTTCTTATACCTGCAGCTCGTGGCTGTACCAGGCCTCTCCTGTAGTGATGTGTAATATCTGAATGCACCTGGAAATAGTTCTGGATCTGATCATTACTGATCGCTATAGAAATAACGTCATCGGCAAGGGGTTAATGCAGCAAACAAAAAGCGGCCCAGCTGGCAGGACTGAAGCTTGGCCGGCCCGTATCTTGATTAGATGAGAACAGAGTTTAGTTCTTCCTCTCTTTCCAGGCTTTTGTCATGTTAGTGGAGATTTCAGTTCTGCGTATAATGTGGAACAGTCTAATGCTCAAAGCCTGTTTCTTATAATACAAGTTTAGAATCAACAGCAACGTATTTTACGATTCCATCACTGAAACCAGAGATAATTGGGGCCCATTATGTGATTGTAAGAGAAGATGACGCGGGATGTACGCAGCATCTGCATCCGCGCCCCACGTCCAAACGTAAACGTTTAATGAGCGAACGAGTGCTGCTAATCTGGTGATGTTACAGCCTATAAAGCATTTATATATGTTGTCGTGATCCTTGTTAGAGCCGCTTAAGCCTTTCTTATTAATTTACAGCCCTCGAGGGATTTGGGGAATGTCTCGCTTACCATGAAATATCAGGGGGACACGGTTGGTTTGGGGTCTGAAAATAACTCTTTGGAATTCGGTGAGCTCTTTCCCAGACTCTTATATAACCGGTCATGATGTGTGCGCCGCTCTTCTCTCTTATTTGTCCTTTGTTATGTAGTTAACGTTGGGTCAGAGGGCTCTCATTATTAGGACTTCTTATTCTGTGTTTTTTTCCTGTAATTGAAAGTTTACTTATTTGTACATGGTGGAATCTGGGGATCTGTCCTCCACGGATAGTAATCGTATTACGTTATTCCCTGACAATGTTGGTTTTTATGCCCAGGAAGCTGAAGAGTCCCGTCCCTTGTTGTCTCCCATTAGGATCTGTAAGAGGATACGCTGCGTTAATCTGCAAGAGATTTTAATAATTTTTATAAATATATTTTAACGGCTCACCCCTTTGGCTGTTCTGAATAAAGGTGCTCTGTCTGTATGAGTCACCCCGCCAAAGATGATAATATACGGTAATAATGATATAATGCTATACACGGGCCCTCTTCATTTGGAACCACCCAGGGACATCAAGTATATCTATTATAAGAATATTTATTATTACACAATACCTAAAAATACATTACAAGTATAACAAAAACTAGTTTAAAAATATTAAAAAGTAAAATAATTTAAAATGGAATAAAATGGTACATCACATTTAGAATTAACATTCCATTTATGGTTGTACAGTGTATATATATATATATATAGGATACAATTGGTCTCTTCTTCTTTCCACATTTATGTCCAATACATGGTCAGGTATATAGCTGTTATCAGTTGATTTCTATCACCTATACAGTATGATGTGGTTTATAATACAACCATATATCCTTATAATTATTCCAATCGTAATGGTGATATTCCTCTTATTTTCACATATAGATATACTGTTTGTTCATTGACATAAGGTAATATGTATTTTATATTATGTCCATAATTTTTCTAAATCCCCATTAGATTATTTTCTCCATTCACCTTTGTGTTGGTAGCAATTCTTCTTTAGTGGTGTGCTCTTAACAGTAGTCAATAGTGTGAACTCACTGTTAGTAGTTTAATGTTCACTGACTGTGGCGTCCCACGTGGTAGCAGTCGAGCTGACCTCTACCTCCACATCTCTGTACTGGGTACGGATATTACCTGTACTGCAGTGATAGTTGCTGGATCCCGATGTTTCGCGTGGTGCTGCTGTTCAGTCTCGGCTTTCCACGTGATGCAGCGTGATATGTCCAAGCTGCTCAGGTTTTCATGGGATCATACTTGCAATGTCCATCGAGCGCTCCACACTTGACTTTTCCAGCAAGGAGTTATTTCTTCAACAAATTGATGGATTCTTTAGTTGGGTCCTGGATTCTGTAAATAATCTTATTGATACCAGACGCGTTTCACAGTTTATCCAACTCCTTCTTCAGTGGCCACTGACTACTGTTAGGAGCATACCACTATTATAAACCACATCATACTGTATCTGTGATAGATATCAACTGATAACCGCTATATACCTGACCATATATTGGACTTGAATGTGGAGACAAGAAGGGACCAGTTGGATCCAATATATATATACTGTACAACCATAAATGGAATGTTAATTCTAAATATGATGTAACATTTTATTCCATTTTAAATTATTTAATTTTTTAATTTTTTTAAACTAGTTTTTGTTATACTGGTAATGTACAAAACAACTGAAAGGTGGCATGAAGCAGGATGTGCTCAACCCAAGATGCAGTTGTGCATATATATATACAGGGGAGCAGATCCTGCACTTGTGGCCCGTTGCTAATGGCGATCCCCAGCAAAAATGCATACGGTGGAGGATGCCCGCAGCGGACCACAAGTACCACAATAGACATCCTACACAAGATGGCAATTGTGTGGATGTGATAAATAATATAACAATATAGCAATAACAAATGACAGGACGGGTGCACTCCGCCGTCTTACTAAGCCCTCAAACTGATGTTAAAATTGAGAGATTAGTCAACATGTCCTACAGTGGAGGACATGTCTGAGCCCGAGCACCGCGCCAAGGTCTCTCAAGCAGCTCGGGCAATATTGGTAATGTATTTTTAGGTATTGTGTAACAATAACTATTCTTATAATAGATGCACTTGATGTCCCAAATGAAGAGTGCCTGTCTATAGCATTATATCAAATATAATAATTGGTGATTAACTGTTTATAGCTGTTCATGGAAAATAGTTGTATTTTTTGGGGCTGAATATTTGCTGCTTTGTATCATTTCGTTGATTTCTATTAAACTCATTTTCTCCTTTATATGCAAAGGTCTGAACTCACCGACCCCCTGCCGTCCTGACGGTGCCCATGTACCTGCTGCGCTCCACTTTCTGTTAAGGTCGTTATTTAGGCAGCTGTTCACATTTTAGTCCATTTTGGCCATTACCGACTGGTCACACGTGCAGTCACCTCCAGGAAGGGTGAACAATCTCAGACAAAGATCTTTCAGACAAAAATTTCAAACACTGCTGACTTCTTCCCAGATGAAGATGTCTAGCACTGGTCGTCTAAGGCTGAGTTCACATCAGCGTTCAGCCTTTCCGTCCTCCTCCTCCGTTATAGGAGCAGGAGAACGGAAAGGATGGATTTGGCACAGAACTGAGCCAAACTGAGTCTACAGGCTCCATAGACTTTAATGGGGTCCATTAGGTTTCCGTTCAGTGGGAGAGTTTAGAAGCGGAGACAGAAGTCCTGAGTGCACAACTTTTTTCTTCGCTTCAAAAATCTTCCTCTAAGCGGAAACCTAAATTATAGTCTATGGAGTCCGCAGGCTCCGTTATGTGCCGAATCTGTCCTTTCCATTCTCTGGCTCCTTTAACGGAGCAGAGAAACGGAAAGGCTGAAAGCTGATGTGAACTCAGTCTTAAACATCAATCTTCATCAACACCTGTAAAGTGCCCATACACCTCCAATAGCGGTCAGGTGAACGCCCCTCTGCGACTCCATAATTCATGTACACACTTGGCCCAGCATGTGTTTTTGGTGACGAGAGAGAAGAAAGCTGCTGCAAGACGTTTCTAGTTGCTTCTCTCCCAGGAGAACAAAAGGATCAGATGTTGAAATTTGACTCCTCAAATTCTTCTCTGCCCAGATCACCAGTTGGGGGAGAGTTGGGAGCCTCCCATACACATTAGATCGCTGGTTTGTCCTTCAGCTGACAGTAGTCCAGTGTGTATGGAGCTCTAGTGTTAATCTCATTCTAATTCCGCTTACAGAGCTCTGCTTTAAAAAAAAAAATAACCATTTACAAAACATTGCTCCAGCTATTCCATAACTACAACTTCCATCATGCTCCGACTGCCTCTTGCTCTCAGGGCTTGGTGTGAGATGTAGTTTGGTAGCAGCTGGAGAGTGACCGTGTCCGAGAACAGTGGCGCAGGAAGCCATTACCTGATGCTGCTGGGATATCGCCCCTACTTCTGTGCTCCAGTGTCTCATAGATCCAGCATCCAACGTAGATAAAATGTTCTTGGGCTTTATTGATACCAGTTGAAATCCAGTTCAGAAAAGAGTGCTCTGCACTAGACCACAGAGCTAGACTGGGGCCATGACTGAGGCATGTTGGCAACCCGTCACAGTAAGGAGCGTCACCACTGATGTTTATCGGGGCCTGACCATTATAGAGGTCTATGGGATGTCACAGGTCATGTGACTAGGGGTGGATCGGCCATAGACCTCACAGGGTAATTTCCCGGTTTGCTGCATGAGCCCTTCACATGGCCGCTGGGTACATAATGATCAGATGCTCTCAGCGTTGACTAATGCTCGGAGCATTAAATACTTATGGCCATTGGCCGCAGGTGCCTTCTTCAATTCAACTGTATTGCCATCTTTAGGACAGTGCTACAGTTAAATAGTGCATTGGGTGGCAGTATTCTGTGCTGCACTATGATATTTGGTCATACTGGCTCCACCTACTTCTGTAGTCCTGCCTACTTGTGTTGCTCCACCTTCTCTCAGTTTGGCCACTCGGCGAGCCCTCGAACTGGAAGCGTGTTGGGGGAATGGAGCTTGGCCGGTATCTTGCTGTGGGATGAAGGTTCTGCTGTACAAAGATCTTACCAATTCACCACCTTCGGTGATGCCTACCATTGGGTGCTTGCGGTCTCTAGACCCCAGCTTAGACACAGAGGGTCTCACATAGATAAACCTTCGTGTTGTCTTCATGTGACCAGCCTAAAACCGGGCCTAAGGTCTAGACTCAGCTTCTGCTCGATGCTGCCCCACCCCCTGCTCCTACATATACCGTTATGCCTTATACATTGCCCCTTCATACAGGCAGGGCTGCCTTGCTTTATATTAATGTATTATCTCTAAAACACAGGTGATTGTCTGCACAGAGGACAACAGCACATTTACGGAATTCTTCTCTCTTCCCAAAGGTCACCTTTTCCACAAATTCCGAATCACAGAATCTGACTGGTATCGTATAAAGCAAAGCATTGATTCCAAGTGCCGCACAGCCTGGCGCAGGAAGCAGAGAGGACAGAGCCTGGCAGTAAAGAGCTTCTCCCGACGAACGCCATCTAATTCCTCGTACAGCACCACAGGTGAGCGCCCGCCGTGCCCTGTGCAGGCACTTGATGAGCTTTGTGGCCAGGTCCATCTACAGAATATTCCTTGGTATTATGTTTGAGTACCCCAATAGGGCTACACCGTGTAACCACCCTAATTTCTGAGGACCCCTCTAACAAAGCAGGATTGTCAAAGAGAGCAGCCTTAAAACCCTTCAGGGCCTTGTGATTTTCCGTTACTTATTGCCTTCCCAAAGCTATAACTTTACTTTTTAGGGCTTTTTATGTGGGCTTGTTTTATGTTGGGCGGATTGTACTTTCTAATGGCACCATTTAATATCGCATAAGATGTAGTGGGAAGCTGGGGGAAAAAAAATCCAAATGGGGTGAAATTGGAAAAAAATACAATTCTGCTACGGTTTTATGGGTTTTCTTTTTCCAGTGTTCCTATGTGGTAACGCTGACCTTTCTCCTTCATTCTACGGGTCAGTACGATTTCCCCAAATACCACACTTATATCGTTTTTCTTGTGTTTTAATACTTTTTTATAGTTACTTCCACAGAGCTGTGTGGGGCTCATTTCTTGCAGAGTAATCTGTAGTTTTTATTAATACCATCTTTGAGTGTGTATGACTTTTCACTTTTTATTCAATTTTATTTGCGAGGTGAAGCAATAAAAACACGGTGATTCGGCCGTTTAGATTTTTTTCCTGTTGTGGCATTCACTGTATGGGATAATACATTTATATTTTAATAATAAGGGCACTTTGGGACATGGTAATGCCTATGGTCCTTATTTTTTTATATTTAATATGTGGAAAAGGGGGTGGGGGTTTGAATTTTTGTATATTTATACTTATATTTTTACACTTTTTTTTAAGCCCCCCTAGGAGGCTTGAACATGTGATCATCTGATCGCTTTTCCCTATGGGAGTTTAATTATGTTCCTATGGAGCCTTGAAACATTGCCTTGGTAAGCCTTGGAGCCTGAAGCAGACTCGAGGCCACCACAAGCAACTAAGCTGAGGCCTTGAAGGGGTTAAGGGGGTCATTTATAAACCCGGTGGGCGTTTACATTAGCACAACTCCCTGTATGAGGTAACCAACGCGAGCGCATGCGTACTCTGGATGACCCTGTTGTAACGGGGGGAGCTGTGGTGGTCGTACATCCTCCTGAGCACATCTCAGAATGGCACCTTGTAGACTGGTGGCCCGGCCATCGCTGCGCTCTGCTGACACTAGGGGCGGCCGGTTTTCTCGCCTCTGTTGCTGCACCCCGGGCCCAGCAGCATTGTGGAAGAACTGAACAATTTAGATTAAAAGCAGCATTTTGGAGTCTCTCCCAGACACAAGGGGGGCAGAACTGATTCCCTGTACCAGTCTTTTGGCTACTCACAATAACCACTGTATCTTCAGCATCAGAAGCCAAAACCTAATTCTAATGGAAAAATTTAATTCTCGAAACGTGACTTAATTCCAAGAGACCGAAATGAAAACATGTGAAATGTTATTGCTCTCCTCGTTAGTAGTAGCATCTCTTTCTGACAGTCTTCCATCTTTGCATTGCTGTAGTTTGAGTTCGAACAACAGTAAGAAAGGCTGAGACTGCACCATCCGGCTGTTTGTGCCCCACGTGGGGATAGCGGCACTTCAGAAGCATCGTCAGTGCATGTCCAAGGAGGTGGTGATTACATGCGTTACCTTATAGCAGTGTCATCACTTTGACATCAGGATCATGTTCCTTTAATCATTGTCAAAAAAGCCTAATTACATCCATCACAATTCACTGGTTCTACAAAAACAACGTGAAAATGTCCATGGGGGGAATACTAAGGGTGTGTTCACATTGTGATTAGGTAGAGCCAGAAAATTCAGTTGATGAATCTGCATAGTTGATGAAATTGGCGCAGATTTTCATACACAGTTTCTTTTTGGCATCCACTATGGCTTCCATTTCACTGGAATATTCACACACCGTTTCTGCCCGATATGAATTACAATGCAGAGATTTGAGGTGGTTTCTAGACTGATTCAAATGCAGAAAATGCGTTGGAGACAGTGTGATAAAGCTCCGTGTGACCATACTGTCCAATTAATTAGCCTGGAAATTATGAAGTGAACCTTGCAGGAGGAAAGTGTTGTAAAATTAGGAAAAATATATTGTATTTATACCCTTTAAATCATATGCTTCCCCAGTGCCAACACTTCGGGGGTCCAAGTCAATTCTCGCCACATGCCATAAACCGTGCCAGGCGATCCTCACAGGGGCCCAGCTTTGGTTTCTATTGTGGCAATATTTATTCTTTTTTTACGTCATTAGTGGCGGTCAATCAGTGGCCTGAGCAGTGGCAGCAGTCATAAGCATTGACTGCACACATTACCACTGAGGCCACCATTAGCTAGCAGCAGTGACATACTCTAATGGCAGTTGCTGACCGCCGATGTTCCCCTACTCACCACTGCAGTCCCCGGCTCCATGCTCGTCCTCCCTGGCCGCCTCATTATCCGAGTCTGGCTGTATTGCGGGGCAAGGTAGCAGCAGTGATCAGCTGCCGGTGTCTTCCCATTCACTGCCACAGTCCTGGGCTCTGTCCTTACAGACACTGTCCTTCCTCCTCCACGGTTTCCTTCTAGCCCTGGACATAGCTTGCCTTCCAGCCTGTTCCCTGTAGCTTCCCTTTCTGTGATTTAAGGGTTTTGCACATATGACCTGTGTGACCAATCCCTGCCCCCCTGCTTCTATATAAGTGGTCCAGCTCCCTTCCCAGATGCCTGAGCGTCAAAGGTCCTTTGTCCTGCAAAGGTGATTGTCTGTGCTTGAGCTCCTGTGTTCTTGTCCCGTGCTTGTCTCCTGGATTCCACTAGCTGTTTGATCCCTGCCTGCTACGCCTCGACTCTCCTGTTGCTGACCTGGATTTCCCGATCTGTACCTGTGCCGCCTGCCCTGCTCCATTGCTTGTACGACTTCGCCTCAGTCCTGTACTCTTGCTCCTGGTAACGACTCAGCCTGCTGACAACGCCTGTACCTCTGGTACCTTGCTCAGGTACCTCCTCGTCTGCCTGGACTAGCTGTTTCGTGTACCAATCCTCCTTAAGAGGTAACGACCTGGTGTTCCCCTCGGTGAAAGTCTATCCCCCACCAGCAGGGGTACTGTGATAAACGAGGGGTTCACTTAGACAACGCCCTTCAACGCTTCACACCTGCTGGATTGTTGCACATACATGTAGATGGCATGTCATGCTTCTGGTCCAGCAGGACCTAGAAGCAGTGGAGAAAGGAGCCAGTGATAGGTGAGGATTTTTTTTTTTTTACCTTTGCACCCAGTCTTAGAGAACCTATTTAAGGCCCGAACAAGCCTTTTTGGTTAATAATGTGTCTGGTGCTTGAGATTTCATATTGTGGTGGAACTAAATCAGATGTTTCTTGATAAACTCCACGTTTCGCAGTGTGTCATATTATGGTCATTTGTGCGGATTTAGCCCTGAAGTGAAATGAGGACAAGCAGGGTGAAGAGATTTGTGCGCACCTCTCTAATCTCAACCTGTGTCTGCCACATTGGCAGCGGGACAGATGCTCAGACCTCGCTGTGGCGCAGTCACACAGGGGTTAAATCATGCGGTGTAGGGCTTTAAACAAACAGGAGCCTTTATTTTGGGAGTCATCAGTAAGCTGCCGCTGTGAGGTGATGTATAATGTCTATTTCTGTGCGATCGTTTGGTCTGGAGCCGAACATCACCTCATAATTTACCGCTGAGACCCTATGCCCGCTGGCACCCACTGCAGGTAGAGTGGACCACGGTGTACACCATCCATGTAAACCGCTCAGGGAAGCTTTTACACTCAGCATTGCTGCAGCATCCACGATCTTAGGAATTTCTTTACCAGGCACCTAGTATAATGGCCCGGGCTCCTGGGTTTTTGATATTACAGGTGTTTCCTTCAATGAAACAAAAAATGTATTGAATTACAACATAAGTTATCAAAAAAGGTTGCTTTTAGTATTTCCACTATTAGCTACATGATTCTGTGCAGGTGGAGCAGATTGTATTGCCGTGAAAAGTGTTCTGAGATTTGTGGAACTGTCAGTCACCGAATGGACCAAAACTGACAGAGTGATCACAAGTCATTTCTAGTCAGATAGCGGCTCCCTAATTCACTCAGGAGGAAGATATTCAGCATCAGCCTTGACCTAAACCAGGTTGTCCCCTCATAAGATGAGTGAGCAGCGCGTGCTCCGGGATCCGTCCCGTCCATTGACCGTATTTCAGCACGTAATGTGGATCGAGCATCTAACGGAAAATATTCATTGTCACTTGGAAGACATTGACGTCAACTTCTGCTAAATCTAGAAAGAAACTCACAAGATGTAAACACGGCAGTACGTGTCCTATAAAGGAGAAGTCTGCTCAGGGAACTACAAGTCCCAGCATACCCAGCCCGGATGTTATCTCAAAAGCCAGACGATTTGCATGATTTGATGGTTTTTGTCTGTCTGTCGTCCAAGTTATCACTTGGATCTGGTTCACCCCTTGCTTTCGCCGTTATTGCACCATGTAAATTAAATCTGCCTGAAATTCCAGAGTCAATAAAAACCGAACTGTTTAGGTCTCGGTGACTTATATTTGTGCCTTGTTTTCCCCAAGTGTCTGATGAGATCCCACCAGCTCCTAATCATCCCTGACTAGTAACTGAGAGCATGTCAGTGAAATTGCTGCATACATTTAACGAGATCTTCGGCCGCCCTCTGACCTCCGTCACAGAAAGCACTGCAGCTGCCTTTCTAAACATCCTTTCTGTCGCTTGGTTTGATATTTGCTGTGTAAAATTTCAGCCATTTACGTTTCTTCCTAAATCTGAAAAACTAATGACAAAAACAATGAAAAAGCTCCAAACCGCACGCGAGCAGCCAGAGCGTGGATCACTGGAGGCTGATGGATGTTGTCGGTTTCTTACGAGACGAATGATGCCTTGATTTCACATTTGGCTTTGCTACTGTTTGTGACGGATGTGTCTCTCATCTGTAGAAAGGTAATACTGCAGCCGGCGCAGCCTGTGAGAGGGCCACTGTGTATACGCAGAAACCCAAAAACCATTGCTTCCCTACAGGATGCCTCCTTCCTCACAAATGGCTAAAACACATTTCACAATGTGAAACGCAGCAATCAGGTGGAAGCCTCTTACTGCAGCCTTAGGGCCATTTACACATGCCGCCGATCACTGCCCTGTGTAAACGTGCCGCCAACCACTGCCCTGTGTAAACGTGCCGCCAACCACTGCCCTGTGTAAACGTGCCGCCAACCACTGCCCTGTGTAAACGTGCCGCCAACCACTGCCCTGTGTAAACGTGCCGTTGATCACCCAATAAACGGGCAAATGCTCATTTGTTGGGGGATTGCAACTTTTATGCGAAACCGAAAATGAATGTTTGTGTTATGCTACTTTCAGATCTGCGTTTTTGATTCAGGTTTTGAGATCCGGCAGAGGATCTCAAAACCTGAATTAAAAGGATCCGTTCCATTTACAATACACCCCTATGGCTCCATTTTGCCCGGATCCGGCTGTATTAAATGAAAACTGAAAAAACCTGATCAGACATGAAAATCATCGTAAATTAATGGGCGCCTGATCCTTTTTTTTTTTCTGTAATTGATTTTCATGCCTGATCAGGTTTGTTCAGTTTTGCAAACCAGGCACAAAAACGCAGCTGAACTGAACTGATGCATCCTGATTGGGCTGATCCTCAGCCTGATCTCAAAGCCTGAACCAAAAACGCAGATTGAAAGTAGCCTTATAAAGATGTAATTGTCACATGTAATACAATTGGTGAGCAACGATCGTCAGGCTATTGTCGTTACCGGATGGAAAATCTGCCTGTGCACGAGGACCTTGCCCTATTGATGGTCTAACTATACGACCAGCAGTTACGGCTCTTTTGCACTGAACAGTCATTGGGTGGTAACAAACCAGACAATCAGTTGCTTGCAAATTTTCATCATTCAGATGATGGTTTGTAACTTTGTATCCGCACATTGGGCTGTTCCGCTGCATGGCCATTAGAAACAATGATTTTTATGTGTTCATAACAGAGACCATCGCCGCGAAGTGAACGAATTATCATTTGTTTGATCGCTCGGGCAGTAATACACCCTGTGTAAAAGGCGCTGCCGTTCTCCGTGCTTTACCTTTGGTTGAATCATCCTGAGAAAGGCATCACGACAGCTTCCTGCCTGTCATGGGATGATGGGACAGGGACTGGAATATTCAGGTGTGCGTTTTACTACTGGATTCCTAGCAGTGAGTTATAAGCTGTAGAAGGCCTTACATGAGCACGCCAAAAACATAAATCGTGCTGATTTGCTGCTATAGAGCTAATGTGGGGCTAAATACAATCTTAGAGGTACACTTCCCCCAGGCCTTTGGGACTGTGTACCGGTCTTCGGATTTACCTATAAAAGAATATTTTAAAGTCAGAAACTGCAAATGATAATTGGAGACTGATGTGTTTGTTCGTCGGCTCAGTGTCCTGGAGATCGCAACACAGCGGCGCCAGGTATTCACCATTTGGAGCACTCTCATTCCGTCTTACAAGTTTTGCTTGGTCTTCCCTCTCTTAGCAGGTCTGGGGCGACCGGCGCTTCCCTCATCTTTAGTGACGTTTTACAAATATTCATTTAAGTGACCTTTTTTTGAATCGACTAATTTAAAACATACATTTTGAGAACAAAAGGTAGATGCCGGAATCTGGAAAGCAGAATTGAGTATTTCCTCCGATTGACTAAAGATTGCACATAGGGTTTTTTCTGGTTGAACTTTCGTTGACTTTTCGTCTCTATTTATTGCCGGAGGAGTCCGGACGGTGGACCAACAGTACGGCTACACCGACGATTAAATGTTATTTAAAATACCAGCTGTAAAATCCTAGCAGAAGAGCGGATTGGGAGAAATAGGAGCTGTTTATTCAGCGTGCTCGCTATACCTAGAGAAGGGTAGCTGGTCGGAGAAACCTCCATCAAGTCATTAAAAGGTCAAGGCTGATTTGCCGGTAACATGGCTGACTACTCAGCAGAGAGTTTTATTAC
Source organism: Bufotes viridis (assembly GCA_033119425.1). Lineage (NCBI taxonomy): Eukaryota > Metazoa > Chordata > Amphibia > Anura > Bufonidae > Bufotes > Bufotes viridis. The sequence goes on from CM065598.1 coordinate 104,867,312, forward strand.
CTTTCAGCTTCATTTAGAGCAGAATAAAAAAAAAGCAGCGGTTGAAGCTGGACTTGGCATGTGCAAACACGGGCTCGTCGTTAGAATAGATTGGTCCAATATGTTTTCAGCTTTTGATTGGCAAACGCCTGTTTGTAATGTTTTTCTATGCGTTTGACCCGTCAAGCCACATTAGCTCTGAAATTCCATTTACAGAGGAGAGCGGGAGGAAAAATAATGAAATGTCGACTGCTGCTTTTTTGTAGGCAAGTCATATATTTTGTGTGGTCCATTCTTTTGTGAACATGGACGTTTTCCTCTTTGATGTCTCCGGAGAAGATCTAAAGGAACAGTTGTCGGAGATGTCTGCAGGAAATGCAGTTTTATGTTTGGTGTCGTTGAAGGATTGAGTTAATGTCACTGCTGCGGATTGAAGTCGGTCTCGCACTAAATGAATCGTACAATACGCTGTTTTAATTTGGCACCATTCAGTTAATGCGGTAGAACAAGACTAAAACCTTGCAATGAAATATGTCTGTTTTACACGAGGATGTGCAGCCCGATGAATGCACCCTGTGCCGAAAATACACGGCATTTCCACAAAGATCGGGCATAACGTGCCGCAGATTTAAATGGCAGCATGTCTAGAATCTGCTGCTGTGAGTGAATGGGGTTGGGTGAATATCCATTTACTGACATTATTCTGTCATTGTGCAGATTCTGCAACAACTTCTGAATGTGTGAACCCAGCTCTACGGATATGTTCACATGTAGTTTGTACCCATTATAATTGCAGACTTAAAATCTGCTGGGTATTACAGTGCCAGAAAAATCTCATCCACACAATCTAGAAAATTATTTGCAGTGGAAATTGACCTGCTGTGTGGATTTCAACTGCACAACGTCCGTTTATGCTGCGGATTTCACCCTTTGCAGTGCTCACGTGGATTTTGCTGTATCTTCGTCATGGACTTTGCCACTACTTAGGATTGTGCTGGACCCTGATACAAACCCTAGCGCTCGGCTCTATGCACTGGTGGTGTGCGGCAAGTGTTTTTGTTTTTTATCTCTTGCTTTGATCATCATGAACTCTGGTATTTTGGCGTCCACTATAGGTGGAATAGGCACATTTCAGCAGCCTCCTTGCACCGAGCAATAGGAACAGATTGTTGGGATCACAGAAATGTTGTGTCTCAGTATTTCCTCTGGCACGATGAGTTGGAAACGTTGCACTTGGTTGTGCAAGAGGCTGTGAGCGTTGCAGTTTGTGCTGCGCTTTCCACAGCCAGCTGCTAATCTTCACAGCATATGTGTTCTGTTTTATTTTTCTCCTCTTGAAGGCTGTGTGCCTGGCCCTGTCACAATCGGTTAGCTGTCAGTCTTTGTTGTTATGGCGATTCAGATCATTGGTCTTTTCCACTAACAGTTTTTCTCGTCCCTAGAACGGTTCTTGAGGTTATACTGAACTTTGCTGCAAAATTCAAAACTTTTCATTTCCAATACGTTTTGCAGTCGTTAAAGGCTCCAGATTTGGTCGACAGATGAACTGTGAAGCCGCAGTAAAACCAGATATGATGCCAAATCATTCTTCCAAGCCTGCATAACAAATTACTCTGAGTGTTTAACTCTGCTGATATTTTCCTATGGGATTCTTTTCTGCTGGATGGAGCTCAGGGCTGTTAATTAGCGAGCCCCTGTCTAAGCTCTGTTAGCTTCCAGGAACCGCTGTCACCCACATGTGCCGCCTCTGGGTGCTGCGCTTTACTGCCTGGGTAGATCATTGCCATTGGCTCTTCAGAACTAGAACATCTCACAACTAGAGGTTTAAAAAAAAGATGGGCAGATCATATGAGCAGAAAACAGTCTGGGGAAATCAACATGTGATGGATAGGCATCAAAGAGACTAGTAACAAGAATGACCCTGGCCATGGGGCACGTCTAATTCGTCCCATCAGTCTCCCCTATGAGTGCTCTTCATTTTGAACTCTCCCTTCTATCAAAGCAGTACAGTAATTGGTGAAACTGGCTTAATAGGACATTTTCATTGTACTGCTAGGTTATGCCATCACTTTATGATTGGTGGAGGACCAACTTCTGGTATCCCCACCAATCCTGAGAATGAAGGGACTGCGGCCTGTGCTGGTGTAGTTCTCCATACCCTCCTGGACAGCCCTGCAGAACTGGTGGCCCGGGTGCTGCTAAGCAAGGGAAAAAGTGAGTAGTATTAAGCCAGTGCAGCAGACCTTCATTTCAGGATCCCAGAGGCCGGACAACCACCAAACATATAATGGTGGCCTATCCTAACCGGCCCACCATTAAAGGGGTTGTTTCATCTTGACGTTACTAAGGCAAGATGAGACTAACCCTGGGTTCAGACCTGAGCGTTCCAAAAACGCGCGTTTTACGCGCGTTTTTGACGCGCGTTTTTTTTCGCGTTTTTGCAAATAGGAAACGCGCGTTCGTACGCGCGTTCTTGTGATTGACTACTGTGGTGTCAATCACAAAACGCGCGTCAAACGCCCCAAAAGAAGCTCAAGTACTTGTTTATGCGTTGGGCGTTTTACAGCGCGTTCAAACGCGCTGTAAAACGCTCAAGTGTGAACCACTCCCATAGGGATGCATTGGTTTTAATCTGTTGAGCGTTTTACAGCGCGTTTGAACGCGCTGTAAAACGCTCAGGTGTGAACCCAGGGTAAGTCCTGACCGCCAGGTGGACAAAAACCAGCGGAGTGGCCCAGGGCTTGCTGTTTTAGAGCTAGGTAAACCACATAGCTTGATATGCTCTGCACCTTCAGTAGCTCACATGTACTGCAATGGGAGCTACCGTAACAGCGAGCATCGTCTTTAAGGCCCTTTACATGGGCCAAGAACCACAGATTATCTCATAGTAATGCTCGTTAGTAATGATCAGACCGTGTAAATGTACTGCTAATTACCCAATGAACAAGCAAAACACTCATTCATCGGGTAATCCGGTGGTGTGTGCGCACACAAAAGTGATTGTTTTACCTGCAGCAGATTGTGCGGTGTCAACACGATCTTCTGCCGGCAAGCATAGCGATGGCAATGGTGATCACTGCTCCCCATACTGTGGAGGAGATCACTGCATGTAAATGCACCAGGCTCCTCAGCTAGCGATCAGCAGATTGTTGGGAAGGAACGCTTCCTTCCCAGCTAACTGCTGTAATATCGTCCCATGTAACGGGACCTTTAGTAAGAGTGAGATAAGACACCCCCTTTAAGATCACCTTCCCTCCTGCATAATGGGCATTGTAATTATCACCAGTTCCCAAACCCGTGCCATTCCCCCTTAGTTGTAGATATAGTGATCGATGCCAGTCTGCAAAAACATGATATATTAACCAAACAGAAAGAGAGTTCACCAGATTTTTCCTTATCTCCTTTGCTTGATTAACCTGAGTGACATGTATATAAGGTACTCTGCCAGGGATCAAGTGTGATATATGACGGTAGGTATGATGTAACCGTACCTCGTGAGTGTAGTATACATGTCATAATTAATTTTGTAAAGCTGGTTTATTAGTTCTTTTATCTTCAGTGTGGTTTTTGAGCAGGAATGCTGCAGCCATAACTCACCGCCATCAGCCTTCCCTCCATTGTAAAGCATTGTGACTCTTACACAGGATATTAAAATGAATTACTCCCTGCCTGGAGGGTAGGTGATGCTCTGCAGAGGACACCTGACTTCTGTCCGCCAGTGGCGTCTATATCATCTCTTCCCTTTTGTCTTGCACTTACATCCTGGAGGTGCAGTGATTATAATATATGACACCGGCAGGGCTGCAAAGGGGTAGGAGCGCGGAGGAGAATCTGCTGCTCCAGACGGGTCTCTGTCATCTGCTCTCAGAATCTGTCATGTTGTAAAAATTAAATATATTCCTCCCAGTTGTGCTATTATTTTCCATTTGAGCTCTACATGTGTTTTCCAGTCTGCAGAGCGCTCAGGTCGGTCCTTGTCTGTCTGCAGCCGGTCATTTATCTCGCTTGCAGAAGGGTGGGGGGAATGCTGGCATCAATTTAATTGACCAGTGCTGACCATCTGAGATCACAACGGCTATTGGACATAATTAATATAACGTTTTCTGAAGAAGCATCAATTCCAAATGACCAAACCTCTGACAAAGCATTTTACCGAATGTTCCAGCTCTGCAGTTTCCCTGGATATTTCTCTGCGATGAGCAGGATGAGGCCACCGTCTTTATTTTGTCAGAAGCATAAGGGCGCCTTCACACGCGGCAGAAAATTCTGCAACTGAAAATCCGTTCCATTCACCTTAATGAAGCTTGCAGAAATCCATGTGCCGCCCCATTCAAATGCATAGAACTGATTTTCAGTTGTGGAATTTTCTGCCACAAATCTGCTGCGTGTGAAAGCGCCCGATCACAGTCTGCTCCTTAGTGATCGTGTTCTACAAGTCCAGGTGATACGTCCTCAATCCTCCATTGTCTACAACAAGCTCATATGGTGCACATGATATGAAGGACCTTTCTGATGTGCTGTTATTTGACATGTGTCTGTGAAATATATGGGCGGCGGGGACGGGAGCAGGAAGATTTCCAAATATTTCTCACTTACAAATGATTAATTCAAAGTCTGGATGAAGAGCTGTGGAAAAAAGCCCAAGGAGACTGGTCCCGGGGTGAGGAATGTTTGTAAGGGGGTTACAGGGGGAGCAACCAGTTCTTCCTTAATGGCAGGTCGGGGCACGATTGTGAAAATCTCAGCCCGTGCATTTACCGAAAAGAAGGAAAATGCTTCAGTGCAAGGGACTAGAAACAGATTGAGGCTGAATCCAAAATGTGATTAAAGGTTGCCATCCCTGAATTGTACAGTGCATGACACAGCCATAATCTAAACCGTTATATGGAATCCATACAGAGCTCTTGTGCAGACATCTCTCCTGGAAAGCTTAAACACTTCTCACAGTTAATTCACCCCCAGTCTAACAGTGTAGGATGTGTTTGATTTTGTGGACGCATGTTGTTAAAGCCGTGGATGCTTCCACCAACCGTCTGCAGGGCTGGCCTTAGCTGTGCACGATCTGTTCATCTCCTTTACAGAAGGGGCACGCCCATCCTGAAAACCTTCAGCTTGCCCCCTTGATACTACACTTGGTGCCTGAACCTATGGAAAGACGGTTTCACAGAATGCAGCTTTATTCTGTAGTTTGTAGATTTGGTGGTCCGATTTTACGGAAGAAGGTTTTGCAAAGGGCACATTCCAGTCTTGAAGGGTATTTCCATCAAAGACATTTATGGTAACTGGTGAAGTTGTCACCGGTCAATGCATCCAGGAGAAGAACAAATAGAGAGTTGGCCTCTACATTTTCCATTCACTTCCATCAGTTTTAGGCCACAGCTGAGCAAGAAATGGACTTCTGGACATAAAGAGATGGGTCCTAGAGATGAGATCCGCGTCTATGAGACGGGGCCATCTTGCAGCTGTATGATGCATGTCTTTGATGGGTGTGAGTGTCACCGCCGGTTCTGGGAGACGGTCGGTCAGAGGTTCCTCCCTGTCTTCTGTATGACCTTCTTTGTTTTGGTTTCACTTTGCTCAGTTCCTTTCTCTCCCTCAGCTGTCTCTTATCTTGATTAATTGGCTTGCTTTATATTCCCTCTCATACTGCTCCTCCTTGTGGTTTATATTACTTCCTGGATGAAGTGTGTGCTGCTGGAGCCTGCTGTTGTTTTGCTCTAAGATAAGTGCATTCCGTTTACTTTGTGTTTTGTTTGCTGGCCTGATTCTAGGTGACCCTGACTCCCTCCGTATTCAGTGCAGGGAGCCGGTGGCCGTGTCCCCTCACTACTATAGGGAATTCAGGTGTCACTCAGTCTTAGGTACGTGGGCATGCAATCGTCTACCATTGAGTTCTTTGCATGTGTAGCAGTCAGGGAGCGCTCTTAGGGTTTTAAAGGGCTCACCTATATGCTCCTTAGTTTTGGATCAAGCCAGTCTGTCATTATTTATCAGTTCCTGCTAACTGTTCTCCATCCCTGACAGTGAGATGGGGAGGGAAGTGTAGACTGTTGGCAGTATAATTGCTTTCTGCCAGCTGGGACGGGGCACAGCCGAGAGGATCTTTGAGTTGCGCGATCTTGAGCTTTAGGTTGTGGGATCCTGATAGCAGTGAGCAGAGGAGAGATGGCCGCCAGCTGTGGACAGAGAATTCTTAGAAATCCAGCTTTCAGGGAACTGGGATTTATCCCAATTGTTAACTTATTTGTACACAATGCTGCAATAAGCACGACACCGCGTCCTCGCAGCTGCCACCGCGGCCCAGGGAAGAAATCAGGTGAGACTGAACAGCCGCCCCTTGTCCAGAGGCGCTCATCCTCCTCCCTCAGCTGCGCGGCCGCACTCCCTCTGCCAGAGCTTTCCTCACATATCAAGATTGTAAATTCAGAGCCAGAGAGTTTATGTTATAGTGACGTGTAAGTGCAGAGAAATCCTCCCTCATAGTTCTGGGTCTGATTTTTGTGGAAAAGAGGATAAATATGGCTGCTGCCCAGCGAACTCCAGGGGCTGTCACGTCATGTGAAGGGTCGGTGGATGTGATTCCAGGCCTTATAGACAAATCCTAAGGGAGATTACCAGTTACCTTCCTGATTATAAAGGTTTGATGTCTGTTATTGTAACCGTAGAAATGGCCTGTTGGAAACGTGATTGAAGTCTCAACATACGGGTCACGTTTACCGCCACGTCATTGCTAGCGTGTTGCCTCAGCATTGTTGCAGATCAATAATACATTTGGCACAGCAGCTGCCAGTTGTGGAGCCATGTCTTTTAGGAATCTGTCCTTTATGTCACAACCAGGATTAAAATGGCAAAAAAAATTCTTCAATTTTTGCAAAATGTCATCGCCCAACTGCGCTTTGTGCTGATTGCGTTTCATTACATTGTGAACGGCTGTTGTGTTTTGGTCATTTTTTATTCCAATCTGCTGTATCTTGTCTCTTTCACGTTACAGATGGTGTGCAAAATACAGTATCGTCCTCCAGCGACCTACAGCAGGCGCCGTCCCAGGCCCTGCACTACGCATTGGCTAATGCCCAGCAGGTGCAGATCCACCAGATCGGAGAGGATGGTCAGGTCCAGGTGGTAAGTTTCTACATGGTTTTCTAGGTTTTTTATGTATGCAAATCTCTCAGCATTCCGGCATTGCCAGAAGCTTAAAAGTCTCCGTCTGGCCCCATTATCTATAACGGGGATCGGCGGAGATCCGACTGCAATCTGGCAAATATGCCGAGAACCGGCCAGAAGAAAACCGCTGCTGGATCCCTAGCACTAGTGGGATAGACCTTGAAAGGATGTCAAGTGAATTGGTATTGTTTAGCGGAGCAACAAGCGCTTCTTTACCTGTGGCTTTGTAGGTCATTCTCTTTAAGAACCAGAAAGATCAGTAGGAAGAATATTCGGCCACATTTGACCACATGTAATGTCAGTCTCCCCAAAGGTGAAAGAAAATGAACAAAAATGGCGGCAGGTGACACTGAGGTCCTGACACTGACAGGCATTAAATCCTGGACATTCTCAGACCAGGGGTGCGCACCAGGAGGGTGGAAGCACTGTAAATTCAGCGAGCGATTGTCCGGTAAAGCGAGCTTTGCTTCCTCTGGGGAGTGAGTTTTACCAGAGAATGTGAGATTATCTTCCTGAAATACCTCAGCCAGCAACAGAGCGAGGACACGCAGTCTCATAGCCGGAGCTTGGAGCGGAGTCTCATTGATTTAAGTCTTGTACGGAGATCACAGCGTCTTCTGTGAAGGAGTGAAATGAATAAACAATTATTTATGAGGTTTCCTCCGAGACAAACCTGGCGGCATTCATTTCCTTACACAAAACCTCATAGACTTAAATACTCCAAATCAGGTATCAGTGCACTGGGGGGGGTTTAAAGAGCCCGGTCACCTCCCCGGACATGTCTGTTTTAGTAACTACTTGCATTCCCTGTGCCATAACCATTCAGGAGCATCTATTCATATGACTCTGTGTTGTGCCAATCCTGTATTATTCCTACTAGAAGTTTACAAATAAATTGCCAGCAGTAGAGGTGTATTGCTGGGTGTTACCAGTAGCGGGTGTGTCTGACTGTGCAATCAGTGCAGCTGGTGTCAGACTGCAGGGACACACCCAGGAATGGTAACACCCATCTGTACCTTTACTGGCACCTTCCAGTAGAAATAACAAGAGAATAGCACAACACAGAGCCATACGGGTACATGGATCCAATATTGGATTCTATTGGATCCTAACTTACCCGTATCCAAGTGCGGTTGTTCCGTGCCCAAAGCAGGTGAGAGCCGTTTTACCCTCCTTGCTGCATAAGAGCACCTGCAGCAGAATGGTTATTACATGGGGAATGCAAGTAGTTGCTGCAACAGACATCTCAGGAGAGGCGACCACTCCTCTTTAATACCGACATGGTGGATGGACGGGGTTTTCATAAATATGACGGAAAGTTTCTCCACTTCAGTTCTCATGTGAATCCCAACAAGAGTAATGGAGGAAGCAGACTGCTAATGTGTCCGACCGATGGCATCCGTATGAGGCGACTTCTGGTTATAACACGTTATCCCTCATCCACCGGATGGAAGATAACTGTTAGATGGGTGGAGGTCTGACCTCTGAGACCCCCCACCGATCCCCATGCCCCCACTTGAATGGACCTATGGTTGAACATGTCCATCTCCGCTCCATTCTGAGTCTTTGGAACTGCCAGAGATGGGGAGAGCTGAGCTCGGCTGTCTCCAGCAGTCCCATCCAGATGAGTGAAGCAGCGAGCGCGTGGTCAACGTGCTGCTTGAGGCCTCCGCTGCACTGCGACTTTCTGTAGCGCGACTGATTGATTTTAAATATTGAACCAGAGCTGCCGTCCAAATAAATGCCATCTTGTGGGCTGCAGCGGTCACTCAATAGTTAAAGAAGCCGCAGTGTAGCCCAGGCCTAATTCATACAAGTGCGCGGAACGCCATTCTCATGGTGGTTGCGGTCCCAGCGGACGGCCCTCACCTGATGTAACAGTTATCTCCGTACTGGAATACCCCTTTGAGCACTTGTAGATGTGATTCTCCACATGCATCTTCCACCGTGTGCCCATTAATATAGACCGCAAGAAACCTCATTACTGGGCTGTGCGGGGAAGTGTATTTCAGGTCCATGTGTATCTCCGAGAGGCCGGCGTGGTAAGCTCGGGGTTAATCCGCTCCAGCCCTTTTCCAGGCACAGCGTCTCTTATCAGGCCTGGATGAGGCCGGGGCTGGAAATTCTCCTCGGAGTCCCTATTGTCAGTTTGATAAGTTCAGTCTGTTTTGTTTTGCCTCTTATGAATAGGACGATTTCCGTCCAGAGGAAATGAAGCTGTTTGATATAGAGGGAGCTGTGTGTCTTTGAAATTCACAGGCAATTGTTCTTGTTTAAAAGTGAAATAAAGTCGTCAGAGGCTTCTTGACTGAATTCCAAATGGAGCATCTTATTCTCCTCTGCAGCATTTTTATTTTTTTCAAAACAAGATCAGTGGGAAAATGAGAATTGTAGTTGTTGAAGCAGAAGTGTCCACAGTTTCTCTATGGCTCCCTGCCGCCATTCCCGTTACATTGTGACCAGGGTGTGTGTGGTTGCATCCAGCCATGTATTAGCCAGTTATTGATGGGCAGGTCATTCATATCGGATTATAGGGGGGGACCCGGCCCGACGGTGCCGGAAAAAGCACAATAGACGGAGCTGGAAGCAGAAACCTTCAGTGACTGCGACTGTTTACTGCAGCCCATCCAATGCGAAAGCAGCTGATTACTGTGTATGCCGGGCGTCGCAAACCTGAGGAATAGGAAAAGAAATGGGCAGAAACTGACTGTAGATTCTAGAGCCACCTTTATATACAGATGACTAAAGCATGAAAAATAATAATGTATTGTAATTAGTTATACTCCAAACATTACATTACTTATCCTGTATTATACTCCAGAGCTGCACTCACTATTCTGCTGGTGCTGTCACTGTGTACATACATTACTTATCCTGTACTGATCCTGAGTTACATCCTGTGTTATACTCCAGAGCTGCACTCTCTATTCTGCTGGTGGAGTCACTGTGTACATACATTACTTATCCTGTACTGATCCTGAGTTACATCCTGTATTATACTCCAGAGCTGCACTCACTATTCTGCTGGTGCAGTCACTGTGTACATACATTACTTCTCCTGTACTGACCCTGAGTTACATCCTGTATTATACTCCAGAGCTGCACTCACTATTCTGCTGGTGCAGTCACTGTGTACATACATTACTTATCCTGTACTGATCCTGAGTTACATCCTGTATTATACTCCAGAGCTGCACTCACTATTCTGCTGGTGCAGTCACTGTGTACATACATTACTTATCCTGTACTGATCCTGAGTTACATCCTGTATTATACTCCAGAGCTGCACTCACTATTCTGCTGGTGGAGTCACTGTGTACATACATTACTTATCCTGTACTGATCCTGAGTTACATCCTGCATTATACTCCAGAGCTGCACTCACTATTCTGCTGGTGGAGTCACTGTGTATATACATTACTTATCCTGTACTGATCCTGAGTTACATCCTGTATTATACTCCAGAGCTGCACTCACTATTCTGCTGGTGCAGTCACTGTGTACATACATTACTTATCCTGTACTGATCCTGAGTTACATCCTGTATTATACTCCAGAGCTGCACTCACTATTCTGCTGGTGCAGTCACTGTGTACATACATTACTTATCCTGTACTGATCCTGAGTTACATCCTGTATTATACTCCAGAGCTGCACTCACTATTCTGCTGGTGGAGTCACTGTGTACATACATTACTTATCCTGTATTATACTCCAGAGCTGCACTCACTATTCTGCTGGTGCAGTTACTTTACTATGTTTCCTCACACCGTTCCTCTATTTTCTGCAGGGACATCTGCACATCGCACAGGTGCCGCAGGGGGAGCAGGTCCAGATCACACAGGACAGCGAGGTAATTTACTGCAATCACAGCTCAAGATGCCAAGAAAATCATTCATTCTTTGTGCCCCACAATCTGCATGGAGCGACCATGAGCGGTGCCGCGGCCATCCTACCCTCCCGGCTCTGTCTGCTCGCTCTGGTTTTGTATTGGGATCTCCATTACATTCCAAGAACAGCGCCGTAACCATCAGAACTTATTTCTGTTTCTGATATTAGTCAAAAAACTGATGACATTACAGGAAAATGAAATATTTCAGCTTCTGTGGGTTTTAAAGACCTGTTTCATATCTCGCAGTTTGCAAGTTCTGTCAGTTCTGAGTTTCCAGTGAGCCGTAGACTGACGTCTGCGTTTCCAGCATCACTTGGATTTCTGCGTATGAATGTGCAGGCGCAGGACGATGGGCCGGAAGGTGTTGCACAGCGAGGTGGTTTTCTATATTGCTGTGTTGGCGGCCAGTCTCTACCTCACTTTACAGCTGTTTACACCATTGCCGTGCCTTTAAAGCGATGGTCAGTCACTATAGTAGTGAGTATGAGAATGCAGTTCACAGCCTGGAAGTACTTACCGCTCTATAGAGATAGTAAAGCCATAGACAGAGCCGAATGAGGAGAGATCAGTCACTCTGCCCTCGTCTGCAGCGCTCCGTCACTTCATACAGATGGATGAGCTGCTTCCGGCAGAAAATGGTGACGAGGTGCACAGCGGACGACCTGTTCACTTGTAAATTATCAGCAAAAAAGCAATTCTGAGGAGTTTTGTGATTTGCTGAAAGGATGGTAAATCGCGTAACTTCTTAGTTCTTGTGATAGTCATCCTACAAATTCTGCGAGCGTCGGCCACCAGCAGTGGTGAATTCCTCTAAACGCAGCGCACACAATAAATGGCCGCGGCGCGCAGGATGTCGCCGGTTAATGCTCTTCCTATAGTAAAGGACATAAACTCATCTGCAATGTAGACATCGCTGCTCACCATTTCCATGTCTAACATCCTTGTGTGTTTTACAGGGGAACCTACAGATCCATCAAGTCCACGTGGGTCAGGACGGGCAGGTAAGTTCTCTCACGGCTCACATACACGTACTGCTTGTTTCCAGTCTGTCGTATGAAAACACCAAACCACCAGCCAAACACACATTCCACGTATGACACACAGCTGCTTATAATGAGGACCCTTTATATCATTTGAACATGAGCTATACTCGCAGCCGAGGAATGTAAGGTCCTTTTTTATGTAAGTGATTCACTGGTGACGGGGGTGGAACAAGGCACCGCGCCAAGTTCTCATTCCTACATAAACAGCCATTAAATATAGCTGATATCTTGCTGCAGCACAGAGGATTTCAGGAAATGAGTGCGCTGATCTTGTGGAGGTCACAGGGTGAGAGTTACATAGTGGAGGGAGCAGGGTCCCAGCAGCACAGAGGATGTCAGGAGAGGAGTGCGCTGATCCTGTGGGGGTCACAGTGTGAGAGTTACATTGTGTGAGGAGCAGGGACCCAGCAGCACAGAGGATTTCAGGAGAGGAGTGTGCTGATCCTGTGGAGGTCACAGGCTGAGAGTTACATAGTGGAAGGAGCAGGGTCCCAGCAGCACAGAGGATTTCAGGAGAGGAGTGCGCTGATCCAGTGGAGGTGACAGGATGAGAGTTACATAGTGGGAGGGGCAGGGTTCCAGCAGCACAGAGGATTTCGGGTTGGGGTTGTCCTAATCTCATGGGAGGCAGTGACCTCTCCACGTTACAGGGGCAGTGTGTATTACAGGGGTCGGCCACGGACTCTTAGTTCCAGTGAAAGGAAATCTTAAAGTTTCAGCAGACCAGACATTTTGGACAATGTATGCTTCCAGCTTTGTGGGGACAGTTTGCGGAAGGCCCTCTTCTTTTCCAGTATAGCTGTGCCCCAGTGCACAAAGCAAGCGCTATGACGGTATGGTTGGAGGCATCTGGAAGAACCTGACTGTTGCACAGACCCCCGACCTGATCCCGATCCAACACCAGATCAGGCCTCTCCTCCAACATCACATTCATTCCAAGTGGGGATGTGATCTGCTTAGAAATCCACCTAAAAATTCATCTAAAAATCTGCGTCAGAATCCACACCTGTGTATTTTCTGGCAGATTATTCTGCCACGTGTATGACCACTGAGCTGGAGGTTTCGTCCTGAAGCCGCTCTACTGCTGTAATGAGGTTATTTTCACATCCAGCCAATCATCCGTCTGAGCCGTCCATTCATCTTTACACTTGTGACTGTTCCTAATACAGAACCATCTCTGCACAGAATCGGTGTAATATTCAGAATCCGCTCTTGTGGTGATGGGGTTACGTCTCCGGCTGCCTCTTGTTTTCAGAGTTCATTGCTAACTTGTCGTTAGATTTGGTCGCAGGCAATAAAACATGCAGGGGATGACTTACTAAATGGCAGTGTGGTCTGAAGCCGCGTCATCCCATTGCTGCCGTACTTACTTGTGGCCGGCTGCAGACACCACGAGGCTCCGGAAGGGAGCTTTCCGGGCCCTTCAAACAGTACGCATTTATTTTGGATAAACCACATTGTGTCTCTGCGCAGGCGATAGGTGCATTGTCATCTCCTGTCAGTGCAAGTCCTCCAGTTCTTAGTATTGGTTAGATATAGATTATCACTCTTTTTTTCTGATGCTGTGTGTTAAAAAGGGTTAATTTTACATTTCTGATTGACCATGGTGGTTTAATTTCGAAATAATTTATCATCTCCAGAAAACGTTATTTGTGTTCAGGAAGTTAGAACGGATACTAATGTAGAATGTATCAAGGCCATAAAGGGTTGTCTGAGCCGGTTACAATTGTAGCAGACCCTCAGCAGTGAGATGTCTCCGGTGAGATTCACTAAGTTCCAGATTTCTGTGCCAACCACCTGGCATACATACCCCACACCACGTGTATTATGTGTTTTATACTCCTCCTGCACCTCTGGATGAATGGGAATGGCCGCAGCATAAGATGCTGCAACATGTTTAAAACTGGTGCCAATTAATAGGTGATTTTAAGGCAAAGGTATCTAAATATGCTGCCGATTTATCATCCAGCCCGAGCGGTGAGAAGTCACTGTTCCGATCCTCAGCTGCAGTCGCTGCTCCTCTTCTCGGGCTCAACACGCTGAAACTGTCTGCTCAGCCGCTCACCTCAGTCAGTCCCAGCTGTGTCAGGGGGGATAAGCCTGAGAAGAGGAAGTGTCGGGGGGCACGGACTGGAGCAGCGGCGGGTACTCGCTTTTTATTCTGCCCTCTCTTACCCTCTTTCTTTAATATTTTATCACTTTATCACCCATTTTAGTTTCAGTTGCATGACATTAGGGAACTGTTCTAGATCCGCTCAGCTTCCTGATCTTCTGGCCCACACATCTGGTGTAAATGTATAAAGTGGATTCTTAAGGTGAGACCATTGTGTAGGTTCTGCAGACGTAGACGTGACCCTGTGATTGCGATTCTGTGCGATATGTACAGGTGATCAGCGGTTACAGTCACTCAGGCTGTACGGTCCAAGGATTTGGAGCTCGTAGATCCAGAACATCTCTCTTCCTTAACCTCTGCAATCTGTGAGGACAGGATTGGAGTCAGAGAGACTTGTACAATGGCTGTTGTGTACCCGCAGAAAATGCCTGGACACTGTGTTTGGTGCGACCTTGTTCATCCTCTCCTTAAGGCTTAGAGCGGTGCGGCCAATCTACTGGAGGCCGTAGGTACATTCACCAAGCTATATGATGAGGAGCGATTCAGAAATGACTTGATCTCAAAGCCTTCTCCACGATGTTACTGTAGAAATGTTCTGGCACCACTTGCATAACCTCTCTCTCCGCTGATCTACCATCCGCTCCTCTCCTCCTGGCCCCCGTACATCGAGGACATCGGCAGCGCCGGCCATTACTATGCACCAGCATACAGTTACTATTCTGCCTAATATGTACAACTCAAGTGTTCTGAGATATCTCTGAACCAAACCTGCTGCTTTCAACAGGACTGGGGGACTGATGTGTACAGGGGTTGTCCTGACTATTCCTTCGACGGCAGATGATGGGGGACAGAAGAATCAGACACACATGCATGCCCAGCCAGGGCGAGCAATCCTGGTAGGAAATGCTGTTGGCCATGTGAGTGTTCAGCCGAACACTGGTGAATCTGTGCCTTCAGAATATCTGTCTGGTGTCAGTGGATCTCAGGTTTTATCGTCGGCTAGCTTTAAATATTTAGGGGATGCCAGTTTTCTACACAGATTGTGGACGCCTTCCTCATAACGAGAAAGGTTCGGACGATATCCCTTTAACACAGTTTGTGTCAGATGTAAAAATAGCACCGGTGCCGCGAGCCTTCTGAGCTGCCTTTATGTGCCGGGGCTTTGATGTCAAACTAAAACCACAAGACCCGCTGTTGTTTTACATTTGGCAGCTCGACCGCATTCTGTACTCAATAGTTTTTCCAGCAAACAAGGGAAAGAAACAAAAAAAAAAATAAATCTTCTATAGAAATAAAACTTTTTCTTGTGCATCAGAAGATCTCTTGATATTTGAATGTTACAGTGATGGGGAAGCTGAGAAGTGAGCTCCAATATCTACATAATAAGCCAGATCATTATAAACTAAGAGAACAAGGCTTAGATGGGATGGCGCCCAACCTGCAGCACTCGTGGAGGAATCCATGCCCACCGCCGCTCTGTTCAGGCTCCTGGGCAGTCTTCACTATACTTCCAGTCCCCATCTGTCACAGGTTCATGTGCAGCCAACAACTGGCCTCAGCAGTGACACATTGCTACTGACACTTAGGGACGGACACATCACCACTGAGGCCAGCGATTGGCTGCAGTGGTGCATGTTACACGGTATGTGGAGAAGTTGACAGACAGGAACCAGAAGTCCAGTGAAGAGAGGCAGGAAGCTGGAACGGAGTATTGGGGACCAGGGGTGAGTATGGATTTTTCTACAGGTACTGCTGGTTTGAGGAGAGGGAGTAGAAGACACAAAATACTGGACCACAGCAGGTTGTGGGGGTCTGACCCCATACACCCGCACCAATTAGCGCTGCAGTGCCATTCACAGCGGCCGCCCAGTCTATGGAGCTGAGCTCTTTTAGTGTCGGTTCCAGAGCCCAGCGGCTGATGTGAGGGTGCCACAGATCTGATAGTGATGGACCCTATTGTAGCGGATAAGGGAGGTGAAGAAGCGCGTTCTGGTATTACTGGGTGATGCCGAACATCCCTTTACTTCCATCTAAATTAAGACTTGCCCCATGTAATAACACCGTGTAAACCTGCAGCTAGTCGCACCGTCCTTCCTCGCTGTGATTTCTATCTGGCCGTGTAATGGTCTCTCACCAGTAGAGGGCACTGGGGGTGGTTCGGCCTCCGCTCACAGCACAAGGATATTGCCATCTATTAGCAGCGAGGCACATTCCTGACCCGTCCCAAACATTGTTTGCTGATTAAAGGATTATTTCACAGTTCTTCAACTTTTGCATCTTCAAATTTTAGCAACAAAACAGCATCACAAAGTAAACATGGCATTCCTGTCATAGCAGCGATCTGGCAGCTGTGGGGAGGCAGTCAGCCATTTACTACACAGATTGGTGTAAGATTAGCTGCAAATGATTCATTGATGTCTGGCCACTATTCGGCAGGGTTACAGGTCCCAGCTGTGACCCAGACATTGCTCTGACTTACCCTGCCCTCCACTCTTAGGAGGTGGTTGGTGTATTGTATCTGCTCCTTGCTCTTCAGTCCTAGATGCTGGTGACTTACATATTAGCATTAACTGATAACTAGTCCTTATTGTACTTTAGCAACGGTCCTGCCCTTCCCTTAAAGAGAATTACCCAGGAAAATAGGGCTAAGGCGCTGCATGATCAGAAACAAACGTATTTGTGTTGTATATCTGTCTTTAGTATTGCACTGCTTCAGTAATAGTATGTGTTCTCAATCCGCCAGTCACGTAGTGACACGTGTACGGATTCTTTTAGTTTGCTACCTTGCTGGTGCTGACAGATGGGGCATTCGCAGTACAGTGTAAGCCCCGACACACATCTCCGACAAGGGCAGAAATCTCACTCTAAGGCCTCTTTCACACAAGCGGATGTCATGCGTGACATCCGCTGCGTGAATGAGAGCCAAGACTCGCTGTGGACAGCAGACGCATGGAGCATTAACCCGATTGATAGTGCTCCGTGCCTCTCTGTGACCTTTTTACTACAAAATCACAGTGACAACTTTATCTCAGATCACAGAGAGGCACGGAGCACTATCAATCGGGTTACTGCTCCATGCGTCTGCTGTCCGCAGCGGGTCTTGGCCCTCATTCACGCAGCGGATGTCACGCATGACATCCGTTCGTGTGAAACAGCCCTAAGGAAATGTATCACCTATATATATATATATATATATTTTTTTTTTTGCTAATTTAAATTAGACACGATTATTTTTAAATTCAATGTTCTGTACAAAATTGAGGGCACCCGTCTTATCTGCCATGGGACACAACAGCAGGAGGTGACTCATTGACTCTTCGGGAAAGTTTTGTTTGTGGGCACGCTGTGACTCGTGCAGGGAATGGGTTCTGTTACCTGTATATGGTATGTGTATACATGCACATCACCCTTCCTTCCTGACCACCTCCTGTGCAGGGACGCGAGCAATGGGACCTGTGCTCCGTTCTCACGATGGGCAGGATTACAGAGGTCAGGCACCCACAAATCATAATGTCATGGCATATCAGTATGGGTGTATGATGGGAGTACTCCTTTTATAAATTTCCTAATCTTAGATTGGATAGTTGGTGGACCTTGGGGCCGAGTAATTCCCCTTTAATTCCTGAAACCCTGCACTTCCGGGCCAGCTGCGAGCTCCTATGAAGGGCAGTTCCTCGGACACAGCACATCTGCTTCGAATAATCAACACGGACACAAACAGGATTGTTAGAAAGAAAAAAACGAGAGAAAATGAAAAAGTAAACGCTCCAGCTGGAAATGCCGCGCTCCTGCCTTGGTCTTCAGAAAGGGGAAATAGATGATTTCGGGGCATTTAGAACGTGATTGCATTTTTACAGGCCGCACAGCTCTTTCTGTGTTAATTGCTGAGGAAGCATGAAAATCCATAGGTGGCTCCTTTAAGACTGAATAGACAGACAGCTCACGTGTATGTGATATTTATCACTGGGGTTAGGGGTCGTGCCAATAATGGGGGGGGGTCCCTACAGCATTTACTGCATATGATGCCGGCCATTTCTGCTGAACTGCATATGGCCTTTTTACATGATCATACAGGATTTACAAGGTTAAAAGGGTCCTCTCACTTCAGCAAATTGCATTTACATTAGCCACTTACTAATGTACTGTGATTCTCCATATTGCTTCCTTTGCTGGGTTTATTTTTCCATCACATTATACACTGCTTGTATCCATGGTTACGACCACCCTACAGTCCATCAGTGGTGGTCGTGCTTGCAGACTATAGGAAACATATACGTGGATCCTGGGAGGTGATTTTAATATGATCTTCTCTGAGAAAGCGGATAGGTTGCCCCTCCTTTCCACCCGATGTTGCATAGCAAGGGACTTTCGCACCATGATCCGGCGATTCGCCCTCTATGACCTCTTTACTGTAAGAGCAGTGAGACTATGGACTCTATACTGTAAGAACAGTGAGACTATGGACTCTTTACTGTAAGAGCAGTGAGACTATGGACTCTTTACTGTAAGAGCAGTGAGACTATGGACTTTACTGTAAGAGCAGTGAGACTATGGACTCTGTACTGTAAGAGCAGTGAGACTATGGACTCTTTACTGTAAGAGCAGTGAGACTATGGACTCTGTACTGTAAGAGCAGTGAGACTATGGACTCTATACTGTAAGAGCAGTGAGACTATGGACTCTATACTGTAAGAGCAGGGAGACTATGGACTCTATACTGTAAGAGCAGTGAGACTATGGACTCTTTACTGTAAGAGCAGTGAGACTATGGACTTTTTACTGTAAGAGCAGTGAGACTATGGACTCTTTACTGTAAGAGCAGTGAGACTATGGACTCTATACTGTAAGAGCAGTGAGACTATGGACTCTATACTGTAAGAGCAGTGAGACTATGGACTCTTTACTGTAAGAGCAGTGAGACTATGGACTCTATACTGTAAGAGCAGTGAGACTATGGACTCTTTACTGTAAGAGCAGTGAGACTATGGACTCTATACTGTAAGAGCAGTGAGACTATGGACTCTTTACTGTAAGAGCAGTGAGACTATGGACTCTATACTGTAAGAGCAGTGAGACTACGGACTCTATACTGTAAGAGCAGTGAGACTATGGACTCTATACAGTAAGAGCAGTGAGACTATGGACTCTTTACTGTAAGAGCAGTGAGACTATGGACTCTATACTGTAAGAGCAGTGAGACTATGGACTCTTTACTGTAAGACCAGTGAGACTATGGACTCTATACTGTAAGAGCAGTGAGACTATGGACTTTACTGTAAGAGCAGTGAGACTATGGACTCTGTACTGTAAGAGCAGTGAGACTATGGACTCTTTACTGTAAGAGCAGTGAGACTATGGACTCTTTACTGTAAGAGCAGTGAGATTATGGACTCTTTACTGTAAGAGCAGGGAGACTATGGACTCTTTACTGTAAGAGCAGTGAGACTATGGACTCTTTACTGTAAGAGCAGTGAGACTATGGACTCTATACTGTAAGAGCAGTGAGACTATGGACTCTTTACTGTAAGAGCAGTGAGACTATGGACTCTTTACTGTAAGAGCAGTGAGACTATGGACTCTTTACTGTAAGAGCAGTGAGACTATGGACTCTTTACTGTAAGAGCAGTGAGACTATGGACTCTTTACTGTAAGAGCAGTGAGCAGTGGCTACAGCTACTAGAGGGGTCGTTGATCCAGGGAGTTATTCTGATTGCAGTTGGGAAGGATTCTTTCCCCCTAAAATGGGCAAAATTGGCTTCTACCTCACAGTTTTTTTTGCCTTCCCCTGGATCAGCATGCAGGATAACAGGCCGAACTGGATGGACGGAGGGCTTACTTCTGCCTTACAAACCATGTTTCTATAAACTATGTTACAAGTAACAATACCACGAAATGTGAAGAAGTGAAAGGGTCAGAAGAATTTCCGAATCCATTTTATATTTTCTGATTACTCGCCAGTGTACCTGATGGGAGTTGTTCTTCCCCTGACTTATTCCTATCTTGCCCCCGGACAATTTTACCTCTCATCTTTTTGGGAAACGTCCGGCAAATGCTTTTAACCTCCTGATCCTGTATTTGGCTATGATTATTTTTTTCCAGAATCTGATAGACACGTTCATTAATCTCTGCTGGGTGATAATTCATCTTGGCAGCTTTGAAGGGGATTTATGAGAAGAAGTTGATGATGGACAGGGCTCGTGAAATGTGCGGACAGAGTTCTGGGTGCATTAGAAAGGAAAATGGAAAAGAAAGCCAATGGAGAAAGTGTAGAGGCTCCTGGGAGTTACGTCGTGTTCTCTCATCCAATCTTTGCTCCAGCAGAGCCGTTGTGTCGTTGATTATTAGCTGCATGTCCACCTTTTTCTATAAGTCATGAAGCAAGTCACCAGGCAATTCCTGAGACCCGTGACCCCCATAGCAGATGATGCATATTACCAGGATTACCAGGTCTCTTATGACAGATACATTTTAAATGGTATTTATCAGCCTGATATCTGTCAGAATAAACCAGGAAACATGATAAAAGACAAGACAAATGCATAAATCTATATTATTAAGATGCACTCAATACTAAAGCCTGGAGTTGAGATACAAGAACCAGTGTAATGAATGATAGTGAAATCTAGAACCCTGCTGATCTCAGCTGAATGTGGGCACCAGCAGTGATTGTTTGGGCACATACCTGGCTCCTGGGATCTGTCCATGTATCATGAATAACCGAATGATGTAACTAAACAATTGCAGGCTCTAATCTTAAAGTTCCTTTACTTTGGTTTCCCTCGGGCCAGCGGTCAGCATTGCCCCTTCCTCAGTAGTTTATTCCTTTTAAGGGCTCATGTCCACGACCATTGTTTTGGTCCGTACTCCATCTGCATTTTTTGCGGGTCAGATGTGGACCCATTTGCTGCAATGGCACTGCAAAACATGTGGACAGCGAACCCCCTGCTGCCTGCATCCATATGTTTGTTCTGCAGCCCCACAAAGGAGATTGAACAAGTCCTATTCTTGTCTGCAATACGGAGACGGATAGGACTGTTCTGTTATGGGCCGGACGTTCGATGTGGTCTCAGTGTTTTGCGGATTGGCAATGGTCGCACGTATCGGCCCTAACTGGATGCGGCAGATAAGTCGGTACACGGGTGTTCATGGTCACATATGATGGAAAGTTCTTGTTTAGAAAACTAATCCACTTTGATCCATTAAAATCCTGTCAGCGGCAAAGGACGGAGCCAAATCTTCCACAGAATCTCCCGCCGCATTTATGTAAACCTGCATTTTTAGGGAAGCGTTCATTAATATATTTTGCAAAAAAAGAAAATGTCAGCAAGTGTTGCTGATTTATGGCAGAGTTTTTGGTCGTCACATTCCATAAATATGAGGAAGAAGTGAAGAAAAACAAATTGCACTGCAGAGATAAGACTTGTCCTGGGTCCATGTCTGGTTCTAGTGACACCAGGAATGCTAAAATCTGCTCAGAAAGAATAGGTATAAAAGAGACTTCTGAGGTATTTAACCCATTTTTTTCCTGAAACCCCAACTTCCTTCTGCTGTGGTTGACCATGTTGTGTAATTGTGGAGTATTATGGAATAGCCACAAACGCTTAGAGAGGTAGAGACATAAAGCGCAGTTTCTGACCCTAGAGGTGAAATGGTCGTGCCCCGAGGGTGGCTGTGAACTAGCAGAGAGCTGGACTACATGATGCTGTGCTGCTACAACGTACCTACAGTTAATGAGTGTGGGAGAGCTGGACTACATGATGCTGTGCTGCTACAACGTACCTACAGTTAATGCATGTGGGAGAGCTGGACTACATGATGCTGTGCTGCTACAATGTACCTACAGTTAATGAGTGTGGGAGAGCTGGACTACATGATGCTGTGCTGCTACAACGTACCTACAGTTAATGTGTGTGGGAGAGCTTGACTACATGATGCTGTGCTGCTACAATGTACCTACAGTTAATGCATGTGGAAGAGCTAGACTACATGATGCTGTGCTGCTACAACGTACCTACAGTTAATGAGTGTGGGAGAGCTGGACTACATGATGCTGTGCTGCTACAACGTACCTACAGTTAATGCGTGTGGGAAAGCTAGACTACATGATGCTGTGCTGCTACAATGTACCTACAGTTAATGAGTGTGGGAGAGCTGGACTACATGATGCTGTGCTGCTACAACGTACCTACAGTTAATGCGTGTGGGAAAGCTAGACTACATGATGCTGTGCTGCTACAATGTACCTACAGTTAATGCATGTGGAAGAGCTAGACTACATGATGCTGTGCTGCTACAACGTACCTACAGTTAATGCGTGTGGGAGAGCTGGACTACATGATGCTGTGCTGCTACAACGTACCTACAGTTAATGCGTGTGGGAGAGCTGGACTACATGATGCTGTGCTGCTACAATGTACCTACAGTTAATGCGTGTGGGAGAGCTGGGACCTGCAAAGCGCTGCAGTCCAACAGCCACCAGGAATCCAGCTCGACATCTGTGATCCTAACAGCGTTAGACTGTATTATAGATGTTTGTCAGCTACCTGTACTGGTACCACAAGTTATGTGCCCTATGTGTACTTTTATCATGATTGCTTATGGTATTTCTAGGAAATAAAGTGATCGGACAGCTCTAAGGAGGATTTTAATGTTGAGATGCTTGACTGAAATTGTATCTCCACTAAAGCAGCTGCCTTCACCACAATTATCCGAGAGGGCTGTAAATACCGGGACATCTTTATCTTCAATCTGTAGAAATATGGCTGAGGGTCTTGTCAGGGATGATTTTTGGCACCATCGGATAAATAACACATTGCTGTGATGGAGATGAGCAGGCGGACGCTCTGACATTCATGGATGAAATGCATATCACAAGTAATGCCAGCAACCGATGTCCAAGAGGGGAACTGCAGATGAAACCGGTGTCTCACAGGGGCCGTTTCTGCGCTTTCCACTGGGTAATATGGCCGGAACTGTTTACCTAGAATACCCAGTGATGATTCCCGGCAGCATGTCCGTCCCTCCGCGGCAGCATTTACAGAACTGTCACCATTTCTAGCGCTTTCAGTTTTCCCCTCATGTCAGACATGTCTTTTGTAATGTAGAGAGAAGCTTTGCCTTCCTTGTCTCTCCCGGTGAAACAACATATGATCCCAGGGGTCCCTGCAGATCTGTCTTATTGAGCCACTATCTCTGACCCTTTCAGCAATGTGACCTCCTGTGGAGGTGCAGAAATATATCCCCTCCCCCATGATGGAGATTACGGCACATCTCCTGGACTCGGTGTCCCAGGCTAACATTTCTGGTTCTAATCACAGGATGGATCAGGTGTAATAATGGGCTAAATAATCAGCAACGAAATATGGACCTTCGCCTGCTTGCTGTCTTTGAGTATGACACGATAGATTTGCTTTGTTCATCTCACCAACCAGCACCAAAGATATTGTTTTCTTCTTTATGTAGAATGCACATGTACTCAGAGTTTTATAGTATAGTCGACATTAAAGGGCACCTGTCAGCAGATCTGTCCCCATGACACCGGCTGACCTGTTCCAAGTGCTCCTGGCAGCTGAAGGCCTCTGTGTTGGTCCCATGTTCATATGTGCCCGCACTGCAAATGAGCCTCTAGGAGCAATGGGGACAGATGCCTTTAGCAGCCAAGTGCACATACAGCAGGTCAGCCGGTGTCATAGGTACAATCTGCTGACAGATGGCCTTTAAAGGCTATGTACAATCTTCTGGGGCAATTGTTTTTTTTGCATTTTACTACTTTTTGGCTAAACATCATTTTGTTAATTGGTCTTATTTGCCTCTTTTCCCACAAAAGGTTTACTGTTTGTCTAGCTGTGTGGATTGTACTTTCACTTTGTGCCATCTAATAACCCGTATCTAAAAGGTCATAAACACTTATTTAGGCCACATTCTTATCAGTAACAAAAGGATTGAGCTATAGAGAGTATTCAGGAGATCACCTGGGCTGGCTGACAGAACAGAGTAAAAATACAGATCCTGCTTATAAAGAATCTCAGCCCTATACAGAGAAAAGGGCTCCAAATGTTTAAAAAAGACCAGCTGAAAAATTATATATATTTTTTTAAGCTTAAAATGATTACAATGCAACAATACACAAATATTGCCTCCACAGGTGTGCATAGCCTTTAATCTTATGTTGATCTGAATGCACCCCAATAATGACAGCAGCAGTTTTGTTGTGATGTCATTACGTCCCTGTGATGACATACTACAGATCTGTAATGCTTCCTGGGTGATGTTGCTGAACTGGTGTAATATGGAATAAGAAAATCACTTTTCTCTTGTCTCGCTACTTCCACTTGTGTGTAGATGTGCAATTTACTTCTAGTTTTCAGTGGATAGTGATATTTTGGGGATCATGTTGTTTCTTTATAAAAGTGCTAATTTCCATCTGTGGACAGCGTGTTCCGTTACCTGGTCGCCATGCCGGAGGTGTTCAGGGCTATAACGTTTCCATAATGTCGCTGTGTCAGCACCTCTCACCTTCTGTCATCTGCAGATTACTTTTCTTCTCCGCTGTATGAAAGATGGAGGCATTGCTGGGATAATGCCCATATATTCAGCATGTATGAAATGTGCAGCTGCATTGAGACCTGCAGGAGCTGACATCGGATCAGGGACGGGACACACTCCTGGTTATGGGATTCTAGGACATTCCTGAGCAGAGTTTTAATAAATGGTCTCAATGATTGCTCAGGTTGTCATCAGAAGCGCTTGTTATATGTCACAGGGAGAGTTCTATTCTGTAGAGCTACATCCACATCATGAAAGGGTTCTTTGCTGCTGCCACTCTCCATGAACATTAGACAATACTCTAATAGCTGCAATGATCAGTCATGTTGGATTCATTATGCCTGATTCCTGATGTGCATGCTCGATCGATCCCAACATTCATGTTTGTGGACAGCCGCCTGCACTGTAGGTCTGTTATTGGCCGTTCAGCAGATAATAAACTCTAATGTTGGCCATGAACGCGAGGCAGCCGACGGCTGGACCTACCTCACCATAAACATGCATGCTTGGCATTATTTGTATTTTTATGCTGCTGCTCGACACCTGGGGCTCATCTCTCGGCTGGTCAGTAGATTGGGTATGGAAATCCTTGTATCTCCCTCAATTCAAGAAGGGGCCACAACAGGGGGCATATTTTTAAGTAATAAAGAGAGAGGGGCGCAGGGCTTCTTGATTTTCTAATGGAGTCTACTTCCTCAGATAAAGAGTTATGGCTGTATTAACCCCACCAAAATCTGTGCTGAATTAGATTGGAGTGGGCAGGATATGCTCGGAGGGATCAGTACGTGCCCCGTGCCTGTGGTATGAGAGGGATCAATCATCCCTTCCATGTATGAGTCTAGATTGATTGCTCCAGATGATGGAGGGTGCAGGAGTATGATTTATACCCAGTGGAGGGTCTCCTTACATAGCAAATGATTACTCGGATTCCTGCGCACGCGTGAATCTGGTATCTCACACCTCAGCTTGTCCTGTCCGCTTCCTTCATGCTGGCGGCTCTTTACCGTGGAGTAAAATCTGTGCACCACGTGAGTAGGAGATAACTGAGCAGAGCCCTCGGCCACCTTACAGCTTCTGTGCTCTGAGGAGGGCCCATGGTGAATGGGGGTGGCAGATTTTGGATTGGGACAGAGATTCCTCTTCCCGCAGCATTTCTCTTTGCTCAATAAGCCAACCAGTCGTATTTTATTGATTAGCATGATGGACAGTGACAGGCTTTGGCTGCGGAGCGGGCATGTTTGGCTGACCTCATCAGCCCACTTTCCTCTCTGCTCTAACATTTCACGAATATATTAGATCCAGTTTTGTATATTTACACAAGTCTGTCTCAGGCATTCATTCCACTGTAGTGTCCATCACCCATGTCTAGCGCCAGATCCATGAAATACCGTTTCTTCCATTAAACCACAGTGTTAAAGGAGAAGCAGAGTTTGTAACAGAGTAGGTTTACTGCGGTTCTGCTGCACGCTGCTCTCCTGTTTTGCCATTTCTTATTTCATGATTCCTGCAGTTTTCAGAAATGTCACGTCCGGAGGTTTTTTAAGAGGTTTTTATTATAGGAAATGTTACAACTGTAGGCGGCAATTACCAGACCGCTGCGCACAGCGATGAGAGCAGTGGGCATGTTATTGTCTCTTGGTCTTCAGGCCTGATCCTCCATTGAGTATAGTAACTCATCCAATACCTTCTACTGTGCAGCCCCAGTACTACCCCTGTGAATGGTGAGACTGCCAGCCTGTACCGAAAATCCTGTGGATGATATCTGTATGGTTGGGCAATGCTACCATCTGTTTGCTTCACATCTCTCCACATCATTAGAACTATCACATTCATCCTGGAGAACTGTGGAGCCTACGGAGTGAATACATTGCATTTGCTGTTAGCTTTCCTATTAGTCCAGCTGCTTCTGATACTGAATGCTTTACGCACTTAATCTGCGCAGCAATCGAAAGGACAATCTGATCAGAAAGACTTCACACTGTAGAGAGATGACTGCGGAAGTCATATACAGTATTTATGGTAATGTAAACGGGACATGACAAGGAAAGTTTTTCTAATATATTTTATTAAGTGAATTTATACATTTGTATTGTCCCTTATCAGCGCCCTCTAAAGGAGCATTGCAGGGAACATTCACAGGGCTGGCTGGGATCACTGCTTCCTCTTATATATGGATAGAACTAACTATATCCAGTATACACTCGGCCCGTCTTTCTGTATAGGACAGTTATACTTCATATAACTATCCTTGTATACTGTATCACAGTATCTCTGACTGTCCCCGCTCCCGCACCTCC
Source organism: Bufotes viridis (assembly GCA_033119425.1). NCBI lineage: Eukaryota > Metazoa > Chordata > Amphibia > Anura > Bufonidae > Bufotes > Bufotes viridis. The sequence goes on from CM065598.1 coordinate 104,894,345, forward strand.
CGGCAGCTGGTTAGGTATTGAGCGCGCTGAGGAAGAATCATACACTGTCAGCACTCACCACTGACCGTGTACAAATGGCAGGGAGACAGGGCAGAGTATATATTGTCATTTCCATCCATATATATGAGGGAGCAGTGAGCCTAGTATTTTCCAGGCCTGCACTGATTGTATTTCTGCACACATTGCACTTTGAGATGTCAGTGTGCTCTTTGCACATGGCTAATAAAGCATCTGCGCGTTCACATGGCTGTACTGCGGCTGAACAGATGGGCAGCACCTGCACATCCCAGTCAGTGACTCTCATATATATCATGCTCCCCTAATGAAATCATCGTCCTACCTGTCAGTGCGTCCTGTAAGGAGTAAATGGTTTCTCTCAGCTCAGTCTGCACAAACCCACCCAAAGGATTACCCAGCAGAAGCAGCTGGTCTCTATACTCTCACCTGGTGCCAGACAGTCTTTGTGAAACGCTCCCTGTCCGCCGCTCCCCCACCAGGGTCAAGGGTTGTCATCTTTTCTTCATATAACGCCACCATATTCAGCAATGCTGTACAGACCTTGTCATCACTCACATTGGTCCATGTCCTGCGGGGAGGACATACGAGTACCTAGGGAGTCGGTACACATTTATAGCACTACCTTGGGCTGTGGAGTCCAGCATTTTATCACACTCCGACCCCTTCATAAATGGCAAATAATTTAGTAAAAAAATTTCTGCAGTAAAATGGTAAAACCTGGCCTTTTTTCGTTATCCTATAAGTAATCAAGCTTCTGAGATAGAACAGAAATCCTATTTATTGGAATACAGTTTCTGAAATTCCTGACATTTTCTCAATTCCTGTAAGTAAATATGTAATATCTAAATTTAGGAATTTGTCCTCAGAAGACATTAGAAAAGCTGTGCATGTCTGTCCTGGAGATGCAGAGAATCATGTGCAGGTCTAAAAGGGAATGAAGAAACCTGTAAGAAGTGCGGCTGCTGTATTCAGCGCTGCCATAAAGGGTTGTCTGGGAATAACTAAGTCTTCACAGGAGACGCAGCCTCTGCTAGGGAAGGTTCATACACACCGGCTCCCGCGTATCTATATTCCGGTCCACGGCTTGCTTACCTCCTCCCCAGCATGGGCAGGATCATGTGCTCCACTGCAGCCAATGACTGGTGTTCACAAGAGACACATCACCGATGAAGCCAGTCACTGGCTGCAGCAGAGCAGGTGATCATGTCCATGCCAGGGACAAATTAAGCAAGCCACAGAGTAGAATATAGACATACAGGAGCCAGCACGCAGGACCAGAGCTGTTAATTATCTATCACCACTAGAACACCCTGCTTATCACTGTGTATAGTATAAAGACAGGAGCGGTGAGGACTGATTATCTATCATCACTAGAACACCCTGCTTATCACTATGTATAGTATAAGGACAGGAGAGAACACAGGAGAGGTGAAGACTGATTATTTATCATCACTAGAACACCCTGCTTATCACTGTGTATAGTATAAGGATAGGAGAGAACACAGGAGAGGTGAGAACTGATTATCTATCATCACTAGAACACCCTGCTTATCACTGTGTATAGTATAAGGACAGGAGAGAACACAGGAGAGGTGAGAACTGATTATCTATCATCACTAGAACACCCTGCTTATCACTGTGTATAGTATAAGGACAGGAGAGGTGAGGACTGATTATCTATCACTAGAACACCCTGCTTATCACTGTGTATAGTATAAGGACAGGGGAGATCACAGGAGAGGTGAGGACTGATTATCTATCATCACTAGAACACCCTGCTTATCTCTGTGTATAGTATAAGGACAGGAGGGGTGAGAACTGATTATCTATCATCACTAGAACACCCTGCTTATCACTGTGTATAGTATAAAGACAGGAGAGAACACAGGAGAGGTGAGGACTGATTATCTATCATCACTAGAACACCCTGCTTATCACTGTATATAGTATAAGGACAGGAGAGAACACAGGAGAGGTGAAGACTGATTATCTATCATCACTAGAACACCCTGCTTATCACTGTGTATAGTATAAGGACAGGAGAGAACACAGGAGAGGTGAGGACTGATTATCTATCATCACTAGAACACCCTGCTTATCACTGTGTATAGTATAAGGAGAGGAGAGAACACAGGAGAGGTGAGAACTGATTATCTATCATCACTAGAACACCCGGCTTATCACTGTGTATAGTATAAGGACAGGAGAGAACACAGGAGAGGTGAGGACTGATTATCTATCATCACTAGAACACCCTGCTTATCACTGTGTATAGTATAAAGACAGGAGAGAACACAGGAGAGGTGAGAACTGATTATCTATCATCACTAGAAAACCCTGCTTATCACTGTGTATAGTATAAGGACAGGAGAGAACACAGGAGAGGTGAGAACTGATTATCTATCATCACTAGAACACCCTGCTTATCACTGTGTATAGTATAAGGACAGGAGAGGTGAGAACTGATTATCTATCACTAGAACACCCTGCTTATCACTGTGTATAGTATAAGGACAGGGAGATCACAGGAGAGGTGAGGACTGATTATCTATCATCACTAGAACACCCTGCTTATCACTGTGTATAGTATAAAGACAGGAGAGAACACAGGAGAGGTGAGGACTGATTATCTATCATCACTAGAACACCCTGCTTATCACTGTATATAGTATAAGGACAGGAGAGAACACAGGAGAGGTGAAGACTGATTATCTATCATCACTAGAACACCCTGCTTATCACTGTGTATAGTATAAGGACAGGAGAGAACACAGGAGAGGTGAGGACTGATTATCTATCATCACTAGAACACCCTGCTTATCACTGTGTATAGTATAAGGAGAGGAGAGAACACAGGAGAGGTGAGAACTGATTATCTATCATCACTAGAACACCCTGCTTATCACTGTGTATAGTATAAGGACAGGAGAGAACACAGGAGAGGTGAGGACTGATTATCTATCATCACTAGAACACCCTGCTTATCACTGTGTATAGTATAAAGACAGGAGAGAACACAGGAGAGGTGAGAACTGATTATCTATCATCACTAGAAAACCCTGCTTATCACTGTGTATAGTATAAGGACAGGAGAGAACACAGGAGAGGTGAGAACTGATTATCTATCATCACTAGAACACCCTCATTATCACTGTGTATAGTATAAGGACAGGAGAGAACACAGGAGAGGTGAGGACTGATTATCTATCATTAGAACACCCTGCTTATCACTGTGTATAGTATAAGGACAGGAGAGGTGAGAACTGATTATCTATCATCACTAGAACACCCTGCTTATCACTGTGTATAGTATAAGGACAGGAGAGAACACAGGAGAGGAGAGAACTGATTATCTATCATCACTAGAACACCCTGCTTATCACTGTGTATAGTATAAGGACAGGAGAGAACACAGGAGAGGTGAGAACTGATTATCTATCATCACTAGAACACCCTGCTTATCACTGTGTATAGTATAAGGACAGGAGAGAACACAGGAGAGGAGAGAACTGATTATCTATCATCTCTAGAACACCCTGCTTATCACTGTGTATAGTATAAGGACAGGAGAGGTGAGAACTGATTATCTATCATCACTAGAACACCCTGTATATCACTGTGTATAGTATAAGGACAGGAGAGAACACAGGAGAGGTGAGAACTGATTATCTATCATCACTAGAACACCCTGCTTATCACTGTGTATAGTATAAGGACAGGAGAGAACACAGGAGAGGTGAGAACTGATTATCTATCACTAGAACACCCCGCTTATCACTGTGTATAGTATAAGGACAGGAGAGATGAGAACTGATTATCTATCACTAGAACACCCTGCTTATCACTGTGTATAGTATAAGGACAGGAGAGGTGAGAACTGATTATCTATCATCACTAGAACACCCTGCTTATCACTGTGTATAGTATAAGGACAGGAGAGAACACAGGAGAGGTGAGAACTGATTATCTATCATCACTAGAACACCCAGCTTATCACTGTGTATAGTATAAGGACAGGAGAGGTGAGAGCTGATTATCATCACTAGAACACCCTGCTTATCACTGTGTATAGTATAAGGACAGGGGAGATCACAGGAGAGGTGAGGACTGATTATCTATCATCACTAGAACACCCTGCTTATCTCTGTGTATAGTATAAGGACAGGAGAGAACACAGGAGAGGAGAGAACTGATTATCTGTCATCAGTAGAACACCCTGCTTATCACTGTGTATAGTATAAGGACAGGAGAGAACACAGGAGAGGTGAGAACTGATTATCTATCATCACTAGAACACCCTGCTTATCACTGTGTATAGTATAAGGACAGAAGAGAACACAGGAGAGGAGAGAACTGATTATCTATCATCACTAGAACACCCTACTTATCACTGTGTATAGTATAAGGACAGGAGAGAACACAGGAGAGGTGAGAACTGATTATCTGTCATCACTAGAACACCCTGCTTATCACTGTGTATAGTATAAGGACAGGAGAGAACACAGGAGAGGTGAGAACTGATTATCTATCATCACTAGAACACCCTGCTTATCACTGTGTATAGTATAAGGACAGAAGAGAACACAGGAGAGGAGAGAACTGATTATCTATCATCACTAGAACACCCTGCTTATCACTGTGTATAGTATAAGGACAGGAGAGAACACAGGAGAGGTGAGAACTGATTATCTATCACTAGAACACCCTGCTTATCACTGTGTATAGTATAAGGACAGGAGAGGTGAGAACTGATTATCTATCATCACTAGAACACCCTGCTCATCACTGTGTATAGTATAAGGACAGGAGAGAACACAGGAGAGGTGAGAACTGATTATCTATCATCACTAGAACACCCTGCTCATCACTGTGTATAGTATAAGGACAGGAGAGAACACAGGAGAGGTGAGAACTGATTATCTATCATCACTAGAACACCCTGCTTATCACTGTGTATAGTATAAGGACAGGAGAGGTGAGGACTGATTATCTATCATCACTAGAACACCCTGCTTATCACTGTGTATAGTATAAGGACAGGAGAGAACACAGGAGAGGTGAGAACTGATTATCTATCATCACTAGAACACCCTGCTCATCACTGTGTATAGTATAAGGACAGGAGAGAACACAGGAGAGGTGAGAACTGATTATCTATCACTAGAACACCCTGCTTATCACTGTGTATAGTATAAGGACAGGAGAGGTGAGGACTGATTATCTATCATCACTAGAGCACCCTGCTTATCACTGTGTATAGTATAAGGACAGGAGAGGTGAGAACTGATTATCTATCATCACTAGAACACCCTGCTCATCACTGTGTATAGTATAAGGACAGGAGAGAACACAGGAGAGGTAACAACTGATTATCTATCATCACTAGAACACCCTGCTTATCCCTGTGTATAGTATAAGGACAGGAGAGAACACAGGAGAGGTGAGAACTGATTATCTATCACTAGAACACCCTGCTTATCACTGTGTATAGTATAAGGACAGGAGAGGTGAGAACTGATTATCTATCATCACTAGAACACCCTGCTTATCACTGTGTATAGTATAAGGACAGGAGAGAACACAGGAGAGGTGAGAACTGATTATCTATCATCACTAGAACATCCTGCTTATCACTGTGTATAGTATAAGGACAGGAGAGGTGAGAACTGATTATCTATCCTCACTAGAACACCCTGCTTATCACTGTGTATAGTATAAGGACAGGAGAGGTGAGAACTGATTATCTATCATCACTAGAACACCCTGCTTATCACTGTGTATAGTATAAGGACAGGAGAGAACACAGGAGAGGTGAGAACTGATTATCTATCATCACTAGAACACCCTGCTCATCACTGTGTATAGTATAAGGACAGGAGAGGTGAGAACTGATTATCTATCATTAGAACACCCTGCTTATCACTGTGTATAGTATAAGGACAGGAGAGGTGAGAACTGATTATCTATCATCACTAGAACACCCTGCTCATCACTGTGTATAGTATAAGGACAGGAGAGAACACAGGAGAGGTGAGAACTGATTATCTATCATTAGAACACCCTGCTTATCACTGTGTATAGTATAAGGACAGGAGAGGTGAGAACTGATTATCTATCATCACTAGAACACCCTGCTTATCACTGTGTATAGTATAAGGATAGCAGAGAACACAGGAGAGGTGAGAACTGATTATCTGTCACCATTGGAACAACCTGATTATCACCAATACTGATAAATAAGTGAAATAGCATAGATTAAAAGGGTTAATATTAAAGGTAATATACATGTTAGCTTCCAGTAAAACATGGTCTAGCCTTTATATCTGCCACACAAGACAGTATATGGCTTTGCATTTTAGGCTTGCAGACAGCCATATACAGGCTTTTATCTTGTACCGGGCCTACCTCAAATCCCCAATAATAATAATCAGACTGAAATCATAGAATAAGTGAAAAATATCTCCCATGGTCCCTCATTTTGATCCCTACAATTGAACTCTTTACCATGATGGGTAGCGTTTGTGACATGTCTCTGCGCATATGACGAGTGGAGGTGGATTCTGGGGAACAGCTACCCGTAGAGACTCGGGAGCCATAAACTGCTGCAGTGTAGAAACCCTACTGTAACAGTGATTACAGGCGGCACTGAGTGCAATGTGCAGGTGGGACTCTAATTGCTGCAGGACATGTGGAGTCATCGCTGACAGTCTGTATACTGTAAGAGGAACCAGGCCTCTCTTTTCATTACATTGTGGGAACACAAGCAATAACACCGCGCACAGAAAGGAGAAAAGCCTCGGGGGAGAGTGAAGAAAAATCTCTCAAAATAGAGGTTCAAACGTCCATTTTTCTGCATTGACTTGTTGAGACTTTAGACCTGTCCTTCAGCACTTACATTAAGATGAATTTGTTATTCCCAGGACATTTTTCTTTTGTTCATCATAACCCATAATTACTGCCGTCCACATTGAAACAAAACTCACTTATGTGATAACCATTGCTCTGCGCCTTTCATTTACTTATGTGCCGAGGGATTTCTCAGGATGATCCTCACGGCTTCCTGCGCTATCTCTGAAGACCCAGCAATGCGGTCATTATTGGGGTGAGATAACTGCACGCTCTGTGAGGACATTACTGTATACAACAAGAAGTCTTAAAAAGGGTCTGTAGAATAAGTGGGGTCCTGACTGCTGGGATCCCCATCAGGTACAGTTTGGGGTCATGGGAGTTATCAAGCATCTGAATATTGGGTAAAGAACTGTTAGGCTCAGTGCACAGAATTGCGTTATGGATTTGTTATCACGGACCATAACGCAATTCTATGACCGAATGCCTTTAGAAGCATTCCGTTATTCATTCCTATGGGCTGCAAAACAGATGGGCTGTTTCCATTATACAGGGGAGTCCTCTCCTGATCCTGAATCCTCTCCTGCATAACGGAAATGGGACGGATCCCATTGCAGCCCATAGACTTGTACTATGACAGAATGAATAACAGAATCCATAACGCAATTCTGCTTTTACCATCAAACGAAGCGTGAATTTCATATCATGAAATTCGCTCATCTCTAGTGGTAACCGACGGGCGGCGAATGCCATTTTTGAGTGTACAGTTACACATATGTTGGAGGTGTATGGTGGGACAGTGTGGACAGAGCTGCAAATGCTTTGTCATGTTCTCATGTAAATAATCTGTATCCTAAGGGCTGAATGCTGGTCCGACCCTGAGCCAAGATCTCAGCCCCACACCCATCCACTTTAAGCATTCAGTAAAGTTTTCTGATCTGCACCGCGCTGTGGCATTCGGCATTATAACTTTCCCCCCACAAACCACCTCTCTTCAGTCTCCACCTGGATGTGACCACATGATAAAGGCTTATATTAGTTATGTAATAAGCTTAGATACATGGGCTCAGCAGTCAGTATCACACAATATGGCTTGAAGGGCGGCCATGTTAATACCGTATGCTTAGACTTTCCAGACTTTTGAGAAGTCAGTAGAGAATATTCGCAGTAATTTTGGTGAGGATATTACTGACTGGTGCATTAAATGACAGCTGCGTAGATAGATATAAACTCATTATTACGGGTTCTTGACAGAAAATGATTGTGAATAAAATCTGATTAGGATCCAGCTCCAGAGCGTCCTGCAATCTCCTGCAGACTGGTTATGGATTCCCTGCATCCACCATTATGTAGGGACGGTCCATATGGCGTACATACTTTGTGTATTCGTCCACTTGTATACTGGTCCCCGGGACGGTCTTAATTCTGTTTCTGGGGTTTGGTATCCATTTAGCGCGTTCCTGCAGATTTCCTGTGTGATTTAATTGCTCTGTGACTGTCACCCGTCCAGCAGAGCTGCTCCCCTCTCACATCTGTGTGCGCCTCATGTGTGGCGTGTTTCAGTCAGCTGTTTTGGGGCAAAATACTAGATGCAAACCACGAGCAAAGCTTCACGTTTCCTTTATGTTATATATTTTTCTAAAATTAAGTGGAATGTTAAATCTTCCTTTCCTTTAATGAGGACTCCATGGTTTTATGCATCCCTGTGTAGTCTGTAAACAGCAGAATAATGAGACCCTGCTGTATGCCCGTTAGATTGTAAGCTCCAGTGAACAAATGGAAAGCACATCAGACATCATTTGTGCCCCCAATATTTTAACTGCGGCTTATTAACGCTCTGATCATATAGCGAGGACTCTGCCGTCCGATAAACACCATTCATCCTTCTAATCTGTTTATGCGACGCATTCATCCTGCGGTTTATTCCAGGTGTGTTTAAATAGATCTCTGTTTGTCTCACAACATTCGCTGCTCCGAGGATCTACTGGAATATACAGGACGAGGGCTGCATCGCCTGTGCATACACTTATCTGATATGCAAAGAAAGAAAGCTGCCTCTCAACTGCCACCTGTTGGCAGGCACGGACTGGTCATAGACCCTACAGGGAATTTTCTCAGTGGGCAGGAGGCTGTACTGAGCCCTCCTCACGGCCACCAGCCAGGTAAATAACATGCTAGCAGCAACAGGTACTCATGTATCTGGCCAGCGGCTGCAGGCGCCCTCCTGAATTCAGCTGCATCCTCAGGATGGTGATACATTTGAATACTGCAGTGATGGCGGCAGTATTATGTTCTGCACTGTGATATTTGAGTCTGCTGAGGCAGCATTTTGTGCTGCATTGTGGTATTTGGTTCTGCAGGGGCGGTTTCTTGTGCTGCACAATGTATTGCTGATCCGCCTACTTTTATTGTCCCTGCCTACTTGTGTTGACCCGCCTTCAATCAATTTGACCCTGCCTACAACATGGGGCCACTTTTAGTTTTTTTTCCAGGGCCACTTTAAATGGGTTCTCCAGGAATTAAGAAAATGAAAATAAGTAAATATTACTTTATTATAAATATATTCCAAAATACCTTTCATTAATTATAATGGCTCGTTTTGTCTAGCGACCAATCATTAGTAGAAACAAAATGGCCTCTGTCCTATTAGCACACACAAAACCTGTCCTAATCACACAGCAGGACAACTTACTTCACAACACTGACATAAAGAGCTGCCTCATCCTCCTCTCTGCTCTGATTGTCAGGGATTATGACCCTGAATACAGTTTTATGATATTTAGCTGAATCTCTGTGGAAATGGAGTTCATGAGCAGAAATGAAGTACAGAGAGGACGGACAGGACAGACTGCAGACAAGTACTGCTGCTCATCAGCCACATCTGCTCATGAACTCAATTCTTACAGAGATTCAGCTAAAGATCTTATCGTCTGTATTCAGGATCATAATCCCGGACAGGTAGAGCAGAGAGGAGGCTGAGGCAGCTCTTTATCTCAGCGTTGTGAAGTAACTTGTCCTGCTGTGTGGGATTTTGTGTGTAATAATAGGACAGCGGCCATTTTATTTTTCCTCATCATTGCTCCCCAGACTAAACAAGCCATTATAACTAATGTAAGGTATTTGGGAATATATTTATAATGAAGTAATATTTAAGTATTTTCATTTTCTTACTTCTTGGAGAACCCTTTACATTCCCAGTCTGCCCCTGCCTGTCGGAGGTAGCTGCCCTACAGTCGATATCCGACCATATGAAATGGGTCAGGGTGAATAAAGCTTCTTCTTGTGGAGACCGTCATAATGGTATAAGAAGACATACAGATTGAGCCATGCTCCTAGGAAGAAATACATACTTCTCAAGGAAAACCATAAACCATCTACTGCCACCCAGACTTTACTATAAGGCCTGTTAAAGGTGACTTACAGGGTAGCTCCCAATAGGTGGATTGCATAGTCGGCTCTTTCTACCTGGAGTTACTTTTTTTGGCCATAAAGACTCCCTTCACCAACTTGGAGGTCTCTGCTAATTCAACCCAGACTTGAAGTCTAGTCAGAGTGGTTGATAGGGTTACACAGTCTGACCATGCAGTTTGACAGGCTGCCCTTGTGAGGTTTTGTCTCCATAGCAACCAGGCATGAAACTCGGGGTGGGATTTACACCATGCTGCCACCGAAGAAGGGTAAAACCATCTTAGAGGCAGTCATCGTCACAATCAGCCACCTCAGGCTGTCCGCTCCAACTCCAATCGTACACATCATGTACCGAGGTCGCCCCCTTAAGTTAGACTGTAGATTGTTTTTCAGCTTGTCCTAGAGTTTTTTTCTCTCATGACCTCCTTCTCAGAACATTTTTTCATCCACTTTAGTCATAAGAAGATAAGTCATGTTCATTTGGCTTGGTTTTTAAAGGTCTCTTCTCACAGAGGTCTGACTCATCCATAAACAGTCGGCACATTAGCAGACGAATTCCTTCAGGAGCTGATGAGTGATGCTCGTAACTTGCCCCAGCATTGCAGCTCTATCTTAAGAGACAGTCAGATTTTATTCATTAGACAGCAAAACCTCGGAAAGATCTGAGGGTGCAGATTGCTCAAGCTCATGAACCCGAGCACCGCCAGGCAGCCGTGTGAATGTGGCGCAGTTCCGGGCACAGTGAGAAATCCTCATAGTCTGAAGCACTGACAACAAGGAACAAGGCTCGGGGACATTATAGGTCTTCATTTCTGTTTTTTTTTTTTTTGTTAGAGTTGTAAAATAAATTACTGTACGTTAAAACGTTCTCCGCATAAGTGTCGCTGCATTCTTCGGATCGTTGTAGATCTGCCACAGTCTCTGGGCTCTTCAGTTTTTTATAGCTTGCATCCATCTCTTTCAACCTTCGTTTTTGTACAGAGAAATTATCCTGCGTATATGCAGCTGAGCAGAATTGAAGGGGTTGTTCATCTTCTGGAGGTCTTTAGGCAGACTCTTCAAGGCCAGGCCTGCATAGGGAAGCATGCTTGCCTGTCCCCCGTGACTGGATCCTGGGTCCTTTCCTCCCCAGCTGCAGCAATTGTTTTGATGCTGTTGCAGCCAATAATTGGTCAGAGCGGTGACATGCCCTCCTTGGGTCACTGATGTGGCCAGTGATTAGCTAAATCGGCTTCACGCGAGATGTTAACAGCGGGCAACCTGAATGCTGCAGTAGTAGCTGGGGAGCCGAGGAGCAGGTAAGTTATGCCAAAAGACCCCAGAAGATGAACAACCTCTAAAAGTGCTGCCATCTACTTACCCTGTACATTAAAACAGATGATCCCTAATCTTGACTAGAGCAGCTACTATTCCTCTAATCCAGCAGTACATTCTGTGTGAGGTCTTAGGCGAACCAGTGACATAACAGATAGCTGACCTAGACTTCCTGCACGGATGTCTGCAGAGCTGTCAGAAGAGAACTCCTCTATAGTGTCATCAGCAGCCCTTCTCAGCATCCACTCACGTCTTACAGTATTCTTCTTCTCCTCTTCATTTCCCCTAGATCAGAGATCATGTTCTTCACCTTAGGATACTATGAATTAAACTAAAGTCATCCTTCCAGTCCAACCCCAACTCCATTGCCCAGATTATCCATCTCTGCACTCCGCTATTCATTGCCCATAAGAAAAAATATATAAAATACTTAAAATGGCATAGAAGGCATAATATCTGGTCTTCCAATGCCTCCAATCTTCAATATAAAAATCCATCTCTGCTCCTCCTGTTATAAATTCCAAGATTTCTCCTGTGCATCGCCCCCCTCCAGTGTCGCTTTATCTTTGTGATTAGTGTCCTTGTCCTGCTGGAAGTTGAACCTCCACCTCAGTTTGAAAACTCTCGAAGACTGGAAGAGGTTTTCCTCTGTTGTCCTATTTTTACTGCAATCCATCTTTCCTTTAATCCTGACCACAACTCACTCAGAATAACTCTAGGATCAACGATATCTCGAGAAATCTAGTAGCTATAGCCTGTAATATTATTACACTCCAGAAATACATCCAGGCCCCTCCTGAACTCTTATAGTGACTTCACCATCACCACCTCCTCAGGGAGAGAGTTCATAGTCTCACTGCTCTTACAGTAAAGAGTCCATAGTCTCACTGCTCTTACAATAAAGAGCCCATAGTCTCACTGCTCTTACAGTATAGAGTCCATAGTCTCACTGCTCTTACAGTATAGAGTCCATAGTCTCACTGCTCTTACAGTATAGAGTCCATAGTCTCACTGCTCTTACAGTAAAGAGTCCATAGTCTCACCGCTCTTACAGTAAAGAGTCCATAGTCTCACCGCTCTTACAGTAGAGTCCATAGTCTCACTGCTCTTACAGTAAAGAGTCTATAGTCTCACTGCTCTTACAGTAAAGAGCCCATAGTCTCACTGCTCTTACAGTAAAGAGTCCATAGTCTCACTGCTCTTACAGTAAAGAGCCCATAGTCTCACTGCTCTTACAGTATATAGTCCATAGTCTCACTGCTCTTACAGTAAAGAGCCCATAGTCTCACTGCTCTTACTGTAAAGAGTCCATAGTCTCACTGCTCTTACAGTACAGAGTCCATAGTCTCACTGCTCTTACAGTAAAGAGTCTATAGTCTCACTGCTCTTACAGTAAAGAGCCCGTAGTCTCACTGCTCTTACAGTATAGAGTCCATAGTCTCACTGCTCTTACAGTACAGAGTCCATAGTCTCACTGCTCTTACAGTATAGAGTCCATAGTCTCACTGCTCTTACAGTAGAGTCCATAGTGTCACTGCTCTTACAGTATAGAGTCCATAGTCTCACTGCTCTTACAGTACAGAGTCCATAGTCTCACTGCTCTTACAGTATAGAGTCCATAGTCTCACTGCTCTTACAGTAAAGAGTCTATAGTCTCACTGCTCTTACAGTAAAGAGTCTATGGCTATGACATTATTTAATTATCTTAGGATACGGGGCTATTTTAATCGCCGCTGCACTTCTTCCTGGGTCCGACAGGGCACATTACTTTTACATTCTGCATTTCATCTGACAGCTCAATATTTAATAGATTTTCTTTCTCATCATCGCTCTCTACAACTCCTCCCTCATCACTCTGTAAAGGATTTTATTTTTATTTTAATGGTTATTCCAGCTTTTATCTCATTTTTGAGTGTGGCCAGTGGAACGCTCATCCTAAACTAAAGAGTCTTATCTGTTCTCCGCCTTCCCCCCTTTCTAGTGCAGAGGGTCCATAAATCAGTGACTGGCTGAATACGACAGTTGGGGGTGGATTGGTTGTATGTGAGCTAAGAACTTCCACAAGGTCTGAAGGGCGCAGCCATTACTTAGAGAGTAGATCAATCCTAGCACACTAGATTATGGGGTGAATAAATCACCGCAGTGTGGGGAATTGTGCTTGACCTTCATTTGATTGTGTTTGACAGCCAAAAAGTATTTTTTTTTCTTATTTTGTACATTAGATGTAAAATAATTGAATTTGCATAACTGTTCTTAGTAGCAGACGGTCAATGAAGAGTTAAAACATCTGAGATCCGATCCATGTCCTCCCAAGAGGCTGGGACAGCGGATACACAAATGTGCCCCATTACTCACTCCTCACCATGGGAATCCCCAACACACATGGACGTTGTGATGAGTAAACGCACGGACCGCTCCAGACACATCAAAGGAACGACCGGGCTGTCTCTTCCATGTGTTTGTCCGTTTTCCAGTCATTCTCACGTATTCTGTGACTTCTGTCTTTGGGCGAACACCAAACCGCAGCTCTGCAACACCGATAAGAGCAGCCATTGCCCCCTCCAGATGCCACCTGCCCCTCAGGAATATGTAGCCTGGCTCCAAATCGGGCTGGCCATGAGGCTCTTGTGGGGCGGCACACATTGTCTTTTATGTTCCTCTATTATTATATATGCATCCAGTGTACGGTCCAGGACTATCAGGAGGGTTTTCCGGGCTCCTCATCTTTTTGGAGTGGCGATATTTAAGACATATACACAATTCTGTGTTTCATTTCTAAAGGCTCTTCTTCCGAGTGATGAGATAGGACAGATATTGCACAATTTGATGAATGGAATCTTGCTTTATTAATGAGACCAGGATAAGCAATCGCAGTGTTTGAGGCTGTAAGTTCTGGAAGATTGGCCGGTGTTCACATTCCGAGGGTGGGATGTCTTTGCTTACATTTGGATTAATACAATGTTTTCTTGCACCAGATTCGATCAACTAAATATAAAAATCAGGGTTAAAGAGGTTATACCATGTAAAAAAATGAAAATCAGACAATGCATAGTACATGACAACCTTTCTAACAAAGCTAGAACCAGCCCAGAACTGCACATGGATCCTGGGATCTCCCCATTCAGTGATCCAATTGTTCTTAGATTTTTATCAAGCTGGCAGCTCAGAGGGCGTGTCTTTCTGCTGTAGCTCAGGAAGCATGTCCTCTCTGCTACAGGAGAAGCGGAGCATGTGCGTCCACCACATTGAGGTGGACAGTGAAATAAGGAAAACAAACAGCAGGTGGCGCTATACAGATACATTTAATTGAATACACTTTTAATTATATGCAATTGCAAACTGCAGAATAATTTTCGTGCGACAACCCTAAGGAATCACTAAGACGCATTGAAATAACGAGGAGGTGCGGATGTTATCACTTTTACCCCGCAGTTGTCTTCCCTAAACCTGTCAGGTGGACCAGGAGCCATTCCCATAGTGTAACACAAATGTATTTCTGGAGCTGTTTGGTGCCGACTTCAGCTGGGCTCCTCGGGGCGATTACTACTGAGGATTATTTATACCCCTTGAAACAATTATTGTGCCCGACAAAAGCCCTCAAGAATCTGTCTGCGGCCTTAATCACTGTGTTTGTCTTGGATGGCTTCTTCAGAGGGCTTACTCAGAACATTTGCTTGTTTATCTCACATTGCCAAAAAAGCTTGAAACATTGGCTCCGCACTTAGCGCTCTGCAAGTTTCAGAACATTTTTCCCAGTATTTTGGTGCAGAATTTCTTCACCAAATGAAAGACCCCAGTATTTTTCAATCAATCCTAAAACTGGTTTATAGCTAAGTGGACGGGCCCTTGGTTTTATGTTCTGGTTAATTGGAAGGGGCAATTTCTCTACTGATAAGAGAATATGTGCCTGGCTATGGCCCGGTGTAGAGGCCGTTCACATATCGTGCTGTTGAAGGAGTATGTGCAACCCAATCCTCATGTTAGGTATTTCATTGACATAGGTCAGCATAAGTGGTGGCCCATTAGCCGGTGCGCACAGGCCAGCTCCAATATGTGGTCTACAGATCAGTCTGAATGTCTCACCAAAGACCTCAAACCAAAATGCCAGAGGTGAAGAAATTCTTAAAAATATAAGGATTTAATATATCTGTTAAGGGTATCACACCACTAAAAGATCCAACAAATCCCCCAAAAAGTTATGATGTGTGCTCTTAGTTCTACATACAATCATGTAGAAACAATGAAAACCCAAATAAAGATTAGGAAAAGCAGAGCAAGAAATAAGGCAGCATCCTTAGTGGTGTAATCGAGAAGGGTCTTCTCAGGAGGTTGCTGCAGTTGTTCTCCATGTCTGCACAGGCCCTGAAAGTGTGAGACTGGGGAAATTGGAGGTAGGTACCAGTCCCTAGTGTCCCTGAAATCCTATCCTGTGAGCCCCTGCCCTGATAAGGTGGACGCTAAGAAAAGTTTCATCTTAAAAACTGCCCTGTCCACAAGGTCATGGACTCTTTAGGGGATTAGAAGTTAATAAACGCTGTTCGGCTACTTTCACATTAGCGTTGTGCTGTCCCGTTTTGAGATCGGGTACAGGGTCTCAAAACCGCAGCAAAATGTTTCTGTTTTGTCCCCATTCATTTTCAGTGGGGGAAAAACTGAACAAACCGCAACAGAGTGCACTAGAATGCATGCTGGTTTGTTGCATTCCCATGCAAGCAGCGTTTTTGTGTGAGACATGGGAAACTGAAGAAGCAGGATCCGGCACCAAAAACCATGGAAGTCAATGGTTAACAAAACACTGCAAAAATTGGTGCACTACAATGGTAAATCCAGTTAAGAATATATGGCTAAACCCTCACTCTGATGCTACAAATGCCCGCGCACCTCGTCAAGGTCTCTCATAGTGGCACAGGACCTAATGCTAAGCTATCTGCGCCGTATGGGCAATTACAGGGGCCGTATGGGCTATTACAGGAGCATAAGGTCCGACACACAGCAAACAACTCCCAGTTACCTCCAGCGTGAAATCACACATACAATGGGAGGAAGAAGGAGGCTGTGAGTCCCACCGATCACTGTCATGTGACGCAGGCTACACAGGTGCACCTAAATAATACTTAGCCCGGAGCTTCCACACCTCCAGGTACACATGTACAAACAAACTGACAAAGCAAAGTGGTCTCAAAAGGCAGAGGAATGCTCAAAACCCCAAAGAGCAGATCCTGCGCATGTGATCCGTTGCTAACAGCAATCCCCAGCAGAAATGCATACAATGGAGGATGCCCGCAACAGACCACATGTACCACAAGAACATCCTACACAGGTTAGCCAAATGTGTGGATATGATTCCAGACACTAAAAAAACGAATCGGGTACCCATTGACTTACAGTATTCTAGTGCCAGATCCGGTTTCTTACTTACACCGCAGTCTACACATTGTGCATAGAGGGACCAAGCAGCCGCTGAATGTGCTAGAAGCTACTAAGGGCGTTGCCCAAGAACCATATTTATCACCTATCTACGGGATTGGGCCTTTGGGCCCCCCACATGCATGAAGACAGGGGTCCCCGATTACTGTGTGGGTAGAGTAGTAGAGCGACCACTGTCCCATTCACTTCTATGGGACTGCTCAGTACAGTGTCTGGCTATCTTCAGCATTCTCGTGATAGTGGGGGTCCCAACAGTAAAATCCCTACGGATCATTTGTTTATCTTGGGGATAAATGTTGTTAATGGGGAAAAACCCTTTAAACTTGCTGTTCACGCCGTCCCTGTGACGCATGCCCCAAACCTGACTTCCAAACCCTGTTCTTTGGGGAAAGTTTCTGAGATGGTAGAACCATTCCTTATTGTACCATGAAGGATGCCATCTTGTGTCTTGCTGTACGTCCCCAAATCTTTACAAGTTTATCTGTTTAAGGTTTATTAGCTCTAATCTATTAACCCGTGAATGTGTGCACGCGGTGTGTCACGTATGATAACTGATTCTGGTATTACTTATGGAGATGGTTTACACGTTACAACTTTATGAGCTCCACACACATTGGGGCATATATTTTACTACAGCAAATCCACAGACTGAGGTAGAATTCTGGTGCACATGCATTTATGAAGGGTTTTAGACACTGTGTCCACCACACTGGCAGGAAATGAGTGTGTCCCTCTGGTCCGGACAGCATCTGGAACACGGGACCTGCGGGTGGTGCCGCTAAAGATGACAGCCGAGGAATTTACTTAATACTCACTTTATTGGTGAATACATGTGTTTCATTATCGTACTGATCCCTTAAGGTAAAATGCCATTCTGTACAATCCCGAAACGCGTTGTTCACCAATAAAACGATCTATTCAACTCCTTGGCCGTCATCTTCAGCAGCACCGCCAGCAGGTCCAGTTTTCTTCCATCGAGCATCCACATATGGATTAGCCTTTTAGAATTTGACTATATCCGTGTGCAGATCTGAGCGGCTGCAAATCCCAACCCATGGATGGTGTATTTTTCTGATAGGATCATCTCTCTCCAGGTATTGTCTTTAATAACCTATAGCAGTATAGTAGCGTCAGAGCCAGGGACCAAGTTCCGATGGTTCACGTGTGTTTGGTAAATAAGGATGCCGGGTATCGGCCGGAAAACCATTACAAGCAACGACTTCTGTCCGCCTGAAACCTGCCCTCTTTGCCTACAGGGGCATAGCTAAAGGCTCGTGGGGCCTGGTGCAAGAGTTCAGCTTGGGACCCCCTACCCTTAGTGCTTTGTGGCAGGGGAGCACCCCCCAGGGCTCCAGACTAAAAAAATTACCTAGGAGCCATTGGCTCCTAAGCTGAAAAATTTAGGAGCCAAATAAAATTTTTAGTCGCCAAATATAAATAGATATATATTCATGATATAAAAAATTGCCTCATTAACACGTCAGTGTTTGGTCAGTGATTTTCATCAGTGATTGTGAGCCAAAACCAGGATTGGAGCCTCCACAGAGATCAGATCTAAGGGAAAGATCTGCACCAGTTCTGTGTTTACAGCCGCAACTGGTTTTGGCTCAAAAATCACTGATGGAAATCACTGACCGAACACTGATGCCACAGTCACACACGGGTTCACATTATGTTTCGGTCATATGTTATATTATACTATGACTGAAACGTAACGGACGCCTCAGACAGATGCCGTACTGCGGCATCCCTCACCATAGAGTTCCATTGTACAAAAGATGTATAGATTTTTTCTGGACTTTACAGGTTGGGCAGGCGCGGCGCACTACCATCTCCCATTCTGCAAAAAAACGTATAAATCAGCATATATGGTTTTTGTACAATGGAACTCTACTGGATGGACGCCACAGTACGGCATCTGTCTGAGGCGTCCGTAAACATACGTTTTTTTTTTTTTTTGTATATGTTAAACTTATGACAAAAATCCAACACTTCCATTATTTTCATTGTTCTGCTCATCAAACGGAGCAGAACAACAGAAATAAATAGTGGTGTGAACGGGGCCTACGAGGTGGGTGTGCAGGGAACCATCACCGGTCTAATAACATGAAGCAATTATAGCGAAGTGATAAAGTCCAGTCCAATATGGCGGAACTTCCCTGTACGTTATCACTTGGCTATAATAGCCTGCTGTGTATTTACTACACACTGCAACACATACATCAGTGTGAGCTGTATGTAGTGATGTATACACGTGTGTGATGTGTGTAGTGCGATGTATGTAGTGCAGTGTGTGATGTATGTAGTGCAGTGTGTGATGTATGTAGTGCAGTGTATGATGTATGTAGTGCAGTGTGTGATGTGTGTAGTGCAGTGTGTGATGTATGTAGTGACATATACATGTGTACTGTATTATGTATGTAGTGCAGTATGTGATGTGTGTAGTGTAGTGTATGATGTATACATGTGTATGATGTATGTAGTGCAGTATGTATACATGTGTATGATGTATGTAGTGCAGTGTATGATGTATGTAGTGCAGTGTGTGATGTGTGTAGTGCAGTGTGTGATGTATGTAGTGACGTATACATGTGTACTGTATGATGTATATAGTGCAGTATGGATGTGTGTAGTGCAGTGTATGATGTATACATGTGTATGATGTATGTAGTGCAGTATGTGATGTGTGTAGCGTATGATGTATACATGTGTATGATGTATGTAGTGCAGTATGTGATGTGTGTAGTGTATGATGTATACATGTGTATGATGTATGTAGTGCAGTATGTGATGTGTGTAGTGTATGATGTATACATGTGTATGATGTATGTAGTGCAGTATGTGATGTGTGTAGTGTATGATGTATACATGTGTATGATGTATGTAGTGCAGTGTATGATGTATGTAGTGCAGTATGTGATGTGTGTAGTGTATGATGTATACATGTGTATGATGTATGTAGTGCAGTATGTGATGTAGTGTATGATGTATACATGTGTATGATGTATGTAGTGCAGTGTATGATGTATGTAGTGCAGTATGTGATGTGTGTAGTGTATGATGTATACATGTGTATGATGTATGTAGTGCAGTATGTGATGTGTAGTGTATGATGTATACATGTGTATGATGTATGTAGTGCAGTATGTGATGTGTGTAGTGTATGATGTATACATGTGTATGATGTATGTAGTGCAGTGTATGATGTATGTAGTGCAGTATGTGATGTGTAGTGTATGATGTATACATGTGTATGATGTATGTAGTGCAGTATGTGATGTGTGTAGTATGTATACATGTGTATGATGTATGTAGTGCAGTATGTGATGTGTGTAGTGTATGATGTATACATGTGTATGATGTATGTAGTGCAGTATGTGATGTGTGTAGTGTATGATGTATACATGTGTATGATGTATGTAGTGCAGTGTATGATGTATGTAGTGCAGTATGTGATGTG
Organism: Bufotes viridis; assembly: GCA_033119425.1. Taxonomy (NCBI): domain Eukaryota; kingdom Metazoa; phylum Chordata; class Amphibia; order Anura; family Bufonidae; genus Bufotes; species Bufotes viridis. The sequence goes on from CM065598.1 coordinate 104,914,818, forward strand.
TGTAGTGTATGATGTATACATGTGTATGATGTATGTAGTGCAGTATGTGATGTGTGTAGTGTATGATGTATACATGTGTATGATGTATGTAGTGCAGTATGTGATGTGTGTAGTGTATGATGTATACATGTGTATGATGTGTGTAGTGCAGTGTATGATGTATGTAGTGCAGTGTGTGATGTGTGTAGTGCAGTGTATGATGTATGTAGTGCAGTGTATGATGTGTGTAGTGCAGTGTATGATGTGTGTAGTGCAGTGTGTGATGTATGTAGTGACGTATACATGTGTACTGTATGATGTATGTAGTGCAGTGTATGATGTATGTAGTGCAGTGTATGATGTGTGTAGTGCAGTGTATGATGTGTGTAGTGCAGTGTATGATGTGTGTAGTGACGTATACATGTGTACTGTATGATGTATGTAGTGCAGTATGGATGTGTGTAGTGCAGTGTATGATGTATACATGTGTATGATGTATGTAGTGCAGTGTGTGATGTATGTAGTGACGTATACATGTGTACTGTATGATGTATGTAGTGCAGTATGGATGTGTGTAGTGCAGTGTATGATGTATACATGTGTATGATGTATGTAGTGCAGTGTGTGATGTGTGTAGTGATGTATACATGTGTACTGTATGATGTATGTGATGATCACACACTCCACTACATACATTACACACATGGATACACAACACCTTGCGCTGTCTCCTTCTTATGCTGCCCCATCTTGATTCTTCGGCTCCTCAGCGCGCCCGGCACTTCTTCCTTCAGCCCCCCCCCAGAGCCGGCCCCTCCCCCTTTCATCTCCCGCCGGCTTTCTCTGCTGCAGGGCGCTGTATGGCTCCGGCGCACGCCCAAACTAACCAATAGCAAAGCTCCTTACTGTATGGAGCTTTGCTATTGGTTATTTCAGGCTGCGCTGCCTGTGCTGCTCGCTGCGTGCCGCTCGCTGCGTGGTGCGTCTGCTGAAGTTTTTTTTTTTTCTGGTGGGACAAGTCGCAAATGGCGATAAGACTTAAATTTCTTATCGCCATTTGCAAATTTCTAGTCGCATTGGCGACCATTTTGGTCGCCATCTGGAGCCCTGCCCCCATGCCAAATTCTTGACCTAACCCCTTTCTTCTAGATGTGTAACTTGACCTGCATGCACTTTCTATAATACCGGTGTCTTCTTATTTGGCACAATGGTCTTTGGGCGCGGTCGCGACTGCTACCTCTGCATCCCTATACCTACGCCCCTTGTGCCGGAAACTGTTCGCATAACTGCCAGATCCCATTATAGTTGATAGGGATCTGGTGGTGATCTGTAGAATCCAGCAATGCCAGATCCGGTAAACTCCGACAGGCTGTTCACTGCCGGAAACGTTCACCGGAGATATGAACGTGGCCTATTCTACTCATGAATATGGGTAATAAATACATGCAGCCACTGCCCGCGGGCACAGAGTTGGGTTCCGCCTGTTCGTAGCTGAACACAATTATCCAATTAGTTAACTCTCAGGGTGATTCGTTCTCCTCTAAGTTACTGGAGGCAAAATATCAAATTTACAAAAGTGCAGCAAGGGAGAGCTAAACCTTCCATTAGCCGTATCTCCTGCAGAACGCAGACATCGCCTTCTCCTGATAACGTCTTCTCCACGTATAGCTTCTGAGTTATTCACAGTAATGGCATTCAAGGGTCATCTTCGATTATTCCTTAAACTAAGCAATTAGCAGCTTTCCAGAGCGATAAGGACGACCCCAGACTGAAATGTTACATAGCTGGACCCTCTTGTAATACTAGGCTATAGCTTTATAGCTTTTGATTTATGGCACATCGTTTTCCACCCCGTGGTAAGAGGACGACCGGCTTCCTTCAGCTTAGTGAAATTTGCTGCATAAATAAAGATACAATTTGACTTACTACTGTTGAGAACTGATGGATGCGGGGTACTTAAGGGATTACGTGTGGCTTCGGCTCCTAATGCGGAGCAGATGCTGATGTTGAGGTGAGATCACCCTTGTTGTTTCCGATTAGTTGTTTGTCTCCAGTATCGGAGGAGAAGCTGGCAGTTTACAGAAGAATATTGTGCGTCTCCTGACTAAGCACATTGAGCGCGGCCACAGCATTCATTCCACTATGATTCACAGGCCGGTGGTATTTTAAGAGCTTTCATGGTCGGAGGAGATGCTTCTGGCCTGGATGTAGTCAGCCACCACGTTACTGTACCTTTAAATGTAGACTGAAGCCCCCAGGACAATTATTGGAATATGTTTGACGGAGAATTATTAAACCTAGTGGGGGCTGGGTAGATTCCCGCTCATCTCTGTTCTGATGCTGCTTTTCAGAGGCTTGTCTATAACTACAAAAGAGCACAACGGGGCAGAGTTACTAACAGAGCCGCGCGTTACACCGTCAAGAACGCGAATCACACTTGTAATTGTAGAGAAATTTACTATTCTGGACCTTAAAAAATTTGAAGTATGCGAAATCCTATGTCAGAATTCTGTGCATGCGCCCCGAAAAATTTACCATGTGCTAAATATTTTCCCCCATTATCTGTGGTATTTTGCCACGAACGGAGGAGACAGTGAGGAAACAGATTACAAATGCTGTCTAGCAATGAAACTAAGTCTTAAACTGCGCAGGGTGATCAACGTGGCACATTTTTAGTGTAGTCTTAAGTTTACGCCTGGTGCATGAAGGCGAATCCTGCTATCCTGTGAAGCCACGGTTTAGAGCAGCTACCAAGAGCATCTTTCATAATGGAGGATCGGTCCTCTCTTCCACACAGTCTGCTGATCAAAGCAGTGTAATGCTTCGTTTCTCCTGTGGTGGCGCTGCAGAGACCCTTGCTGCTGGTTTCCCCGAAGATTACAGCAGTATTCTGGGGATATTGTAGTCAGACACCATGTGACCAGGAGGCTCCTCCCATCCGCCGGTCACATGATATCAACGTTGGCGGTTCTCTATATAGTTTCCTGTCCATAAGTCTTCTTTCAGGACATTCCTGAGGTCATTCGGTATATGAGGCAGCATATTCCCTAAGGGCAGAGCTGTGGTGGTGTCCTCTGGCGAGCTTGGTCATCCGAGAACTGACAGCAGTAATAGTCGTAAATCCCTGAAAGTGGATATTCTGTTCTGTGTACTCTTACATCTCTCACACCTTCTCCCCTTTCACTTAATCTCTGCGTTCTGACATCTCCTGGGCCACGGCTGGTATTGCACAAGAGAATGCCACATATATCATCATAGATCGTACAGCCAAAAAATGTGGAGCCGCACTTTAAATGAAAACTCTTGTGATCTGTTAATTTCTCTTCAGAGAAGCCATTTCTAAGTAACGATCTGTAATCCCGCGGCCTTCTGCTCATGATCCATGGCTTACATAGTAACAGTTGTAAGGCCGAAAAAAGACATCTATCCATCCAGTTCGGCCTGTTATCCTGCAGGTTGATCCAGAAGTAGAAGCCAATTTGCCCCACTTAAGGGGAAAAATAATTAATTCCCGACTCCAATCACACATCAGAATAACTTCCTGCATCAACGACCCCTCTCTAGTGGCTACAGCCTGTAATATTATTACACTCCAGGAATACATCCAGGCCCCTCCTGAACTCTTAGTAGCTTAGTAACTCTTAACTCTGAGTAGTGAACTCGCCATCACCACCTCCTCAGGCAGAGAGTTCCACAGTCTCACCGCTCTTACAGTAAAGAGTCCATAGCCTCACCGCTCTTACAGTAAAGAGTCCATAGCCGCACTGCTCTTACAGTAGAGTCCATAGTCTCACTGCTCTTACAGTAAAGAGTCCATAGTCTCACTGCTCTTACAGTAAAGAGTCCATAGTCTCACTGCTCTTACAGTAAAGAGTCCATAGTCTCACTGCTCCTACAGTAAAGTCCATAGTCTCACTGCTCTTACAGTACAGAGTCCATAGTCTCACTGCTCTTACAGTAAAGAGTCCACAGTCTCACCGCTCTTACAGTAAAGAGTCCATAGCCTCACTGCTCTTACAGTAAAGAGTCCATAGCCGCACTGCTCTTACAGTAGAGTCCATAGTCTCACTGCTCTTATAGTAAAGAGTCCATAGTGTCACTGCTCTTACAGTAAAGAGTCCATAGCCTCACTGCTCTTACAGTAAAGAGTCCATAGCCGCACTGCTCTTACAGTAAAGGGTCCATAGTCTCACTGCTCTTACAGTAAAGAGTCCATAGTCTCACTGCTCTTACAATAAAGAGTTCCACAGTCTCACTGCTCTTACAGTAGAGAGTCCATGTGTGGTCTGACTAGTGATGTGTACAGTGGTAGGACTATGTTCTCATCACCGGCATGCATGCCCCTTTAGATCCCCCCCATTATCTTATAGGCTTTGGTAGCAGCTGCTGTTCAGCTTTGCTGTTCACTAAAATTCCTAGGTCTTGTTCCATATCAGTGTTACCCAGTGTTTTACCATTTAGTATGTACGGGTGACTTGCATTATTCCTTCCCATATGCATAACCTTACATTTGTCAGTGTTAAATCTCATCTGCCACTTCTCTGCCCAAGCCTCCAATATATCCAGATCCATCTGTAGCCGTATACTGTCCTCTGTAGTATATATAAAGTATACTGTCCTCTGTAGTATATATACAGTATACTATGCTCTGTAGTATAGATATACAGTATACTGTCCTCTGTAGTATATATATACAGTATACTGTCCTCTGTAGTATATATACAGTGTACTGTCCTCTGTAGTATATATACAGTATACTGTCCTCTGTAGTATATATATACAGTATACTGTCCTCTGTAGTATATATACAGTATACTCTCCTCTGTAGTATATATACAGTACACTGTCCTCTGTAGTATATACACAGTACACTGTCCTCTGTAGTATATACACAGTATACTGTCCTCTGTAGTATATATACAGTGTACTGTCCTCTGTAGTATATATACAGTATACTGTCCTCTGTAGTATATATATACAGTATACTGTCCTCTGTAGTATATATATACAGTATACTGTCCTCTGTAGTATATATATATACAGTATACTGTCCTCTGTAGTATATATACAGTGTACTGTCCTCTGTAGTATACAGTATACTGTCCTAGTATCAGCATACTGTCCTCTGTAGTATATATACAGTGTACTGTCCTCTGTAGTATATACACAGTATACTGTCCTCTGTAGTATATACACAGTATACTGTCCTCTGTAGTATATATACAGTACACTGTCCTCTGTAGTATATATATACAGTATACTGTCCTCTGTAGTATATATATATACAGTATACTGTCCTCTGTAGTATATATACAGTGTACTGTCCTCTGTAGTATATACACAGTATACTGTCCTCTGTAGTGTATATACACAGTATACTGTCCTCTGTAGTATATATACAGTATACTGTCCTCTGTAGTATATATACAGGACACTGTCCTCTGTAGTATATACACAGTATACTGTCCTCTGTAGTATATATACAGTATACTGTCCTCTGTAGTATATATACAGTATATTGTCCTATGTAGTTTATATACAGTGTACTGTCCTCTGTAGTATATATACAGTATACTGTCCTCTGTAGTGGACATTTGTTTGTGCCTGCTCTCAGTGCACTTGACTTTTCCATCAGAATGGAGCAGCGGATCCTTAAGTGAATGGTGCCATTACAATCAGCTGAGCTAGTCCTACAAGGCATTGTGTCCGGTGTAACAGCGCGTTTGCTAGTGACAGGCTTAAAGGGGTATTCCACAGGATATGGGATAACTATTAGATCAGAGGTGGTCCTACTGCCGCATCCCCCATCCCTCGAACAGTGGCCCCATAACTCCTGTAGGACCCTGAAATGAACAGACCGAATATACACTTATATGTCTGAATATACCCTTGTATATGTCTGAATATACCCTTAAATGTCTGAATATACCCTTATATGCAGGGCTGTGGAGTCGGTAGATAAATTGTCCGACTCCGACTCCTCAGATTTTGAAACCTCCGACTCCTCTGTATTTAATATGCAAACACGAAGCTGTTCCACCAAGTTCTTCTAATCTCCTCGAGCACAGAGAGGTAGTTGAGCAGAAGCTGCTGCCTTCTCCTTTGTGCTGATCTTCTGCTGAAGATAGAGCAGTGGGAGGATCCAGGAAGGGGCAGGGGAAGGGGCATTTATTTTAAAACATGATTTTCCTAGTAGAATCCCATAGTCATGTTTAAAGTTTAAGCTAACAATCTGAGTTTACATGTTTTATAGCCTTAGCTGAATGATAGCAGTTTTTCAAATGGTTTACAGCTTCAGTCTTGAACCATTGACTATCCATTCCCTTCACTTATACAAGTGTCTCCAGTCCTTAATCAGTTATCAGTGAGAGGCGAGGATAACCATGGGTTCCCTGTAACTGCAGACCACAAGACAATGGAAAGTGTAAGTATTGCCGCTCCTTAAAGGGACACTGACAGGCTGATTTTCCATCTAAAGATATATATATACTGGTATTCATCAGAGAATTAGGAATAAAACGATACTAATGTTACCCCAGTTAAGCTGTACTTGTGTTTAAAAAGCATTTTAATGTGTATGCAAATTCACTATCTTTGTGCCCAATGGGGCAGCGTCTCCTGCGGCTTTGTGCCCAGCCGCGCCCGAAGTACAGCTTCCCAGCGCTGTTCCCCTCGTTATTATTCACTGCACTGGCCTTTTTTTTCAGGCTACCCGAACGCTGAATTCCTGCGCAGGCGCACGTGTAGAGTGCTGGCAGCAGCCTCGTCTGGCTATGCTGAGGCTGTGCCAGCTTTCTCTCTTCCTCCTCGCTACCTAGTCCTGTCTAGTGCTGCCAGTACTCTACATGTGCGCCTGCCCCCTTGGGCACAAAGGTAGCGAATTTGCATATTGATTAAAACGTTTTTAAACACAAGTAACGTCAACTGGGGGTAACAGTCGTCTAGTTGTATTCCTAATCCTCGGATGAATACCAGCAGATATATCAGCATGTCAGTGTCCCTTTAACTGCATAGTAAAGCATATGAAAAGCTTCTTCACGGTCACTTAACGTCTGTGTTTAGCGGTAACGTGACGCACTGCATGCATTGGCCTTTATTCTTACAGTAGAGAAGTAATTAATTATAACTTTATCTGAATTGGGACATTTAAACCTGCTTTTTTTTTATTCCAATTTAAATCTAGTAGGAGTCGGAGTCGGTCCATTTTTTGCCGACTCCGACTCCAGGTACCCAAAATTGCCTCCGACTCCTCGACTCCGACTCCACAGCCCTGCTTATATGGCTGAATATACCCTTAAATTGAAACTCCGGTGGAGGTTCGCCTGTGAGGTAAAATCCTTCTGCTCTGAGGGAAGCCATTCATTACACTGACTCCAGTGTTTGCTTGGATCTGGCAGGCCATTAGTGTGTCAGATATTCGGGGTCCATGGGCGGCCTGTGTCCGGGCTTCTCTTTCAGTTTTCGTGGGAGCTTTGTGCCTGGCCTAGCTTGCTTTTTATTACAACATGAGAAGCGCTTCCTTTTGCTGTCTCTTGTGTGGATTTCAGGTCAGCTGAAGCTGTGAGAGGAATGGCCGTCCCTGTGTTTCCTATTAAGGCCCTGGTTGGGAATAGTCTTCTGACCTCGTCTCCAGACACCGCGCTGTGCAGCCAGCTGGATCCTGGGGCCGCAGCCATTCACAGGCTTCTCTGTCTAGCCCTCAATTGGCTCTGACATTTTATTGCTTTAATAGACTAATAATTGACTTTCTTCAGATAAAACGACGATGAGGAGACAAATGTTTACTGGGTGGTTATGTGGACGTGTGCGGCGGGTAGTGGCTGATGGTGGAGCCTCCAGTGGCACTGAGCTGAGATGTCTGCCTGTACATGGAGGGTATGAGGCCTGCAGACATATGGGGTGCTTGGTCTGCCGGCTGAGAGAGTCTTATAATGCCGCTCTTGTCACTAGTTGTAAGAATTGCCAGATGTAAGCTGTTACATGGCTGCTGTAACCTGGTAGCCAGTCTGAGGGTCTGATGTATGTACGTGGATTAGATCTGTGGACCAAGCGCTGAGCTGCAGACCCTGCGTAAATAAGGAGAGATTTCCCCATCCTGTGAGTGACAGCCTCTCGATGTATCGGGGCCCAGGGCCCTCTGACACTTTTATTGCTGCTGCCTCATATACCCACAGGTTCTGCTGGTAAAGGGCAGCTTCTGATATAATAATGGAGATTTCTGTCATTACCAAGATTAGCCTTTTATCTCTGTTCTTGGGTAACAAACCGTCTAACCCACAAGGGCAGCAGGAATCAGCAATCCCACCCAATGGTTTCTTGTCTCATCTAATAGACCATGTTGATGTCATACTTTACCGATGACATCACCGCCTCTATGTAACTGTATCATACACTGACCTCCGGATTGTGTCCACTGATCCTGTACAGGGTGTAGATTCAGCTGGGGCCCCTGTTATGCTTGGAATGACTTGATATAATGATGTCACTCCCATTATTTCCACCTCATACCTCAGAGGATCCGCCATCAGCTCTTTCCAGTGGAGTTATTTTCCGTCTGGTGATTGTGCCGCTCAGTCCTGACTCTTCACCAGTATGGGAGACTGCAGCATCGTCGCGTCATTCAAGGTTCCCTGCCACAGAGCCCGGCATAAACATAGCTGCGAAAACTTCTTCCTGATGTCACCTCCCGCCATCAAGCAAGCAGGTGTTCTCTAGGAGAGGAGGGGGGGGGGGGGGGCAGCCGCTGCCAGACAGTCCCATGACCAACGTAAACAATGAGAATCAGACGTCGTAGATGACAACCTCTTTCTACCTGATCCTGAACCAGCCCTGGACCTCACATGGAGCCAGAGATCTCCCCATTCATTGCTCTGATAGATTTATATCAAGATGACACCTAAAGGGGAGTGAATTTTCTGCTGCAGCTCAGGGGGCGTGTCCATTCTGCTGCAGCATAGGGGGCGTGTCCATGCTCTCCCTGTCACAACTCAGGAGGCACTTGAAGGATTAAACTGTGAACATATGCGGCCATCTCATTGAGCACGTGAAAGAAATAAGAAAATAAATAGCAGGTGGCACCATACAGAGGAATCCGGATCCAGAAATCCGTGTGCAAACAGATACCATTTGTATCCGGATGCGGATCCGTTTGACAAATGCATTGAAATACCGGATCTGTCTCTCTGGTGTCATCTGGAAAAATGGATCCGGTACTTATTTTCTCTCACATTTTTAAAGGTCTGCGCATGCGCAGACCAGAAAACCTGATGCATTTTTCCGGAACACTTGGTACTGTATCCGGCATTAATACATTTCAATGGAAAATAATGCCAAATCTGGCATTCCGGCAAGTGTTCCGTAATTTTGGCCAGAGAAAATACTGCAGAATGCATGCTGCGGTTTTCTCTCCGGCCAAATACTGTAAAAGTGACTGAACTGAAGATGTCCTGAACAGATTGCTCTCCATTCAGAATGCATTAGGACAAAACTGAAGCCCCTAGGATGGAACTCAATACCGGAAACTTAACGCTAGTGTGAAAGTAGCCTTACTCACTGGCTATGCTAAATTATTAATTACATGCAATTACAAAAGTATTCAGGTCTAGGTGCTGGTTTGAAAATTGTAGAATAGTTTTAGTGGGACAAACCTCTTTAAGGGTTCATGCACACAACAGTTGGATGTTTCGCCCTCCGCGGCTACGGGCCGCATGCATTCTATATTTTGCAGAACGGAACAGCTGGCCCCTAATATAGAACAGTTCTACCCTTGTCGGTAATGTGGACAATAACAGGACATTTTATATTTTTTTGTGGAATAGCCATGCAGACATACGGAATACACACAAGTTATTTCCGTTTTCTTTTGCGGCCCCACTGAAGTGAATGGTTCCGTATGAGCCCTAAGGAAAAACAAAACGATTAGGCCTGTTGAAATCTAACCACCTGATCCTTCTTTTGCATAACATCTGCTGCCAAGGAGAGTCAAGCCATCCCCGTCCCCATACAGCAGTTGTTTGGTGTTCCATCAGAGGCCCATGCCCGCTGCCATTCCGCTTTTCTCGGCAGGCACTAGCGTCTCTTCACTCACCTTTCTCCTCCAGCGGCCTAAACCTGCCAGCCTACCCCTGCGGCAGGCGTGACTGTTGGAGTTGTTGTGGTTTCTCTTTGGAAAGGCCTCATCTCTTTTCTCATAGGGCATGCATGTGCTTCCTCAGCTCTTAAAGGGCCAGCACACAGACTCTACACCAGACAGTGGTTGTTCACCTTTGGGTACTTAAGGCACCTTCCACCTATTGGAAGGTGCCTGAGCAATAGGTTTATAGCTTGCTAGTTCCTGTAAAGGTGTACTGTATTCGTTTGACTGCCAAAGTACAGACACTCGACCCTTTACTGCCTGACCTAGACCTGACCTACGTATTGACACTTTGCTGCCTGCCCTGACCTCGGCCTGTCCTTGACTACAATTCTGCCTGATCCCTCAGTGCTCTGCAGTGGTGTCTCTGAGCCCTGTGTGTCAGCTGTCAATCACACACAACAAATCCAGAAGGTAGCGCCCCGGTGCTTCCCATGCAGCAAAGTCCAGGTCCCGGTAAAGGGGTTAATGAGTGAAGACCAGGGGACAGCCTGAATAATGGCCTTAGGAGTAGCCCAAGGGGTTCCTCACCCACTGCCCCCACATCCAGATCCTGCTGAAAGCCCCGGGTTTGGCCAACAATCATCAAGTCTAAACATATAGAAGCCAGTTTCTATTTTATGTTGGCATTTTCGTCATCATCTGAAACCAGGAATGAGGCATTAATAAGTGGAGCCTCGGGTATTATATACGGCTTCAGCTATCATCTGGGACATGTTGTAGCCTCTCTCTCCTCCATCTTATACTTGTCCAATAGCAAAGAAAGGTACCCGGCAAGTCCCACACTATTCATGCTCGCTCTCACTTTCATTGCCCTGTTCTTGGTAACAACAATTAATTTGCTGCCTCATAAACCTGAATGATACAAAGTTTTCCAGACTAAAAATACGCAGCCAGCCCTGTTCCTATGAAACTCTTCCAGGTAAAGTGTTCCTTCTGTGCGTTCCAAGACCAAGAATGTGCTGTAAGATGGAAAGCCTGAGGAGGAGACCATTGCAGGAAGCCGTTCCGCAGACAGTGGAGCAACCAGAACACTAAAATCTGAGTGTGAAGGGGTTAAGGGTAGACGCTGTGCAGTGAACTGTGGAGCCGATGGGTTCCGCTGAGTCCAGGAAGCAGTAATATTATATTGTATTGTATTTGGCTGTGACTGTTTCAGAGGGACATGAGTGAACCCGACAGATTTCTTCTTCTGTCTTCAGTCATTTCCTCCTAAAGCAGAGACTTCTGTTACATCACAAGTCATCAGGCTACAGTGACACCGTACACGGAGCGGTATATAGACGACGTGTACCATATCTATAGCATATACTGTGCAGACTAGACTATATAGTAATTCACAAGTCACTAACCACCTAGTGGATTCTTATCACTGCAGCAAAATGGCAGCCCCGGCAGAATACAACCAGGCAATTAACTAAACCAGAACACGGACTCCCGCGCTAGCTGCAATCACTAAGGCTGACCATACACAAGACTAATTCAGCCAAAAGCTCCCAAATTCACCAATCCAGGCACGCCCGGCAGAGAACAAGGAAATCCAGCATGAATGACCTTCTCTCCCCCAACATCTGCCACCGAGGACAGTAGCTACACCTTCAATAATAGCGGCAGAAAGCAGACTTCCTCAGTATCTGCAGTTCTCACATATAACGCACTGATGTAGAAGTAGAAAAGGGCTGAGGTTTTGGCACCAGGTTGCAGGGTAAAGATTCCCATTCTTATGTAATTGGAGTATTATGGCCCCACGGATTTCATGGTTTATCTGTACGCTCCCCGTATCAACCCTCTCTGCCTCTACACAATAGTCCCAGTGGAGACGGCCACCACTTCCCTGTCCCGGGGACACCGACACCACTCAAGTCCCAGAACCTACTCCAGATGCCGTCCACCACTGACTGTAACCGTCTGGAGACCTCAGGCTGGAATAACTTAATTCATCTATATATCTGTTGCAGAAAAATAAGACTGGACGTTAAGTGGAAGTCTGGAAAATTCTAACTCAATTACCCGGATATCACAAATATGTGTATTTAGTTAAATTCAATTACATCTGGTATTCGGCTTCCAATGAGCGACATGTTGTATTGTATTCCCAGTCATATTAATTGATTCAGCCTGCCTCACCTTCATATGAAGACAAATGATGGGATGTCTCGTTGGGGGGAAGAACTTAAGGGCGGCAGGACTGCACTTGTTACGTCTGAGTACTGGCCAGGGCCATCAAAGCGTACCGGAACTGGGGAGATCAGGGCCATTCATCTCATGATTCTGCCCTCTACATGGACACTGTTTGATATTTGCCAGTCGGGCCATGCAATATACAGAGGGCTGTGAAATGTCAGCAATCTGTAAGGAAGAGCTCCGGTACGAAGACATTGGTCAGGAATGACACAGTGTGTTAAAGGAGAACTGAATGAATTCCTATAGAGAAAATCCCCAGAGGCTCAGTCTCAGGAATCGGCTGTACTTCCAAGCTTCCCTGCCGTTTGGTGGCAGCGCCAAGTACTTCTATAGCAGGTGGTGACACATTCTCACCGGTGGTATACTGGTTGATTGTTTCTCCTTGTGGAGATAACCAGATGGCATGTGGAGTCTTTCAGTCTCTGAGTAAGCCTATGCAAATGAGCTCTGTCTATTGCCACGTATATGTGGCAGCCACGTAAGTCAACATCCAATCCATGAAATATCATTAAAACATGAGCAAGGATTTTAGTCGAGCCAGAATCTCCTTTCTTCTGGAGAGGAATTTTCAGTCCAGCAGGGAACCACAGTATTTTCAAGTCAAATATAAAGATGGAAAATTGTCCACTCAATGAAGTAGCCAAAAAAGAGCGACCCAGAGCCACGAGAACCAGCCGGCTCCTGCTGTAGGGTGGGTGGTCCTAGAGATACAAGGGTTAATCGCAATAAACCTCCTCAGAAAGCCTGACAACGATAAGCCTTGAGAAGATATTACTGCCTGTGGCCGAGGAGGTTTGGGTGTAAGACACAGATCTAAATATTTATCCGCAGAAGACGTGCTGCAAGCTGGAGTCCGCCGCTTCCTCCATAACTGTCCTCTCCTTATCTGTTCCCTCAGTCTTCAATTATCCACATATCTAGTGGCTACTTTCTGAGGTATTAACCATTTGAGGCCCCTTTACACAAGGCGATTATAGGGAACAAATATACTGATGCACGCTGGTTCCTGATAATTAACCTGTGTAAAGCTGCCCTCAATCACCCAACGCTTATTGTGAAAACATGGTTGATGTAGCACCCAAAATCAAGGTTTCTGTGCATCGTTCAATCTGCATGGGGTCCAGCGATCGCTCCAGGGATGACTGCTGCATGCAAAAGCAGATCTCAGCTCTGCTCACAAGCAGGCAATAATTGGGAACGGACAGTTCATTCTCAATAATTGCCTGGTCAATTGGCCGGTGAGTCCTTTACTGTATCATAGATGTGAAGATCACGGCCATCGAACACTTCAGCCTCAGAGCAGGCACTCAACCAAGTAACATTTCTGTGCCTTCATGTAAGTAATTAAGTGTTTAATTGGACGCTAAGACCTCAGGCTGCCGACAACTGGAAAAATGTGTTCAAACATCACGCAAAAGTCTGGAGAAAAAATTCTGGCATGTAAGAGTGATTTTTGTACCAGGAATAAAATGACATAATTGTAATAAATAAGATTGTAACAGATAGGAAGGAATATTTGCTGTAAAAGTAGAAAATGCTACAATGTGAAAACTGATGAAAAGACCAATAACAGTTAAAGCGTTTGTCCAGCTTCTGATACTGATGACGTCTCAATATCAGCTCGGCGGGGGTCCGACTCCCAGCACTCCGCCCATCAGCTGCTCACTGTTCACCTACTCGCCCTCGCAGTCGTGAGCAGGTGTAACTGCAGCTTCTCCGTCCCTTTCACTTGAGTAGATGGAGTGTAACTACAACTTCTTCCTCTAATTGAAGTGAGGGGGACGGAGGAGCTGCAGTTACACAGCGCACTACAGCAAATGGAGCAGAGAAGGCAACGCTGGAGCGAGTGCTGCATTCCCTATAAACAGCTGATTAGATGGGGTGCCAGGAGTCGGACGACCACCAATCTGACACTGATGACCCGTCCTGAGGATCGGAAGCCAGACAACCCCTTTAAAGAACAGATACCTACAAATGCCCAAGCAACACTAAATACATCCCTAGATGCAATAGAGAAATGATCCAAGTGATCCCACTACTGATGAGAAATAGACTATGACCCGTCACTAGATGTAAAAAAGTGTGATTATGGAGAACGCTAATATATGATCAGCTTTTCCATGGAGGACAATATCGGTGTTTTATTTTATTGCGCTTACATTTCAGTCTAGGGAGGGGGTCCCCAATACCACACCCGGTCCTTTTCTGACACTTAAAGGGGTTGGCCAGCCATTTATTTATTATAAGAAGACTCCACGTGGTTTCAAACTTATGAAGTCAGTCCTCACCTTTCTGATCCACTGTTCAACTCTTCCCAGTCTCCTTCTGGTCCCCCTCGACACATAGATGAGCGCTCAGCAGTGTTGACCCACCTCAGCCATTGACGCTGCAGATATTCCAGTGATACCTGCTGCCCACATGGACTAGAGGAGAGCTGGGACAGGCCATCGTATTGACGTCCGCTTCCATCATACATTCTTCATGGTCAGACTGTAGAAGGCGATCAGTCAGTGGCAGCTCATCAGCAGGGTAGGATGAATAGTAGCGGTCACTTATATTTTACTACTTGATCACAGAAGTTATTGAATGTATCCAAAGTAGGTTTTTCTGATGCTGTCATGGACGGGTCACAGGTGTTGATTTTGAAAGTTTAGGCAGACAGTAATTATATAAGTTTAGGGGACTGTTATCATGACTGCATTGCCCCCATCAATGATGACTGCAGCAGGCGGAATGGTGGAGTTTGTGCCGAGTCCTAAGGGCCCTTTACACTGCCGAGATCACAGAACTTATTTCTAAATGCTTCTTATTTCTACAGCTCGTTCATCCGTAATTGGATCGTTTGTGCAGCACAAAAATACTTGGCCATGTATTAAGACCAGCGTTTTACTTTAAGGCCCATAGCTGCCGGAGGATCCTCCACCAATTCTAAATGTAAGACAGTCCAAGGACATCTAATAGTTACGCCGCCATCTGGACCTGAAATACTCCTAATTTGGGCGTATTTCAGCTTAGTTAATCCCCCCCCCCCCCTTGTTTTCCAACCGCAGATTCTGAAGTGTAATCACGATCTGCTGCTGGAAAGGCCAAGTCTGTATGGGGGTGAACGATGGCATTAGTGATCACTCCTCCCCATTGTGGAGGAGATCGCTGCATGGAAATGCACTGGTCTAGCGATGAGCAGATTGTCAGAGAGGAACGCTTCCTTCCCGACGATCTGCTTCTACATCGTCCCATGTAAAGGCACTGATGCATTTACTCCAGCAGATTTTATGGCCAATTTCTGTCCAATCAGACCGATAGTTGGTGTGTATCCAAAGATCTTTGGTTAAAAAATCTGTCAGATAATGTGTTGTGTAATGTGCCTCTGCGCCTCATCGAGCTCCATTATAAGGTGATTGGGGGAATTGGCGGCAGCGCTCGCTGCTGTACTCTTGTGGGAGGCCCCTTCATTTCACACCGGGTATATGTTATCACAGTCTTTAGTGCGATGGGTTAAGTTCCAGCAGATACAATCTGTCAGATTGTAAAAACTGAAGATATTTTATCAGGATGCTAGGCTTTATTTAATCTCTTCATGTTTCTGGAGATCACACGAGTTGTCGTCTGTATTCAGGCCTGAAGATCAGTTTTTGGCCTTCAAGGAAGGGATTTGTGTAATTATGTAATATAAATGCATTTGCTGGGCTGGGGTTTTAGTAGCTTCGTTGCACTCAGTATGTGGGGATCAATGCGGACTGTGAAATCGTCTTGGGGTAGCGTACAAGTAGCGCCCGCCGTGTGTCCTAAATTCACTCCACGTGTATTATCACTGCAAATCAGTTTCTAAATGCATGTTAATGTGAGGCTGATTTCTGCCATTTACCTGCAAGGGCTGTAACATTATTTCCAAACCACACCAGTTTGCAGTAAAATGCCCTGACGGTTTTGGGCCGTGCCACTGCTTGGGGCACTTAGTATTGGATTCTCCACAACCACAAATGCTTAAGAATCTTTGTTGCACGATGAACGAGCGTTTGCTCATTCATCGGGAAATCTGTGGTACTTTGAGGGTAGATCGTCCTTAATGAGCGTTCCTGTGAATGTTCAGCCCTAAGATCTGATGAGGTGCTCCTCCTGGCACACTGCCGCCCACCTCATGCTCTAAGTCAGTGTTTCCCAACCAGTGTGCCTCCAGCTGTTGCAAAACTACAACTCCCAGCATGCCCGGACAGCCTTTGGCTGTGCAGGCATGCTGGGAGTTGTAGTTTTGCAACAGCTGGAGGCACACTGGTTGGGAAACACTGCTCTAAGTTATCACAACGATCAGATCCTTACTAGACTTACTAGTCTGTCCCCAAACCTCCTTATCTTCAAACTAATAATGTAACCAGTCATTAAAAAACTTTAAATCATGAAAGTTTTGTGGAGTCGACAATAGTGGCCATTGAGAGGAGTAATTACCACCACCGGCGGCCATGGAATAAGTGCCTGGTGGGCAGAGACCTCGGACTGGATGGTAATTGTTTAGCAGCAGGATGCAAGTCTTATTCCATTTATTTCCATCAGGTCGTCTCAAAGGATAATGAACCTGATGAACCAAAGTTACAGTTCTTTTATAATCCACCTTGTGTATCTGCCCTGCTGAGCTGCTTAGAGAAGGTTTCCTATGATACAGAGCAGGTTGACTGATGTTCCTGATAAGCGGCACACAGATGGAAGTTGGCCGCATGTTTTATTAAACCTTTACTAATCATTTACTTGGCGCCAGTTCAGATGGATGTTTGAATGGACTCGTAAGTAGAGATAGCAGCCTCTCTACTGTAGAGTGTAAAGACAGCCGGCTGCTCGCTCAGTGGAGGTGAAACTTTGCTTTTACATGCAGCGATCTCCTCCACAGTATGAGGACGAGCGGTTCACTTTTGACATCATTTGTCCTCATACAGCTACATTTTTTCAGCACAGCAGATCGCTGTTTAGACCGCACGATCTGCTGCCCGGAAACCATAATTTAGGTGCCTGCACAAATGACAGGAACACCCAGTAAACAAGCATTTCACCATGTAACCTGTAAGCTCTTATGGTCAGTGAGGTCCTCTCTCTCTCCTGTAGAGTGTAAGCTCTTATGGTCAGTGAGGTCCTCTCTCTCTCCTGTAGAGTGTAAGCTCTTATGGTCAGTGGGGTCCTCTCTCTCTCCTGTAGAGTGTAAGCTCTTATGGTCAGTGAGGTCCTCTCTCTCCTGTAGAGTGTAAGCTCTTATGGTCAGTGAGGTCCTCTCTCTCCTGTAGAGTGTCAGCTCTTATGGTCAGTGAGGTCCTCTCTCTCCTGTAGAGTGTAAGCTCTTATGGTCAGTGAGGTTCTCTCTCTCCTGTAGAGTGTAAGCTCTTATGGTCAGTGAGGTCCTCTCTCTCTCCTGTACAGTGTAAGCTCTTATGGTCAGTGGGGTCCTCTCTCTCTCCTGTAGAGTGTAAGCTCTCATGGTCAGTGAGGTCCTCTCTCTCCTGTAGAGTGTAAGCTCTTATGGTCAGTGAGGTCCTCTCTCTCCTGTAGAGTGTCAGCTCTTATGGTCAGTGAGGTCCTCTCTCTCCTGTAGAGTGTAAGCTCTTATGGTCAGTGAGGTCCTCTCTCTCTCCTGTACAGTGTAAGCTCTTATGGTCAGTGAGGTCCTCTTTCTCCCCTGTACAGTGTAAGCCCTTATGGGCAGTGAGGTCCTCTCTCTCCTGTAGAGTGTAAGCTCTTATGGTCAGTGAGGTCCTCTCTCTCCTGTAGAGTGTAAGCTCTTATGGTCAGTGAGGTCCTCTCTCTCTCCTGTACAGTGTAATCTCTTATGGTCAGTGGGGTCCTCTCTCTCTCCTGTAGAGTGAAAGCTCTCATGGTCAGTGAGGTCCTCTCTCTCCTGTAGAGTGTAAGCTCTTATGGTCAGTGAGGTCCTCTCTCTCTCCTGTACAGTGTAATCTCTTATGGTCAGTGGGGTCCTCTCTCTCTCCTGTAGAGTGTAAGCTCTCATGGTCAGTGGGGTCCTCTCTCTCCTGTAGAGTGTAAGCTCTTATGGTCAGTGAGGTCCTCTCTCTCTCCTGTAGAGTGTAAGCTCTTATGGTCAGTGGGGTCCTCTCTCTCTCCTGTACAGTGTAAGCTCTTATGGTCAGTGAGGTCCTCTCTCTCCCCTGTACAGTGTAAGCCCTTATGGGCAGTGAGGTCCTCTCTCTCCTGTAGAGTGTAAGCTCTTATGGTCAGTGAGGTCCTCTCTCCCTGTAGAGTGTAAGCTCTTATGGTCAGTGAGGTCCTCTCTCTCTCCTGTACAGTGTAATCTCTTATGGTCAGTGGGGTCCTCTCTCTCCTGTAGAGTGTAAGCTCTTATGGTCAGTGAGGTCCTCTCTCTCCTGTAGAGTGTAAGCTCTTATGGTCAGTGAGGTCCTCTCTCTCCTGTAGAGTGTAAGCTCTTATGGTCAGTGAGGTCCTCTCTCCCTGTAGAGTGTAAGCTCTTATGGTCAGTGAGGTCCTCTCTCTCCTGTACAGTGTAATCTCTTATGGTCAGTGGGGTCCTCTCTCTCTCCTGTAGAGTGTAAGCTCTCATGGTCAGTGGGGTCTCTCTCTCCTGTAGAGTGTAAGCTCTTATGGTCAGTGAGGTCCCTCTCTCTCCTGTAGAGTGTAAGCTCTTATGGTCAGTGGGGTCCTCTCTCTCCTGTACAGTGTAAGCTCTTATGGTCAGTGAGGTCCTCTCTCCCCTGTACAGTGTAAGCCCTTATGGGCAGTGAGGTCCTCTCTCTCCTGTAGAGTGTAAGCTCTTATGGTCAGTGAGGTCCTCTCTCTCCTGTAGAGTGTAAGCTCTTATGGTCAGTGAGGTCCTCTCTCTCTCCTGTACAGTGTAATCTCTTATGGTCAGTGGGGTCCTCTCTCTCCTGTAGAGTGTAAGCTCTCATGGCCAGTGAGGTCCTCTCTCCTGTAGAGTGTAAGCTCTTATGGTCAGTGAGGTCCTCTCTCTCTCCTGTACAGTGTAAGCTCTTATGGTCAGTGGGGTCCTCTCTCTCCTGTAGAGTGTAAGCTCTCATGGTCAGTGAGGTCCTCTCTCCTGTAGAGTGTAAGCTCTTATGGTCAGTGAGGTCCTCTCTCTCCTGTACAGTGTAATCTCTTATGGTCAGTGGGGTCCTCTCTCTCCTGTAGAGTGTAAGCTCTCATGGTCAGTGGGGTCCTCTCTCTCCTGTAGAGTGTAAGCTCTTATGGTCAGTGAGGTCCTCTCTCTCTCCTGTAGAGTGTAAGCTCTTATGGTCAGTGGGGTCCTCTCTCTCTCCTGTACAGTGTAAGCTCTTATGGTCAGTGAGGTCCTCTCTCTCCCCTGTACAGTGTAAGCCCTTATGGGCAGTGAGGTCCTCTCTCTCCTGTAGAGTGTAAGCTCTTATGGTCAGTGAGGTCCTCTCTCTCCTGTAGAGTGTAAGCTCTTATGGTCAGTGAGGTCCTCTCTCTCTCCTGTACAGTGTAATCCCTTATGGTCAGTGGGGTCCTCTCTCTCTCCTGTAGAGTGTAAGCTCTCATGGCCAGTGAGGTCCTCTCTCTCCTGTAGAGTGTAAGCTCTTATGGTCAGTGAGGTCCTCTCTCTCTCCTGTACAGTGTAAGCTCTTATGGTCAGTGGGGTCCTCTCTCTCTCCTGTAGAGTGTAAGCTCTCATGGTCAGTGAGGTCCTCTCTCTCCTGTAGAGTGTAAGCTCTTATGGTCAGTGAGGTCCTCTCTCTCCTGTAGAGTGTAAGCTCTTATGGTCAGTGGGGTTCTCTCTCTCCTGTAGAGTGTAAGCTCTTATGGTCAGTGAGGTCCTCTCTCTCCTGTACAGTGTAAGCTCTTATGGTCAGTGAGGTCCTCTCTCTCCTGTACAGTGTAAGCTCTTATGGTCAGTGGGGTCCTCTCTCCTTCCTGTACAGTGTAAGCTCTTATGGTCAGTGAGGTCCTCTCTCTCCTGTAGAGTGTAAGCTCTTATGGTCAGTGAGGTCCTCTCTCTCCTGTAGAGTGTAAGCTCTTATGGTCAGTGAGGTCCTCTCTCTCCTGTAGAGTGTAAGCTCTTATGGTCAGTGAGGTCCTCTCTCTCTCCTGTACAGTGTAAGCTCTTATGGTCAGTGAGGTCCTCTCTCTCCTGTAGAGTGTAAGCTCGTATAGTCAGTGAGGTCCTCTCTCTCTCTCCTGTAGAGTGTAAGCTCTTATGGTCACTGAGGTCCTCTCTCTCCCCTGTACAGTGTAAGCTCTTATGGGCAGTGAGATCCTCTCTCTCCTGTAGAGTGTAAGCTCTTATGGTCAGTGAGGTCCGCTCTCTCCTGTAGAGTGTAAGCTCTCATGGTCAGTGAGGTCCTCTCTCTCCTGTAGAGTGTAAGCTCTTATGGTCAGCATGGTCCTCTCTCGTGTAGAGTGTAAGCTCTTATGGTCAGTGAGGTCCTCTCTCCTGTAGAGTGTAAGCTCTTATGGTCACTGAGGTCCTCTCTCTCCCCTGTACAGTGTAAGCTCTTATGGGCAGTGAGATCCTCTCTCTCCTGTAGAGTGTAAGCTCTTATGGTCAGTGAGGTCCTCTCTCTCTCCTGTACAGTGTAAGCTCTTATGGTCAGTGAGGTCCTCTCTCTCCTGTAGAGTGTAAGCTCTTATGGTCAGCATGGTCCTCTCTCGTGTAGAGTGTAAGCTCTTATGGTCAGTGAGGTCCTCTCTCCTGTAGAGTGTAAGCTCTTATGGTCAGTGGGGTCCTCTCTCCTTCCTGTACAGTGTAAGCTCTTATGGTCAGTGAGGTCCTCTCTCCTGTAGAGTGTAAGCTCTTATGGTCAGTGAGGTCCTCTCTCTCCTGTAGAGTGTAAGCTCTTATGGTCAGTGAGGTCCTCTCTCCTGTAGAGTGTAAGCTCTTATGGTCAGTGAGGTCCTCTCTCCTCCTGTACAGTGTAAGCTCTTATGGTCAGTGAGGTCCTCTCTCTCCTGTAGAGTGTAAGCTCGTATAGTCAGTGAGGTCCTCTCTCTCTCCTGTAGAGTGTAAGCTCTTATGGTCACTGAGGTCCTCTCTCCCTGTACAGTGTAAGCTCTTATGGGCAGTGAGATCCTCTCTCTCCTGTAGAGTGTAAGCTCTTATGGTCAGTGAGGTCCGCTCTCTCCTGTAGAGTGTAAGCTCTCATGGTCAGTGAGGTCCTCTCTCTCCTGTAGAGTGTAAGCTCTTATGGTCAGCATGGTCCTCTCTCGTGTAGAGTGTAAGCTCTTATGGTCAGTGAGGTCCTCTCTCCTGTAGAGTGTAAGCTCTTATGGTCACTGAGGTCCTCTCTCTCCCCTGTACAGTGTAAGCTCTTATGGGCAGTGAGATCCTCTCTCTCCTGTAGAGTGTAAGCTCTTATGGTCAGTGAGGTCCTCTCTCTCTCCTGTACAGTGTAAGCTCTTATGGTCAGTGAGGTCCTCTCTCTCCTGTAGAGTGTAAGCTCTTATGGTCAGCATGGTCCTCTCTCGTGTAGAGTGTAAGCTCTTATGGTCAGTGAGGTCCTCTCTCCTGTAGAGTGTAAGCTCTTATGGGCAGTGTCCTTTCTCCAATATATATACTGTATGATAGCAGCCACAGTAGACGCTACATCTGTGTGCATGTAATCTGAGAGTCCGTGGTTGGGTTAGATGTGTGTACAGGATGGAGATGGTGATTTGGTATGCCTGACTTCTTATAGGTGTCATAAGTATTTCTCTTGAGTCTCCGATCCCAGTAACCACTGATCTTCTAAAATCATCTGCCATGTTGTCGGAGTCTGTAAATAGTAAGGTCAGTGACCTGCTGGAGACTGCGGACATGAATCATCCACATAGCCATCCAGATGCGAGGTCCAGTGCGTACCACCAAGTCCTGCAGAATACAGAACTGATCATTAGGTGAGTGGTCCGAGCTGCAGTGAATTAGATGTATAATTGGAATACTGCAGTAAATCTCCAATCAGACATGACGACGGGAATTCTCTCCATCCGCCAGAGCAGCTGTATTGCTCTATTGGATTCATTAACACCCCACCCCCCGTGTCGTGGCCGCGCTCTTTCCCACCACTGTTAATCATATTTCCTCAGCGGCGCAGCCCCTCGATCTGCTTTCTCAGCAGGATGGTGAAGTTATTTGGTTATTGCATTATTTTCATCTCTTTAGTTCTGGAAAATCTTTAATGTCTTGGCAGAAAGTTCTGCATGGAATGCGGAGGCTCCAAATACTGGTTTTATGTTCTAAAACACACGAGTGCCATTTTTTGTATCGCCGAGGTGTCCACTTGGCTTCTACTGGGCTTCATGAGAGCTGCTCGTAATAAGTACCAGAGGCGATGTTTGACAATCCATTGTAAACTGCTCACACGTGAACACCACTCCTAGGAAGAAGATGGAGGCTCCACACTGATGGGTGCAGAGAATGGAAGGAGACTGTCTGTATTTTGTACTCCCCACATGCTGGCACGTTCTTTTGTTGGCATTCAGCTGGCACATTCTCTTGGCATTCTGCTGGCACGTTCTCTTGTTGGCATTCTGCTGGCACGTTCTCTTGGCATTCTGCTGGCACGTTCTCTTGGCATTCAGCTGGCACTTTCTCTTGTTGGCATTCTGCTGGCACGTTCTCTTGTTGGCATTCTGCTGGCACGTTCTCTTGTTGGCATTCTGCTGGCACGTTCTCTTGTTGGCATTCAGCTGGCACACTGTTCTTTCATTTCTCTGGAGTTTCCTCTTTGGAAGTTCTGGGCATAGATTTAAATATGCCGGAAAGGCCGAGATACATCGTAATATGGGATTACAGATGAGAAGTACCAGGGGTTACAGCAGGTTTAGGGAGGCGGCCAGTCATTCTAGGGGTGTAATGCCAGGGAATGCCCTAGTCGGCCCCCACTTGTGCCGAGTTCTGTCATGTTGGATTTTCCTCTCCAGTGCACATGGAGAAATGTAGTGCTGCAGCCACAGAACTGTACTACAAGCACAGCCCAGCCTCTCACTATCATCAGGCTATTAAAGTGACATATTTTATTTAATCTTTCTATTAAAAAATTCCAAAGTGTGAATGGGTCTGTTAATTGTGCGTTTAAGCAATCGGTCTGTGTTCTATGAGTATAAATCAGTAATATAGTATTCTTGTCTATTACTTGTGTCCGATTCCTATGAGCTCCGGAAAACCAGCGCTGCTCCTGATACGCAGAGGGCACAATACCGGATTACAACTAATAACGGATCAAACACTGTCCCCCTGTAAAGCAGGATCATCAGGGTATGCGACAAAGCATGAGACCTATTCAAATTCTGGATTTTTTTTTAAAAAGAAAGTTGAAATAAAATATGTACATTTCGTAGCCTGTTAGTGATTGGGGCCGCTATTGGGACCTTGTGCCCTTGCAGTCCAGTTGCAATTTATGGTTTTCATTTCCTTCCTCAGGTTTTTTTTATCCCCTTCATATATCTTATCATGTATACCATTTTTTATTTCTTTTCATTTAAGCATTTGAATCTGTGGAATGTCCATTCAATGATTATCACTACGGTTATTGGCCAATGCACAGAATCAGAACCACGATCCGCCTGGTCCAGTAATTCCTCTTGTCTGAAATGGCCGTTCTGACTCTCTTGTCCTTCTACTTCCACCCAGGACATTGTCTTCACTAACGGGGAAACAGCTGGATGACACAGAATACAACAGGAAATTCCTCCCGTCTTTCCTTACCGAGCACAGACTTATCTTTGTGCTATAAATTAAGATTGTTCGTCTTCTCCGCGCCACAGATGCCTCTTTACTGCAGCCGCTATTCTCCCCGGAATATGTCTATTTACATGATGTGCATCTCTGGCTCCTTCTGTTCCCAGCGGTCTCCGCAGCACGGTCACAGGACTTGACTCCTAGACAGCCATTTTGCACCCTGGGGATCAGTCGACGTGTGAGGGAATTCTTGGCGCGCTTATTGATGAGAAAGATCATAAATTGAGAACATTGCTCCTCTGTCCCTGACATCTTGGTTCCAGTCAGGGTTAATTTCTTCGGGGTGGAATGTGTTCTCCTCTACGCGTTTGGTTTTCTTTGGTTCTTTATTTTTAAGATGCCCAAGTTCTGGTAACTGGGCCGGCAGCCTGGTGAAATGCTCTGGTTGTAGCTTGACTGACACACAGATGTGTGTCCTTTTCTTTTTTTTCAGTCTTTTTGGAAGTTGTGCACCAGTTTCACATTTTCCCTGGTGGGCAGTAAAGTGAGTAACGTTGCTGGCAGTCGTGGGGGGAAAACAGATGTGTACTCTAAGAAAGTAATCATCTTAGACTCAGAGCTTTCATTGAAGTCTGCTTTAAATTCACACCCCATATTACTCTTCTATTGTCTACAGTATAAGAAAACAGCAATACTAAAGGGAAAAAAACAACAGTAATTGGAAAGCCTCATGTGTCTCAAGGTAATGCTGCGCATTCTCGGCCGAAAGGAAAGAACTTTGGCTGGCCCAGAGTCTTGGCTTCCTTGCTGCGGATCAGGAGTCCAGTTTGGACTCTCATGCCTCAAGCCAATAGCAGCTGGAAGCTCTGTAGACGGGTCATACTCGGAAAGGGAGGCCAGGAAAAAAATGCCTTATTATTTAGAAATTATATTGTAGGAACGGCTTTATCATGATTCAAATCGCGTTCAGGGGTTGTCTGGAACCGTATAGGGGAATGATAAGCTGTTGAGGCTCAAGTGTTAAAGGGAATCTGTCACCACGTACCTCGGTCTTTGCCTCCGTTACTGAGAAGTCCCGTCTCTGTGTAACATGGAAATGAGTTGACTGGTGCAATTAGGACGTCACCACTGCCCTTGTCATACCAAAATCTCCACTCCTTATCGTGGCCAGCCCCTCCTCCCACTTTGATTACTCAAACAAAATAGCTGATCTTGGGGAGACCAGCGACAAAAATTACTGTGCAGCCTCAACGCAGCAATCCCCAGAGCCGAGCTCCAGCTTTGATTGACAGGGCCGGGCAATAGCAGGATAATGGCTGTACTGCCTGCCAATTCCCAAACCGGCATCGCATGCAGGTGAGATTACTCGTCACTCGAAGCTAAGGAGCACATCTTCCAGTGTGATGAAGGCAACGGTGACGCCATCATTGCAACAAATAGCTACTTATTACACCAAATATTTCCTTATTACAGAAAGCAGAACTTTTCAGGAACAGAGGCACAGATCTGGATGGGACAGTGCTCTTGGTTTAAAACTGAGGTATGTGGTGACAGGTTCTCTTTGGACTCAATAGTTATCAAGGTCTTACAAATTCAGCACTGATTTACATTAAATCTGGAAAATCGCTTGGAAAGGAGTTGCTGAATGTTATACCTACAGGACACTGATCGATTATACTATTGCTCTTGACAAACGAAACATGGAAGCATCTTGTAGCGTGTCTTGTGTAACTTTCCCATCACGTCCTCTCTCCTGCATGTTATGGTGACTTCTCGTCAGGTATCGGTGATTTTATGTATAGGAGGTCGGGGAATGTAAATCATTTTTCATGCAATCTATACAGTAGCCGAGTAGCTGGGCTGTGCACTCCAGGTTGTCCCGGCATCTAGTAAAGTACACAGTGAACATCAACCAGTAAATCAGATACATATATACAGATATGCGCTGCTCTAATTAAATGCTAAATATCCCAATGAAGATTATCACTTGCCGTCTCTAGCTACAAGTTTCACCTGTGAAGATATGTACTCCTCTGGGCTTTATGGCTCTTCTTCGTTTGACCATTGTCTTCTGGCGATGAATTCCTTTAAAGGGGTTCTCCAGGAATTAAGAAAATGAAAATACTTAAATATTACTTTATTATGAATATATTCCCAAATACCTTTCATTAGTTATAGGCCTCATGCACACGACTGTATGTGTTTTGAAGTCCGCAAGAATAGGACATGCTCTATTTTTTTGGAGGGCCAAGGAACGGAGCAACGGATGCGGACAGCACACAGAGTGCTGTCCGCATCTTTTGTGGCCCCATTGAAGTGAATATGCGGCTCGGATGCGGACCACAACAACGGTCATGTGCATGAGGCCATAATGGCTTGTTTTGTCTGGGGAGCAATCATTAGGAGAAAAAAAAAGGCTGCTGTCCTATTAGTACACACAAAACCTGTCCTAATCACACAGTAGAACACGTTACTTGACAACACTGAGGTAAAGAGCTGCCTCCAGTTAAGCCAGATCTGCAGCTGAATCTCTGTAGAATGAAGGAGACATGAAGTACAGAGATGAGGGTGGTGATGCGGCAGCAGCTCTTGTATGCAGTCTCCATTACCGCAGTCTGTCCTGTCCGTCCTCTCTGTACTTCATGTCTCCTCATGACCTCCATTTTATCAGCTGTATTTATAAACCTTGACAAGCAGAGCAG
The DNA here is from genome assembly GCA_033119425.1 of Bufotes viridis. NCBI lineage: Eukaryota > Metazoa > Chordata > Amphibia > Anura > Bufonidae > Bufotes > Bufotes viridis. The sequence goes on from CM065598.1 coordinate 104,941,438, forward strand.
AGAGGAGGATGAGGCAGCTCTTTACCTCAGTGTTGTGAAGTAACTTGTCCTGCAGTGTGATTAGGACAGGTTTTGTGTGTACTAATAGGACGGCGGCCATTTTATTTCCCCTGATTGCTGTATAGACAAAAACGGACCATTATAATGGAGTAATATTTAAGTATTTTCAGGTAATTCTTAATTCTCAGAGAACCTCTTTAAAGTTGCTCATGGAAACAAGATAGCAACTAGTGAGGCACCGCTGAGACATCAAACCCACACTGCAGAGTTTCACACCTCAGACTTCAGAAGAAGCTGATGTGAAACTTGAGTAGGGAGCTATAGAAAGGGTTATGTAATTTCATACGCCATTATAATAAAACCCCACAGTGTGGATTTGCAGCCTCCGCATCTCCAGAGGACATGGTGAAAAGAGAAGAGCAATACATCCCAGAGTAGTACATCCAGGGCTCATCACCCCAGACCCCTGAAGCAGAAGCCAGATGGTCCCCTTTGCCAGACACCCAGTCACTAGGTCAATTTACCTGGTTTGCGGGTGCCCCTGCACTCGAGTATATCCGTGTCCACGGGCTGCAGATATAATTGAGCAGTATGTTCAGGACAAGGAGTCTAGCTGTGCAGAAAAGATAGGAGGTGAAGAAGGACCTGAGTGATGTCATCATCATGTGACCAGTGCAGGAAGACACTTCAGCAGTGCAGAGAAGATAGGAGGTGGAGAAGGACCTGAGTGATGTCATCATCATGTGACCAGTGCAGGAAGTGGTGAAGGATCTGTGAGGGGCAGAGCGTCTGTTTTGTGTGAGGAGGGGAGGATAGTGGTTTCTCTTCCATTATAAGTTGTGAAGTACTAGGAGTTTTAGTTCTATCCTTATACTCACTCTTTGTAATGCCCTCTGATAGCCCAAAATAACATCCTAGGAGTTGTAGTTCTCTCCTACTTTGGCCCTATCTATGTCATGTTTACTAATGTCCCATAGTAACAGTCTGCACATGCTGGTAATTATAGTTCTCTTCTCTTATACGTCTCTGCCTATAATGTCCACTGATGCCCCATAATTACAGCCTGGAGGTGCTGGTAGTTGTAGTTCTCTCCTCTTTTACCCTCTCCCTGTATTTCCCCCTAATTTCCAATAATAACAACCTAGTCATGATGAAACTTGTAGTTCTTGTCACTGTTATGAGGTTCTGCAGCGGCTGAGGTGTGTATTAGGAGGTTCTGCAATGGCTGAGGTGTGTATTAAGAGGTTCTACAGCAGCTGAGATGAGTATTAGGAGGTTCTGCAGCAGCTGATGAGTATTAGGAGGTTCTGCAGCAGCTAAGGTGTGTACTAGGAGGTTCTGCAGTGGGTGAGGTGTATTAGGAGGTTCTGCAGTGGCTGAAGTGTGTATTAGGAGGTTCTGCAGCAGCTGATGAGTACTAGGAGGCTCTGCAGCAGCTGAGGTGGGTACTAGGAGGTTCTGCAGTGGCTGAGGTATTTTAGGAGGTTCTGCAGAAGCTGAGGTGTGTATTACGAGGTTCTGCAGCAGCTGATGAGTATTAGGAGGCTCTGCAGCAGCTGAGGTGTGTATTAGGAGGTTCTGCAGTGGCTGAGGTGTGTATTAGGAGGCTCTGCAGCAGCTGAGGTGTGTATTAGGAGGTTCTGCAGTGGCTGAGGTGTGTATTAGGAGGTTCTGCAGCAGCTGAGGTGTGTAGTAGGAGGTTCTGCAATGGCTGAGGTGTATTAAGAGGTTCTGCAGCAGCTGAGATGAGTATTAGGAGGTTCTGCAGCAGCTGATGAGTATTAGGAGGTTCTGCAGCAGCTGAGGTGTGTACTAGGAGGTTCTGCAGTGGGTGAGGTGTATTAGGAGGTTCTGCAGTGGCTGAAGTGTGTATTAGGAGGTTCTGCAGCAGCTGATGAGTCCTAGGAGGTTCTGCAGCAGCTGAGGTGTGTAGTAGGAGGTTCTGCAGCGGCTGAGGTGTGTATTAGGAGGTTCTGCAGTGGCTGAGGTGTGTATTAGGTGGTTCTGCAGTGGCTGAGGTGTGTATTAGGTGGTTCTGTAGAAGCGGAGGTGTGTATTAGGAGGTTCTGCAGCAGCTGATGAGTATTAGGAGGCTCTGCAGCAGCTTAGGTGTGTATTAGGAGGTTCTGCAGTGGCTGAGGTGTGTATTAGGTGGTTCTGCAGAAGCTGAGGTGTGTATTAGGAGGTTCTGCAGCAGCTGATGTTGCCCCAGTGCAGGCCCCCAAGCTACTATTATTATACTGGTGTTATATGGCAGCGGGGTCTTTGTAGCTACATCACAGGCCAGAGACTCTGCGGTCTTTAGGAGAACTTTACCTGACAGTCTGGGGAGGATGGGGAAGAAGAGCAACTTCAGTAGAGAAACATGAGTTGTGAGTGACTTTAATATTCTGTGTCTGTCCCTTTTAAAATGAATTTTTTTAGCAGTAAGGAAGGTAGTTTTTAATCAATTCCCCATGTGCTTAGGACTCCACAATGCCTCATCCCGGCCCCGAGTATTTTCCAATCTCCCTGTATCTGGGTCCTGATGAGCAGCGCACATCTGACTGTTTATTGGTGAATGATGCAGCTCTCAATGTCAACTGTCCGCAAGGTTTTATTTTCCTTTGATCAACCACCATGGGACCACAGTGGGCGTGCCTCCCCATAAGCTGCCACAGCAGGGCAACGCCCCCCATACATAATGCAGTACATATAGCTGTGTCCTATTCTCACGCTGCATGTACCCCATTATCATCGTACACAGACATTAATGGACGCTGTGGTTTAAAATTTAAAGAAAAAGGGAAGTCATCAGATCACACTTCATGTTACATCTTGGGGCCGCTGTCTGGTCAATACTTTGTTTCGCCAGTTCTGAGAATTACATGAAATAACACTCATTTTCCCACATTTTTCACTCCATATCCTCACCCGGCTTGAAAGAAACAAAAACTTCCACAGGTTTCACCGTTCTGTAATCTCTGTATAATTTTTCATCTAAACAATCATGGAGATTTGGCGGGAAGACACGACAGAATAAAGCGGCGCAGTCTTGTTGATTGACAAGGTAATCCCAGAGACGGGGGTTCGCGTAGGCTTCTTCCACACGAGCGATACGGATTGTGTCGGGATCTGTTCAGGGAGAAACTCGTGATTTTGCTTGAAAGTTCAGTCAGTTTTGTCTGCGATTACGTTAAGGGGGGGGGGGGGGTTCCGTCCCGATTGTATCCTGATTGCTTGCATTTTTAATCCACATGAAGAATAACAATCTACATTTCTGAGAAATCATCTGTGAAAAACACTTTGCATCCGAATGCCTTTCATTTTTACCCAGCCCTTTATTTCTATGGAGCTACGTGAAAAACACACGCTATACAACAACTGATCGCTAAAGACAACGCTCGTGTGCACAGGCCCATTGAAATGAATGGGTCAGGATCGAGTCTGACTGCAGTGCGTTTTCTACATGCAGCGCATCCAGACAGAAAGCACACTTGTGTGAACGAGGCTTTAGGGTGCCAGTACGCCTTCACATTTTCATCACATTTTGATCAGGGTTTTGAGGCTCTTTGTGAATCGTAAGGGGAAAGATCTATAAGGATACTGATGACCTAGCCTCTCTATATCGGTGGGTATATCGGTGGGGGTCTGACTCCCAGGACCCCGCCGATCAGCTCACTAAGCGCAGTGTCGTACATTGTATAGCGGCTGTGTCTGGTATCGCGCTCAGCCTCATTCACTTCTATAGGGCTGAGCTGCACCTAGACCACGTGACCAATGAACGTGGCGTCACTGGCCTAGACTAGGCAGAGAGAAGGCCGCGGCACTACTGCGAGTGCTCCTTCTCAAACAGCTGATCAGCGGGGGTCACTGGTGTCGGACCCCCGCTGATCAGATACAGAGCATAGGTCATCAGGAAAAACCTTTGAGCATAAGGGTCCTTTCACACTTGCGTTCTGAGGATCCGGCAGGCACTTCCGTCCCGCCACATCCGTCAGAACGCAAGTCGCCTGAAAGCATTAGAAGACTGATCAGGATCCTGATCAGTCTTCGAAATGCTTTCAGGTTACTATGGCAGCCAGGACGCAATTAAAGTCCTGGTTGCCATAGTAGTAGTGGGGAGCGGGGGAGCGGTATACTTACAGTCCGTGCGGCTCCGGGCGCTCCAGAATGACGTCAGAGCGCCCCATGCCCATGGATCACGTGATCCATGCGTGTAGGGCGCGCTGGCGTCACTCTGGAGCGCCCCGGGAGCTGCACGGACTGTAAGTATACCGCTCCCCGCTACATTTTACCATGGCAACCAGGACTTTAGCGTTGCGTAGCGATGCGCCGAAACGACGTTTAGCTTAAGGCCGGATCCGGATTAATGCCTTTCAATGGGCATTAATTCCGGATACGGCCTTGCGGCAAGTGTTCCTGATTTTTGGACGGAACAAAAAGCACAGCATGCTGCGGTATTTTTCTGAAGACATCCTGATGCATCCTGAACGGATTTCTCTCCATTCAGAATGCATGGGGATGATCCTGATCAGGATTCTTCTGGCATAGAGACCCGACGACAGATCTCTATGCCGGAAAACAAAAACGCAAGTGTGAAAGAGCCCTTACTTAGGTTTTTGCTCTTTGCTGTGATGAGAGGGAAGGACACTGCTACATGCATCACCCGTAATGGTGGACTTTCTGCTGCTCACAATGTCCATCTTCTGTTTCGCTGCGGCTGGAAAGGGGCCACAGTTTTTAAAACAATAGTTAATGGCACCTAGGTAACTATAAATTTGAAAACCACACTATTTTGCCTTAAAAACACATCAACCCTTGACCATGATTGCTGCTATGTGTGAGCTCATCCTGACTGGAAACTGCTTCACTGGCACAAATGGAACAGGGATGCTTCAAGGACAATGGCGGCTCCACCGTTACCCGGGGGACATTCTGGTGAAATTGCATTATTTGGGTAATGGCCATGAGTCTGAGAGTTCCCACCAGCTGAGTCGCTGCGATGAGTAATCTACAAGTAGCAGAATGTGACTCATTCCCTCAGTGTTATCTGCATACAAGGGAAAACATATTGCGACGGGAAGGTTATGTCTCTCGCCGACTTCCTGCACAGGCTGAAATCTCCCAGGCAAATCATATTATTTGGTGGCGTTTTATCTAGCAAACGCTTGTCCCGCAGATTTGGTACATTAATAGGAAACGGATATCAAAGGAAGGGTTTAGCATAGAATACTGCATGTGTGTAAACTGTCAGCGGATTGATCAGACATGTTTAGACTCTGTTCTTTATTCCAATAGAGGTTAAATCAGAATAGAATTCTTGGCTGCAGAACTGCCTCCCAGCACACGGCCTGGTCCTCTCTAACCTCCTTGGATAAAGATTTGGACTCCATAGACATAATGTTTGGGAAATGATCTGATACTTTTACTACAAATCAGAAAACCACTAAGTATACCGATGGCCACCCCCTTCCCCCCAGTACACATGCACAGCTGAACGTACATGCATTCTCAACAGGCAGAGAACAATATAAAATAGCTGAATATATATTGTTTAGCACAGTTCCTTCCTTGGTGGTTGAATTCTGGCAGGCTGTGCCGGCAGAGAACAGCTTCCAGAATTCCCCAAATCCAACGCTGCTGGATGCAGGCAGAATGTCTTCTGGTCCCAGTAGGGATAATGGGGTCCAGATCCGTACACATTCCAGCAGAAAAGCAGAGAACCGGCCGGACACAAACCACTGCATGCTGGAGTTTGTGTCCGACTGATCCTCTGCTGGAACGGCCATGCCGGAGTCTCGCACCAGAGATGAAAATAGCCTTAACGTGCATCCAGGACACGTGTACTGAATTATCCCCAGGATGTCTTATTCCAATACAGAGAAAGGGTGGCTGCCATTTCATTTATGTGCAGGGCCATGATATACTTTATTAGGAAATTCTGAATATTACAAAACTGCCCCTAAATGCTCCTTTACAGCAATCAGCGGTGACAGTAAAGTGTACTGTGTTCTTGTATACTTACTGTCAGCACTGATCGCTGCAGCCTCGCTCCTCTCCCTATGTTCCCAGCATTGACCAGAGAACTGGGAAGATAAAGGGCATTGCTGCAGCAGCAGATGAAATGCAGTATGGAGGGTATAACATTAGTCTCTCAGTGAAATAAATTAGACCTACAAAGCAGGGTTAGGGCTGCTGGAACAGGGAGACCAGAGGCAAGCTGAGTAATCTGTTTAGTAGAACACTGAAGTAAGAATTTCCTTAGTAAGGCTACATGCACACGACAGTGAAAAAAACGTCCGTTAAGAATAGACATTTTTAACGGATGTTTTTTTCACTGCTGCGTGCCTCAGAAACGGATGTTAAAAATCGACCCATTTAATTGTATGGGGTCAGTCTGTCAGTGAAAAACGGACAAGATAGAACATGTTCTATTTTTTTACGTCCGTTTTTCACTGATAGTCAAAAAAACTGTCATGTGAATAAGTCAAAACTCTATCTCTAGAGTCAAAACTAGTGTCTAGTGTCAAAACTGTCATGCGAATAAGTTTTCTGGCACCACTCCGGCCATGGATGGTCTAAACTTTAGACCATCCAATCTTTATCAGACCTCAGATCAGACCCCGAATATTTATCAGACCTCAGTTCAGACCCTCCAATCTTTATCAGACCTCAGATCAGACCCCGAATATTTATCAGACCTCAGTACAGACCCTCCAATCTTTATCAGACCTCAGATCAGACCCTCCAATCTTTATCAGACCTCAGATCAGACCCCCAATCTTTATCCGACCTCAGTTCAGACCCTACAATCTTTATCAGACCTCAGCTCAGACCCTCCAATGTTTATCAGACCTCAGATCAGACCCTCCAATCTTTATCAGACCTCAGATCAGACCCTCCAATCTTTATCAGACCTCAGTTCAGACCCTCCAATCTTTATCAGACCTCAGCTCAGACCCTCCAATGTTTATCAGACCTCAGATCAGACCCTCCAATCTTTATCAGACCTCAGCTCAGACCCTCCAATCTTTATCAGACCTCAGATCAGACCCCCAATCTTTATCAGACCTCAGGTAAGACATTGAAATAAATGAAACAACTTTTCTCTCCTGCTTCGGATGGCGTTCTACTCACTGCTACTCGGTCTTCTGCCAATGCCGCACTGGGACGTGGCATTGGATAGCATCCGATCACAGTGCATGCCTACATTCTGGCGCTATACACAGTAAGCACGGCTCCTGTGACCAGGGAGTGGTGAGTACAGCCAGCAGTAGCTGTCCATAATGGAAGCGCTCATGAGTGTCGGGTTTATAATAATAATTCAATTAAGAATTATTAATTAGGGTCATAAAATAATTAATCATGAATTTTTCATAACTTCTAGAAATCATGACCTGGTGAATTGTAGATAACCCAATCGATACAATTCACATCTGAGGCCGACTATTTCCTCAGATAATAAGTTCTTTTCATGTGAGATGACATTAATGCTAAAGATATAGTTTTTGACATTAAATAATAATACGCAGGTATTATAAAAATATGCAGATTTATTGGTTACATATTTGCTCTATAAAATACATTGCCATTTCCCTCACGTGTGACGTGTTACCTGTTATAGAGGTGTGCCGTGCTGCATATACAGCCTACAATCTAGCAGAGTCTCCCTTTACACTCTGTATAATTTGTCCTTCACATGAGCTTATGTTCTGCATTTTTCTTAAAATGTAATAATGTCACAGAGCAGTAATGTTCTATTACTTAACTAGCCTTAAATCACAACCTGCGCCTAACAGCGGCCTCAGGGTCCGCCATGTACAAAAGCCAACCCTGACAGGCGAAATACACTGCAGTACAGACGTTCAGCAATGTATTACACAAGCAATCAAGTGACCGTCTCTGCAAATTCCTTTGTGGGACTAAAAAAATAAAATGACATTTTTAGAATATAAGAAAACTATATTTTAAAAGCTCAAAACACCCCCTTCTAAGATTTACTATCGTTAGTATCGCTGTGTTTGTAATTAAGATATGACGTTATTTATCCTTCAAGGACAGAAAAATACAGAAATAAGAATGTTATCAAAGTCTTCTGCACCCCAAAATGGTTTACAAACTACAGCACACCCCAGAGAAATGTGCAAACGTGGTAGGGCCGCAATCACACAGACCGGCAGAATAAAAATAACAGCACCGTCAACGCTGTTAAAAAAGCAAGCAACTAAAAAAGAAGCCTTCGTGCCGCTAAGCCAGTGAAGAAATGAAGTTCTAGCTTTTGGAAAGTGGAGATGAAAACCTGGCTGCGACTGAAAGAGGTGACCTCGCCTGGGGGTTACTGTACAGCGCGGGGTACCGATTTTCTCTTCCACTTCCCATGACGTAATGCTAACAATCTAGTGTTATACTTTGGAGTGCAGAAAACTTATCACACATCATAAGACTCTGACAAAGTGCTGGCGCGTTCCAGCCATTAACTCATTGCATGCTAACGTCCCTGAAATATGGCGGCGGGCCCCAAATGACTTCAAGGCATGTGCCGTGCTGCTGTATTTCTCTCAGTCAAAGACATAATGAGAACACGTCCACCCCATTGTCTGTGTTCACTTGAATGGATGCAGGAGAATGGATGTAACATGTTTGGTAATGGCTGGGCCCATGGTGCCAGATGGGTGGTGTGCCCCTGGAGCTGGCAGTTTTCTGGCACCACTCCGGCCTGATACAGCAGTTGATGTGTTAAAAGAATAAAGCTTAGCTTGGGACATTACAGTGTTTTGAATACAGTGCACCATAGCTCGAGAGAAATACCCGTCTGCTGGCAACCGTGGCAGCCTCAGCGCAGTGCAGGGGGTGGTGGTCACTGCTGCTGTGACGTCTCTTCGCTTATGTCCATCGTACGACCTCACAGAGGGGTTGTGTCGCGTCCTGCACACAGCCTTCTGGCATCAAGAACTGCGCAGCCTTAATTAAACGAATAGGACTGCACTGTTGAAGCCGGTCTGCATTACGGCACAGCCATTAACAATGCAGACCAGCTTAACGCGAGCAGTCTCATTAGATCAGCCACATACCTCCAGCACATCCACCATAGGCGAGTGGTATTTCATCTGTAGCTCATTCACGGTATGGTGTTGTGCTATTTGCCCTTTGTGTATTTTTTTACTAGATTATTCAGGATTCTGGTGGGGCAGGGCCCTTTGTTTCCTCCCCGAGTAAGACGTCTTTCCACATTGCTGGAAATGTATAAAACCTGATTTCTACTAAGTCTTCGCATCTGTTATTTTCCAGTATCATAGCTTGCTGTGTGCCGACATCATTATATCTACAACAGGCCCTGAATGCACTGCTTTCCTGGCTACATCTGCGGATTTTCAAGAAAATCTGTGATTCAAAGTAACTTGTGATGAGAGGCTTCAGGAGAACACTGAAATGTGTGGTTCCTGCCCTGGAGACTTGTGCCAGACTCTTTAGTATTCTCTCTCTTCCGTCCAAACCATTATTATATTTAAAGACTCATTGGGGGAGATTTATCAAACTGGTGTCAAGGAAAACTCGCTTAGTTGCCCATAGTAACCAGTCAGATTTCACCTTTCCGAACCCCTTTTGGAAAATGAAAGGATCCACCTGATAGGTTGCTAGGGGCAACTAAGTGCGTTTTCCTTTGCACCAGCTTTAATATATCTCCCCCATAATGCACCTCAGGGTAACCAAACCCCTTGGTTCTGAATTAGATTAGCATTGTTTGTAACCACATGAACTGGTTATGGGTGTCGTCTTACTGGATCCTAAACTGAAAGGGGTAATGCAATGGCATATAATATTGGTGATCAATATCAGATCCGCGAGGCTCTGGCTCCCTGCTGTTATAGGGGTCACGGTGCTCATGTGAGCGCAGCGGCCTCTTCAGACTTTCCGTGTATTGTAGCGGTGCTGCCGGGTAATTAGACGAGCAGCTGTAATTGGGATACAGCACTCACATGAGCACCATGACCCCTTCAAACAGCTGATCAGCAGGTTTGCCAGGAGTCGGACCCCCACCTATCCTGAGAATAGGTCATCAAAATACCCCTTTAACATGTGGTCTGAGATCTCTGGGATCTTGCAGCTTCATGCCCAGGGGTTTTCATCGAGCATTCTACAGGATCTTTCCTGTCTGATCCTTTTACTTTTGATGGTGAAAATTAGGGTTGAGCAAATCAGGTTTGGATCGCTGTTTCCGAATTAGATTCTTTTAAAAACTAAGTGAAGAATATCGGCTGCGTCCTACTGTAAAATGTATGGCCTCCGCAGAGGTCTTTCCGCCTCTGTCACACATGACTTAATTTATTCGCATAAATTACTGAATCAAAATACAAAGCTGAACTGTGCTTCGTTAATGAGGCTTGAAGCAGAGTATTTTGATTTTAATTTATGAATAAACTAAGTGACACGTGATAGAAACTTCGGAAAGGCTTCCGCGGAGGCCATACATTATACAGTAGGACGCAGCCGATATTTTTACTGCAATCCAAACCAGGTTCGCCCAAACCTAGTGGAAATCCATACTGATAGTCATGGCAAAATTGATCTTTCACTGTTCGGGGTACGTGGGCAGGTTCCATTGGAGGTGGCAGCGCTGTGGTAAAAGCACCTTGCCCATATTAATGTCACGTTATCTGGTCGGGAAGAAGTTGGTGAAGCTGCCGATGAGGTAAGTAAGCAGTGGACGTCATTATCTCCTACAGCAGAGTTTCTTCAGTCCTCACATTGAGTGGTGACTCGGACTGGACTGAAAGGTCACCAGTTTCCCATTGGTAGATGATTAAAGAATACGGCAACAAGTCCGGAGACTGGCTCTGTGGGTTCTTTTGAGGTAAAGAACATAATATACACTGCAGAAAAATTTCCATAAACTTCACGAAAGTTGAAAGATGTCTTTGCAGTCTGTGCTCATCAAAGTGGCAGCATTGTGATCAGATGCTGATGGAATGGTGACCACAAATCACAGCCAGCCTTCACCAGCCGTCTCCTCTCCTTGCCCTCATTGTGGAAACAACCTGAAGGCAGAATAGAAGCAACAGCCAAACATTTAACACGAGAGGTAAAGTCATACCCACTGTGGGACGCCCTCAACCACATGGCGCACAATGACTTGTTTTCATTTATTTTAGTTTTTTCAGTTTGGCCAGAAAATCTACCACCAAAATCACTGCAATCTGAATTCTTCACATGTTATTCATGCCAGGGCTTAAATGGGTCTATTGACTTGGATTCCTGGGTGGTCTCCTGCACTGTCCTCTGCATTCAGCTTCACCAGCCCCGTGGTGTACGACACGCGTGACTGTCGCAGCTTAAAATGTCCAACTTTACTTTCACCTTTATTGTGTTATTTGACGTAACTGCAACTAGGAGTCTGTTGTCACCTACAGCCATATATACCAGAACTAGAGATTATACTGAGGAATGAGGCCCGTTCTGAGGATCTGGTGGTGCTGCTGCTCACTTGAGGGTTGTAGATTGTGAACAATCAAAGAAAAAGAAATCCTGTTTACTGTCCAGTAAGGAATTGGCAATTCAGATGAATGGATTCGTCTCATGCGTGTGCAATAGCTGCTCCTGAAGCTGAATATGAGCTTCTGCACCAGCACAGAGAGGAGACTGACAGGGCCGGGTGGGATTCACTCTTCTAACTACCTTGTATCTTATATCGGGTCACAATGAGCAGCGCAGGAGGCAGCTTGTTGTCTTACATACGTGGTGCTTACATACGTGGTAACATTTTAGGTTAGTGGCAGTTGTTACTCATACATGTATAGCAGCGAGTGACTCCTGGGTCATGCAGACATCTGTATAATGTTTATAAAGTGAGCGCTGAAGAGACGCCGGGACCAGAGCTGTGCGGGTGCATGAAATATTACAGAATGAGAGCTAGCAGCTCTATCTAATTGAGGGCTAGGGGTTGTACGTAAATCACAGGGTCAATAGACATGTTACTAATATGCAAATTATAAAAAATTTACACCATATTCTTAATTATATATATGCAGATGCACTTACGTGCCTTCACTGATGTTATTAAAAGTTGTCTGCCATGCTGAATACACTTGGGCACACGAATCATCAAGATCCACTGCTGGTAGCTCCATATGCAGTTGCTGACCAATGATGTCCTTAATGGGAGGCCATGGTGGCACGGTTAGCCCACGCAGGCTGCTGACAGTAGCACAAGCTACACGTGGCCGAGCTGTTATTGCATTTGAAGTGAAGACTAGATTGGACAGGCTACTGTACACTATGCCCCCCCACACCATTATACGGGAGTACGACCAGTGAGACATTCCCTTCTGAAGGCATCTTCATGGTGTGGTCTCCAATCTTTAGTTATCATTGTGTCTGAGACAAAAGCAGGACTCATCACTGAGGAGGAGAGACCTCCATTGTCATCTTGCTGTGCACCATGATAGCCTTTAAGAGCGGTGACATGACGTCAGGCTCGTAGCCCAATGCTGTAGAAACACCTGAAGGTTTGTGTAGACACTGTTTGCTGCACTAGACTTGTGATGTGAAGTCTAATTTCACTTGCAGTACGGAATGGATCAGTACGAGGCTTTCTTCTAATCAGACAATCTGTGCTTGTAGTAGTTGGCCTCTGTCCACCCTTTGCTGTCATTCCAGGTCGTTGTTCTCCCAACCACCAGAACACACAACAATTAACAAGGCTGACATCTCGGCCTTGGTGCACAGTGATTTACCAGTGCGATAGACCAAGGCCTCTCAGTTCAAGGTTTCTGTCCCTCTCAGTTTGTGACAAGTGCAGATAACTGGCACGTTGATGAACAGGAGGTATCGCACACTTATCCCTCACGACTTAATCCAGTTTTTGAGGTTTCATGTGGCTAATAACTTTTCTTTCAATCTGGCTTTTATGCCCCTCCCACATGTTACCGATTGGAGCTAGGTGCTTGAAAATTTCACCATCTGCAGATAATAGTGACACCTGCTACTTTCTTGATTTGTATATCCTTGAGGCTTGTCCTTCCTGGTGGTGTAACCTCAATGTTGAGAAGTGTATAAGACCGTCTACAAAGCAGACCGCAAATGAACGAGTGAAGTACACTGTGGCCAGACAGTTTTGCGTTTTCCTAAAGAACAGTCCACACAATAACAGCGGTTTATGTTTTGCGGCAAATCTCAGTGAGAATGTCACCTTATTGCAGTTACCTATAAGCCACTTAGAGAGTGTCCCTGTTGCTGCTCTACTTTCCCGGAGAAGACTGCTGTGATGTCTATTGGACATGCCCAGGGGAACATCTGTAATGAGGCGTATTACCCCCTTTACTATGAAGCTTGTTACTTTGGGGAAACCCTGAAAAATGTTCTCACTTGCAGGGAATCCCTAATCTGTTTCATCCACAGTGAAGCTTAGGGGGTCTGGGGTTAACGGGTCTAGTTTATTTTGACCACGATTTCTTGGCATGTTCCAATGGTAGGCATTTGAGTATGCTGAATTTGCCATTCCAGCTGTAAAAGTGACAGCTCTTTTCACTGTTGCAGTCTTCTGGGAGGTCTGGTTGGGAAATACTGTGTGGGAATTACTCCTGATATATGTACTCCTTCTTTGCCAGCTTAGATGCTTTCAGAGTCAGACGCCTGCATTATCTCTTAGCCATTCGTATATTCTGCACATTCTGAGTCTAAATTTGGTTCCCTCAAGAAAAGTGATTAAAAAAGAGTGTACAGAGAAGTCTCCCTGACCGTATGAGCTCAGCTGTAGGACTCCCTTATCTTTCTGATCTCGTGCTCTTAAATAAGAGAATGTACATGGATGGGGCTTCCCTTCATCTGAAGACTTTTACTGCTGCTCCTTTCTTCTACCAACCAGCATCTGCTCTTCAGATCCTCAGCATCTTGTTGGCTTCACTTTACTTCCTTGATGCCAAAACATTTAACTCTAAACTAGGGAAGAGCAAACTTCAAGTTTTGAAGTTCGGGTATATGGTGAGTTGTATTATGGATTTCATTACCACGGACCATAATGCAATTCTATGACAGATTGCCTCTAAAGGCATTGAGTTATGGTCCGTGGTAACAGAATATATAACGCAATTCACCATATACCCGAACTTCAAGACTTGAGGTTAGCTTATCCCTACTCTAAACTAATCCGTTATTGAACCAGCGCGGTATGGGCAGAGAAGGCACAGAAGCTGTCTGAAATCAGTGCACAGACCTTCCATTAATGTCAGCAGCAATCGAAGAGCCTCACAACATCACTGTGATTAAACCGTAGATCCTCTGTACGGGGTTTACGTCTGAGTGCAGGATCAGCGCCGAAAAATGCTCTTTCGTTACATTGTGAGGATGCAGGATTTCAGTCACTTTTCCTGACGGGAAAAAAAAATGTGTAAATGGATGTAATTTATAGGACTGAGATTTATGTCGAGAGCAATCAGGACTTCAGGATTGAGTAATGGAGTTTGGGTTGTTACTTTTTAATTTTGTTTCCCGAGAAGATGGAGAGTGACGGGCACATGTGTGCGGAACATCTGCACTACGATTAAATGCAGCACTCCATGAGTCATCAAAGACTAGCTGTAATTTTTGCTTGTGGGTCCAATTCAGACTCCGCTCCCACCTCCCAGATTCTTTAATATTTAATTAGTTTGACAATAAAATGCTTTCTAGGCCAGTCACTATTGTTTTCATGGTCTGAGTTAAACCAGTATTCAGTTTAAGAATGAACCTCCTGGACAGGCGGCGGGATGAGAACGGACACTTACCACCTTGTTAGCAGGGTCTGCTGAAGCGCAAGCTTCTTGATGGAGGATGAATAACCCTTTGCTGTTGATGTGGACGGAGCAGCCGTGGTCAGGCTCTGAGTCAGGCGTGTAGGAATGCAGAGTCACGTGTCATACGGCACACGTGGTTCCCTGTGAGCGCTAGTTACAGATACCATCACAACCAAATGTATGCAGGGTTGCAGATTGTGGGTTATATTTTCCATATTAACCCCAGCCGTCTTCACAGTGAGCGCTGCTATGGGATATTCCAGAGCAGGTTTTCTGATATAAGTGCTCCCGATCTCTGTCCCCACACGAGAAGAAAAATATATATAAATGGCAGCTACACTTTAACCCCTTAGAGACCACTAATACGCCTTTTTACTGATGTAAACAAAGGGGGTTTTAGCTAAACAACTGGCTTTAATCAATTATTACATGTAATGTAATACCAAAATGGTGCATTAAACCCAAAATGGTGCATTTAAACCCAAAATGGTGCATTAAACCCAAAATGGTGCATTAAAAACTATAACTTGTCCTGCAAAAAATAAGACCTCATACAAGTACATTGATGAAAAAACTAAAAAGTTATAGCTTTTGGAATGCAATAAAAATGTGTGGTCACTAAGGGGTTAAAGAGCTTAGAGCAGGGATCCGCAGTCTCCGGCACTCCAGCTGTTCTGAAACTACAACTCCTAGAGTGCTCCATTCACTTGTATGGGAGTTAGTAGAGAAGCTGAGCATGTTGGGTGCTGGGAGTTGTAGTTTCACGGCAGCTGCAGTGCTGAATGTTGCTGATCCCTAGTATGTCCCAGGTTGATATAAGTCTATGGTGTAGCCCGAGATTTCCTCGGATGGCGTCCCTAGTGCTTGGAGCTGCCGTCTGACTACTGCATATGCATCAGACTTTAATGTAACTACACAAGAACTCCACGCAGCCAGCACAATGTATTCACATTTTCCAAAGTCAGACATCAATTTCAGATAATCTGCACAAATCTGGACACTTCTGCCTTGATGTGATGCCCAGCCAGTTAATTGTAAGAAGATGCCGCACTTCATCCTAGCCAGGTTCCTTCCTCACACATTTGGTAACCTGGCAAAAAACCTCACAAAATACTTCCACATAACTAGATAATAAGTTTTGACCCCTTAGTGACCTGGAAAAATCCTCATTATTTATAAGAAAAATGTAAGTGCAATTCACTGCGTGATGATTATTCATAGGGCTGATGAGCGGGCAGCGCATTTCTTGTATAATGCTCACAATGTGTAGCGCTAGCGAGGGTCTTTCCAGATAAACCGTTGGGGGGACACAGCAGGAAGTCTCGGAGTCACAGCTTCTATTAGAATGGACGCTGGTGCAGAGCTCGTTTAACTAAGCGATAGACGCCACAGACTTACGCGGTCGTTCGCATTCTCTCACTGTGTCGGCTGTTTTGCCAGAAAAAAAACGCTGTGTGCAGCACAAACTTAATGGAATCTGCACCAGTGGCTCCAATGTGAAGTCATGTACGCAGATGATGGCTGGGCGCTGTAGTCCATCCCATAGGGCCACCTCGTGTATCTGCTGTCACTGGTGTCCTGCAGCCGGACTGCTCCGTGGATGACCCGCAGAGAAAGTTTTACTGGCCTCAGCAGATGGATGGTCCACTTCATAAATGGGCCTAACATTATAGCTAACTGCTCAACCGGACTCTGAAGTCTTCGGTTCTCTCACAAAGTCCTTTTCCCGGATATTGGTAATGACCTGAGGTTACAGGCGTAAGCAGTGGACCCAAAGATGAAATGATCCTGTGGTTATTGACTCATCTCCTGTAAATGTGACCATATGCCGCATCACATTGTAAAGCCGGTCCTATCTATACAGGGCTCATTACGAGCAAAGGTTATTAGTGAGTCACAAACCATTGGAATTATGGCCATTACCCCATCAAATAAAAACCATCCATTGTACCGACCGCCAAGTGCTGCCTTCTGTCTGCGGATTATGTATCTCTGCACAAATAAAACTTCAGAGAGACCGAGCTCTACTAATGCATCGGGGGAGCCCGCGGTCTACGGCATCCATCATGTACGGCTGGAAACACATGCTGCTTTAGGTGCGGATTCAGCAGAAGGAATGGATGTCTTCCTTTATATTTCCTATTTTGACTTCACTTCTGTCTTTAAGAAGAAAAAAAAAAATTCCGCATAGGCCTGTTTCTGTTGTTTTCCAGTATTGAGATCCGGCAAGAATGTCCCCATGCATTCTACATGGAAAGAGATCCTGCGCTGGATCACAATAGATTATCCATTTATTTGCTTGTCTCCTCACAAGACGCTGTCCCTGTCTGCTGAAAGAAACAATAATTATCGTCTTAGTTACTGAAGAAATAGAAGTAAATGGGCGTTTGAACATTATGACAGCGAGAACTGCCTTCCTGAACTATAATTTGCAGGATTAACCTTGGGATGGGAATGTTGACATGATTCGGGGTCAAACATTTGCTGAGCTTGATGCTTGGATGAAATTAAACACTGAAGATCTTTTTCAGATTCCTAAAGTAGATGATGTTACTGTATTATTGTTTTATCATGCGTTCTCACTTGTAACGCGGCCATTAGATTTCCTAATGTACATCATGTCCCAGGGCAGTCCACGGACAGAACGTCTAACTTTTCTCAGCGGTTGGAAACTGGTATCTAGAAGATGCTTGGGCGTGATTCAGCCATTTAATGATGTATGTATGGAGGCCATCTAGACGTTTTCGGCTGGGAATCCCAGCTGCATTCACAATTCACTGAAGACAATGTAATTTGGCACAAGGTGCATGCACATTAGATGCTGAAATATCAATCATATGACTAAGCCAGAATCATGAGGAGAACCGTCTCCAGCAAGTGGTCAGCTAAGTTCACATGAAAAGCAAACACCCGATGAAAGATGGGCCCTGACATATGGCATTGTGAGGGCATACATAGTGAGTGTCAGAAACCTGCTTGAATTGTCTGTAGCATTCCCTTCCCATCTAACAGAAGGTTGGTGTAACCCTCCTGGTCTGTATGTTTCCTTGTGTGTGTGTGTGTGCAGGAGCTGAGGGGTCACTCATCCAGGCCGTCCTCTCCATGGGCTACCGTGCTGGTACATCCAACCCTATTCACGTGTACAATGTGAATATCTTTTTGGTTGGTGCTCCCCTTGGTGGGGTTTTCAGTGGTCCATACATTTCCTTTGTTGGTTCTTATCCTGTTGTGTAATTTGCACTGTGGATGTTCAGCCAGAGGAGACGGCTCACCTACGATTCCCCTTCACCTCCTCAGCCGTGAGCCGGGAGGAAGCCTTTCACACAGTCCTGTGATTCTTCCGCGGGCGTTAAGCGCTTCAATTGTTATTGAGTTTACCCAGCCAGGAGACCTTCCGAAATTAGAAAATAGGAATTAGACTTTGGAAGGAAAATTAGCTTTTTTCAATATTTTGGTTCAGTGAAGGGCTGTGGTTCTGTATTATTGGATTAAGCATGAAATTCTGGGCTGGAGCCTCTCCAAATTCTAGAGTAAATATTCTATGATATAAATCTATGGATTAAGCTTAAATTTACAATAATATTCGATTTTTTTTTAAAATAAGGATTACGTTTTTACTGGCCAAGTTATGTGTGTGTCTGTGGTAGTGATGGAAATTGTCAGACCATTTACAGAGAATCTTCGGGTTTGAGCTTTTCCGATAAATGTTAAAATAATTTATTTATAACGTTTTGGAGTCTGGGGTTTAAAGAGGTTGACCTATCCTGCTATTTCCACAACAAGATGGGGCTGAGCGGTGGGCCCTAGGTGGTCAGGCTCTCAGAAGCGACCAAGTACATTAGCTCGGACTTGTTACAACAATTCAGGGGCGGTCATCAGGGGCTCTCATTGCTGCTAACATGTCATCCAATTATAATATCTTCTAAGATGAAGTGAAGGTTTTTTCAGCCTTCAGGATTCTGAGTAGTAGATGTTTTAGGGGCCTCATAACATGGAAGCTGTTGGGAGGATTCCCCGCAGTGAATGGAGTGGTAGTGTCCATTCTGGTTTACTGCTATGAGCCCTTAAAGGGGTTATCCCATCTGCGCTCTTCACTAACCTGCCACAGGTCCTCTCATCCACTCTCTGCCAGGGTTTGTACCATGAGGCTTGATAGGCAGTACAGACAAGCCACGCTTTGGTGACATCATCATGCCACAACAGTCTAGGAGTTTTACAGGATCCTGAGCCCCGGCCATGGTAAGAGTGGTTGCTGAAAGCTACTGCCTATGTCCAGGGTCTGTTCAATTAGTTTCACAGGAGCTGCAGAGAGGGTCCGGAACGGGAGGGGCCACACATGCACGCTCCCGATCGCCTGGCTGGCCAAGTCATAAGAAAAAATAGCAAGTGCAGCCACCACTGCCGTGGACAAAACCTATGACAATATGAACATGGATAAGGAAAAATGACTAACATGGACAGAAGGAGAAATTGCTAATTAAATGAATAGCGTAAGCTGATTATTGTGGTATAAAGAACGCAATGAATGGAAATTCACACAATGGGACAATCCCTTTAAGAGTAGTTCTTCATTCACCTGGCCTTCTAGATCGATTACGTATTTGGAGATTACTCTAACTTATTCTACATCTCTGCTTTATCAGGACAATTTTATACCCCTTTTACAGAAATTGCGGAAGGGCGTAAAGGACAGGTGTATGCCTTTTATTGGCAATGAACCCAGTTTCTTGGGAGATTCCCCACTTTCCTAAGGCTGGGGCTACACGCTGACGTGTCACGCAACATTTTTTGTAACGATAGTCAATGGTGTCGCAGTGTCACAGCATTGACTATTATAGAAAATGTTGCGCACACTTGTCGTCAGGTAGCCCTAGCCTAAGAGTGGAGACACTGTAGGCAATACTCATGCACGATGCCGTGCCCCTGCAGTTTGGTCCAGAACGTTCCTCTTAGGCCTCATGCACACGACCGTTGGTGTTTAGCGGTCGGCAATACGCAAAACACGGAAGCTGTTCCGCGTTCCATCCCGCAATTTGCGTAAAGGAATGCGGCCCATTGTAGAAATGCCTATTCCTGTCCGCAAAATGGACAAGAATAGGACATACTATATTTTTTCTGCGGGGCCACGGAATGGAGCAAAGGACGCGGACAGCACACGGATGCAGCTCGGACGCGGACCCAAGATACGTTAGTGTGCATGAGGCCTTACAGTGTAGCCTTCAGCACGTGGCGGTCCTATGTGAAGAGCCTCACTTGCTTTGTATATGGTTTGAATTTAAATATCAATTAAGTCAGACTGTTTATATTATGACATCAGTGCGGTTTCTGTGACCTGGTCACATCAATCAGCCTACAATTTGGTGCAGTTGTACCAGTTTCGGCCTGATGAGAAGACACAGGGGGCCGGTGTTTGTCTTGTATAGAATACTTGCGCTAGGAATGTTCAGTAGCGAGTCAGAACGACGGCGCGTTCCAAGCCAAACACATATGGAGCTGGCCGAGACTTCTGATAGTGAGTCAATATAAATGTTTGAACTCTCTATTCTCAGCAAAATATATTTCATTTCCAGACTCTCTTTTTTTTTTTTTTTGTATTATTTCTTTCCTTTAATTTTTTTCCATTCTGATAATACAATGAGACATGGCCATATTGGTCCATACTGGTGATAAAGGTCCATACTGGTGATACACTGAGGCAGAGTCATACAGGTCCATACTGGTAATACACTGAGGCAGTCATACAGGTCCATACTGGTGATGCACTGAGGCAGAGTCATACAGGTTCATACTGGTGATACACTGAGGCAGAGTCATACAGGTCCATACTGGTGATGCACTGAGGCAGAGTCATACAGGTCCATACTGGTGATACACTGAGGCAGAGTCATACAGGTCCATACTGGTAATACACTGAGGCAGACATACAGGTCCATAATGTTAATACACTGAGGCAGAGTCATACAGGTCCATACTGGTGATGCACTGAGGCAGAGTCATACAGGTCCATACTGGTGATACACTGAGGCAGAGTCATACAGGTCCATACTGGTGATGCACTGAGGCAGAGTCATACAGGTCCATACTGGTGATGCACTGAGGCAGAGTCATACAGGTCCATACTGGTAATGCACTGAGGCAGAGTCCATACTGGTGATACACTGAGGCAGAGTCATACAGGTCCATACTGGTGATACACTGAGGCAGAGTCATACAGGTCCATACTGGTAATACACTGAGGCAGACATACAGGTCCATAATGTGAATACACTGAGGCAGAGTCATACAGGTCCATACTGGTGATGCACTGAGGCAGAGTCATACAGGTCCATACTGGTGATACACTGAGGCAGAGTCATACAGGTCCATACTGGTGATGCACTGAGGCAGAGTCATACAGGTCCATACTGGTGATGCACTGAGGCAGAGTCATACAGGTCCATACTGGTGATACACTGAGGCAGAGTCATACAGGTCCATACTGGTGATACACTGAGGCAGAGTCCATACTGGTGATACACTGAGGCAGAGTCATACAGGTCCATACTGGTAATGCACTGAGGCAGAGTCCATACTGGTGATACACTGAGGCAGAGTCATACAGGTCCATACTGGTGATACACTGAGGCAGAGTCCATACTGGTGATACACTGAGGCAGAGTCATACAGGTCCATACTGGTAATGCACTGAGGCAGAGTCATACAGGTCCATACTGGTAATGCACTGAGGCAGAGTCATACAGGTCCATACTGGTGATGCACTGAGGCAGAGTCATACAGGTCCATACTGTTAATACACTGAGGCAGAGTCATACAGGTCCATACTGGTAATACACTGAGGCAGTCATACAGGTCCATACTGGTGATACACTGAGGCAGTCATACAGGTCCATACTGGTAATACACTGAGGCAGTCATACAGGTCCATACTGGTAATACACTGAGGCAGTCATACAGGTCCATACTGGTGATACACTGAGGCAGAGTCATACAGGTCCATACTGGTAATACACTGCCTCAGTGTATCACCAGTATGGACCTGTATGACTCTGCCTCAGTGTATTACCAGTATGGACTCATGTGCTCAGTGTATCACTGCATGGACTGTAGACTCTGCCTCAGTGTATTACCAGTATGGACTGTGACTCTGCCTCAGTGTATTACCAGTATGGACCTGTATGACTCTGCCTCAGTGCATCAGCCAGTGGACCTGTATGACTCTGCCTCAGTGTATCAGTATGACCATACAGTACTGGCCTCAGTGTCTCAGTATGACCTGTGACTCTGCCTCAGAGTCCATACTGGTGATACACTGAGGCAGAGTCATACAGGTCCATACTGGTAATACACTGAGGCAGAGTCATACAGGTCCATACTGGTGATGCACTGAGGCAGAGTCATACAGGTCCATACTGGTGATACACTGAGGCAGAGTCATACAGGTCCATACTGGTGATACACTGAGGCAGAGTCCATACTGGTGATACACTGAGGCAGAGTCATACAGGTCCATACTGGTAATACACTGAGGCAGAGTCATACAGGTCCATACTGGTGATGCACTGAGGCAGAGTCATACAGGTCCATACTGGTGATACACTGAGGCAGAGTCATACAGGTCCA
The DNA here is from genome assembly GCA_033119425.1 of Bufotes viridis. Lineage (NCBI taxonomy): Eukaryota > Metazoa > Chordata > Amphibia > Anura > Bufonidae > Bufotes > Bufotes viridis. Next base: position 104,963,808 of record CM065598.1, read on the forward strand.
TACTGGTGATACACTGAGGCAGAGTCCATACTGGTGATACACTGAGGCAGAGTCATACAGGTCCATACTGATAATACACTGAGGCAGAGTCATACAGGTCCATACTGGTGATGCACTGAGGCAGAGTCATACAGGTCCATACTGGTGATGCACTGAGGCAGAGTCATACAGGTCCATACTGGTGATGCACTGAGGCAGAGTCATACAGGTCCATACTGGTGATGCACTGAGGCAGAGTCATACAGGTCCATACTGGTGATGCACTGAGGCAGAGTCATACAGGTCCATACTGGTGATACACTGAGGCAGAGTCATACAGGTCCATACTGGTGATGCACTAAGGCAGAGTCATACAGGTCCATACTGGTGATACACTGAGCAGAGTCATACAGGTCCATACTGGTAATACACTGAGGCAGAGTCATACAGGTCCATACTGGTAATACACTGAGGCAGAGTCATACAGGTCCATACTGGTAATACACTGAGGCAGAGTCATACAGGTCCATACTGGTGATGCACTGAGGCAGAGTCATACAGGTCCATACTGGTGATGCACTGAGGCAGAGTCATACAGGTCCATACTGGTGATACACTGAGGCAGAGTCATACAGGTCCATACTGGTGATGCACTGAGGCAGAGTCATACAGGTCCATACTGGTGATACACTGAGGCAGAGTCATGCAGGTCCATACTGGTGATGCACTGAGGCAGAGTCATACAGGTCCATACTGGTGATACACTGAGGCAGAGTCATACAGGTCCATACTGGTAATACACTGAGGCAGAGTCATACAGGTCCATACTGGTGATGCACTGAGGCAGAGTCATACAGGTCCATACTGGTGATACACTGAGGCAGAGTCATACAGGTCCATACTGGTGATACACTGAGGCAGAGTCATACAGGTCCATACTGGTGATGCACTGAGGCAGAGTCATACAGGTCCATACTGGTGATACACTGAGGCAGAGTCATACAGGTCCATACTGGTGATACACTGAGGCAGAGTCATACAGGTCCATACTGGTGATGCACTGAGGCAGAGTCATACAGGTCCATACTGGTGATGCACTGAGGCAGAGTCATACAGGTCCATACTGGTGATACACTGAGGCAGAGTCATACAGGTCCATACTGGTGATGCACTGAGGCAGAGTCATACAGGTCCATACTGGTAATGCACTGAGGCAGAGTCATACAGGTCCATACTGGTGATACACTGAGGCAGAGTCATACAGGTCCATACTGGTAATACACTGAGGCAGAGTCATACAGGTCCATACTGGTAATACACTGAGGCAGAGTCATACAGGTCCATACTGGTGATACACTGAGGCAGGTCATACAGGTCCATACTGGTGATACACTGAGGCAGAGTCATACAGGTCCATACTGGTGATACACTGAGGCAGAGTCATACAGGTCCATACTGGTGATGCACTGAGGCAGAGTCATACAGGTCCATACTGGTGATGCACTGAGGCAGAGTCATACAGGTCCATACTGGTGATGCACTGAGGCAGAGTCATACAGGTCCATACTGGTGATACACTGAGGCAGAGTCATACAGGTCCATACTGGTGATACACTGAGGCAGAGTCATACAGGTCCATACTGGTGATACACTGAGGCAGAGTCGGATCACTGAGGCAGAGTCATACAGGTCCATACTGGTAATACACTGAGGCAGAGTCATACAGGTCCATACTGGTGATACACTGAGGCAGAGTCATACAGGTCCATACTGGTGATACACTGAGGCAGAGTCATACAGGTCCATACTGGTGATACACTGAGGCAGAGTCATACAGGTCCATACTGGTGATGCACTGAGGCAGAGTCATACAGGTCCATACTGGTGATACACTGAGGCAGAGTCATACAGGTCCATACTGGTGATACACTGAGGCAGAGTCATACAGGTCCATACTGGTGATGCACTGAGGCAGAGTCATACAGGTCCATACTGGTGATGCACTGAGGCAGAGTCATACAGGTCCATACTGGTGATGCACTGAGGCAGAGTCATACAGGTCCATACTGGTGATGCACTGAGGCAGAGTCATACAGGTCCATACTGGTGATACACTGAGGCAGAGTCATACAGGTCCATACTGGTGATGCACTAAGGCAGAGTCATACAGGTCCATACTGGTGATACACTGAGGCAGAGTCATACAGGTCCATACTGGTAATACACTGAGGCAGAGTCATACAGGTCCATACTGGTAATACACTGAGGCAGAGTCATACAGGTCCATACTGGTAATACACTGAGGCAGAGTCATACAGGTCCATACTGGTGATGCACTGAGGCAGAGTCATACAGGTCCATACTGGTGATACACTGAGGCAGAGTCATACAGGTCCATACTGGTAATACACTGAGGCAGAGTCATACAGGTCCATACTGGTGATGCACTGAGGCAGAGTCATACAGGTCCATACTGGTGATGCACTGAGGCAGAGTCATACAGGTCCATACTGGTGATGCACTGAGGCAGAGTCATACAGGTCCATACTGGTGATACACTGAGGCAGAGTCATACAGGTCCATACTGGTGATGCACTAAGGCAGAGTCATACAGGTCCATACTGGTGATACACTGAGGCAGAGTCATACAGGTCCATACTGGTAATACACTGAGGCAGAGTCATACAGGTCCATACTGGTAATACACTGAGGCAGAGTCATACAGGTCCATACTGGTAATACACTGAGGCAGAGTCATACAGGTCCATACTGGTGATACACTGAGGCAGAGTCATACAGGTCCATACTGGTGATACACTGAGGCAGAGTCATACAGGTCCATACTGGTAATACACTGAGGCAGAGTCATACAGGTCCATACTGGTGATGCACTGAGGCAGAGTCATACAGGTCCATACTGGTGATGCACTGAGGCAGAGTCATACAGGTCCATACTGGTGATGCACTGAGGCAGAGTCATACAGGTCCATACTGGTGATACACTGAGGCAGAGTCATACAGGTCCATACTGGTGATGCACTAAGGCAGAGTCATACAGGTCCATACTGGTGATACACTGAGGCAGAGTCATACAGGTCCATACTGGTAATACACTGAGGCAGAGTCATACAGGTCCATACTGGTAATACACTGAGGCAGAGTCATACAGGTCCATACTGGTAATACACTGAGGCAGAGTCATACAGGTCCATACTGGTGATACACTGAGGCAGAGTCATACAGGTCCATACTGGTGATACACTGAGGCAGAGTCATACAGGTCCATACTGGTGATACACTGAGGCAGAGTCATACAGGTCCATACTGGTGATGCACTTGAGGCTGAGCTCTGCCTCAGTGTACCATACTGGTGATGGACTGCATGCAGAGTGCATACAGTGTCCATGACTGGTGATGACACTGTATGGCAGACTCACCAGTGTACCATACTGAGTGATGATCACTGTATGACAGTAGCTCATACTCAGGTGCATACCAGTGATGCAGACTCTGCAGCATGTCTGCAGCGTCCAGTACTGCCGTGATACACTGAGGCTCAGAGTCATCACAGGTCCATACTGGTGACTCACTGCAGGCAGATGTCATCAGATACCAGTACTGGTGATACTCTGAGGCAGAGTCATACAGGTCCATACTGGTGATACACTGAGGCAGAGTCATACAGGTCCATACTGGTAATACACTGAGGCAGAGTCATACAGGTCCATACTGGTGATGCACTGAGGCAGAGTCATACAGGTACATACTGGTGATACACTGAGGCAGAGTCCATACTGGTGATACACTGAGGCAGAGTCATACAGGTCCATACTGGTAATACACTGAGGCAGAGTCATACAGGTCCATACTGGTGATGCACTGAGGCAGAGTCATACAGGTCCATACTGGTGATGCACTGAGGCAGAGTCATACAGGTCCATACTGGTGATGCACTGAGGCAGAGTCATACAGGTCCATACTGGTGATACACTGAGGCAGAGTCATACAGGTCCATACTGGTGATGCACTAAGGCAGAGTCATACAGGTCCATACTGGTAATACACTGAGGCAGAGTCATACAGGTCCATACTGGTAATACACTGAGGCAGAGTCATACAGGTCCATACTGGTAATACACTGAGGCAGAGTCATACAGGTCCATACTGGTATTACACTGAGGCAGAGTCATACAGGTCCATACTGGTGATGCAGCGGGTATATTTAGGTTATTTATTTTTATCCCCATCACGTTTGGAGAATAGATTGTCCAAATTCTCCCCCACTACATTCAGGCATCCACCATAGCTCCTCATCTTAGGGTGGATGTGTCTTTTCCTCTTCCATTTTGCAGGACAGAGCTCTTCATTCTCCATCATTCTTGTTTTTTGATGATTTTTCTGTTATTTTTGTCAGTTGGAAGAGGTTATCTATGACTGCTTTCTTGTCATCAGCTATGATGGCGCAGCAAGGGTTATGCTTTGGCCGTCTGCTGCAGCAGCCCTGGATACGCATGCCACTCAATGTTTCCTGGCCATTTCAGAAAGCTCAGTGGTTGTCTACTCCGGAATTCCCCCCCTGTAATCATTACTGCGGTATGCTTATTTGGCTGGCACTAAGTATACAATAGTTTTCTGGAGCCTCTCCAAAATTCTTGCTTTACCTCTTCAGCGCTGGAATGAATCAGCAGAGGGCATGGGGCAGACAGGACACTCATACTGGTGCGGTTCTTGCAGTTCAGCCTGTGTTATAGACGAGATCTATAATATCTGATATTGCTATTTAGAATTTTCCTCTTGTTTCAGGTTCTCCAAGGAGCACAACTCATTGCCGTTGCCTCTGCCGACCCAACGTCTGGTGTAGTCGATGGCTCTCCTCTTCAGGCCAATGATATCCAGGTCCAGTATGTTCAACTTGCCCCAGTTAGTGAAGCCTCAGCAACAGCTCAGGTAAGTAACTGTGCATGGTTACTGTACAGAACAGAAAACCTTTTCTCTATGAAGGGTTAATGTAACTGGAGGAGTAAGGTATAATTGGGCTCTCGGTGCAGCCTCACCCGCGGTGCACGATTACAGTGGTATCTGTTTATACCGGACACGCTTTTATACACATGTAATTTGGAAACCCTGCCGCACAGAGACTACAAAGTACATGTCTTCTGTAGCTGACCCCTCTGCAGTGTATATTGGGGTTTATGTAGTGGAGGCTATGCCATGTAATGCAGGAGAGGCTTCACCTGACTGAAGCCTCCCACATAAAACCTGATGAGGAAAGTCCTGAGTGCTGCAACCAGGATCCCAGAGCTGGTACATCCCTCCTGGTAGAGAGCCCAATCAAATGCCAGTGCCGCTGGTACCAGTTACTTGGGTATGGTGTTTGCCAGCTTGCTGTCTGACGACTCAGTCACACTTCTCAGCCTGGAGAGATAAGGTGATAGAAGTAACACGCCAGTTCTTTCCTCATGAGCAGTTACAGCATTTTATGCCTTTTTATACACAACTGTACCATCATACCTTTATTAAAGGGGTCATGTCACCCTGGTAGGCGATCATTACAAACCTGGCTCCTGCCTGGCCAGGGCCCCTCTCCCCTTATGATGTCTATATGCCCTATGCCACAAACTCTGGTTGTGAAATTACTAGCAGAACGAAGTAAAAACACCCTATAAGTGTCGCATCCAGTATTACTCTCCCGTCAGAGGAGAGATGCAACTGCAGGCTGATCTGTACAGTTCCCGAGGCTCAAGAGGGAAAGCAGCCATTCTGGTTCCTTTTCAGAAAGTGACGGTGAAAGTCACTGCCGTTGGTGGAACGTTGACAGAACTACGGCCGGCTGTTAGAGAAGTGAATTAGTAATTGACACCCAATATGGCTGCTCTTTCTCCTGTCACTTGCAGAAGAGCTGCCACAAATGGCAGAAAAATGCCCATCTCTCTGTGAGTAAAATACACACATGCTCCTCGCTGCTCTCACCCCTGCTGTACTTATACATGGCAAAATGTACATTTTGGTTTCATTCTCTGTTTCATGCTTGGATTAGATAAGAATCTGATGGGTACAGCGACGCTCACACCTTGTTTTTTAATTAGGTACCCATAGGGCCACGGACCTGGTGTATTTGGTATGCCAGGCTTACCCTATTTTCACATATAAGAAAGAGTAGTCACAGCAGACACAATCAGTAGTCACAATCCTAATTCTTATCTAGTCTGCTGTGCTGTCCTGGTAATAGAACCGAATCTTGGCTATAAAACAACACCAAGAACACCGCTCTAGTTGTGATCTAGCCTGAATTCGAGCCGCTCGCAGTGAGATCTCATCTCTTCAGCCTGTGTGGAGGATAAGAGGGGAGCGGGCAGGTAGTATGGTGGCAGAGGAGGGGGCTCACAGACCTTCCCTCTGTCCCCTGTATACCATTCTCACATATGATGGAGATCTCATTTTTAGAAATGATACTGCGGTTAATGCTGACTGTGGCACCTAATAGCTTTACGGAAATAATATTCTCCTGTATGCAATTTTATTAATGAATCAAAAATATGCTGCCTCTGTACGGAACCAGACTATACATTTAATACATTACATATTGGTCAAAGTAAACACACGAAAAACTAAATTATTGTGCAATTGGTAGAACATCATAAAAAGTATAAAAATCTCACGTTGTGATCGTGCAGACGTTCAGGAAACACTATAAGAATAAATCCCAAAATGCAATGTTGATATTGTGGTGGATTTTTTTTTTTTTTATCCCCCATAAAAATATATGACAGAAGTTAAACACATTCAGGATTCTTTGTATCCCGGCCTGGAGCACTTGCCTGTTTTCTGGTCTTCCAGTCCTCATCTGTAACGTGCACCACTGCAGCAAATTACTGGCTTCAGCAGGGGACAGGTCACCGCACCTCCTGCTGACAACGAGGACTGGAAGACCAGTGAGAAGAGCCGGGAGCAGGCGAGGATGGATTCTCCACAGGTATTTCAGCCTGATTAGAAATGAAGAGAAAAACAAAACCTGAAATCACTTCAAAGGCCATGTACATACACCTTTTGGGGAAGTTTATTAAGATTGCATTTTACTAATTTAGGGCTAAAAAATTTTTTTCCCATTGGTCTTTATTGAAAATACTGAGCCATGCTGACACAAAGGGTTAACTGTCTAGCTGTGTGGCTCCTACTTTTAAGGGCTGTATTACACTCAGATTATCTGACCGATCAATTACACACCAACTATTGGTCTGATTGGACAGACATTGGTCAGATAATCTGTTGGTGTAACACAGGCCTTGCGTTCACTTTGTGCTGTCATCTAATAAAACATCTCTAGAATACTAATAAACACTTATTTAAGCCACATTCCTATCAGTAAGAATTGAGTCTTTAGAGGTAAGGATCTGTCAGCCGAGCTTCCTGATGGAACAGATCGGAAATTCAGATCCTGCTACTAGAGAAACTCAAGGCGTCCGCATGCCTCGTCACTGTTGCATCCCCGGTGTATCCTCAATATATTATCCAAAGTACCTGTATTCATATCGGGTTCCACCTTTACACGGTAATCCACCTGATTTTGGTATTGAATGAAATTTACAAAAAGAAAAGAATAAAACCATCACCTTGGAATGTATAGGTGTAATTCCTGAGGCGCGAACCATCGTCTCCCACTGCTGAGCTATAGAATAACCGGCCCAGTCCTCCAGCGCAGCTGGGCCACTAATAAAGGCTCCAGCAATGACTTGTATGATGCCAAGATCTGAACTCTATCATTTTTATATTCATTTCAAACACCTTCCGTTCCCCACAAAATGAATCCAATGAAAAGCAAACCTCCTCCAAGAATCTGCAGGGACTCGGCGCGCTGAGCCTGACCTTGCTTTCCCCCTTTTCAGAAGCCAGATAACCTTGGGGCTCACGTTATATTGTCAGTCTATTCCAGAGAGAACAGAGACTGAGGTATTCTCCACGATATTTACGGCTCAGCCGGGAAGGCAGGTTTATCACAGGATGCACAGCTCTGCGGAGCCGATACCGAGGAATTCGTGAATATCCAGAATAACAAATGCTTCATTAACCACAGGGTCATCAGGTTCATGGTGAATCCCCAGACGAGGCTCTCTCCCCAAAAACTTGTCACCCAGGTCTAAGCGTTATCCGGCATGTAACGGCTGATTGTTTTCTGCTTTTCTTATAACTTATAAGGTTTATGAAATGTGCCGGAGCAGAGAGTCCACGCGCACTCTGCCAATCCCTACAAACGCGCGGGCTGCGACTCAAACATATCCAGACTGCTACCTACCAGGCAGTGTTGCTTAAGAAAATAGTCCTAGATTTGTTGTCGTATTTCCCCATTATTTTTGGTTGAGATCCTGTGTGTACAGGCTGATACTTGGCCTCACATCTTACACACCACATGCTGGGGAGTGATTATATTCTAACTATTATATTTCGGGGTTTTTCTTTCAGGCAGTGGAGCCCCTGCAATCTGCGCTACAACCAGAAATGCACATTGAACATGAAGCTATCCAGATCCAGTAACTAGAGCTGCGCATCGGCGGGATGGATCGGACACAACTGCTTAGTGCAAAATCTATGCTGCCACGGAAGGACTTGTGGACGTGGGCTCTTACAGGACCAGACTGCAGAACAGATGGGAAGCAGCCACACAAGTCATCGTTTCAAAGATTTGTACTGGATTATTGCTATTTTTTATATGGTTCATAAGCGATCTCTTTCATAGCGTGTTCATTAATGTCACCATAGATTTGTGTTTCTCCGCATTTAGTAAACAGTCTCATCCATGACAATTATGGAGCCATTCACAATCTGATTAGTCCAGGAACTTCATGCTCATACACTGAAAGGGTTGTCCGGAATTTTACTATTGATGGCCTCTCCTCATGCCAAAAATGTCTTATGGAGGGGGTCTGACACCCCACCCCCCCTCTGATCAGCTCTTCTCCAGTGCTTGGACTAGGCAATGAAACTCCACATCCATTATGTGGGGAGCGGAGCTGAAGGATTGCTCCCACTGGAGCGGATAGGGGCAGCCCCGCAGTAGCGGTCCTGTCCACTACACAATGGACTGAGATGTATAACTCCCTGAAGGCCAAAACACAAATGATATTGCACTATCTGTTAGCGGAGGAGGACACAATGCAGATGCAAATCCCTCACTGTATAGTAAATATTCAGCCCTAGGAGTGATTGGTGTGGCTGCATTCATGCTCGGGCCCCCACTGATCGCCAAAACACCAAGGGACCCAAGCTTTCTACAGAGATTTCTAAATCTCTGCCACAGGATTCAGCAGGACTGCACTTTGTGGTGGCCTTCCCGCCTGACGCTATCTTGTGACATCTGTCTAATATCCAATGGGTCTCTTCCCATTTATCTATGGATTCATGTTTAGACGTGTGCTCGTAGCCGCACCATCAGTCCTGAAATCGAGGAGGCACCGCACTGGATGTCCTGGTGATAAGTGCAGCGGTGCTTTTATATCAAGCAGCTTATATTTCAGGTTTCGTGGTTGTTTCAAAGTTTCCAGAAAACTCAAGAACATTGAAGGATGTTAAATCTCCGTCTACTGAAATGTACTCGATGGAGGCCAAGACGTCTGTAAAGTCCACCGAGCGCTTTTTGCTGCTTCTGAGGTAAACGAGAAGTTACCTGTTCCAGGTGTTTCAGAATTAATAATCAGGATGAAATGTGCAGTTGTGATTTCTGTGATCACGATGCATCCTGATGTGTTAAATCAAAACTGAAGTGAGTAGTGTAAAACGGCAAAAAGGCGCTACATTTTAGCACGAGTACAAGCCCTATTTTGCAAGTTTTTGAAGGCAGAATTCTGCAGTGAAGATATGATACATCTTTAAATGTCATCCACCTGATGGATACTGTGACCGCTGCAGATTTTCACACGGTTCTGCTACACGTGGCCCTATCCTGTTGCCAGACACGACCCACAGACAAGAATGGCGCTGTTTCTGGATGAGGAAGCCGTGTTTTTCCAATTTAATATAATGCCTTTAATTCACCAGTATACAGATAATTGTTCTGTAAGTTGAGATGGTAAAAAGAGATGAGCCTGTTTAAATTGGGGTCCAAGAAGATTTCCGTATCTTCTCATGGCGTGTAATGGCCCATTTACCTGATCAGGGCGACATATTGGTTACAGTGATTTACCAATGAGCGATCAGTGAAGGTCTTCTTCCTTATATTATCGATTTACACTCAATTCCTAAAGATCCTGCCCTGGTTGAGGGCCATAATGTATGTAAGGCTATATTCATACTTTTTTCTTTTTTGTATAAGTTCAGCACCAAATACATCAATAGGCTTTAAATGACCCAACGTGCTCCAAGAATGTTCTTATGGAAACCTGGGTGATATGTTTAAAGGGGTTGTCCCACAAAATATATTTCAGTTTTCAAACCAGCACCTGGATCTGAATACTTTTCTAATTGCATTAAATTAAAAAGTTTGTATAGCTACTGAGTTCATCAGTAATATACATGTACATAGTGCCACTTAATTAAGAAGGCCGCACATGTGCAGCTTCATCCTTTAGCTGCCTCCTGAGCTGTGAAAGGGAGAGCATGGGCACGCCCCCTAAGCTGCAGCAGCAAAGACACTCCCCCTGAGCAGTCAGCTTGATATAAATCTAACAGAACAATTATTGGGGAGATCTCTGGATCCATGTGAGGTCCAGGGCTGGTTCTAGCTGTGTTAGAAAGAGGTTGTCATGTGCTATATGATGTCAGATTTTTATTTTTTACATTATTCATGGGACAACCCCTTTAACTGCGGCCAACATTAGAGAATAAAACTGTGGCGAGCCTAATGTCCTCAATCCATCTCCACAGCAAACCAATAATGTATAACATGGCATCTGCAGTATTCCTACCCGTATTCCTGATGCTCCTGGCTTGTAGGAAATGTCATATTTTACATTCTTGAAGAGCAGGAGACAAGAAATCAAGGCGTCTGTAGTAGGATACAAACCTTCTCTGGTCACGTGATTAATAATGCTTGGACAGCAGGATCCCAATAAAGAAGTATTTATGAGCAATGTGTGGCTTGATGTGTGTGATCCTCCCAGCACCATGTTAATGTGAGGGGCCGATGGGCACGAGGGGCTGTGGTTGGCTGCAGGCACACAATGAAGCCAGCTGGCACTTGACAATGTCACAATTTTAGTACAACCACAGGCGCCGCGTCGTGAGCAGTGAACACAAGGCACGTAGCACCTTCGCAGCAAAGCAACAATTGGTGGCAAAGGCAAGAACCTGGTAACCCCTTATAAGTCAAAAGTGAACAACCCCAGGGTGTTTATCTAGATGTGGATCACAAACCAGCACGAGGCACATCACAAACATGACGTCATGAGAAATCCAGCCCTGGTGAACCCCAAGGTAAGTCCACTACACAAGCAAGCTGTCCGCTTATTAAAGCTCTCCACGTAACCGAGGTCCGGGACTGGGCGGCTGCTCCATTACCTCAGTCCTGTTTTCTGTAAAAAAAGATATTGTTCGCTTACTGGTGGGCTCTGGGTGATTGTCGTGATAGGTCAGTGACACCCTCAAGTATTGTGATCTATTCCAACTGGTCCCTCATCACTTGTAGGTGATGAACAGGCTCTACCCCATGGAATGAGAATCCCCATATCAGGAGGTCTGCCCACCATGCTGTACTGTCCTCACGGGGCCCTGGGGCTTGAACTCAGTGCTTGGGGGGTGTCATACTATCTGCAACCACTAGATCCAAAAAGAACAGTTCTGCTTTCATCAGTCCACACAATGTTTGCCATTTCTCTTTAGGTCGGTCAATATGTTCCTTGGCAAATTTTGACCTATTCCGGACATGTCTTTTTTTAGGACTTTGGGAGTTCTTGCTGGTACCTTGGCTTCACTCCATTCTCTTCTGATTGTAGCAGAGCTCACTGGTGACCTCAGATCTTCTTTCATCGTTCTGGAGGAGATCATTGGCCATCAGCCTGTGGCCCTGCTGAGTTGCTTGGATAAGTGGCATTGTTAGCTCTGGTGTCTCATAGGTTCTCTAGGAGGTTTAGGTCAGGTGACTGTGCTGGCCAATCAAGCACAGTGATACCGTAGCAGTGAGGGCCGGTGCCATGTCCTGCTGGAAAATGAAATCAGCATCTCCATAATGCTTGTCAGCAGAGGGAAGCATGACGAGCTCTAACCTAGTCTACCAACACAGCAGATGACATGGCGATTGTGTGCCCCTCCACTCCTCCTCCAAATTCAGGAACCTTGATTTCCAAATGAAACGCACACTTCACTTTCATCTGAAAACATGACGTAGGACCACTGAGCCACAGTCCAGACCTTATTCTCCTTAGCCCTGGTTCTGACGTTGTCTCTGGGTCATGGGTGGCTTGACACACGTTGTAGCTCATGTCCTGGACACGTCTGTGTCGCTCTTGAAGCACTGACTCGCCCCGCAGTCCGCACCTTGTGAATCTCCCCAGAATTATTGAATGGCGTTTCGTGGCTGCGGTTATCCTTGTTCCTTGTGCACCTTTTTCTACCACACTTTTACCTTCCACTTAACCTTTCCATCAATATGCTTGAATACAGCACTGTAAACAGCCGGCTTCATTATCCATGACCGTTTGTGTCTTCCCCTCCTTGTGGAGGCTGGTCAAATACTTTGACTTTAATGCTGTTTCCGTACAGCATTAAAAAGTATTTGCTCTGTGGAGCCAAAGTTCGTTTCATCCGCAGTTGCGCAAGACTTTGGTGAATTAATACTCTATTAATATCTACGTATTGAAAAACAATTTAAAATAGCAATCTGAACTGGGCTTTGGCCTGGCTGGTACCTCGGTACCAAAGCCCAGTACGGATTGTTATTTTGATCCGAAGGTAGATTTGCTCAAGCCTAATCATAACCAACGTGTGTAACATCTGCCGCCCTCTGTTATTCCACAAAATGAATGACTTCAGCAATATAACTCCTCACTGCTATTATTTTGAGTTCCTTTCAATGATTGAATTACTCAGAATGAGCGGGATGCAAGTCCTGATTGTTGGGTCTGTTTTTTCTCTACTTAGGCTCTTTCACACTTGCGTTGCGTGGATCCGGCGTGCACTTCCGTCGCCGGAAATGCCCACCGAATCCGTCACAACGCAAGACAACTGAAAGCATTTGAAGACTGATCAGTCTTCAAATGCTTTAAGTGTTACTATGGCAGCCAGGAGGCCATAGTAAGTAGTGGGGAGCCAGGGGAGCAGATACTCACAGTCCGTTCAGGCTCCCGGGGCGCTCCACATCGACGTCAGAGCGCCCTGCGCGCATGGATCATGTGATCCATACTCATGGGGCGCTCTGACATTATTGTAGAGCGCCCCCGGGACTTGGGAGCCGCACGGACGGTAAGTAGACTTCTCCCCTGCCTCCCCACTACACTTTACCATGACAGCCGTGACTTTAGCATCCTGGCTGCCATGGTAACCATTCACAAAAGCTAAACATCGGATCCGGCGATGCGCCGAAACGACGTTTAGCTTAAAGCCGGATCCGGATTAATGCTTTTCAATGGGCATTAATTCTGGATCCGGCGTTACGGCATGTCTTCCGGATTTTTGGACGGAGACAGATCCGCAGCATGCTGCGATTTTGTCAACGTCCAAAAAACGTTCACATACTGAACGGAAGACGTCCTGATGCATCCTGAACGGATTGCTCTCCATTCAGGATGCATGGGGATAATCCTGATCAGTATCTTTCCGTCCTAGAGCCCTGAGGACGCAACTCTAGGACGGAAAGGAAAAACGCAGATGTGAAAGGCGCCTTACAAGTACATTATTTGTTACGTAGAAATATTACTTCTACCAAAAACACTGATTTATCAGGTTAATGATGCTGGACTGCTATTATTTTGAACACTACTGTAGAAAATCCACACAGATGCTGTCCTTGGTTGGATTTGAACCCAGCACTGTAAGTCACCGTGCTGTACACTACACTACAGCTTATGTTCTCCAAGCTGGTGGCAGAAATGACAGGTATGGGGTGCTGTGGATTATCATGTCTGGTTTCTGACACAGTTGGCGGAGATGAACACTTATTTACAGAACAGGGTGATACCAGAAACCGCTCTGCATGGGGAACGGCTCCTTCAAGTTTACTTTTCAAGGCTGGCAACAATCTTTACAGTTCAGTAATTGCAGCTGAACTTCCCAATAGCAATCATAGTCCAACCACCAAAAAGAGGAAGCGTATAAATATAGCTAATCATATATTTTCTAGAGAACATAGGCGAAGGAGGGAGGCCGGTCTCTTCCCAGTGTCAGAATAACGCTGCTTTTGTTGTCAGAAGTTGGATGCCTCAGTAATGTTATACATTTCAGAGGAATAAAAAGAGGACATTAGCTAATATAGTTATATAGGCTGTAAAACTGAAGAAGATCCAGTTCTCCTGCCTGTTGATCCAGAGGAAGACTTAACCTCTATAATACAGAAGTAAGTTTTCCACCCCCAAACCCCATTTTTCATCACTTACATCTTCCTGTGCTAAATTGCCCCCCCCCCCCCTTAAAAAGCCTCTTACACCATTGCTATACCGCTTACCAATCGTCATTAAATCACTTTTATTGCAGCTGTCAATCACAGCTGAAGGTGCCCGCGTCATAACGGCCGGGGCCCAGGCCGCGCGCTCATCTTCCTAACTGTCCACCCCTCCTCTCACCCAGACGGCCTGCCCAGTGTCTTATGCTTGTCCTCCTCCTCAAGTGACCAAATTCCGCGCCTGCGCACTGGTTTCCCGATTACTGGCACAAGCATCAGGGTATCCTGTGCGCAGGCGCGGGCCCGTACAATGATACAAGCGCTGCATCGGAGGGCTGTTCAGAGCGGACTGCCGGATCCTCGGCGCAGGCGCGGGATTTGGCCACTTGAGGTGGAGGAGAAGCAGAAGACACTGGGCGGGCCGTCTGAGTGAAAGGGGGCGTGGACAGTTAGGAAGATGAGCGCGTGGCCTGGGCACCGGCCGTTATGACAAAGCCCCTGGGGCACCTTCAGCTGTGACAGCTGCAATAAAAATGATTTTATGAAGATAGGTAAGCGGTACAGCAATGGGGTAAGAGGCTTTTTAGATGTGAGTGCTGAAAAATGGGGTTTGGGGGTGAAAGACTCCCTTTAATTTTGGGTAGAAATGTCTTCCTGATCAAAATGAGACATCTGAATAACTCCCTGGATCAACGGCCTCTCCAGAAATCTAGTAACTATAACATGTAATACGATTACACTCCAGAAATACATCCAGGTCCCTCCGGAACTCTTAATGAACTCACCATCACCATCTCCTCAGGCAGGGAGCTCCATAGTCTCACTGCTCTTACAGTAAAGAGTCCATAGTCTCACTGCTCTTACAGTATAGAGTCCATAGTCTGACTGCTCTTACAGTATAGAGTCCATAGTCTCACTGCTCTTACAGTATAGAGTCCATAGTCTCACTGCTCTTACAGTAAAGAGTCCATAGTCTCACTGCTCTTACAGTATAGAGTACATAACATAGTCTCACTGCTCTTACAGTATAGAGTCCATAGTCTCACTGCTCTTACAGTATAGAGTCCATAGTCTCACTGCTCTTACTGTAAAGAGTCCATAGTCTGACTGCTCTTACAGTATAGAGTCCATAGTCTCACTGCTCTTACAGTATAGAGTCCATAGTCTCACTGCTCTTACAGTATAGAGTCCATAGTCTCACTGCTCTTACAGTATAGAGTCCATAGTCTCACTGCTCTTACAGTAAAGAGCCCATAGTCTCACTGCTCTTACAGTAGAGTCCATAGTCTCACTGCTCTTACAGTATAGAGTCCATAGTCTCACTGCTCTTACAGTAAAGAGCCCATAGTCTCACTGCTCTTACAGTATAGAGCCCATAGTCTCACTGCTCTTACAGTATAGAGTCCATAGTCTCACTGCTCTTACAGTATAGAGTCCATAGTCTCACTGCTCTTACAGTAAAGAGTACATAGTCTCACTGCTCTTACAGTAGAGTCCATAGTCTCACTGCTCTTACAGTATAGAGTCCATAGTCTCACTGCTCTTACAGTAAAGAGTACATAGTCTCACTGCTCTTACAGTATAGAGTCCATAGTCCCACTGCTCTTACAGTATAGAGTCCATAGTCTCACTGCTCTTACAGTAAAGAGTCCATAGTCTCACTCCTCTTACAGTATAGAGTCCATAGTCTCACTGCTCTTACAGTATAGAGTCCATAGTCTCACTGCTCTTACAGTATAGAGTCCATAGTCTCACTGCTCTTACAGTATAGAGTCCATAGTCTCACTGCTCTTACAGTATAGAGTCCATAGTCTCACTGCTCTTACAGTATAGAGTCCATAGTCTCACTGTTCTTACAGTAAAGAGTCCATAGTCTCACTGCTCTTACAGTATAGAGTCCATAGTCTCACTGCTCTTACAGTAAAGAGTCCATAGTCTCACTGCTCTTACAGTATAGAGTCCATAGTCTCACTGCTCTTACAGTATAGAGTCCATAGTCTCACTGCTCTTACAGTAAAGAGTCCATAGTCTCACTGCTCTTACAGTATAGAGTCCATAGTCTCACTGCTCTTACAGTATAGAGTCCATGGTCTCACTGCTCTTACAGTATAGAGTCCATAGTCTCACTGCTCTTACAGTAAAGAGCCCATAGTCTCACTGCTCTTACAGTAGAGTCCATAGTCTCACTGCTCTTACAGTATAGAGTCCATAGTCTCACTGCTCTTACAGTAAAGAGCCCATAGTCTCACTGCTCTTACAGTATAGAGCCCATAGTCTCACTGCTCTTACAGTATAGAGTCCATAGTCTCACTGCTCTTACAGTATAGAGTCCATAGTCTCACTGCTCTTACAGTATAGAGTCCATAGTCTCACTGCTCTTACAGTAAAGAGTCCATAGTCTCACTGCTCTTACAGTATAGAGTCCATAGTCTCACTGCTCTTACAGTAAAGAGTCCAGAGTCTCACTGCTCTTACAGTATAGAGTCCATAGTCTCACTGCTCTTACAGTATAGAGTCCATAGTCTCACTGCTCTTACAGTAAAGAGCCCATAGTCTCACTGCTCTTACAGTAGAGTCCATAGTCTCACTGCTCTTACAGTATAGAGTCCATAGTCTCACTGCTCTTACAGTATAGAGTCCATGGTCTCACTGCTCTTACAGTATAGAGTCCATAGTCTCACTGCTCTTACAGTAAAGAGCCCATAGTCTCACTGCTCTTACAGTAAAGAGTCCAGAGTCTCACTGCTCTTACAGTATAGAGTCCATAGTCTCACTGCTCTTACAGTATAGAGTCCATAGTCTCACTGCTCTTACAGTAAAGAGCCCATAGTCTCACTGCTCTTACAGTAGAGTCCATAGTCTCACTGCTCTTACAGTATAGAGTCCATAGTCTCACTGCTCTTACAGTATAGAGTCCATAGTCTCACTGCTCTTACAGTATAGAGTCCATAGTCTCACTGCTCTTACAGTAAAGAGCCCATAGTCTCACTGCTCTTACAGTATAGAGTCCAGAGTCTCACTGCTCTTACAGTATAGAGTCCATAGTCTCACTGCTCTTACAGTAAATAGTCCATAGTCTCACTGCTCTTACAGTAAAGAGTCCATAGTCTCACTGCTCTTACAGTAAAGAGTCCATAGTCTCACTGCTCTTACAATAAAGAGTCCATAGTCTCACTGCTCTTACAGTATAGAGTCCATAGTCTCACTGCTCTTACAGTAAGGCTACTTTCACACTTGCGTTGTTGGATTCTTGCAGGCAGTTCTAAAGGATCCGGCTGACAAATGCATTGGAACACCGGATCTGTCTCTTTGGTGTCATCCGGAAAAATGGATCCGGTATTTATTTTTTTCACACTTTTAAAGGTCTGCGCATGCGCAGATTGGGAAGCCGGTTTTCTGGAACACTTGGTACCGGACCCAGCATTAATACATTTCAATGGAAATTAATGCCGGATCTGGCATTCCGGCAAGTGTTCTGGAATTTTAGACAGCGAAAATACCGCAGCATGCTGCAGTATTTTCTCCGTCCAAATACCGTAAGAGTGACTGAACTGAAGACATCATGATGCATTCAGAAAGCATTGGGATTATCCTGATCAGTATCTTTCCGTCCTAGAGCCCCGAGGACGGAACTCTAGGACGGAAAGGAAAAACGCAGATGTGAAAGAGGCCTTACAAGTACATTATTTGTTATGTAGAAATATTACTGCTACCAAAAACACTGATTTATCAGGTTAATGATGCTGGACTGCTATTATTTTGAACACTACAATAGAAAAAAGTGATCAAAAACTGGCGACTCATCCCAGGGCAGTAACCATGATGTTTATTTTTTTAATTGTTTATGTATTTTAATTTTGGGGTAATGGGGGTGGTTTCAATTTTTAAATTCTTAAAATATTTGTAAAACCTTTTTTTCTTCGCGTTAGATTACTTTTCGTATAGACTCCAATGCAGTAGTGTTGGAGTTTATGAGAATTATACTATGTTTCTATGGACCCTTGCCGCGGCGGGGGGGGGGGGGGGAGAGGCGGGAGAGCCGGAACACACCCAGAGGCATGCCCTTCCGGGTTTTTGCGTCTCCAGATGTCGTGGTCACATTTGCCCATGGCATCTGAAGGGTTAAAAGTCCACAAGGGGGTGAGCATACTGCTTAAAGGAGGCAATGTAAAGAAATAAACCACAACAGACCCATACAGGGGATATTCACATTATATCATAATGTGCTGAGGGTGGAGTATAAAAAAAGGAGTACTCACCTCATGGAACACCCACTGCTCCTGTACTGATACTGTCCAGCAATGACATTCCGGCACCATGTGACTGCAGCAGCCAATCACCAGCAGCAGGTCATTACTGCAGCGGTCACACACCCCTCATTGCTGGGACAACAAGCACCAAGCAAAGGGTGATCGTGCAATGGTATGGGAAAGGAAGCGGATCTGCAAGGTAAGTGCCTCTTTTTTTTCCAGTTCAGTCAGCATCCTCAGCACATTAGAATATATATTTTTTGAGTGAAATACCACTTTAAATATCCTGTTTCTTCTGCAGTCTCTGTCAATCCTGCAGCGATGATGTCATCGCGATCGCTGTTCCCAGTCACTGCGCCCGCTCCATGCAATGAAAAGCAATTCACGAATCTAATTTCTTGACGAAGTTCAGCCAAGCTACTGAATCAAATTTTTCAAAATTCCCGTGGCACTAGTGGGAATGCTTGAATATACAGTGTGTGACCACTGAGGCCAGTGACTGGCTGCAGCGTTAGGATAAATGATATTGCGACGTCATTGCTGTGGGATTTAACAGGTAATGGTAACGCCTGCTAGGCAGCAACTTTATGAATATGTTGGACAACTTTTTAATGCCTTAGTAAGTGTGCAGATATACGTGGCCAGCTGTATTGTCGGCTTTAGGCCTCAGAAATACGGCTTTAACCAGACATTTAGAAGACTGAAGGCTCTGGCCCTTGCAATTCTCTTCCACAGTCAGCTCTGTGTGAGGCGGATTTGTGTCCATTCGCAGCAGGACCTGATCTACAGCAAGCCAAGACAATGTGGAATAAGAGATGACATCTGCTGATACAAATGCCACTAAAGAAAGCTTGTTTTCTTTGTGTCTAGCACTGGAGTTTTAAATCTTAAAGGGAAATCCGAGCAGAGAAAATCTAATCTCACCATTTTTGAGC
The DNA here is from genome assembly GCA_033119425.1 of Bufotes viridis. Lineage (NCBI taxonomy): Eukaryota > Metazoa > Chordata > Amphibia > Anura > Bufonidae > Bufotes > Bufotes viridis. The sequence continues at coordinate 104,983,493 of CM065598.1, forward strand.
ATGAATGTCTGTGACTGTAGCCATAGAAATTCAAGAGCTGTCGGCTGAACAATAGTTTGGCTGGTGGCTCTCTCCTGACTCCCCCCCGTACACAATGGATTCCGCTAAGAATGTATGTGTTAACGGGATGAGAGTGGGCGACGGCCACTTCTACTGAGAGAACAAAAGGATCCCCCCTGACATCATCCTGTGGGTTAGGGTCGTGAGCTCCCCACAAACATTAGACTGTCAGAGAAACCTGCCGCTCTGAGCCAATAACACACTAATGTGTATGGGCGCCTTAAGACGCGGGAAACGCACTGAACCCTCAGATCTAAAGAGGGCACACAATAGGTCAGCTCATTGTACACAAACTGTACCAACTTTAATACAAAAATAATACATGCTCCCCAAAAAAGAAGCAATGAATATAAGTCCATGTCCTATTCTCGGTGTACCCCCAATAATTCAGCTGTGAGATTATTAATATGAGGGTCTGTTCACCCTGGCAGACGTAGAGGACTCGGCACGAGGGGTGACAGGCAGACTCTGAGGGTGTAACTTTTATTTCATACTATGATCTTGGATTTTCATCCCGGTTCCATTGCATGTAATGATGCAGTCTCAAAGTATTCAGTGTTCTCCACAATAAATTATTTGATTTTCTGAATGAGGCTGAAGGAATTAAGCAACATCACTCCTCAACAGTATCTTACGTCAGAAGTGATTGTGCAAGTGCTGGGAATGGTGCGGTTATGAGCTTGGCTTTCCATGGCATCTACACCCAACTAAAAGAGCAGCAGCCCCCTAGATGAGGAGGGATTTACCCGAGTACAGACAGATGTTCTCCATGTTGATGCAGATATTGACTGCCTCTCCTCTGTGTAGCTCTCACCTCTCTGCTGATATTACAATGGCCTGAGCAAATGGTAAAAAAGCAGAAATACAAATCACAAAAGAGACTCCCTGTGGAGAAACAGAACGGAAAGTGCAATTTGGTTCGAAGTTTAGTAAAATTAAAATTCGCAATGAATCCGAATTTCCTTGCGCTTCATGGTAACAAACCAGCTGTGTCAGCTGCATGTGTTACAAAGTGAAAAGTAATAAGCCTGGGAAAGCTATATCACCCATAATGCCATGCAGCCAGCCAACCCACAGGTAGCCATCCCCTGTAATGTCACAGCCCTTCAAAACCCTCATCCCGGGTCTCCGCCTTTGTCCTGTGAGCTGAGCATAGGAAGAGACGTGGCAGGCGCTTATGCACTAGGGACAGTGTTGCTGCAAAGTGTTTTAAAAAAGAATATTGGAGGGGGAGACTGCAGGGAGAGTGCATCGCTCGCTGTGTGCATCAAGTTTTAGTGCACTGAAATTCAGGGTTAATCCATTATTTTAGTGATACACTTACTGTACCTCAGTATTAAGGGCAGGTGTAATATATCACCGTGTGCATCATGTTCTAGTGCACTGACATTCAGAGTTAATCCATTGTTTCAGTGAGACAGTTACTGTACACTATGGCCAACAGACAGTTGTCTGGGAATCCAAAAGAACGGGCAGGAGCAAAAATGTTGCTGTAGCCGGCACAAGTAGCAATAGAAGGGTTGGTGGCAGCAGCAGCCGCAGCAACAGACCACAACTACCACTGTCATCCAGCAGTTGTGTTTTGACCGGAATGGTTGACTCGCTCTTCAACATCATCTCCTGTGACAACAGATCCACACAGCCAGCAATCGATGAGTTCCTCTGACAACACGCTTAGTTGGCATAGCCCAGGAACTGCATCTATGCCCTCACCTGTCCTGAACCTGGCTCTTGCTGCTCCTTCTGCTAGCCAAGTAATGACAGCCGCTGGCTCTGCTCCGCTTTTCAGCAACGATGAGCTATGTGAGGACAGTCAGCAGTTACAGACCAGCCCAGACTTGGAGGAGAGGTCCACTGCGCACTTCTTTCGGTGCGAACCTACCAATGATGGCAGTCCAGTGGGAGCACATGTCGCGAGAGGTCAGGGACACAGCCATGAGAGTGGTGAGGATGACACAAGTGACAACTAAATATTTGTAGATGACGATGTAGCCAATGGCACATGGGAGCCGGATGAAGAGGAGTCATCATGATCATCAGGGTGGCAGCCGTGAAAGATCTGGAGCCCAACGCAGGAGGATTACACTGTTTGCTCCTCGGCAGACTACCTGTGAGAAATACACTAGTAGTGGACGGGTTCAAAAAAGAAGTGGCAGACATCACACAGTGGTGGAGGGAAAATACCATACTCGGCAGTGTGGCCATTATAAACCATTTTCAATGTAGTCTATTGCTCCTGATGCTCCTTCAACTCCTCATCACTTGTTTCGACATCAATCGATTTTTGCAATTGTAATATACGAATCGACTTTGGATGTTTCCATCGAAGTTGATTTGCTCATCCCTAGTAATGATAACGCCCCCGTTGCTCTTAGAGGCTCATTTGCATATATTAACCATCATGCAGCCCTGATTCCTCTCTCAGAAGGAGGCAAACTACTGTGGGACAGAGACAGAGGCCAGGAGCAAGATGGACTTTCCACAGGCTTCAGAGATGCCATCCTTCCCTGACATTTGCAGGGCCTTCTAGCTCAGTGGTTTGGGGAAGGAGACTCTTTTCCTTTTTGAGAGATCCTGCAATGGATTGTATCATTTGTGAACATTTTTGTGAGCCATGCTGCACTTAGTTTTGTACCACTTGATTAAAAAAAATGGGTTTCAATGTAAAAAACAACAAAAAAACTTTGATGCATAGGCAGGCCCCACCTTCTAATAGGGCAAATGGACAGGGGTTGTCATGATTGCTTAGGCCTGGTGGTATGATCCCTTTAAATTACAAGAATCCTGATGTTGCGCTGACTGTTCAAAATGTATTACCCCAAAAAATCTATCAGTTAGTGAAATATACCCTCCAGGTCTGTCATAAGATGTAACATCAATGAGGCAGATTTACTAATTCCATCTAAAATGTGGACCGCGTACATGTAGACCCTGAGCAATAATAGTTTTTCTTCTAGAAGTTTCCATTGTGCAGGATATTCCGGGTTCTGCTTTATAATGCAAGTACATATTAAATGGTAAAACACTCGGTAACACTGACATGGAAAAGGACCTAGGAATTTTAATAAACAGCAAATTAAGCTGCAAAAACCAGTGTCAGGCAGCTGCTGCCAAGGCCAATAAGATAATGGGTTGGATCAGAAGGGGCATAGACGCCCGTGATGAAAATATAGTCCTACCACTTTACAAATCACTAGTCAGACCACACATGGAGGACTGTGTACAGTTCTGGGCTCCTGTGAACAAGGCAGACATAGCAGAGCTGGAGAGGGTTCAGAGGAGGGCAACTAAAGTAATAACTGGACTGAGGGATCTACAGGACCCTGAAAGGTTATCAAAATTAGGGTTATTCACTTTAGAAAAAAGACGACTGAGGGGAGATCTAATAACTATGTATAAATATATCAGGGGTCAGTACAGAGATCACTCCCATCATCTATTTATCCCCAGGACTGTGAGGAGGGGACATCCTCTGCGTCTGGAGGAAAGAAGGTTTGTACACAGACATAGAAAAGGATTCTTCACTGTAAGAGCAGTAAGACTATGGGATTCTCTGCCTGAGGAGGTGGTGATGGTGAGTACAATAAAGGAATTCAAGAGGGGCCTGGATGTATTTCTGGAGTGTAATAATATTACCGGCTACAGCTACTAGAGAGGGGTCGCTGATCCAGGGAGTTATTCTGATGCCTGATTGGAGTCGGGAAGGAATTTTTTTCCCCTTAAGTGAGGAAAATTGGCTTCTGCCTCACAGGGGTTTTTTGCCTTCCTCTGGATCAACTTGTAGGAAAACAGGTCGAACTGGATGCACAAATGTCTTTTTTCGGTCTTATATACTATGTTACTAGCTGTGTGGATGGTGGAGCACAGGGAAGCTTTAGACGACTCTTTGTCGGGACGATGAGCTCACCATGGACCTGTGGACGATGTTGACTTTACGGATATTTAACCTGGAGTTAATAAAATGTCGTTTAGTGAAATAGGACCAGCTTAAGTTCCTGTGGAACATGTATAAAGCTTCACATTTGGGAGACAGAAGCCAGGAAAAACCCACAGGAGGTGGTGAGAACGTGGCTTCAATTTAAGGAAAGTGATATGAGCAGTTTCCCAGACATTAGTAAAAATGTCTCAGTCAGCTGATTCCTTGTGTTTGGAAATAAAATCTCACATGACGTGCCGGGGACGGAGGGACACAAGCCAGTAGCGCCACAATTATATGGTTACTCAGAGGGGGCCACCATTCTGTGCAGAAGTCATAAGCGCGCAGCCCAGCGATATGAACAGATCTATCAACATAACCAAGGTACAGGGTTAGTCCTGGGGCGACGAGTGCTGTGACCACTAACGTGGTTGTCACTACGCTGAATACTTATGCAAATAGCACAGCATAATCTAAAACCTGAAGTGGATTACTGTGGAGTGTTCCATAAAGCCAGGTCCATTGCATATACAGCAAATGTGCCCTCTTGCATATGTGTGCAGTAAATCCGCAATGAAATATTAGCCAATCTCATCCACACGCTGCTGAAAAAAGAAAATCTGCATGTGAACTGATCTGTGCTGCAGATTTTCAATCAGAAACATGTCCATTTATTCTGCGGATTTCCACTGGGAATTTCACCTTTTGTAATGCGCAGACTGAAATCGGTAAGGCATGCAGATTCTGCCACAGAATGTGTTACAGATTTTGTCTCTGCAAATGACGTCCCATGTGGACGTATCCAAAGTGAAACACCGGACACTGAGGTCGGATATCACTAAGATGAGATAAAGATTCTAGTTTATGACACAGGGTGAAGCGGCAGTGACAGGATGAAACCAGGAAGGGATTGCTTTTTTCCTTTGGAAGTTGTGTCTTCTCCCATAATCTATAGCAGGCATCCTCAAACTGCGGCCCTCCAGCTGTTGTAAAACTACAACTCCCACAATACCCTGCTGTAGGCTGATAACCTGTAGGCTGTTCAGGCATGCTGGGAGTTGTAGTTTTGCAACAGCTGGAGGGCTGCAGTTTGAGGATGCCTGACCTATAGGAAAACCTCCAAATATTCTAAGGATCTACTTCAGAGAAGAGTCCACATGGTCATTACAATGGCCTCTGATAACTGGAATGGTGCTCGTTCTGAATTCTGACACCAACAAAATGGGTCATTATTGTTTTCTACAGGCAACCACTTCTTCCATTACCACCTCCAAGAAACATGGCTGGTACGTCTGCTGCTGTGCCAAACGTCTCTGAGAAGGCAGAAACAGAAATGAGTAAAGTGTGACAGATCTCACTGCTGATGCCTTCTATGGTGCCCCAAGACAATCATATGAAGCCACATTCACACGTCAGTGATTGTGAGCCACAACCAGGACTGGAGCCTCCGCAGACATAAGGAATAAGGGAAAGATCTGCTCCTGTTCTGTGTTTAGAGCCGCTCCTGGTTTTGGCTCAAAATGACAGATGGAAATCACTGACCGAACACTGACGTGTGAATGAGGCATACGGGTATCAGGGTAAGGTGCTCTGAATAGCAGGAGCTCCTGGAAATTGTGCACAAGTTGGTGACTTTGTGTAGAGAAGATTACAGATACCATAAAGAACAATACACAGAAACGCCTTAAAAGGTTCATCTAAGGCCTCATGCATATTTTCTTTCTTTCCGTGTCTATTCCGTTTTTTGCGGACCGTACGCGGAACCATTCACTTCAATGGATCCGCAAAAAAAACAAAAGTTACTCTGTGTGCATTCCGTTTCCATATGTCCGTATTTACGTTCCGCAAAAAAAATTAAACCTGTCCTATTATTGTCCACATTACAGACAAGGATAGTTCTGTTCTAGAGGCCACCTGTTCCGTTCTTCAAAGTACAGAATACACATGTATTTTTTCTGGATCTGTTTTTTGCGGACGCAAAATATATACATTCGCGTGCATGAGGCTTAAGAATGAGAAAATAATGAACTTGATGGGAGCCAGACGAAATTCAACCCTGAATCGGTGGAACCAACGTGTTAGCTTCTGCTCATCTTTTTACTTGATGCCCTTTCATGTTCCTGAAGCTTTATGCCATCGATATGACGGGCTGAATTCTTTTAATCACGACATTAAGGGAGGGCGGATCCCAGCTTTTTAGCATCTTGACATTTTGAGGAATGTAAAAAATGTGAATGAAAGGCGTTCGTTCTGTTTATTCGCTCTTTTAATGGTTTATAAGAGTAAAGGTCCCAGAGATGGTAATCCCATTGTCTGTAATTTAATTATTAATCGTCTTCCATGAGAAAAATGAATCCAAAATTCTTTGTTTTAAAGAGGAAAAAACCTCCCCAGCCCCTAATGAAACCCGCGCACAAGCTACGTCCAACTCAAAGAGAACCTAAGACCTGAAATTATTTTCCCTTTGATGGAAAATGATAAAATCATAGAGCGCTCCGCTGCGTTAGACCGCGGGTGGAGGCCAGAGGTATCATCTATGTGGTGAACGGTGTCATAATCCGCGAGAGTCTGTGTGCCGCACAATTATATGTGCCATGTGAACGGCTGCAATCAATTCCATATACAGAGACGTGTATTCCTATACAAACAGACATGCATAGCGTTAATAAAGCTTGGATGAGGTGGTAATAAAAGCAAACACAGATGCAGCAGCACCCACGGGGTCTATGTGACGTTTTACATTGCGCTCCTGATCTACGAGCATATTAATGGAAAAAATAATAAAAATATTACGTCAGGATTTATCAAACCGGCAGGGTTCTGCTGCATCTTGGCGTTTGGTTGCTTTGCCTGCACCAAAATCTTGCACAATAGTTTCACTTCTTAGATGTCCTTTGTGTCCGAGTGCTGATTGACATTAGGCAAGTCGATCAATCATGGATCAATAGTTAACGTGATCGCTCGTCTTCTGCTCTTCTCTCTATCCAGCATGCCCCCTGATATGTGGAGAGATGCGCTGCCGACAAGTGATCGCTTTTTTGATTGCACAAACTATGTATATTTGCTTGTTTTTCGTCTGGTTGTTGCCCCTTTTTATATAGAATGATCGGGATTGAGAATTCAAATAAACGCTTGTTCAGCCAAGCACCGGCATGTGTAGAGGGCCCCAACTATGCTGCTCATGATAGAAACTAAATGGCCGCTGCTTGGCCCAGTCAGATACTGGTCAACCTATATTGAGATGACTGGGACTTGTAATGACCTTTCTCATACAGAAAAAAGTCTTAAAGACTAAGTGTGCCCTGAAAACGCAGACAGACTCCCTCCTTTCTTCTCCGGATACATAACCACAGGTCCCGGTCAATCAGTGCAGACATATAAATGTCGGACCGTTATTCATAATAACAGGGGAATTCATTGTGAAACAGAGGAACAATACGATCACAATTTGACCTCATCTTCTTGGCTGACTGTAATCCTGCCTGTGATTCAGCTCACTGCACTCAATATCGAGTGGAGGAGTTGTTCACCTTTATTATTTTTTTACAGACGCTACGGCATGGCCTGACCAGTGACGACGATCATACTGGTTTCTGGCTCCAACATAACATGTACTGCATGTATGAGGCCTGTGACTGGCTGCAGTAGTCAAGATCTGGAGAGCCGGAACCCAGAGGTGGGGATCAGGTAAGTATGATCACTACTGAGGGTCTGGCCACGGTGTGAGCTCTGTGAGAAACATCATAATGGTGACCAATCCTTTTAAAAAACATAAATGACCCAAAAGAAGATCCTATATCAGGAATCAGCAGCCTCCGGCACTTCAGCTATTCTGAACAACAAATCCCAGTTCCTCCTTTCACTTCCATGGGAGTTACAAGAACACCCGAGTAAGTTTGCACGCTGGGAATTGTGGTTTCACAGCAGCTGGACTGCCGGAGGTTGCTGATCGCTGTCCTATATGATACTACCCTTGGCCAGAACCAATGTCAGTTGATGCCATATAGTTACACACAATCTGCAGCCTCATACTGATATAGAAGTCTACATCCTGCCTGCTGACAGAGGCAGCAGCATAGACAGGACCAGATATATGAGGGCCACGGATGTGTCTCACATATACGATCCATAGAGAAGACTTCATGGAAGACAGATTGCCACCCCCTCCCATAAAGAGGACCCCGACACCAGTGCCCAGCAACACAATGCATGCAGTATAGATACACACCAATGAGGGCTTCATTTTAACGAAAAATATCATTCTGGCAGGTTATTACTTTTGCCTCAGACCCACCAGAAGGTACAGAGCCAGATATGGGCTGATTTGTGGCCAATGGATGGCTCAGGTTTATCTATGTATAAAGCACAAGATGAAGGAGAGACAAGATCAGTCGCTGCTCCGCGTCCTGTAACAAAGAAGACTGTCAGATGGGACCCAGATGTTGCTTCAGAAGTTTCCAGTTGTTACATTCTTGTACCTTGGATGGTCGTATGTGCATGTAATATGTATGAGTGCGGTTTATTGGTCCTTATTCAGACACGCGGAGACTGCAGCACCGGGCCGTCAGGGAGCAGGTAAGTATGAATCTGTATAAATCACGCCAACCACAGTTATTCCCACAGGACCCTGTAAAGGCTGGATGTGAGGAGGATAAACAGCAGCTTTTGACACTGATTAGCCAAAAAGTCTTTCCACCTTAAGGAAATGTTTGTAAACTCAGATTCATATGAGCAACCAGCCATTTCTGCAGAATGTTAGAGTCAATTCACACTGCATTTTGCAGTGTCCCTCAGAGGTATATATTGGGAGGATATATACCTCCAATGGATCCCTCCGTATAGCCATACAGAGGGATCCCTTGCTGATCACCAACCATTGATAAAATATATAGATATAGATGCTTCTATGTAGAATTCAATACAGTTACAAATACGCACACTGACATATGCCCTCCCTGCAGAGCTCAAAAGGGCAGAAGACCAATTACTACAAGCAGAGTCAATGTCCGATCAAGTGCGGAGTGAGATTCCCCAAAATGTGTCAGCTTCTTCTCTATTTTCCATCTGCAAAATGGATTTCATGTAAATTAGAGTGCTGGTTCATATTCCCATTATAAGAGAGGTGGTCACCCACTCACAAAGAGACACCCCTTCCGGGTCATGCCTAGGGGTGTGCACCCACCCCAGATGACCATTATTAGATGCGTACATTGTATTCACAGACGAGTGCAGCATATTCAATCAATAACAGACTGGATTTATCCCAGATGTAGCAGAGAATAGAAATGACTGGGGAGAATTCCACCTTGGTCAGTCCTGCATACTTCTCACAGCCATATTATTAAGGATATACTGTATCGGGGATCTTAAGATTTCTTCTTTAATATTGTTCTATACCTAAGATGCTTGGGCTCAGGCCAAGAGACACACGGGCTGAGCAGGGATACAAGATAATGTTTCCCGGAGTCTGGAGCACTCGGGTCGTCTAACCTGCAGGATGGAAGGAGAGTTCAGATCTTAATCCTGGGTTTATTGCTCTCCTTTATCAGATTTCTGCACCAATATCTGCGTACACACTGATAACATATGAATCCAATAATGAGGAAAATCTCACTTCTTAGCACATGGCACGCGCAACATACAATACAGACAAAAAGTTTGGGATATTTGGCTTTCGGGTGAAATTTATGGAAAACGTAAGAAGTTCCGGCTCCAGTGATATTATATCATGACAGTCGGGCATTACATAGAAGCAGTAATGGTGATTTCCTCATCTCAGAAGCCGACCCAGTGCTGGGTATACCACCACAAAATGTCAGCATCTCACCGACCCCAGTGCTGGGTATACCACCACAAAATGTCAGCATCTCACCGACCCCAGTGCTGGGTATACCGCCACAAAATGTCAGCATCTCACCGACCCCAGTGCTGGGTATACCGCCACAAAATGTCAGCTTCTCACCGACCCCAGTGCTGGGTATACCGCCACAAAATGTCAGCGTCTCACCGACCCCAGTGCTGGGTATACCACCACAAAATGTCAACATCTCACCGACCCCAGTGCTGGGTATACCACCACAAAATGTCAGCGTCCCAGGAACTTGTCCTGTGGTCCTGAGCATCAATTCCAGTTTGATAACGCTGATCACAAGACGCCTTATTGTCTGCTGAGGCATAGCATCCCAGTCTTCTTGAAGGGAGGCCCTCAGGTCATTGAGGTTCTGAGGTACAGAGTTTCCAGCCTCTACACAGAGACTCAGCTGATCCCATAGGTTTTCAATAGGATTCAGATCTGGAGGAAGTGCAGCCGCTCCATGTGAGGTCCCCCAGTCTCCAGCAGCCGCTCCATGTGAGGGCCCCCAGTCTCCAGCAGCCGCTCCATGTGAGGGCCCCCAGTCTCCAGCAGCCGCTCCATGTGAGGTCCCCCAGTCTCCAGCAGCCGCTCCATGTGAGGTCCCCCAGTCTCCAGCAGCCGCTCCATGTGAGGTCCCCCATTCTCCACCAGCCGCTCCATGTGAGGTCCCCCAGTCTCCAGCAGCCGTTCCATGTGAGGTCCCCCAGTCTCCAGCAGCCGTTCCCTAATGATGTGACCTCGATGAGCTGGAGCATTGTCCTCCATGAAGATGACATTAGGCCGCTGCTGTTCCTGCAGAGGCACAATGACCGGATTGCTGATGTTCTTCAGGTAGTCTGGGCTGTCACTGGACCATTCACAGTGTACGGCAGTTCTGTACTGACGAGACACACCGGCCCACACTGTAACACTACCACCACCAAAGGCTCGTCTGGTGACCACAGTGGCTGATGCAGAGCGCTCTCCGTGACGTCTCCATCATCGCTGGCGGCCATCATTTCTGCTCAGCGTGAATCAGTGAACAGCACTGAGGCCCACCGGCCCCTCGTCCATGGTAGATACTCCCTGGCCCATGCAAGACGATGCCGCCTGTGCCTGGTGGGTCGGTCACGTAACCTGCAGGTCCTCTAGCACGCAGACCTGACATAACGCTTGGGTGCCTCTCATCTCCCTTACACGTGCCTGGAGTTTGGCATTCATCATCCGGTTCCGCAGGGCATTGTTCACAATTAAGTGGTCATCAGTGTGGGATGTGGCCAGAGGACGTCCACTTCTCTGCCATTCTGTGACTCTTCCAGTCTGAAACTCTGTGACACTCTAATCTCAGTGGTCACTTCCGTCTGAGAACATCCTGCTTGAAGCCTCACAATGGTGAGGTACTGTTCATCAATTATTAGGCGTCGACTTGGTCTCATGATGTCAGAATGTGAGCAGCATGATGAGGAGGACTGTTTAATACCAATTCTTATTGAACCAGGAAATGTACTGGGCAATTCATGGATCAAACACCTGTTGGGAATTTTGCTGTTAAGCTTCTTGTTAGAGAACAGCAAGTTGTGCAAAAAGTCCTGAAACACTGAACAGTTGAACATGTGCATTCAGAAGTTTAGAGAAGGTCACATTTCCATTCTGTAAAGGTTAGAGGGCATTTTAGGTTCATCCTGAGATGAGGGGAGAAAAAGTGAAGATACCTGTAATTGGTTGCACTCTGCCTAGAGTCCTACATGCTAAAGCTAAATCTGTAGGGTTAATGAAAGGAAAGACTGGGAAATAGACGTTCACTAATACAGCAAGGTACGTAATAATATGGATGTGTATAAGCAGAGATACAATATGGCACTGAGATCTATATACGGTCTACAGATCAGACCTGTAGATTACAGCGTGCAGGATCTATATGCAAGGTAAAGGTCTAGTACTACTGTGTAATCGGCATCAGAAGTAATCATACCTGTTATACTTGTAACATCTGGGGCATATGACCCACAAAGATTAGAATCATGGTGGTGATGTCACCCCCTATAACTACAGCACCTTGCCTATGACATCACCCACTACATTTGTTTGTGCACATCATTTCCAGCACTGACCATAATATCGGCTGAACACTCAGTAATCTTTCCCGAATCCCCTTCCTCTTGTAAACATGTATGCATAGCTTGGCCAAGCGTGCATGTTTTCACAATAGTGAAAAGGGAGTAAATCTCTGCTGGAAAACTCTGATTTTGTCCCCAAGAACAAAAGTATCAGGCATAATGAAATACTGATCTGCCTAAGGATGGGGGTGTTATACTATATACTGTGTGGGGATGAGGGTGTTATACTATATACTGTGTGGGGATGGGGGTGTTATAATATATACTGTGTGGGGATGGGGGTGTTATACTATATATTGTGTGGGGCTGGGGGTGTTCTACTATATACTGTGTGGGGATGGGGGTGTTATTCTATATACTGTGTGGGCTGGGGGTGTTATACTATATACTGTGTGGGGATGGGGATGTTATACTATATACTGTGTGGGGCTGGGGGTGTTATACTATATGCTGTGTGGGGCTGGGGGTGTTATACTATATACTGTGTGGGGCTGGGGGTGTTATACTATATACTGTGTGAGGCTGGGGGTGTTATACTATATACTGTGTGGGGCTGGGGGTGTTATACTATATACTGTGTGGGGATGGGGGTGTTATACTATATACTGTGTGGGGATGGGGTGTTATACTATATACTGTGTGGGGATGGGGGTGTTATACTATATACTGTGTGGGGATGGGGGTGTTATACTATATACTGTGTGGGATGGGGGTGTTATACTATATACTGTGTGGGGATGTTATACTATATACTGTGTGGGGATGGGGGTGTTATACTATATACTGTGTGGGGATGAGGGTGTTATACTATATACTGTGTGGGGATGTTATACTATATACTGTGTGGGGATGTTATACTATATACTGTGTGGGGCTGGGGGTGTTGTACTATATAATGTGTGGGGATGGGGGTGTTATACTATATACTGTGTGGGGATGGGGTGTTATACTATATACTGTGTGGGATGAGGGTGTTATACTAGATACTGTGTGGGGATGAGGGTGTTATACTATATACTGTGTGGGGATGGGGGTGTTATACTATATACTGTGTGGGGATGGGGGTGTTATACTATATACTGTGTGGGATGGGGTGTTATACTATATACTGTGTGGGGATGGGGGTGTTATACTATATACTGTGTGAGGATGAGGGTGTTATACTATATACTGTGTGGGGATGAGGGTGTTATACTATATACTGTGTGGGGATGGGGGTGTTATACTATATACTGTATGGGGATGGGGTGTTATACTATATACTGTGTGGGGATAGGGGTGTTATACTATATACTGTGTGGGGATGAGGGTGTTATACTATATACTGTGTGGGGATGTTATACTATATACTGTGTGGGATGGGGGTGTTATACTATATACTGTGTGGGGATGTTATACTATATACTGTGTGGGGATGGGGGTGTTATACTATATACTGTGTGGGGATGAGGGTGTTATACTATATACTGTGTGGGGATGTTATACTATATACTGTGTGGGGATGGGGATGTTATACTATATACTGTGTGGGGATGGGGATGTTATACTATATACTGTGTGGGGATGTTATACTATATATTGTGTGGGGATGGGGATGTTATACTATATACTGTGTGGGGATGGGGATGTTATACTATATACTGTGTGGGGATGAGGGTGTTATACTATATACTGTGTGGGGATGTTATACTATATACTGTGTGGGGATGGGGGTGTTATACTATATACTGTGTGGGGATGGGGGTGTTATACTATATGCTGTGTGGGGATGGGGGTGTTATACTATATACTGTGTGGGGATGGGGGTGTTATACTATATACTGTGTGGGAATGAGGGTGTTATACTATATACTGTGTGGGGCTGGCGGTGTTATACTATATACTGTGTGGGATAGGGGTGTTATACTATATACTGTGTGGGGATGGGGGTGTTATACTACATACTGTGTGGGGATGGGAGTGTTATACTATATACTGTGTGGGAATGGGGGTGTTATACTATATACTGTGTGGGGCTGGCGGTGTTATACTATATACTGTGTGGGATGGGGGTGTTATACTACATACTGTGTGGGGATGGGGGTGTTATACTATATACTGTGTGGGGCTGGGGGTGTTATACTACATACTGTGTGGGGATGGGGGTGTTATACTATATACTGTGTGGGGATGGGGGTGTTATACTATATACTGTGTGGGGATGTTATACTATATACTGTGTGGGGATGGGGTGTTATACTATATACTGTGTGGGGATGGGGGTGTTATACTATATGCTGTGTGGGGATGGGGGTGTTATACTATATACTGTGTGGGAATGGGGGTGTTATACTATATACTGTGTGGGGCTGGCGGTGTTATACTATATACTGTGTGGGATGGGGGTGTTATACTATATACTGTGTGGGGATGGGGGTGTTATACTACATACTGTGTGGGGATGGGAGTGTTATACTATATACTGTGTGGGAATGGGGGTGTTATACTATATACTGTGTGGGGCTGGCGGTGTTATACTATATACTGTGTGGGATGGGGGTGTTATACTACATACTGTGTGGGATGGGGGTGTTATACTATATACTGTGTGGGGATAGGGGTGTTATACTACATACTGTGTGGGGATGGGGGTGTTATACTATATACTGTGTGGGGATGGGGGTGTTATACTATATACTGTGTGGGGATGTTATACTATATACTGTGTGGGGATGGGGGTGTTATACTATATACTGTGTGGGGATGGGGTGTTATACTATATACTGTGTGGGGATGGGGATGTTATACTGTATACTGTGTGGGGATGGGGGTGTTATACTATATACTGTGTGGGGATGAGGGTGTTATACTATATACTGTGTGGGGATGGGGGTGTTATACTATATACTGTGTGGGGATGGGGATGTTATACTGTATACTGTGTGGGGATGGGGGTGTTATACTATATGCTGTGTGGGGATGGGGGTGTTATACTATATACTGTGTGGGGATGGGGGTGTTATACTATATACTGTGTGGGAATGGGGGTGTTATACTATATACTGTGTGGGGCTGGCGGTGTTATACTATATACTGTGTGGGATGGGGGTGTTATACTATATACTGTGTGGGGAGGGGGGTGTTATACTACATACTGTGTGGGGCTGGGGGTGTTATACTATATACTGTGTGGGGATGAGGGTGTTATACTATATACTGTGTGGGGATGGGAGTGTTATACTATATACTGTGTGGGGATGGGGATGTTATACTATATACTGTGTGGGGATGGGGGTGTATACTATATACTGTGTGGGGATGGGGATGTTATACTATATACTGTGTGGGGCTGGCGGTGTTATACTATATACTGTGTGGGGATGAGGGTGTTATACTATATACTGTGTGGGGATGGGGGTGTTATACTATATACTGTGTGGGGCTGGGGGTTTTATACTATATACTGTGTGGGGATGAGGGTGTTATACTATATACTGGGTGGGGATGAGGGTGTTATACTATATACTGTGTGGGGCTGGGGGTTTTATACTATATACTGTGTGGGGATGAGGGTGTTATACTATATACTGGGTGGGGATGAGGGTGTTATACTATATACTGTGTGGGGCTGGGGGTTTTATACTATATACTGTGTGGAGATGAGGGTGTTATACTATATACGGTGTGGGGATGGGGGTGTTATACTATATACTGTGTGGGGATGGGGGTGTTATACTATATACTGTGTGGGGCTGGGGGTTTTATACTATATACTGTGTGGGGATGGGGGTGTTATACTATATACTGTGTGGGGATGAGGGTGTTATACTATATACTGTGTGGGGATGGGGGTGTTATACTATATACTGTGTGGGGATGGGGGTGTTATAATATATACTGTGTGGGGATGAGGGTGTTATACTATATACTGTGTGGGGATGGGGGTGTTATACTATATACTGTGTGGGGATGGGGATGTTATACTGTATACTGTGTGGGGATGGGGGTGTTATACTATATACTGTGTGGGGCTGGGGGTTTTATACTATATACTGTGTGGGGATGGGGGTGTTATACTATATACTGTGTGGGGATGAGGGTGTTATACTATATACTGTGTGGGGATGGGGGTGTTATACTATATACTGTGTGGGGATGGGGGTGTTATACTATATACTGTGTGGGGATGAGGGTGTTATACTATATACTGTGTGGGGATGGGGGTGTTATACTACATACTGTGTGGGGATGAGGGTGTTATACTATATACTGGGTGGGGATGAGGGTGTTATACTATATACTGTGTGGGGTAAGGGGTGTTATACTATATACTGTGTGGAGATGAGGGTGTTATACTATATACGGTGTGGGGATGGGGGTGTTATACTATATACTGTGTGGGGCTGGGGGTTTTATACTATATACTGTGTGGGGATGGGGTGTTATACTATATACTGTGTGGGGATGAGGGTGTTATACTATATACTGTGTGGGGATGGGGGTGTTATACTATATACTGTGTGGGGATGAGGGTGTTATACTATATACTGTGTGTGGCTGGGGGTGTTATACTACATACTGTGTGGGATGGGGGTGTTATACTATATACTGTGTGGGGATGAGGGTGTTATACTATATACTGTGTGGGGATGTTATACTATATACTGTGTGGGGATGGGGGTGTTATACTATATACTGTGTGGGATGGGGGTGTTATACTATATACTGTGTGGGGCTGGGGTTTTTATACTATATACTGTGTGGGGATGGGGGTGTTATACTATATACTGTGTGGGGATGAGGGTGTTATACGATATACTGTGTGGGGATGAGGGTGTTATGATATATACTGTGTGGGGATGGGGGTATTATACTATGTACTGTGTGGGGCTGGGGTTTTTATACTATATACTGTGTGGGGATGAGGGTGTTATACTATATACTGGGTGGGGATGAGGGTGTTATACTATATACTGTGTGGGGTAAGGGGTGTTATACTATATACTGTGTGGAGATGAGGGTGTTATACTATATACTGTGTGGGGATGGGGGTGTTATACTATATACTGTGTGGGGATGGGGGTGTTATACTATATACTGTGTGGGGATGAGGGTGTTATACTATATACTGTGTGGGGATGGGGGTGTTATACTACATACTGTGTGGGGATGAGGGTGTTATACTATATACTGGGTGGGGATGAGGGTGTTATACTATATACTGTGTGGGGTAAGGGGTGTTATACTATATACTGTGTGGAGATGAGGGTGTTATACTATATACGGTGTGGGGATGGGGGTGTTATACTATATACTGTGTGGGGCTGGGGGTTTTATACTATATACTGTGTGGGGATGGGGGTGTTATACTATATACTGTGTGGGGATGAGGGTGTTATACTATATACTGTGTGGGGATGGGGGTGTTATACTATATACTGTGTGGGGATGAGGGTGTTATACTATATACTGTGTGTGGCTGGGGGTGTTATACTATATACTGTGTGGGGATGAGGGTGTTATACTATATACTGTGTGGGGATGTTATACTATATACTGTGTGGGGATGGGGGTGTTATACTATATACTGTGTGGGGATGGGGGTGTTATACTATATACTGTGTGGGGATGGGGGTGTTATACTATATACTGGGTGGGGATGAGGGTGTTATACTATATACTGTGTGGGGATGAGGGTGTTATACTATATACTGTGTGGGGATGGGGGTGTTATACTATATACTGTGTGTGGCTGGGGGTGTTATACTATATACTGTGTGGGGATGGGGGTGTTATACTATATACTGTGTGGGGATGGGGGTGTTATACTATATACTGTGTGGGATGGGGGTGTTATACTATATACTGTGTGGGGCTGGGGGTGTTATACTATATACTGTGTGGGGATGAGGGTGTTATATACTATATACTGTGTAGGGATGAGGGTGTTATACTATATACTGTGTGGGGATGAGGGTGTTATACTATATACTGTGTGGGGATGAGGGTGTTATACCATATACTGTGTAGGGATGAGGGTGTTATACTATATACTGTGTGGGGATGTTATACTATATACTGTGTGGGATGAGGGTGTTATACTATATACTGTGTGGGGATGAGGGTGTTATAATATATACTGTGTGGGGATGGGGGTGTTATACTATATACTGTGTGGGGATGGGGGTGCTATACTATATACTGTGTGGGGATGGGGGTGTTATACTATATACTGTGTGGGGATGGGGTGTTATACTATATACTGTGTGGGGATGAGGGTGTTATAATATATACTGTGTGGGGATGGGGGTGTTATACTATATACTGTGTGGGGATGGGGGTGTTATACTATATACTGTGTGGGGATGGGGGTGTTATACTATATACTGTGTGGGGATGGGGGTGTTATACTATATACTGTGTGGGGATGGGGGTGTTATACTATATACTGGGTGGGGATGAGGGTGTTATACTATATACTGTGTGGGGATGAGGGTGTTATACTATATACTGTGTGGGGATGGGGGTGTTATACTATATACTGTGTGTGGCTGGGGGTGTTATACTATATACTGTGTGGGGATGGGGGTGTTATACTATATACTGTGTGGGGATGGGGGTGTTATACTATATACTGTGTGGGATGGGGGTGTTATACTATATACTGTGTGGGGCTGGGGGTGTTATACTATATACTGTGTGTGGCTGGGGGTGTTATACTATATACTGTGTGGGGTAAGGGGTGTTATACTATATACTGTGCGGGGATGGGGGTGCTATACTATATATGTGGCTTTAATATTTACCAGAAAAAAATAACTACCGGTGGAATGCGATGGTCGAAGGCAAGTGGAGGGAGGGGGCCCAAGATGAGTAAACAGACCCGGGCCTACAATAAACGTAATCCGCCTCTGGATGTGACTAGAGTGTAATGAAGATATAATGTAGGAAGATAAATATTAACCAGTATTTCATAGCTGTGGTCAAAACCGACCCCTCGAGATGGATCCCAGAGTGACAGAAATCCTCTGATGGGAAACAATACCCGGAGACGTTGATTGATGCAAGGTCCGCACAGGAATCTGAAGTTTACATCATATATAACTCGGTCAATCCCGTGTTTACATGCCGATAATCGATACCATCTGTTTCAATAGCTCTATAAACTTGCATTACACATCTCTGCAAATTTGCACCACATTTAGTTGCTAGGAAAATTCAGCAACGCTCCAAACAGGGATATGAAGCTTTAGATCGGAGGTGTGACGTGTTGATGACTGGTATTGAGATTTTAAAGGAGAACTAACCCAAATCCTGGCAGAACCTGCTGGGGGTTGTCTAAAAAAATATCATGCATAATAGCTTTCTAAAATGAACGATGTCTGCAGGACGACAGGTAAAATAGCCAGTCAGGACCCTCTGAATGTGTCTCAGTATCAGGACCCAGTATGGAGATATGGGGGTCAGCTAGCACATGCTATAACAGAATACATGCTTTACTTCTAGGAGAAGCCATGCTCTCAGGTTTGAGGATAGAAACAAATACTGAGGGTTACCCTGTGCAAATCTGCTATCCATATGCATCCTGGCACTGCTGTGCAGTCACTCTTTCCAGAACCTTCATGTTCATTCATCATCAGTCCCTGTCCTATAATATACCAGAAGTCGGTGTACTGTAAGAGCAGTGATGGGTGAAGGTGCAGGATCTGCAGACTGGTACAGCAGCAGCAGGTGCTGAGCATAGAGCTTATTCTCAGTGCTGCCACCTGCAGGTTACACTCCACATTGCAGACGACTGCCCAAGCTTTGCACTGCACACCATGAAAACTAAAGCAGCGGTGAAGATTAGATCAGAAATTCATTCTTTGTACTTATAAAACCATACAGGTCCAATACTCCGGTTTGTAAGAATCATGCTGTCCAGCACACGCCGAGGTTCACCATTACTTACTATATAATCATGTAGTGAAGAATGCCCCGAGTACGCTCCTGCATTCTTGTGCACTGCTCGCAGTGATTCATGCTCTCCTCTCTCCTAGCTGGCAGAGATTCCTGACCTGGCAGGGTTCCCACATATAACTTATACCGGTTGCTTCGGTGTTTGTACACATGTAATGTCAGCACACCCATCATCCCCAGGCCAGCGAGTTGGCAGGTGCCCAGCAGAAGCAGGGTATAACCCCCTGTGAGCTGCTCTCATCTAGAGAGTTGTGTAATCGGTGTGAACGCTGTGAATGAATGAAGAAATTACCTGCCCTGGAGGAATTAGAGGTACACGGCATCCCACACATTGCTTGCATGAAGCCCCGGGGATCGTCTGCCCTGTCTGGCTATCCTCTCAGCAGATGCGGTCTGATGCTTTTATACACCCGGACAAAACTGTTGGTACCCTACAGAAAGAAAAACCCACAGGTCACTGAAAAAACCCGAGACTGACAACAGTAATAGAAGAAACAAATTTACTGGAAATCAGACTTCGAATTGTGGTTCAATAAATAATAAAAAAAACAAACTAATGAAACTCGTGTGGAAAAAAATGTTAGTACCCCGAGAAAAGATTGAAGATAATTGACCGGAGTGACATATTGAAGTCCCTATGGCCACTTTAAAGCTATGTCTGACTTTCATTTTTCAGTAATTTTTTTGTCCGTTTCTAGTTATTTCAGTGACCATTGTGGGTTTTTTCTTTCTTTAACAGAAGGGAACCAATCGTTTTGTCCACGTGTGTATCCATCACCAGCCTGCTTCTGCACTGACCAGGAGACACAACATTTGGCTATACCGCCACTTGGACGTTGTTTGAAGATCGTCTTGTGATTGATCGCTACGCCGTTCTGCATTGGTTGGTACAGGTGTTCAGACCGATCATGCAGGTTCAGAGACATCAGGAGAAGAACCACCAATCTTTCTGAGAACATTGTTTCACAGAAGGATCATCCTTGGACCAGCGACTCTGACCAGATTCTGAAGCACGAATGACTACTTTCCAGGTGATCAAATTATTCAACTAAGATAATTGGTTGCTGTTAAATTGTACCTAATGAACAATTTTTGATTTCCATTTAAAGGGGTTATAAATATAGATCTACTTTTTTACAGAAACTGTGCCAAGTGTCCCCATTGGCTGTGCCGGTATTAACTGGAAAGAGCATACGGTTCATTACCAAGGAAAGATGTGGCACCGAAAAAAATCAAACATAAGGGTTGTCCCAAGACAAGCATTTATCCTCTATCCATTGCTGCTTCATTCAACTCTATGGGGCTGGCAGAGATATACACAGCTATCTGCAGCAGAATGAGACGGGGCCCCTCCTATCACAGTTTGCAGGGGCCCTAGTGGTCAGGCACTTATTCATTATACTGTCCTATCCTGGGGATAGTGGATAAGTGTTTGTCGTAGGACAACCCCTGTGAGGACATATACCTATGTCGTAGCATGTCGTAACACCAGGGATTTGTCAATCCCAAGAAGGAGTCTTCACACACACATAAGGGTATCTTTAGGCTACCTACACACATGTGCGGGCCTCAAGTGGATCTCTGCGTGTTTCTGCACCACATACAGAATGTGCAACTTGCAGTCTTTGAGGTGGATTTTTCACAGATCTGCATAAATTTTAACTTACACAAACTAGGTAGTAAGCACCCAATGTGAATGTAGCTTAATTGGTATCCCATACAGGTTTCCTTGCGGCTGCATCGCACGAGCAGCATAGAGGAGCAAGGAAAGCAATCCTGAGGCTATAATCAACCATAGTATTAGAAAAAAATGTGTGCTAACCACCTAGTGTTTTTAAAGGTGGGATTTCTGGGGAATTATAATTTGATAAATAATAAATGTTATGTCTTAATTTATTTAGATATCATAGGGGCAGTGTCAAGAGTAGGCTATTTAGTTGGGAAATCCCAATATGTAAAAAGAAATGGTTAATTGGCCTCTACACTGATCCTTTTGGGGTTAAAAACAAGAATAAAACAGGTCTGTACAGCAATCAACAATTTTTGGCAGCACTATTACTGTGGGGGGCACCCAGGCACAGTATCAGCTTAGCGGAATTATTTTTGGGGGACACTATTTTTACGACACTATTACTGGCAGAGACAGTATTTGCTGGGTGCAGTTATTTTTTAGGGCACTATGTGCCAATATTTATTAAAGGGGGCACTATCTGTGAGGTGCTATAATTTTCAGGGGGACTTTCTTAATGTAATATTGGGGGGCAAGGAATTGCAGATGGCAGGATGGGGTGTTCAGAAGGTGGGAGGATGATGGAAAAGTAGGAACCTAAGATGTCTGTCTGTGTGGCAAACTCTGCAGAGATAACAGATAGAAATCATCATGGTGGTCTGGACTGAATGGAGAAGATGGGGAAAGAGAACCTCTACACAGAGTAGACGTCACAGGATGTAAGAGGTATGTGCCACTGTATTCTCCTGTATGCTAGGTAGTGTGAAATGAAATTTGAAAAGTGATAGTCCTCCATCATGGGTCCTAATGTGGAGTCTGTCATGTTGACAGGAAGATTGGTGCTGCATGCTGTGCTATTCTTTCTGTCAAATGTGAAGGAACTACTGACAGAGGCTTAGAACAGAGTCTAAGACCGCGGCATAAGAATAGCCTTATTTTCTTAACATTTGTCATTGTTCTCTTCCCTGGAGGTACTCGGCTCAAGCTTCTTGTCACTGGGTGTACTGGGCATGAAAAGACGGAGAACCACTGAAGTAGAGGCCTCACTAAAGCAGACCCTCCTTACAGTGATTGTATGAATACTGGTCCTATCGTCTGCATATCTAACATATCATCATTCTGTTTTGTGGTGCAATAACTTAGGTTGAAGCTTGCTTCTGGGCAGTCTCTATACGTTTCTTCCTGCTGCAGGAGGGTCTGTAGTACTCTGGGTATGAGTCTGACTGAACCGCCAGTGCAGAGCAGCAGGTCAGAGGCTGTGTACACATTGGTTTTTTCATTATCCCATAACATAATTGCTGCCATATTTATGAGATGAGACGTTAGATTTCCCTTCTGATTTACAGTCATTATCTAGAATGAGATCCATACATCCGTCACTTGTCATTACAGAGGATATTAACCCTGCTTTATCCACACTGACAATGGACTCTAGGTTTCTGATCACAAGTCCCATATATTTTCAAATCTAAAAAAACACAAAGAAGATAGGGAACAAATCCGGGAAATGCGCCGGTTGTTTGGATCTGCAGAGATCCGTGGAGATTGTACGGTTTAGCTCATGGACGTATCACAGTCCAATCATATACTGGCAGGTCAAACAGCCTTCTCTAATATGGGCTCGAGATCACAAGTAATCAGTGAGACCTGCCTGGACTGTAAAGCTCCCTCCACGTGCATTGAATTGTATGGATTCTGCAGCCAAATATCCACAGCAAATACGCCTTGTGTGACCCCAGCATGCACACTTGCTCTGCTCTTCGCATGACTCCCATAGAACGAAGCATGCTGGGAATTGTAGTTTCACAACAGCTGGAGTACCAAAGGTTGCGGACCCCTGGTCTGGGGAGATCTGTGGATTCCTCTAGGGCAGAATGCATTCTTGGGTGATGTTCACATTCGATGACTAGTTCTATCACATCTAGTGGCAAGAATAGTAGAGCATGTAATGATGGGAACGCTGACAAAGACCAGATGGACTGCATTATAACATACCGTAAGTACAGCACAGTTTGGATCTGCTTTATGACAAGGAGCAATCCCACAGATGTGAACAGTGCTTTATTATGCAATTTTCTCTATATGGCACCGTATAGTGAAGGGTTCAGCAACCTACTAGTGTACTTTGGGGAGATTTATCTCCCTTGTGCCTGAGGCGTGGCCTTAAAAAGTCACAAACTACAGTGTGTGTAAAGAAGAACTCCCGCAAAAAATGTCATTCTCTGACCTGTTAGAAAGGTACATGATATAATCTGTAGTGACTTTAATCTTGTTACCAGTGTCTGTATTTGTGAGTTATCCCCTCCCTTCTGATCCTCAGCCGTGTCATGTGACCAGCATCCAGACTCACCAACTGACACGATATCTTATGCGTGGACAGGAAGTCAGTTTCTCTATGTATTCCCATGGGAGCCTCATCTCAGTCTCATAGGAATGAATAGAGAAGTAACTGACCTCCTGTCCTGTGTCAGTTGGAGATCAGAGAGTTGGTCACATGACACAGCTGAGGATCAGAAAGGAGGGGGTAACTCACAAATACAGTCACTGATGAGAAGATTGTCCTTAATACAGATTACATCATGCACCTTTCTAACAGGTCGGAGAATACATTTTTTTGCCTGAGCTCTGCTTTAACTGTGGCTTTTTAAAGAAACTGTCACATCTCACAGTTTTAACAACGCTCTCGCCACTTTTCAGAAAGGGGGCGTTACAAGAATGGGAAGTGGGTGTTGCAGCAACAAATTTATCTTTATTTATATCAGTTTTCTGTCGCAAATGAAGCCAGAAATCAAGTTTCTGTTTAGGCGCAGAGACTGCCGGAGGATGTCCTTAATATATGATGAGGTGTGAGCCTTATCATAAAATAGGTGCATCCTCTGGCAGTGCAGAGCATTCTGCCCTGGTTTGCTGCCACTGCAAGCACGGCCACCGATGATGAATTGCTGGGTGGAGTATGGAAACTAGCAGGGTATAATGTGATAGAAAAATGAATCCAGCCAGAATAATATGGAGAATCACAGTATATTGGTGCCTTGTATTAACTGCATCTATATGATAAATGCCACTTGCTGAAGTGGGAGGACCCCTTTAAATCTTCATTCATGAATTCATTTTTAGGCCCCTGATATTCAGCTTACAACCTGCTCCTGATTTCATGGTTTTCCTCAAGAGGACATATCCCTTCCAGTAACACGTGCTGGATGTGTGGCCTGTGCGTTCAGCATGCTACTGTCTTCCCAATGCAAACTGTCTCGTGTGCGGTAGGCCCCTCTCCACCCACATCTGGGGTATATAGACTCCTACTACTATCTGTAACGCTGGAGAAGGGAGGAGAGAGCAGAAAGAACAATCAGAAATGGTAGCAGAGTAGCAGACAGATGTATATCAGATTCAGCAGCATCAGCAGCTAGGTAAAGGACTAGCACATGTGCTGCAGAAGAAAAATGTTAGGAACTTTTTAATTAGGACGATTCAGATAGTTGTTTAACTTTGCATTCAGGACAGAAATGAACAAAAAATCACCCCCTTTCCCAATTTTACATATAAAATATATAAACAATACATAAATAAAATATTACATATCGCCACGTCTCAAAAGTCCAAACTATTAAAAAATCCACTTTTATGCGGTGAACGCCGTAAAAGAAAAAAAAAGAAAAAATGCACGATTCGCCATTTTCTTTTAGTCGCCTTGTCCCCACAAAAAAGTAGGATAGGACTGTTGTATTATGAGCCGGCGGTTTCATAAAATGTGGAATGCACGCAGATTTTTTTGGCGTTTTTATTTTTTTCGCGTGGTATCGAATGGTATCGAGTATCGCAATACTTTTTTATGGTATCGATACCGAATCAAAATTTTGGTACCGAAACAACTCTACTTTAGAATGAGCACAACTTATTATCCATTATGAACTCTGCTGTGACGAAAAGCTAAAACAAATTGTGACTTTTTGCCACTTTTGGGTGTTCAAGTGGAGGCACTTAAGCCTATGTTTTATATCTGCCAGCCCAGCATCTACCGTAATTGGCTGATAATTGTGATGGCATCTTTCAGTGCAATGAAACCTCGAGGATGTGCTGTCTGTGGAGCCGGAGCCAGGACTGTAAGGCTCAGATAAGTATTGGCACCCTGTTAGGGGGGTAACTACCATAGCGGCAGACCATGCGACTGCTATGGGGCCCAGGGCAAGAGGGGGCCCAGTTGGGATCATCCCTTCTTCTACTGGGAGTGGAAACTTGGTCAGGACTCTACCTTCTAAAGGAACAACTTTTAGCAAATGAGGCCCAAGGGTCATTGAAAGGCGAAACCTTCTGTCCTGTGTGGGGGGCCTGGTTTGACCTTTGCTTTAGGGCCCTTATTTCTCTATGTACGTGAATGCACCCTGTGAAATACCTACAGGCAACCATCTGATTATTATATACAAGGCACTCCACTATAATGCCCATTACAGACAGACAAACACTGCTCACACTTACACCCAGTGACTATTACTGTACATGCGTGGATTCTCCCTGCAGTCAATGTTCAGCAGGATCAGGGTTAAGTATCTGTAAAGGGGTGGGGAAGGGAATCCCAGGCTGGAACTTGAGACTTCAGCTGAGAAAGAAGCTTTTTAGAAGTAATGATGCAGTCCAGCACGCTGTGTCTCAGGATGAGAATGTAACTTACAGGCTGGGAGGAATGTCCACAATAATTCCTATAGGGAGGACCTATAGCCATGCATGAGACTGTCACCTGCAGGGTAAGTGCACAGCCTGAACGTACATGTGCTGCATGTTGTACCCGGCCGTCAGCTGGACCTGCCTGTGGTAGAGCTGCTCTATATACCAAAGGTGACGCTGCTGTGTATAATGTATGTACCTGTGAAGAGCGATGGCTGGTAATTCACGCTGCACAGACTCGCTGCAGTTCCTGACAACTGCATTCATCTGTTGTCACGATGCCAAAATGAGTTTTCTGCTGGGTTTAACATGTCTCTTGCTGCACACGGCAGAGACATGGGCCAGGGCATGTGTCTGGTGCACAGCTGCCGGCCAGCGTCCCGCATGCAGAGGTAAATGGCCTTGGTACAATTGCAGTGAAAATCTGCAAAGTGTCAGTTCTCAGAGGAGACACAGGAGCCTCCTATTAGCGCTTATAGAGAGGTTTGGTTTTTGGCAGGCAGGCTCCTCATCTGTATTGTAGCGCCTGGTTCTGGGAACAGTTTGGTTGTGATAGTACATGAAATGTGAGTTCAGCTGTGGAGCACCGTAAATTCTAGTGGTTAATGAGCCTGGCATACTACAGTAATATGCACTGACTGGAGGTGTGAACTAAGTCTGCACAGGAATGAATGGTGACACAGCAGGAAGAAAGCGAATGAGGCCTTGACCTCGAGACCGTCCGCAGTGTGAGCCGTCAATCTGTGGCCGTGTTCAGACACGGCTCTGCAAATACCTGCCAGAGAACCAGCGGCCAATGAGAAAGAGGCATCAGGGCCACAGAAAAAATCTGCAACATATAAAACCGCCAAATACAATAATGAAATAATAACCAAAAGTACAGGGTGCAATCTGCTGAGATGATTAACCCTTCATTTAGTGATCACACACTGCATAATGAGTAGCTGTAGCCATTGTCCTTACCAGCGGATATTGGGAATATTATCACACAGCAGTTATTACAGCTCGTTAGCTCTCACATACCATGTATTACACCTGCTTCCAGGTACCTGCACTTAGAGCCCATTATCCTGTGGTCTTTTATATAGAAATGTATTCTATTTACTAAACCAAATGCTCCTGGAATTAGAAGCAGAGTGAAGCCTGTCATGAGGCTACACCGAGCGGCTTCATGTCACAGGGACCAAATCTGTCAAAAAGAAAGTTGCACGCTCTCCGTTTAACTGGGGGTGTTATACTATATACTGTGTGGGGCTGGGGGTGGTATACTATATACTGTGTGGGGATGGGGGTGTTATACTATATACTGTGTGGAGATGAGGGTGTTATACTATATACTGTGTGGAGATGGGGGTGTTATACTATATACTGTGTGGAGATGGGGGTGTTATACTATATACTGTGTGGGGCTGGGGGTGTCATACTATATACTGTGTGGGGATGAGGGTGTTATACTATATACTGTGTGGGATGAGGGTGTTATACTATATACTGTGTAGGGATGAGGGTGTTATACTATATACTGTGTGGGATGGGGGTGTTATACTATATACTGTGTGGGGATGGGGATGTTATACTATATACTGTGTGGGATGGGGGTGTTATACTATATACTGTGTGGGGCTGAGGGTGCTATACTATATACTGTGTGGGGCTGGGGGTGCTATACTATATACTGTGTGGGAATAAGGGTGTTATATACTATATACTGTGTGGGATGGGGGTGTTATGCTATATGCTGTGTGGGAATGAGGGTGTTATATACTATATACTGTGTGGGATGGGGGTGTTATACTATATACTGTGTGGGGATGGGGGTGTTATACTATATACTGTGTAGGGATGAGGGTGTTATACTATATACTGTGTGGGGATGGGGGTGTTATATACTATATACTGTGTGGGATGGGGGTGTTATACTATATGCTGTGTGGGAATGAGGGTGTTATACTATATACTGTGTGGGGATGGGGGTGCTATACTATATACTGAGTTTTCTTTTATCAGAAGAAAACAACCAAAGGGGGGATGGTCGGAGGCAAGGTGCCCAAGATGGGAAAACACCCCCGGGCCTACCATACACTTAATCCTCCCCTGGGCAGCATAGTCTGGTGAGTGGTGAGTTTACAGATAACATCCATAATCCATGGCAGAGGATGATTATTCGCCCAGTTATCAATCCTATCATTATTTAGTGGTGCTCCTGGAACCATACTGATGCATGGCCCCCTGCAGAGAATAAGGGCCACGTGTGAGGTCCTAAAAATGTATCATTTCCTTCATTCTTTCTTTATAACCTGGATAAGCAAGTAACGCGTGACAAAGTATTAACTGAGGCTGAAGGAATGGTATAATCCACGGTATCTCCGCTGGTAGACTGGAACAGCATACAATAATCCAGGTAGCGTTACAAGGATCCCTTTTCCCAAGGACTAGACGACACATAGCCTGGGAGTCAACTCACTTTTATTGCAATATAACAGTTTATATACACGTCCCCGTGCAAGGGGTTTCCATAAAGACATTCCAGGGGTTTTCTCCTGGTGGACTCTGTTGAACTTAACCTGCAATGCTATTCTCTTATGGTTCGTTACTTGTAAGACAAAAGTAATCAGTGACCTGCTGAGCATTCGTCTGGTTATTCAGTAGCAACACAATGAATACAATATTAATGCGGTTATCTCCTAGGCCGAGGGGAGGTGTTGTGTGGCCTGTAACCAGTTCCTGATTAGACAATGTACAATTCTCTAGGCGGTATTGTTCCATAAAACACAATGGATATAATGTTAATGGAGTTATCTTCCAGGCTGAGGGGATGGGATGTGTGGCATACAACATCTGATCATGAAACTAGCATACGAATGCCCTCAGTGTTCCAGAGGGCAAAATGAACACATGAACCCAGTCTTTGCCGCACTGAAGTGGCTAGGTTTGCCACAATGCTCCCCCAGAACCACAAGCCGGCATACACAGTCTGATCCCAACGGATCGGCTTGAGGATGTCCGGAGGAGTGCTCACAGATCATTTCTCGAGTTCTGTCTGTCTGGACAACCCGTCGGCGTTACCATTTTGTTTCCCTGGGCGATACGCAATGGTGAAATCAAATGGCTGTAGGGCCAAGCTCCATCTCAGCAGTCTAGCGTTGTCCCCTGACACCCGGTTTAGCCACACCAGCGGGTTGTGATCTGTGAGCAAAGCAAATTGTTGTCCATATAAGTAGGGCTGTAGTTTCTTGAGGGCCCACACCACCGCCAGGCATTCTTTTCGATGGCGGCATAGCTTACTTCCCGGGGTAGTAGTTTCCGACTTAAGTAAGCGACTGGATGCTCGCCGCCATCGGCCCCGACTTGGCTCAGCACTGCTCCCAATCCAAACATAGAAGCGTCTGTATGAACGAGAAAGCGTTTAGTGGGATCGGGAGCGGCCAGTACAGGGGCATGAATTAGGGCAGTCTTCAGTTCTTGGAATGCCTTCTCACACTCTGGGCTCCAGGTCACTACTTTGGGTAGGTTCTTTTTGGTCAGGTCCGTAAGGGGCTTGGCTAGAGGCACTATAATTAGGTACAAATTTACGGTAATAACCGGCAGTCCCTAGAAAAGCTAAGACCTGAGTTTTTCGTGCGAGGGGTTGGCCACTTAGCTACGGCCTCTATCTTAGCGGGTTCCGGCTTTTGCTGCCCACTGCCTACCCTGTGGCCTAAGTACTGCACTTCGGCCATCCCTACGTGGCACTTGCTGGGTTTTAACGTGAGACCTGCCTCCCTGATGCGGTCGAGGATGGCTCCTATATGGGTCAAATGTTCGTCCCAGGAGTTGCTAAATATCGCTATGTCATCTAAATAGGCACAAGCATACTCCTGGGATCCGTCCAGTAACCGGTCCACCATCCGCTGGAAGGTAGCCGGCGCATTCTTCATCCCGAATGGCATCACCTTGAATTGGTACAGCCCAAGCGGGGTGACGAATGCGGATTTTGGGATGGCATCCTCGGCTAGTGGGATCTGCCAGTACCCTTTGCACAAGTCTATTGTGGTGAGGTACTGGCCCCTGGCCATTCTATCTAATAGCTCATCGATTCGGGGCATGGGGTAGGCATCGGAAATGGTTTTATCGTTAAGTTTCCGGTAGTCGACGCAGAAGCGGGTGGTTCCGTCCCGCTCGGCACCAGCACTACCGGAGAGGCCCATGGGCTATCTGAGTGTTCTATCACTCCTAGTTGTAGCATTTCGTCAATCTCCTTCCGCATATGATCCTTTACCGATTCTGGTATGCGGTAGGGGTTTGTCGAAGAGGGGTTGCCCTGGGGTTTCTACCCTGTGGGTAGCCAGCGGGGTATATCCAGGCTGGTTAGAGAATGTATCCCCTTTTTCCCGGATCAGCTCTAGTACTTGAGCTCGCTCTCTAGTGCTCAGCCTGTCTCCTAGCTGTACTTCCCCTAATTCGGTGTTGGCCCCCTTGGGCTAATAGGTCTGGTAGGGGTAGATTATCCGGGTCCTCAGTGGCCGAGGCACATATGGCAGTTACTTCCTCGGTCCGCTCGTGATAGGGTTTCAGCATGTTAACGTGGAGCATGCGTCTACCGCCTGCTCCGGTACATGGGGCAATGATATAGGTGGTGTCACATACCTGTTCCACCACCTTATACGGACCTTGCCAGGAGGCCTGCAGTTTGTCATTTTGGACTGGCTTCAAGATTAACACCTTTTGCCCTATTTGAAAACTGCGGTCCCTGGCTCCCCTATCGTACCATCTGCGCTGTCGTTGCTGGGCCGCCTGAAGATTGGACCGTACCGTCTGGATTAGGGTCTCCAAGCGCTCCCGGAACTCTAGTACATATGGGACGATAGGGGTACCGTTACTGGTGACCGTTCCCTCCCAGTGTTCCCTAATGAGGTCTAAGGGACCTCGTACTCTCCTTCCGAATAGCAATTCGAATGGCGAGAACCCCGTGGACTCTTGGGGTACCTCGCGGTGCGCGAAGAGTAGATGGGGAAGAAACCTCTCCCAGTCCTTCTGGGTATCCATGAATGTGCGGAGCATTTGCTTTAGGGTTCCGTTGAACCGTTCACAGAGCCCATTGGACTGGGGGTGATACGCTGAGTTTACAATAGGTTTCACCCCGCATGTTCTCCATAACTGATGAGTGACCTCGGCAGTGAATTGGGTACCCGGTCTGAGATAATCTCTTTGGGGAACCCCATCCTGGAGAATATCCGGATTAGGGCATCCACTATAGTTTCCGCATGGATATTAGTTAGGGCTACGGCCTCTGGGTACCGGGTGGCATAGTCCACTACGGTCAGTATATACTTTTTCCCCGACGGGCTGGGTTTCGCTAGGGGTCCGATTATATCTACTGCCACTCTACTGAAGGGTTCATCTATTATGGGTAGGGAGTGCATTTTTGCCTTGTACCGGTCCCCTCTCTTCCCTACTCTCTGGCATGTGTCACAAGTTTGGCAATACTGTCGAATATCTTTGGAGACCCCTGGCCAGAAGAAGTTTTGGGTCAAACGATGCTTCGTCCGACTGACGCCTAGATGTCCTGATAAAGGAATGTCATGGGCAATACGTAATAACTCTTGCCTGTACTTTCTGGGCACGACTAATTGCGTGAGGGCCATGGGTACAGATCCTGCTACTACCTTTTCAGCATATCTATACAATAATCCTTTCTCCCAACCGAATCTTTCCCCCTCCACCCCTGCCGGATTCTGTGTAACCCTATCCCGGTATACCTGCAGGGACGGGTCGGTGACTACTTCAGTACCAAATTCTAAGGGGAGCCCAGGGGACGAAAGGGGGTCAGTACTGTTACTTACCGGAGCCTCAGAGTGTTCAGAAGATGCGGTGGTGTGGGCCTGCTGCCGTGTTACAACGGGTAGCGCTTCCTGCGCGAGGTGTTGAGGAACAAAGCGGAGGTCAGCTCCCCAAGTCGTTACCCAGGATGACATCAGCTGGTAAGTCCTGCATGAGGCCCACTTCCACATTCCCGACCCCGCTTCCCAATCCAAATGGACTTTAGCAGTGGGAATTTTGTAAATAGCTCCCCCTGCCACCCGGACGGCCACATATTCTCCAGTGAGCTGGTGCTTGGGGACTAGGTGATTGCGAACTAGGGTTATGGTGGCCCCAGAATCGCGCAGACCCTGAAGGCGTTTGCCCTCTACGCGTACCCCTTGGCGGTGCCCCTGTCGGTTGTCTGCGGCCGCTTGTACTGGGTTGACCTCGTGGAGTGTGCCCAAAGGTTCTTCATTAGCCCGGATCCCGAAGAAAGGTTGTCGAGGCTCATTCTGGTAGCAGTGTACTGCTGCCCGGTTTGCAGGGAATTAGTTGGAGTATTCCACGTGGAGCGGTTTCTGTTCCTGGGACAGTCTCTCTGCATGTGGCCCTGCTGGTTACACGTGTGGCACCTGATGAAAGATCGGGCATTGTTGTACCGTGGAGGGGTTTGGTAGTTCCCACCACCGGGACGTAGGGCTGGGGCGGGGGTAATGGTGGGAGATGTGTTAGCAGCTCCCAAGATGGATCGTGCCTGTGCCCGCTGCGCCCTCCTGGCATCTTGGTACTCATCTGCCCACCTGGCTGCGTCCGTTAAGATGCGCGGTTTCCGATCCCTCAGCCAGTTTTGTAAATCTGGGGTTAACCCCTGGAAGAATTGCTCCAGTAGCAGTAATTGTAGCATGTCCTCCACTGTGGTTGCTTGTGCGGCTTGCACCCAACCTTTGCCCGCCCTAGTTAAGCGGTGTGCCCACTCCATGTGAGTATCTTTCTCCGTCTTTCGGCTTTCTCGGAACCGCTGCCGGTATGCCTCCGGGGTAATTGCATACCTGTCCAGGATCGCCTGCTTTACCTTCTGGTAGTCTCTGCTATCCTCGTCTGGCATGGTGCGGTAGGCTTCTGCTGCCCGGCCCGCTAGCTTACCCACCAGCAGAGGTACCTGGTCGGAGGCGTTGATCTCATGTAATTGGCATAACCTCTCAAAGTCATGCAAGTAGCCATCGATGTCCTCGGTCTCCACATAGTTTTTAAAAGCATGGTATGGGATTTTAGGTTTCCCTGGTACTATGTGTGGTGGGGTTGGGGCCCCTCTCTGGACCTCCGGTCTGCCCGCTGCTTTTCCATTATGTATTCGTGGACATCCGCCATAATCCTTTCCAAGGTTTCTGTGGGAGGCGTACCTGGGAAGAAGGCCAGTCTGCTTTGGAGTTCTCTTCCAAACTCATTCTGTGTGCTGTCCCGAAGAGGTGCTGCAGCAGCTGCCTGGTCTCCCTCCATGAGTTCAGCAATAAGGGTAGCTTTGGTTTTATTGCTGGCAATAATTCCCCTTGCTTCCAATAGTTCTTTTAGCGTGGCCCGTTTCAAGTTGGTATAGTCTGTCCCCATTCACTGTCCGTTCGGGTATATTCACCTACCCTTTCCTTTCGGTTCCATACGAAAATGGCAAATTCTCCAAGTGTCTGTAACTGCCGAACCACGGACTGCTGTGAGGTTTGAATCCCGTCGCTTGCCACCAATTGTAGCGGAGTAATGGTATAATCCACGGTATCTCCGCTGGTAGACTGGAACAGCATACAATAATCCAGGTAGCGTTACAAGGATCCCTTTTTCCCAAGGACTAGACGACACATAGCCTGGGAGTCAACTAACTTTTATTGCAATATAACAGTTTATATACACGTCCCCGTGCAAGGGGTTTCCATAAAGACATTCCAGGGGTTTTCTCCTGGTGGACTCTGTTGAACTTAACCTGCAATGCTATTCTCTTATGGTTCGTTACTTGTAAGACAAAAGTAATCAGTGACCTGCTGAGCATTCGTCTGGTTATTCAGTAGCAACACAATGAATACAATATTAATGCGGTTATCTCCTAGGCCGAGGGGAGGTGTTGTGTGGCCTGTAACCAGTTCCTGATTAGACAATGTACAATTCTCTAGGCGGTATTGTTCCATAAAACACAATGGATATAATGTTAATGGAGTTATCTTCCAGGCTGAGGGGATGGGATGTGTGGCATACAACATCTGATCATGAAACTAGCATACGAATGCCCTCAGTGTTCCAGAGGGCAAAATGAACACATGAACCCAGTCTTTGCCGCACTGAAGTGGCTAGGTTTGCCACATGTTCCCCTCCACCAAGGTGATTTATGAGGTCTTGAAGACTGTGACTTTACAGCAGAAAATAATACCCTGCCGTGAACACATGTGGCTGAATCCTTATCCACACACTATCCCGATAACTGCTCAGCAATTGTCTGAAATGTTGTTTATGAAGCACTCGGAATTACCTTTGCTTGAGGCATTAATCAGCTACAAGATATATGGCAGCATGTAATGGGTCTCAATCAGATGTCCTGCACACCATCAGAGGTCACAAAAGACACGGTGCAACAGGAGACTAGAAGTCCATCACTTGATTCACAGAGATTCGATTCTGGGGGTTGATAATTTAGGACATTATTTAGTGGAAAGCATTGACACATCCTATGGTTTATTCAGATTTACAAAGAAAAGCCACAGGGAATTTGATTTGTTCCTGGAAGAGGTATTTGCAGCGATGATATGATATTAATGAATTGATTGTAATGGTGAGGCGAGCACCCAGCCTAGTACTGCACTGTAGCGCTGTTATCTGCACACACGTCCACCATCATTACTCATTGGAATGCTTCTGTTTGCTATACACCGGCCAGGCTATGTGCTGCTACCAGGAAAGCGTAATCATGAACGTGATCCTGGCCAGATTACCCAGTATAAAAAACACACTCACTCATCACAAGTGGAAACTAGAAAAAAGGTAGCAGAAATGTAAAGAGGCCTGATGATTTGCAGGAAATTAATCTTCCGACTTGGGTGAACTTTGCTGCAGGCAGCAAGGAATTGCGATGGTGCGCTGTGCGGTGACGGCCGATGACATATAGAGAATGCAGTCAGGGTGAGGCACGGCATATATAGCAGGATACAGATATGGTTATTAAAGGTAACCTACAAGTCTCTCCAACACGCAGAGTGACTCACCCATGATTTCTAACCTTATAACAAGAAAGGGGGCAGTAACTCTATCACCTCTTGACTCAGACAGAAAATATCTCTATTGAAGAACGGACTGTGCCTGTAAATGTGCGCTCATTAATATTAGCCGTCTGGACGCCAGTTTCCGCTCATCACCACTTGGCAGACAACGAGTATTTTATTCTGGACCCTGGTAGAGAGGTATAAATAATGAGTGATACTAAGGACTTATACAATGATTGGGCTGCACTACTGCATCTCAAGAAACATTTCTGTCTCTGGGCTTACAGATCATGAGGTCCCAATTGTCAGTATCTGAGATTGGCTTATTGTGGCGCCTGCCTGCTGCTAACCCTCTGGGGCTGGGAAATAATCAGTTTTTGAGGGCTTGGACACGTCTGGAACTCCTTCTCCGCCAGCCTAATATACATGGTGATTCATTCTCCACAATGATGCCTTCTTCCTATATCCTGCATTTATCTGTCCTCACTGCGATCTGGCCTCAGCTGAAAACTATCCCCGTTACTATAACATAGGACGCATGGTCCTTCACATTCAAGACTCATTGGTATATGTCATCTGACATGGTTTCTAAAATGCCACCCTCAGTTACTAATGTATGCTGGAGGTATGGTGGACGTCCGGGGCCGCTGTTTCATATCTGCTGGTCATGCCCACTGCTTCAAACTTACTAGAAAAATATACAGAAGATTAATTTGATTTGTTCCCCCACGATTGCTCTTTCTCCGGAGTCCATCTTGCTTAAAGGGGTTATCCAATTCTAAAAATGTCCCCACAATGCCCAGGCCCTCCTATAGACCATACTTACCCTGCTCCCTGCCACCCGCTTCCTCTGGATCCCTGCACGGCCGCCGCTGCATCTCCCCGTCGCGCAGAACAAAGCTTCCAGTGACAAAGGACGCAGCAGGCTGCAACAGTGTCCAGGCTCCCTAGCATCGCGGGTGACATCTTCAATGATGCAAGCGGGGTGGTCACTGTCGTGGCCTGCTACTGGCTATGCCCCTTGTCACTGGATGTTAAGATCCACGCAACGGGGAGATGCAGGGATCCAGAGGGAAGAGGGTGCCAGGGAGCAGGGTAAGCATGGGCGTAGCTATAGGCGGTGCCGAGGTAGCAGTCGCTACCGGGCCCAGGAACCTGAAGGGGCCCAAAGACCCTTGTGCCGTATAAGAAGGCACACGAAGCACTGAGGGAAGGGGGGCCAAGCTGAACTCTTGCAGCAGGGCCCATGAGCCTTTAGCCACGCCCCTGAGGGTAAGTATGATCTATAGGAGGGGCCTGGGCATTGTGGGGGATTTTTGGAATTGGATAACCCCTTTAATCTTCTTGTAAGGCCCTGCCTCCTTTCTAAAAAAAGAAAAAACACCTACAGACTTATCTTATAATGGCAGATCAATTGATGATCCCACTGGTTGGTTCCAGCTCCCCCTACGATTCCTGAATGGAGAAATTCAGCAGATTTACCACCTAGAGGAGCTTTCCAGGTGGGAACAATGGTCCCACCCCAGGTTCCTAAAATCAAGCAAGACAGGTCCAGTGTCCTGGAAATAATCCAGGTTTCCTTTCATCAGGGTAAAAAATGTGTACTAAGTGTGCTGACATGTAGAGCGGCTCCCAGAGATCTCCCTGCACTTACTATTATCCCTGGGCGCCGCTCCGTTCGCCCAGTATAGGCTCCGCTATCTTCTGGGACTTGGTTCTACTAGGAGGAGCCTAGTACACTTGGTTATAGTAGGCGTATCCCAGGCTGTAGCGCTGGCCAATCGCAGTGCTCAGCTCACAGCCTGGGAGAAGGAAAACCTCCCAGGATATGAGCTGTGCGCTGCGATTGGCCAGCGCTACAGCCTGGGATACGCCTACTATAACCAAGTGTACTAGGCTCCTCCTAGTAGAACCAAGTCCCAGAAGATAACGGAGCCTATACCGGGTGAACGGAGCGGCGCCCAGGGATAATAGTAAGTGCAGGGAGATCTCTGGGCCCCGCTCTACATGTCAGCACACTTAGTACACATTTTTTACCCTGATGAAAGGTCCTCTTTAAATTCCGGTTATATAAAGTTATCTCCTATCCAGATGATAGGGGATAACTATTAGATCATTGTGGTTCCTACCGCTAGGACCCCACCAGTCACAAGAACAGGGAACCTGTATTCAATGGAACCCCCCAAAACGATGATGCTTAAAGACATTGTACAGCTTAAACAAAAAAAAAAAAATTTTTTTAAAATACCTTACAAGTGAATAAATCGATTAGACAGACCGGACAGCAGCTGCAATGGGAGTCTCTCACTCGGAGGACCCAGTTCTCACTTTCGCCTGAGGTGGTGCTGCAGGGTAAATGAACACTTGCTGCCATAGATCAGCCGCTCGTCAAGGAAGCCTTCAAACACAATGAGATTGTCCAAAATAATCACAGTTATAAAATGAGAATGGAACTGTTCATGGTTACTGGAAATCATATACAACCGCTCGTTTATAGATATCCATTCACGTTGCTGACCACTTTGGTTACTCCATTACTCCTGGTTACTTACTGCTTCAACCATTGGTGATCAAATGTTATTGCTAGGGAAGCTGATGACTAGTCTTAATTAACTCTTTCCTGCCCTGCATATCAAGGTTTCGGGTAGGAGGTCTTTAAAGTGAGCCACCATACACTTATGCACTCAGATGGCGTAAGTTGATGAGCTAAGCCTGTGCCATCCGCTTTAGAAGCCACATGTAACTTACAGCTCATCATTGGTTGCAATGGTTGCGATTAGAACAAGCTCTGTGTCCATTTAACCCTCAAATGCTGTGGGCGAAAGCGACTGTGACAAGTGGCTAGAAAGACGGAGAGGTCCTGCTTGCTCCTCTCACAGCAAGATTGTAGGGTGCTGACTGGAAGCTATGGCAGAGACAGAGCCAAATAGGCTGGATGTCAATAGAATACATTTGTGCCAATTCTAAATTCATGCATCTTGCTGATAAATCCCTACCTAGAGATACAACAAAAGATGAGCAGATCTATTCATTGATTTGAAAATAGTGATCAGCCTGGCTCCAGCATGCAATGGAGGAACTGACTTGGCTAGACCGGGCTTCACGTTTGCTGTCTGATCAGTAGATTATAATAAGTCATGGATACGCTGTGCCCCTAAGCACAATCCAGCACACAGTCTCATAATTAGGGTCAATCTGCCTTCACATGTGCTGGTCGGCCTCCGTCTCTGAGGGATTACAAAGTAGGGCTGAAAGTTCAAATCTATTTACTTTCCAGCATTTGCCTTTGAAGGCACGGCGCTGTACATCATTTTACGAGCAGTTTATTTCATGATCCAGAGCCAAAAGGCTGCGTGATCTGGTTCGGCAGCTCCTCGTCTCTAATCTCCACATCTATATTTAGCTGGGATGCAAGAAGATCTGCGGAGAATTTCTCACTCTGATTTAACTGGATTTTTCTTTTGTTGCAGACTTCATCGCTGGACGCCTGGCTCCTTCTGCGGACCTGGACTACTCATTATCAGGTAAGGGGCTGCCATGTCTTCACTCCAGCCTTCTTTACACTTCAGTGTTTTTTCTACTGATATGACTGGTAATAAAACTGATTAGACAGCATCACGTCATTACAGGAAAGTTTCCAGGTTCAGGGGTTGATTCCTAGATTCTCACCACAGCCACAGATTGGGCAGAATGAAAAGCCCAATATATCAAAACTCAGGGCACAAGAGCCATATATACGGCATAGAGGAGTATATCAGTAAAGCTCTGTACAGTCAGTCAATTTCACAAGCAGATCAATCAATAAATAACAGGATATCTCCATCTTATAAGGGATGGAATATGATAGATGGGGGTACTATCTATAAGACCTTCAACAGTGCCTATAATGAAGAGGATGCAGCTCTGATTTAGCACACAGGTACCCAAGCAACCCGTCTATCACAGAAATGTAAAGTGGTGCCAATAAGGCTAATGGTCCGGCTGCAGATCTCTTCAGTGCTGGGGGCATGTTCTGCAGGGAGGCGATACAGCATTCAGCCAGTGTAATGCCTCACTGTCAGGATCAGTGGAGTTCAAAGAGGCCAGAATGATCCTCACCAGTCAAAGTGATGAATAACCTAGTGACATGCCATTATTTTATATGATGAGAAAATATCTTTAAGATTGCTGTTCAGACTAGTGGAACCATAACCAGACTAGTAATCAAATTGTGCTCTATTTGAAAGGTTTTAAAATGTACCTAAATTATTAAAATCACGACTGTGAAGAAACAGTTATGCTTGGGTGTCCCGTAAGTGTCTTTCAGCGGCACAGTAAGATGCATTTCTTTCAGAAGCAAGGGGTGTCACCCTTCTGTCAGTACTGCATGCAGTGACCTCACTTCCCACTAGGTTTGTTTTCTTCTAGAGAGCTCAGAAAGCTGATAAGGAGGGATAAATCACACTTACAGAAAATGAGGAGGCTGCGGTGATGTTCAGATGCAGTGTAGAAACAGTTATGTTATCAGGCTCATGATATCAGCTAGTTCTGAAACGCCCCCACTTCCTTTCAGAAGTCTTCTGACTCTCTCTTTAGAGGGAAATGACAACAGGTAGTGGACAGCTTATAACAGGCATATTTTTTAAATGAAGTGATTTAGAAATTTGCTAGTTACACCATTCTCTATTAAATGAAATTGTGTGAAAGTGCAGTGACACTAAGAAAAATATGGACAGAAATACAATCCTGTGAAGTTGTCCTCAAATTAGATCACTGATGAGGGATGAGATCTGAAGAAAGATCTTAACTGAACTGACCTCTTGGAAATACCCACTGTAAAATCTACCCACAATGTATTTTCTAAACTACAAGTCAGTCATGGGGTTTTCATGGATTGAAAACCAGGGATATATAGTCAGGGATACATATTGTACGGTATATGAGAGAAAGGTATCAGCAGGTCTGCAACAACAAAAAATAATGGTACCTCTCATGCATATATTCTCATTTTCTCCCACAAATGAGATGCTTATCCAAATTAGTTCCCCTAACACTGGAACAGCAGCTCCTTCGCATGGGTGGCCTCAAAACTGGCAAGATCTTGGCCAGCTCCTTCTCGGAAAATGATATCACTGAATTTCCCCCTTCTCCGGTATTGTCTCTGGACCCAGATCCCGTGGCGTGGCAGACTCTGCAAATGGATGTTTTTACTTCTTTTCCGTGGGACATGACAGAATTCAGACCTCATGTCTGGGTGCCAGACCTGCTGCTATATAATAATACGGCTTTTCTCAGACTCGGGATGTCCAAATTAAACCTTTGAAGTTACAACTGGAATAATGTCGCTGATTGATTATTTCCAAGTTAATGATTATTTATTCCTGGACATTCCACAATTACAGAATTCTTGATTGTGGAAAAAGACACAGTTTGAAGACATTAAGTGCAATGCAATACTTCTGTGCAGAGCAGTCGTGGCCGTTAGTAGGAAATGATTCCAGTAGATGAAAGCTAATCTATGTCAGTACAGAGTGTATGAAATCTCTCCAGACATACCTCGGTAAGAACGTAAAACACAATTCCACAATTAATGGCAATTAATACAAACATCATTAATAAAGTTCTATTTCCTATGTTACACAGAAAAGACATTTAAGACAAAGTTTGTTAGTTAATTCTTCTAAATTCTATTCTAAGTTTCCTTCCTGCTTTGCCGAGTGGCAGCACATACCCCTGAGAATGGCTTTCCCTGATGCTTTTTGGCACCCCCTGCTGAGCAATGGACTCTGTCCGAACTGTCAAGGCAGTTACTGAGGTATACTGGTTTTGCAATTGTCAGCATCAATTCACAGGAAACACATGCTATGACATATTGACAGTCATTTTTTATCTGTAAAGCCCCATTTTCCTGCGCTCCATTGCGGTGACATTTCACGCTTTGTTGGTTCCCGTCTATATCTGAGGTGTGGTAAGGCTTGTGAGGCTCTGCTGTGTCGACACAATGTCATCAATTACCTTACCTCCGAGGCCAGCGCTCATTCTCCTGGGCTCTGCCCTGTAGATGTGATGTCAGCAATGATGTTGTGTTTTAGGGTGGGGTTCTTCCAGCGGAGCTTCAAGCAGGCTTGGATCTGTGATGTTCAAGCTGGGAGGGGAAGGAGAGTCAGAGACCTGATTCTACAGGCACTGTCCGTGAGTCCGGCACTGAAGGAGTCAGGGGTTATTTATTTTTTTATGCAACCAGAAAACCCCTTTAGAGTGAACCTGTCACGTGACTAATGTTGCCCTGAGATCAGGATATGACTATTTCGAGGGGAGGATTCAATGAGATTCCTGATTATTCTGTCTACTTTCCGTATCAGTATGTACACAAAGGGCCGTCAATCACTTTGTGTGTTTGGGGT
This sequence comes from Bufotes viridis, assembly GCA_033119425.1. NCBI lineage: Eukaryota > Metazoa > Chordata > Amphibia > Anura > Bufonidae > Bufotes > Bufotes viridis. The sequence goes on from CM065598.1 coordinate 105,025,148, forward strand.
ATGCAGGACTTGCACTGTCCCTCCTAGGACTTACATTAGATTCGCAGATCTTAAAGATGATTGTTGGGAAGGAAGCGTTCCTTCCTGGCAATCGCCTGCTCACTTTCGGAGCACACAACTGCTATTACATGCAGCAATCTCCTCCACAGTATGGGGAGCAGTGATGGCTAATACTATCTTTCACCCCCATAATGAATCACTGTTTGCAGGCAACAGATTGTGATTAGACAGCATGATCTGCTGTATTTTCAACCAGCTGAAAGATAAACGAGTTTTTGTTCGTTCATCGGGTAATCGGTGCCTGTTGGCAATGATTTGAAGGATTATCTGCATGTCTAATAGAAGCTTAGAAGTCCTGTCAGGATTTAAACCTATGTATCACAGAGTTCAGCCTCTCTCCTTCTCTCAAACTCCAATCACAGCCAGGGCAGCAAAAATCTACCAGAAAGGTTCTCTTTAAGCCAAGTTTCACACTAGCGGCAGGATGGATCCAAAAGGCTGTTCACCCGACGGAACAGCCTGTCAGATCCGTCCTGCCGCTAGTGAATGTGTGCCCCTGGACTACCACTCCGACCCCATTGAATATAATGGGGGCAGGGCGGAGTTCGGACGGAGGCACAGCAGTGCACGGCGAGAGGCTGCCGGAATAAATGTCGGACATGTCGTAGTCTTATTCCGGCAGCCTCTCTCCGTGCGCTGCCGTGCCTCCGCCAGAACTCCGCCCCGCCCCCATTATAGTCAATGGGGCCGGAGTGGTAGTCCGGGGGCACACGTTCACTAGCGGCAGGACGGATCCAACAGGCTGTTCAGTCGGGTGAAACAAGCCTAAGGAAAAAGTGTGTAATATTTCAAGCTCAATTAGCTATTTTTCCTACAAACCTCTATACAAACTGTCCACTGTGTACAAGAAAATAACTACTATAATACTGCTCCTGTATATAAGAATATAACTACTATAATACTGCTCCTATATACAAGAATATAACTACTATAATACTGCTCCTATGTACAAGAATATAACTACTATAATACTGCTCCTATGTACAAGAATATAACTACTATAATACCGCTCCTATGTACAAGAATATAACTACTATAATACTGCTCCTATATACAAGAATATAACTACTATAATACTGCTCCTATGTACAAGAATATAACTACTCTAATACTGCTCCTATGTACAAGAATATAACTACTATAATACTGCTCCTATGTACAAGAATATAACTACTATAATACTGCCTCCTATGTACAAGAATATAACTACTATAATACTGCCTCCTATGTACAAGAATATAACTACTATAATACTGCTCCTATGTACAAGAATATAACTACTATAATACTGCTCCTATGTACAAGAATATAACTACTATAATACTGCCTCCTATGTACAGGAATATAACTACTATAATACTGCCTCCTATGTACAGGAATATAACTACTATAATACTGCCTCCTATGTACAGGAATATAACTACTATAATACTGCTCCTATGTACAATAATATTACTACTATAATACTGCTCCTATGTACAAGAATATTACTACTATAATACTGCCTCCTATGTACAGGAACATAACTGGTATATTACTGCTCCTATGTACAGGAATATAACTACTATAATACTGCCTCCTATGTACAGAAATATAACTATTATAATACTGACTCCTATGAACAAGAATATAACTACTATAATACTGCTTCTATATACAAGAATATAACTACTATAATACTGCTCCTATGTACAGGAATATAACTACTATAATACTGCCTCCTATGTACAGAAATATAACTATTATAATACTGCTCCTATGTACAGAAATATAACTATTATAATACTGCTCCTATGTACAGGGATATAACTACTATAATACTGCTCCTATGTACAGGAATATAACTACTATAATACTGCCTCCTATGTACAGAAATATAACTATTATAATACTGCCTCCTATGTACAGTACAACAATATAGTATATGTTCCATTGAGGATAAACGGAAAGGTTTATAGAGATTTTATGTTGTCTAGAACTGTCCATGGATCAACTATGAATATGTTTATAGCGGTCAAACAACTAAGGACGGTAGACAGCTGAATATATAATACACATAGAGCATGCATTTCCTGCTGAGAAGTTTCCATTAGAGGAATCCTTGAGTAGGTGCGCCTTCACATGTGGTAGATTCTGTTGCAGAAATTTCTGTGACTGAGAATCAGCGCCACTGATCTGGATGAGGTTGTTCTGGTGGCGAGCACATGGATTTTTGTAAACCCCAAACAAATGAATGGAAACTGATTTTTAGTTGCAGAAAATCATACAACAAAATCTGTTATGTGTGAAGGCTCCCTAATAGACATCAGAATTTTTTCTGTTTCCATGGAAGAACTTTGAGTATTTTATAAAATAATGCAACAAGGCAATAGCTATGGGTAAGAACCTAAGGGCAATGAATTTGAAACACGCAGAAATAAAATGCTGCACTAACGGCTTCCGTTAATGGGGCGAGTCAATAGAATTTACCAAGGTCAACCTTCTTTATTCCTGTTGAGCACTTGTGGGGAGTTAAATGCTGTTCAGCCTGGGATACAGTATTTGTCCCTGGTTTGATCCCATCCTGCTCGACACCCACGTGCTGTCACTACGCTGCCTCATATGCAGATACAGATAATTAGCGTAGGGTCGTCCAGGAGCTATGTTACGTCCTACACACACTGTTTCCTCGCAAAGTGTGCCGGACACACTCGCTTTGTGTATCACTGCTTTGGCTACAGTCACCGATGCATTATCGGATGAGTCAAACATTTCACTCCACAGAGGCAGTTCCCAGTGTCAGTTTAATGGTCCGGAACCCTAGCAGCGAGGCTGTGGAAAATGGAATACTTTACGGGGAAAGTCATAGTATTGGATCTATTTACTTATAGGGGGCTCATTGCAAATCATGAAGGATTGAGGAATGTAACTGAAGAATGAATGTGATCAAAATCTGTGAATAAAACACTTTCACAATCAGCTATAGCCAATTACCGTCTACATTACTGCACATTCCATTACACACAGCAGAGTGCCTGCATTAATTCTGCTCAAATTGTGGGCATCATATTCTCCACGTGACATTCTTCCAATGACTCAAGATCCATGGAATGAAAATGTAGGATATCAATGTCTACATAGAACACACAGGACGGTTCACTTGAAGGACAGTCCATTTCTTGGCAGCTTCCTCCATTTTCTGGCCTCTTTATCAAGTAGATGAAGTCCTCGTTAGTAGTTTGTCTGCAGTCTAATGGGACGGTTGAGGATCCTCAAGGTTGACAACTCAGGTGGATGACATAAGTGAGACAGGAAGTACAAGGCTCAGGGTGTGGAATGCATGTGGGATCTGCATGTGGATTACTGCTAATTCTCAGGCCGTACAATATTAAGTACAGGTACAGAACAGCAATTAGTGACAGTCCACATGCAGTTTAAGGAACGTGGACCCCATGCTGATCACACCAGCGGGCACTAAGAAATGTAGACCTTATATAGATCCCATCTCCGGGCACTTTAAGGAATGTGGACCTCATGTGGATCCCACCACCAGGCACTTTACGGAACGTGGACCTTATGTAGATCCCGTTACCGGGCACTTTAAGGAATGTGGTCCCTATGCAGATTCCGTCACTGGGCACTTTTAGGACTTTGAACCTCAAGCACTTCCCACCAATGGGCACTTTATGGAATGTGGACCCTATGTAGATCCCACCACCAGGCACTTTAAAAAATGTGGACCTCATGCAGATCCCGCTACCAGGCACTTTAAGGAATGTGGACCTCATGCAGATCCCGCCACCAGGCACTTTAAGGAATGTGGACCTCATGCAGATTCCGCCACCAGGCACTTTGAGTAATGTGGACTCCTCTTTGCGTTAACTAGATTATTACTAACAGGTGCATCCAGCCATCCAATCTAGACAAGCTTTAACATTAGAATGCTACAGGACCGCAGGGATGGTACCTGCTGGACCGCACCGAACTTGCCTCTTGAAACATAGGTACCATCCAAGTGAGCGCCAGCAACTAGCTGTAATCGCAGTACCCACAGCTCAAGTCACACATGTAACAGCTCCCTCAGAATGAGTTTCAGAACACAGCACTGTCACAGGATTTCGCCCCTAAGGCAATCCAACACTGTGGATAGAAATGCCCGGTCACCTGTGTTATAACTGTAAAGTGGGAACATCTAAAAGTCAAATTAGGGCAAAGAAGAAGACACCAGAGCACTGAAGAACAAAGCACTGGAAGGGGCTCTCCAGGAGGGGACCAGCTTCACACTATTCTCCAGAGTCTTGGATGGGTTATACATGCCCATACGCATGTGGGGTTACGATGAAGACATACCTTTGGCCTCACACTGTACTTCAGGTTGTTTCCCTTTGTGTTTTCTTCTGTTACTGGAGTTCCTTGATAAAGCTCTTTCACTTCAATGGGATGCGAGTTCCATAATGCAGGGGGACACGACAAATATTACATGCCTGTATCACAACTAATTAAACTGCATAAAATAACCCCCAACCTACACAACATGACAGTGGCAAGGGATCAAGCCGGTGTGGATTGCTTGTGACTGTTGTGTCCTGCCTATGGCAACTTGTTACATCACTCCATTCACTTTTATTGCCACCATATACTGTGACCTTTGGCTGTGGGATTTGCATCGTGGCCTAAGTCTTCATGTATCCCAGACTAAATGTAGATATAATCGACATTCGTTTCTGTACGGTACCAGTTCACTAGCAGTAGTCCACTTGTTCAGGGTCCATTTTAACCAGGGGAATAAAGGTCTGAACTGTCCATGCAATCCTGAGTGACATAGAGGAGGAGTGCCGAATGCCTTCAAGACTGTATGACAGCCTCATGAATGTGATCTGCAGGGCAATTCATTCAGGTGTTCAGAGTGACAAGTAAATCACCGAGCAATAGGGACTGGACAAAAAACATCAGGGAATGATGACCTCCAGATACTGGACAGGAGACAAGTGCAGGGGACAAGCAGGTCAGGAAATAGGCACCAAGGGACAAAGATGGTTGGATGACTGTCTGGCTGTCCCTGAAGGGGTTAACACGGGCTGTATGTCTTTGGTAGTTTGTATTTGCCATAGTGAGTGATTTTGACCATTTGCCTTGGAGCTTTCATAACCTCATCTTCATTATTTTTTCAGCAGAATAAAAGCATCTTGCGGTTTAGTCGAATACTTTTCATCTTTGCTCTTTAAGGGTTGGGGGGTCCACAATTTCCTGCCATGATTTTGTCTTCTGACAGCAACATTAAACCGTAAACAATCGGCTTTGGAGTAGAAACCACTCCCTAATTTAGAAGGCTCTCTTCAGCAGATGAACGGTGACATCACACCGTCTGTACACAGCTGACATTTCTGCCGTCACATGCACGACACAGACTGAAGACCAGAAACTCAAACTGTGCTGTTATTGTTTGCATATACATTTCCCCAAGGCGGCGATCACATCTCCATTGCCATAGAGGACGTATATGGGGATCTTATATGTATCAAGTCTTTTTCTTGCTGTATTTGCCTGATGTTAATGATGAGGGATGACCAAGAATGGGTCGCATCTTGGTAATAATATAGTACCGGACCCCAGATATTACAGGTTGTGTATCCTGGTAATACTATAGTACTGGACCCCAGCTATTACTGGTTGTGTATCCTGGTAATACTATAACACCGAACTCCCAATATTACAGGTTGTGTATCCTGGTAATACTATAGTACCGGACTCCCGATATTACAGGTTGTGTATCCTGGTAATACTATAGCACCGGACCCCAGATATTACTGGTTGTGTATCCTGTTAATACTATAGTACCGGACCCCCGATATTACTGGTTGTGTATCCTGGTAATACTATAGTACCGGACCCCAGATATTACTGGTTGTGTATCCTGGTAATACTATAGCACCGGACCCCAGATATTACTGGTTGTGTATCCTGGTAATACTATAGCACCGGACCCCAGATATTACTGGTTGTGTATCCTGTTAATACTATAGTACCGGACCCCCGATATTACTGGTTGTGTATCCTGGTAATACTATAGTACCGGACTCCCGATATTACAGGTTGTGTATCCTAGTAATACTATAGCACCGGACCCCAGATATTACTGGTTGTGTATCCTGGTAATACTATAGTACCGGACTCCCGATATTACAGGTTGTGTATCCTGGTAATACTATAGCACCGGACCCCAGATATTACTGGTTGTGTATCCTGGTAATACTATAACACTGAACTCCCGATATTACTGGTTGTGTATCCTGGTAATACTATAGTACCGGACTCCCGATATTACAGGTTGTGTATCCTGGTAATACTATAGCACCGGACCCCAGATATTACTGGTTGTGTATCCTGTTAATACTATAGTACCGGACTCCCGATATTACAGGTTGTGTATTCTGATAATACTATAGTACCGGACCCCAGATATTACTGGTTGTGTATCCTGTTAATACTATAGTACCGGACCCCCGATATTACTGGTTGTGTATTCTGATAATACTATAGCACCGGACCCCCGATATTACTGGTTGTGTATCCTGGTAATACTATAGTACCGGACTCCCGATATTACAGGTTGTGTATTCTGATAATACTATAGCACCGGACCCCAGATATTACTGGTTGTGTATCCTGTTAATACTATAGTACCGGACCCCCGATATTACTGGTTGTGTATTCTGATAATACTATAGCACCGGACCCCCGATATTACTGGTTGTGTATCCTGGTAATACTATAGTACCGGACTCCCGATATTACAGGTTGTGTATCCTAGTAATACTATAGTACCGGACTCCCGATATTACAGGTTGTGTATCCTGGTAATACTATAGTACCGGACTCCCGATATTACAGGTTGTGTATTCTGATAATACTATAGCACCGGACCCCAGATATTACTGGTTGTGTATCCTGTTAATACTATAGTACCGGACCCCCGATATTACTGGTTGTGTATTCTGATAATACTATAGCACCGGACCCCAGATATTACTGGTTGTGTATCCTGGTAATACTATAGTACCGGACTCCCGATATTACAGGTTGTGTATCCTGGTAATACTATAGTACCGGACTCCCGATATTACAGGTTGTGTATCCTAGTAATACTATAGTACCGGACTCCCGATATTACAGGTTGTGTATCCTGGTAATACTATAGCGATGGACCTCAGATATTACTGGTTGTGTATCCTGGTAATACTATAGCGATGGACCTCAGATATTACTGGTTGTGACGTGCTTTAGCTATTGACTAATAGGCTCTTGGGATTACCACAGATATGGATCACCGTTCCCATCTTTACTTGTTTAAGTGGCACAAATCTTACTTGTTAGAGATTCTTCCAAGGGTTTCTTGACCGCCACAATTAGCTTACCGTACATTATCGTGTGCTGTTTTTTTTTATTAGTTTCCTTTGTCCATTACTTTTGGGAACTGCTTCAATTTCTGTGTACTTGGTCACATCTTGACTTTCCATTGCATGCTCTTTCACATTATCAGATCACTATTCAGTATGGTACTTGTGGGATATTTTGCTTTGCAGGCTTCGCCATGCTCTGATATAAAGTTAGATAGTGCAGATACATGTGCACCGCTGTCACCTTTGCAGATGTGGCCATATCCACTTTGATAAATCCACAATATGCCATCTGGATGGCTCCAATTACACCAAGGAGTCGACAGTGATATATTTTGTATAGTAGAAACCTAAAACGTCTCTACAGCAGAAACACGGTAAATATGGAGGATGCTGATCATGTTTCCTACTTTATGTACACATAACAGCTCCTGATAAGAGTATAGGTTTGAGTCAATCTACTTAAACCCGGCATCATAACTGCCAGAAGAAAACACTACTTACAAAGCCGACAGTACATTAACTGAATGCTGACCCCTAATAAGTATGTAAGCTTTAATTCATTGTCAAGCGGGCACGGTAGAGGAGAATGTGTTGGGCCATTTTATTACAGGCAGAGTAATTGCCAGCAGCCCAGGGAAGAGGTCACGGGTCATATGTCACTGTCCACTTTTATTGCCTTGTAATTAATGTGATAATAGACCCTTTCTCTGGGCCCAAAGTGTCTTTATGGACTGAAATTCAAGGCTGAGGTCAAGAAGCGTACAGGAGTGTTCAAAAAAAGAGTTTAAAAAGGAAAATTGCAAAATCATGAAACTTATTTCCACAAATGCACTAGAAATTGTAGAATTTTACTTCCAAATCCCAACAATTACAACATGTTTACACTTTGTGTTAACTCTTTACAGAAAGTAAAGAAAAATGAATATTTTAGGCAAAATAGCTGTACCAACATTTGTCTTTAAAAACTCAAACATTTAATGTATAAACCGAAAAAATGTTTGAGAATTCACTTTCCTTTTAATGACTGAACTAATATTCAGTGGTATAAGGCCTTGTTCACACTCCAGTGTTCGGTCAGTGATATCAATCAGTGATTTGTGATCCAAAACCAGGTGTGGCTCAAAACATAGAAGCAGTGCAGATATCTCCATTATACCTTGTCTTTGTATAGGCTTCAATTCTGGTTTTGGCTCACAAATGACTGATGGAATTCACTGACCAAACACTGAAGTGTGAATGAGGCCTAACTATTGTTTCTGAGAACTGCTTGCCAACTGTGTTGCATAGAGTCGACCGATTTCTGGCCCCTCTGACCAGGTCTTCCAGTCCAGGATGATTGGGCTACATTCCATAGTTCCATATTTTGCCTCATAAACCATATTTCTGATGTCGCCCCACAAATTCTCTGGGATTGAGGTTGGGGATTGGGCGGCCGCTCCATTACCTCAATCTTGTCAGTCTGTGACCAGGATGCTGTTCTCTTACTGTTGTGCCATTGGTCACTGCCATGTTAAAACACCCATTAAAGGACATTTCATCTTCGGCATAAGGAAACATGATCTCCTACAGAGCTCTGACCTATTTAATCTCTCATATGCAATAAATGAATTGCTGCTATTGTGTCATCTTTCAGCGATGTCGCCATTTTCCCTGCACCTGTTTTTAAATATTTTATCTATATGAATTTTTCTTTAGGCCAGCCAAGGGGTTCCTTGGCAAATTTTAACCTTTTCAGGAAGTTCTTTTTTTCAGGAGTTTGCAGGGAGATATTGCTGGTAACTTGGCTTAATCTCATCGTCATCTGATTGTCGCAGGACTGGTAACTTTAGATTTTCATTAATCTATCTTTAGGTGACCATTGGTTTCTCTTCATGGTCTTCTGATTGTAGCTGAGCTCCCTGGTGACTTCAGATCTTCTTTCATCTTTCTGGAGGTGATCATTGGTTTCTCTTCATTGTCTTCTGATTGTAGCAGAGCTCATGGTAACGTCAGATCTTCTTTCTGGAGGTGATCATAGGATTCAGTGCATTGTCTTCTGATTGTAGCAGAGCTCATGGTAACGTCAGATCTTCTTTCTGGAGGTGATCACTGGCTTCACTTCATCATTTTCTGACTGTAGCAGTGCTCGTGGTAACTTCTCATCTTCTTTCATCTTTCTGGAGGTGATCACTGGCTTCACTTCATCATTTTCTGACTGTAGCAGTGCTCGTGGTAACTTCTCATCTTCTTTCATCTTTCTGGATCTGATCACTGGCTTCACTTCATCATTTTCTGACTGTAGCAGTGCTCGTGGTAACTTCTCATCTTCTTTCATCTTTCTGGAGGTGATCAATGGTTTCTCTTCATTGTCTTCTTATTGTAGCAGAACTCATTGGTAACTTCAGATAGTTTTTCATCTTTCTGGAGGTGATCATTGGCTTAACTTCATCCTCTTCTGATTGTAGCAGTGTTTACTGTTGAATTCAGATTGTTAGGCCTGGTCCTTTTGCCATACTTCCTGCTGTCTTCCCTGTCATATCCCCAGCATCGCCTGCCTTGATGCCCACTGCTGTCTCCACCAGATGTGGCAGACATGTTCTCCGCCCATGCTGCCTCCGTGATCCATCCCATGCTGGCGTCCCATCGGCGAGTGCATCCTGCCTCCCAGCACAGTTACAAGTTTAAATAGTAGTTTAGTCTCCTAGGAAGTTGCCTGAGCGTTTAGTTACTAACAGTAATAGCAAAGGTGTTCTGATCGACTGTGTTTGACCCAGCCTGTTTGACTGCCGCCTGCATCGACTACTGGACATGACTGACCCTGAGCCTGCCTAATCCTCAGTACCACGCTGCTATCTGATACCAGCTTCTGACTTCTGTCTTGTCTCTGGAGTGTTACCTGTTGTCTGACTCTGTGAGTCAGCTGTCAACAATATTAGCTAATTCTGTAGGTAGTGGTTCAGTTTCTCTCTTGCTGCGTTCTGTCCTGTCTCCTATGAGAGTGCTGAATAACCCCCTAAGGGTTAGTGGCTGTCATCCCTTGGTTGATACAAAGAATTCACACTCTCTAGTTTGACCAGGGTGTCCCACCGACTGGTTGTAACACAGATCTTCTTTCATCTTTCTGGAGGTGATGATTGGCTTCACTTCATCATCTTCTGGTTGTAGCAGAGCTCCCTGGTGACTTCAGATCTTCTGTCATCTTTCTGGAGGTGATGATTGGCTGAGCCTTTGCTACTTTGGCTATTCTTCCATCCACTCACACAGTAGTTCTTAGCTTCCTTCTGTGTCTTATTTGACATTTTTTTTTATCTGAGCTGAGCCTATCACTTGCTCTACTTCTCTGTAAGTTTTTCCCTCCCAAATAAATTTTTTAAAATGAGCTGAGCCTATCACTTGCTCTACTTCTCTGTAAGTTTTTCCCTCCAAAATAAAATTTTTAATCAAAGTATATTCTTCATCAGAACAATGTCTGGAACGACCATTTCCATAAGTATTTCAGAAGAAAATGCACCATAACTAACATGTGGAACATTTGCAGTTCTCTGAATCATTCAGAATGATCAGAATGAGCGGGGTGCATGTCCTGTTGGATCCGTTTTTTCTATTACTCTACTGTACTTACAGGTAAATTATTTGCTATGTAGAAATATCACTTCTACCAAAAACACTGATTTACAAGGTGATTAATGCTGGGCTGCTATTATTTTGAACACAACTGTAATCACAGAATATGTTTTGTGCACATCTAAACATACTAAATCAGAATCTCTTGGACTTTTCTCCAGTCCTTTAAAACTGATTAAAATGCCCGATCTTCAGGCAGTTTGAGAGTCAATGGAAGACATAACATAATGCATCCATTTGCGCTTGTTTGCAACGGCCTTACTACACAGCCTGATGTATACCTAATATGGGAGGAATGATTGCTGCAGCAGTTATTCCTCCCTCATTCTGTTCTATTCAGTATCAGCAGCACATCCGTGATTACACCAGGAGATGTGCTGCCGATAATCAGGGCACGTTTCATCCTGATGAGAGATGCCATTCAGCTCATTGGCTGACTGATGATACAAGCTGATTATTAGGAACAAGTGTTTGTATTCCTGATTGGCCTAAAATTGTGGAGTGTAACGGGGCCTATAAACTAGGCCATCATTATAAGATAGCGGAGGCCTAGGGGAACCGACTGATCAGCTGTATAAGAAGTCTACATTGCTCCAATAAGCACTACGACCCCATCATGGTCTCCACTGCTCTGTAAAGCACTGTACATTATCAGCAGCTGTGTCTGGGATTGCATCTCAGTCCACTCACTCAAATAGGACTAAGCTGTAACCCTAGACACACATGCTACTAACTGATTGCCGGGGGTGATGAATAATGAATGCAGCTCTAGAGTACAGAACAGACTGTGACTGAGAATCTGCATAGGATTAGTAATAGCATCCAGCTGTGGAGTATATTACAGGATGTAATTCAGGATCAGTATAGGATAAGTAATGTATGTACAGAGTGACTGCACCAGCAGAATAGTGAGTGCAGCTCTGGAGTATAATACAGGATGTAAGTCAGGATCAGTACAGGATAAGTAATGTATGTACAGAGTGACTGCACCAGCAGAATAGTGAGTGCAGCTCTGGAGTATAATACAAGATGTAACTCAGGATCAGTACAGGATAAGTAATGTATGTACACAGTGACTGCACCAGCAGAATAGTGAGTGCAGCTCTGGAGTATAATACAGGATGTAACTCAGGATCAGTACAGGATAAGTAATGTATGTACAGAGTGACTGCACCAGCAGAATAGTGAGTGCAGCTCTGGAGTATAATACAAGATGTAACTCAGGATCAGTACAGGATAAGTAATGTATGTACAGAGTGACTGCACCAGCAGAATAGTGAGTGCAGCTCTGGAGTATAATACAGGATGTAACTGAGGATCAGTACAGGATAAGTAATGTATGTACACAGTGACTGCACCAGCAGAATAGTGAGTGCAGCTCCAGAGTATAATACAGGATGTAACTCAGGATCAGAACAGGATAAGTAATGTATGTACACAGTGACTGCACCAGCAGAATAGTGAGTGCAGCTCTGGAGTATAATACAGGATGTAACTCAGGATCAGTACAGGATAAGTAATGTATGTACACAGTGACTGCACCAGCAGAATAGTGAGTGCAGCTCTGGAGTATAATACAGGATGTAACTCAGGATCAGTACAGGATAAGTAATGTATGTACACAGTGACTGCACCAGCAGAATAGTGAGTGCAGCTCTGGAGCCTTACAAATCAAATTTTCTCATGTAAAATAACTTTATATTAATTGTAAAGTCGAGTAAAAATGCAGGTACGTTATTGTATTACATTTTAATGGGGTTTAGGGGTAATTTCTACATGTGGAGGGCGCACTGTTGACATAAAGTGTCTTATACGCCTTGGCGCTTTTCAAAAATAAAATAAATCTGTGCCTCTGGTGACACTAACTGGAAAGCAGGGCAGCTACCTTCCAACTGGTGGCCCCACAGGCGCAGCATTTTTTTCTTCTTTTGGAAAAAGATAATTTGCACTACATTTTAATGTATTAACAGAAGTACAACTGTCCGGCCGTTCTCTTGTTTAATGTGAATCCTATATACAAGCTGTAACTACTGTACCTGCAGACAGCCTGCCACTCTCCCCGTAATTCTGGAATCCTTTCTTTGATGAAATATGAGCCATTGTTTGGCACGGTCATACTTGAGAGATGACATGGGTTTTTCTTTTGTTGTAATTTGTTTAATTGCTGCTCGTAATTTTGTAGAACTTCAAACAGCTCGTAATTTCAAGTTGTGTATCTTAAATGAAGTTAAAATAAAGATCTGTCTCTGAACGAACAGTAATGAAGATGTGGAGCTCCTGATTAAACACATCCGCAGATAATAGCTATTTTTCTAGTGACGTTTGTGATGGGAAGGAAACTGCATTCTTCCAGAGCATTGTATCTCATTACCGTAGAGCCCACACTGCAAAAAGAAATGCTGTGTAAAAGCTCTGTGGCTGAGCAGGTTTTTATTATTCCGTTTTTGGTACCAAACCAATGCCAACTGGCTTGTGTAATTATCCCTGCTACTGTGCGAATGAAAGGAATTCTTGTATATATAAAACGTGTTTATTGAAGAAAAAGGAGATTTTGTGCAGATGATGGAAGGGATGTCAGCGTACGATCTATGGGAAAGACTTTGCTTGCATAGAATGAAGCCAATCTGCCTCTAATGACAGTCGTAGAAGAAATACGCTGCGTCTGGGCAGTGAAGACTGATCTTGCCGCCTTTACTCCAATAGTAAATTAATGTCTTCAGCGTTCATTTCAAGAAATTACTGACAACCTAGAAAGGTCATCCTTACATGAACCTCACAAACCATTTGTAGTAATTGCCGTGTTGACAATCTATTGCCCATGAGACCACATATGAGGACTGGCACCAGAGCTTTGCTGTCCTCTTGCTAAAGTAACATTAAAGGGGTTGTCCAAGTTATATTAATTGATGACCTATCCTTAGAATAGGTCATCAATATCAGATTGGCGGGGGTCCGACACCCCCGCCGATCAGCTGTTTGAAGAGAAGGCACGCGCCATGCCAGCGCTGCCTCCTCTTCATGGTTTACCTGCTCGACGTCGCATCTGCAGTGTAATTACACCCAAGCCGCCCCATTCATTTCAGTGTAAGAGCTCTGCAGTATACACTTCTATAAGGACGAGCCGCCCCATTCATTTCAGTGTAAGAGCTCTGTAGTATACTCTTCTATAAGAACGAGCCGCCCCATTCATTACAATGTAAGAGCTCTGTAGTATACACTTCTATAAGGACGAGCCGCCCCATTCATTTCAATGTAAGAGCTCTGTAGTATACACTTCTATAATGACGAGCCGCCCCATTCATTTCAGTGTAAGAGCTCTGTAGTATACACTTCTATAAGGACGAGCCGCCCCATTCATTACAATGTAAGAGCTCTGTAGTATACACTTCTATAAGAACGAGCCGCCCCATTCATTTCAGTGTAAGAGCTCTGTAGTATACACTTCTATAAGGACGAGCCGCCCCATTCATTTCAGTGTAAGAGCTCTGTAGTATACACTTCTATAAGGACGAGCCGCCCCATTCATTACAGTGTAAGAGCTCTGTAGTATACACTTCTATAAGGACGAGCCGCCCCATTCATTACAATGTAAGAGCTCTGTAGTATACACTTCTATAAGAACGAGCCGCCCCATTCATTACAATGTAAGAGCTCTGTAGTATACACTTCTATAAGGATGAGCCGCCCCATTCATTTCAGTGTAAGAGCTCTGCAGTATACACTTCTATAAGGACGAGCCGCCCCATTCATTTCAATGTAAGAGCTCTGTAGTATACACTTCTATAAGGACGAGCCGCCCCATTCATTTCAATGTAAGAGCTATGTAGTATACACTTCTATAAGGACGAGCCGTCCCATTCATTTCAGTGTAAGAGCTCTGTAGTATACACTTCTATAAGAAAGAGCCGCCCCATTCATTTCAGTGTAAGAGCTCTGTAGTATACACTTCTATAAGGACGAGCCGCCCCATTCATTTCTATGTAAGAGCTCTGTAGTATACACTTCTATAAGGACGAGCCGCCCCATTCATTACAGTGTAAGAGCTCTGTAGTATACACTTCTATAAGGACGAGCCGCCCCATTCATTTCTATGTAAGAGCTCTGCAGTATACACTTCTATAAGAACGAGCCGCCCCATTCATTACAGTGTAAGAGCTCTGTAGTATACACTTCTATAAGAACGAGCCGCCCCATTCATTTCTATGTAAGAGCTCTGTAGTATACACTTCTATAAGAACGAGCCGCCCCATTCATTACAGTGTAAGAGCTCTGTAGTATACACTTCTATAAGGACGAGCCGCCCCATTCATTACAATGTAAGAGCTCTGTAGTATACACTTCTATAAGAACGAGCCGCCCCATTCATTACAATGTAAGAGCTCTGTAGTATACACTTCTATAAGGACGAGCCGCCCCATTCATTTCAATGTAAGAGCTCTGTAGTATACACTTCTATAAGGACGAGCCGCCCCATTCATTACAATGTAAGAGCTCTGCAGTATACACTTCTATAAGAACGAGCCGCCCCATTCATTTCAGTGTAAGAGCTCTGTAGTATACACTTCTATAAGAACGAGCCGCCCCATTCATTTCAATGTAAGAGCTCTGTAGTATACACTTCTATAAGGACGAGCCGCCCCATTTATTTCAATGTAAGAGCTCTGTAGTATACACTTCTATAAGGACGAGCCGCCCCATTCATTACAATGTAAGAGCTCTGTAGTATACACTTCTATAAGGACGAGCCGCCCCATTCATTACAGTGTAAGAGCTCTGTAGTATACACTTCTATAAGGACGAGCCGCCCCATTCATTTCAGTGTAAGAGCTCTGTAGTATACACTTCTATAAGGACGAGCCGTCCCATTCATTACAATGTAAGAGCTCTGTAGTATACACTTCTATAAGGACGAGCCGCCCCATTCATTACAATGTAAGAGCTCTGTAGTATACACTTCTATAAGGACGAGCCGCCCCATTCATTACAGTGTAAGAGCTCTGTAGTATACACTTCTATAAGTACGAGCCGCCCCATTCATTTCAGTGTAAGAGCTCTGCAGTATACACTTCTATAAGAACGAGCCGCCCCATTCATTTCAGTGTAAGAGCTCTGTAGTATACACTTCTATAAGGACGAGCCGCCCCATTTATTTCAATGTAAGAGCTCTGTAGTATACACTTCTATAAGAACGAGCCGCCCCATTCATTTCAATGTAAGAGCTCTGTAGTATACACTTCAATAAGGACGAGCCGCCCCATTCATTTCAGTGTAAGAGCTCTGTAGTATACACTTCTATAAGAACGAGCCGCCCCATTTATTTCAATGTAAGAGCTCTGTAGTGTACACTTCTATAAGAACGAGCCGCCCCATTCATTACAATGTAAGAGCTCTGTAGTATACACTTCTATAAGAACGAGCCGCCCCATTCATTACAATGTAAGAGCTCTGTAGTATACACTTCTATAAGTACGAGCCGCCCCATTCATTTCAGTGTAAGAGCTCTGTAGTATACACTTCTATAAGGACGAGCCGCCCCATTCATTTCAGTGTAAGAGCTCTGCAGTATACACTTCTATAAGAACGAGCCGCCCCATTCATTACAATGTAAGAGCTCTGTAGTATACACTTCTATAAGGACGAGCCGCCCCATTCATTACAATGTAAGAGCTCTGTAGTATACACTTCTATAAGGACGAGCCGCCCCATTTATTTCAGTATAAGAGCTCTGTAGTATACACTTCTATAAGAACGAGCCGCCCCATTCATAACAATGTAAGAGCTCTGTAGTATACACTTCTATAAGGACGAGCCGCCCCATTCATTTCAGTGTAAGAGCTCTGTAGTATACACTTCTATAAGGACGAGCCGCCCCATTCATTACAATGTAAGAGCTCTGCAGTATACACTTCTATAAGGACGAGCCGCCCCATTCATTACAGTGTAAGAGCTCTGCAGTATACACTTCTATAAGGACGAGCCGCCCCATTCATTTCAGTGTAAGAGCTCTGTAGTATACACTTCTATAAGGACGAGCCGCCCCATTCATTTCAATGTAAGAGCTCTGTAGTATACACTTCTATAAGAACGAGCCGCCCCATTTATTTCAATGTAAGAGCTCTGTAGTATACACTTCTATAAGGACGAGCCGCCCCATTCATTTCAATGTAAGAGCTCTGTAGTGTACACTTCTATAAGGACGAGCCGCCCCATTCATTACAATGTAAGAGCTTTGTAGTATACACTTCTATAAGAACGAGCCGCCCCATTCATTACAATGTAAGAGCTCTGTAGTATACACTTCTATAAGGACGAGCCGCCCCATTCATTTCAGTGTAAGAGCTCTGTAGTATACACTTCTATAGGGACGAGCCGCCCCATTCATTTCAGTGTAAGAGCTCTGTAGTATACACTTCTATAAGAACGAGCCGCCCCATTTATTTCAATGTAAGAGCTCTGTAGTATACACTTCTATAAGGACGAGCCGCCCCATTCATTTCAGTGTAAGAGCTCTGTAGTATACACTTCTATAAGGACGAGCCGCCCCATTCATTTCAGTGTAAGAGCTCTGTAGTATACACTTCTATAAGGACGAGCCGCCCCATTCATTTCAGTGTAAGAGCTCTGTAGTATACACTTCTATAAGGACGAGCCGCCCCATTCATTACAATGTAAGAGCTCTGTAGTATACACTTCTATAAGAACGAGCCGCCCCATTCATTACAATGTAAGAGCTTTGTAGTATACACTTCTATAAGGACGAGCCGCCCCATTCATTACAATGTAAGAGCTCTGTAGTATACACTTCTATAAGGACGAGCCGCCCCATTCATTACAATGTAAGAGCTCTGTAGTATACACTTCTATAAGGACGAGCCGCCCATTCATTACAATGTAAGAGCTCTGTAGTATACACTTCTATAAGGACGAGCCGCCCCATTCATTACAATGTAAGAGCTCTGTAGTATACACTTCTATAAGGACGAGCCGCCCCATTCATTACAATGTAAGAGCTCTGTAGTATACACTTCTATAAGGACGAGCCGCCCCATTCATTACAATGTAAGAGCTCTGTAGTATACACTTCTATAAGGACGAGCCGCCCCATTCATTACAATGTAAGAGCTCTGTAGTATACACTTCTATAAGGACGAGCCGCCCCATTCATTTCAATGTAAGAGCTCTGTAGTATACACTTCTATAAGGACGAGCCGCCCCATTCATTACAATGTAAGAGCTCTGTAGTATACACTTCTATAAGGACGAGCCGCCCCATTCATTACAATGTAAGAGCTCTGTAGTATACACTTCTATAAGGACGAGCCGCCCCATTCATTACAATGTAAGAGCTCTGTAGTATACACTTCTATAAGGACGAGCCGCCCCATTCATTTCAATGTAAGAGCTCTGTAGTATACACTTCTATAAGGACGAGCCGCCCCATTCATTACAATGTAAGAGCTCTGTAGTATACACTTCTATAAGGACGAGCCGCCCCATTCATTACAATGTAAGAGCTCTGTAGTATACACTTCTATAAGGACGAGCCGCCCCATTCATTACAATGTAAGAGCTCTGTAGTATACACTTCTATAAGGACGAGCCGCCCCATTCATTACAATGTAAGAGCTCTGTAGTATACACTTCTATAAGGACGAGCCGCCCCATTCATTTCAATGTAAGAGCTCTGTAGTATACACTTCTATAAGGACGAGCCGCCCCATTCATTACAATGTAAGAGCTCTGTAGTATACACTTCTATAAGGACGAGCCGCCCCATTCATTACAATGTAAGAGCTCTGTAGTATACACTTCTATAAGGACGAGCCGCCCCATTCATTACAATGTAAGAGCTCTGTAGTATACACTTCTATAAGGACGAGCCGCCCCATTCATTTCAATGTAAGAGCTCTGTAGTATACACTTCTATAAGGACGAGCCGCCCCATTCATTTCAATGTAAGAGCTCTGTAGTATACACTTCTATAAGGACGAGCCGCCCCATTCATTTCAATGTAAGAGCTCTGTAGTATACACTTCTATAAGGACGAGCCGCCCCATTCATTACAATGTAAGAGCTCTGTAGTATACACTTCTATAAGGACGAGCCGCCCCATTCATTTCAGTGTAAGAGCTCTGTAGTATACACTTCTATAAGGACGAGCCGCCCCATTCATTACAATGTAAGAGCTCTGTAGTATACACTTCTATAAGGACGAGCCGCCCCATTCATTACAATGTAAGAGCTCTGTAGTATACACTTCTATAAGGACGAGCCGCCCCATTCATTATCAATGTAAGAGCTCTGTAGTATACACTTCATAAGGATCTGAGCTGCCCATTCATTTCAATGTAAGAGCTCTGTAGTATACACTTCTATAAGAACGAGTCGCCCCATTCATTACAATGTAAGAGCTCTGTAGTATACACTTCTATAAGGACGAGCCGCCTCCATTCATTTACAATGTAAGAGCTCTGTAGTATACACTTCTATAAGGACGAGCCGCCTCATTCATTTACAATGTAAGAGCTCTGTAGTATACACTTCTATAAGGACGAGCCTGCCCCATTCATTACAATGCAAGAGCTCTGTAGTATACACTTCTATCAAGGACGAGCCGCTCATGTTCATTGTCTATGTAAGAGCTCTGCAGTATACACTCTCTACTAACCGTATCCACTATACAAGTAACTGTTGCGCTGATATTATCGTTGGAGGAAAGGGGCTTGAATAGGTCACTGAGGTCTATCCAAGAGTCAAGATAGGCAACAAGACCGAGCACATACGTCCATCACAGATCCCGGGGATCACAGCAGAGTGTCCAATGCTTGCAAATTAGCTCTCCTCCAGAAAGAATAAAAGTGTCTCTCGAATATAGATGGCTAAGGGTAGCTGTCTACAGAGGGCACCAGAGAGACAATTTTCTTCCTTCTGGAGAAAAGCTAATTTGCGTGTCTTTCGTCAGAGAGCATTGTGTGTAAGACCACCGATACCAGCTGAATCTCCAATCCTATATATCCATATGAAGCACATATCAGCACTGGCAGAACACAAGGTGCCAAATCAATCTCACTGACAGATGACGGAACTGAACGCTGAGGGTCACAGAGGGAGGAGATCTGGCAACGGAGTGGATGGCAAACAAGAAGATAGGGGATGAATGACAGTGAACAGACAAGGACCAACGCTGAACAGACTCTGAATTCAGCCCAGTAAGAAAGCCTGAGCAATACACAAACTCAGCAACCAATTCCAAAACAGCCAGGAAAGTCAGTAGGACTACAGATCACAGCATGCACAGATAACTCACTCGGCTAGAAGATACAAAGAATCTGGAAAGAAGTGTATATAGTAAATGCTATTCTCTACAACAGGAAAAGAATAAGGCCTGGATATATAAAGGCTCAGCAATTATCAACTCCACCCTAACTAACCAGGCTAAGCTAGACCTAAATTCAGAATCAGATGCAAAAAGGATGGACAGCAACTGCCCATCGCTGCTGATCCCTGAGCTACAGGAAATCCCTGCTGCTGGCAATAATGCCTAATCTTTTTGGTGTTGATGAATCTCTATGTGCGTCCCTTCATATTCACTAGGCATAACACCATGGGCAGACTGACAACTGGAAAAGTGTCAGAATTCTGGCCTCACACTACATCTGTTCAGGGCTTTAGACACCTTCTCCCTGCACCTGACAATGAGGGTCATCACTTAGCAAAATGTAGGCATAGCTCTGCGGGGAAGGGCAGGGCTCAAGACTGGCTAAAGGTGTGCCAGATTTATCCTCCTCAGCCCCTCTGCTAAACAGTCTATGTCTGCACTGCTTAAATATTACACAGGATTAACAAATGTGCCCAAGTGTATCCAGTTATGACTGGAGCCTTCCTTTACCAATATCACCCTAAATAATAGAGTTTCTGTAAATTCCAGTTCACTGACATAGCACATCCGAGTTAACATCACTTGTGACTGCTGTTTTATCTATACCGACCTATCATTTGTGTCGGATATATTATGAACTACTAAACCAGTGCAAGCCCTGTAAGCAAACATATGGTGCGCATGCATTTTACCCACATGTATAGGAAAACCAAAACCCCAGCATGTCTTGCTATACTTAGCTGAAAGCGCCATCATCTATCCAAGCATCTAACAGGAGGAGGCCCCTAGGATGGGTTTTCTATGGCCAACACCAAATGTAAAATAATAAATGGTCTGTATGTTGGATGCATGAGGGCACCAGAATGTGCTTTATGTGCACTCCCCCCAAAGTTCTGAAGTGGCCACTAGCCCGAAACTTCGTTTTTTTTGTTCTCAAAAATGTCCAAGCCTATGTGCATTTATAAAAGAATGCCAGAAATATTCCTGTCCTGTGAGTTCCTGAGAATGAATCAGTGAGCATGCTGGCTGCTAGCTATCCGCACAGTACATTGCTGGGTTCAGTTTCCTTACTCCTGCGTACAAATCATTCAACCTCTCAGACAAGAAAATAAATGTGTTTTAAGTGCCTAAAAGAAGAAAATAAAAATGAGGAAAACTGAACAGCATGAATAATAAAGGAAAATTTTGCAAAAAGCTAAGAGGTGTTTCACTTTAATTTTTCCAAATTTTTAAGCCAATCAGCTTCACCTGTGAAGAAATTCATACTCTTCTGATCCCGACCGCTTTCTTCCAGCTCCGACTCTCATCACTTGTCTTCTGGACCCTTCTGTCAACTTCCACACAGACGGAGTCATATGTGCTGCTGCAGCCAATAACCGGCCCCAGCGGCTGTGAGCTCAAGCAGCACATCGCAGATGAGTCAAATGACATTGGAGGACACATCACCGCTGAAGCCAGGAATTGGCTGCAGAAGGGAACGGAACTCGTCTGTGCGGAAGTTGGCAGACGAGGACCAGAAGGCCAGCAAAGAGTCAGGGAACGGAGTGGCGGGGAGCAGTCGAGTAGCTGACTGCTGTAACAATTTAATATTATACTATTATACAAATAGTGAAGGTTTATGATTCTCCACAGCTGCATACTGCAAAAGAGCTGCAGACAAAAAATACAGTAGTCCCTCAAATTACAATATTAATAGGTTCCGGGACAACCAATGTATGTTGAAACTATTATATGTCCATAACTCTCTGGAAAATCAGGAATTGGTTCTAAAGCCCAAAAATGTCATCCCAAGAAAAAAGAAAAAGCAGATAACCAAGACAGAATAAGCAAGTCCCTAAAGATAAAGCTGGGAGTAGATGCTGGAAGCTGAAAATCACTATGGCGAGAATGTGTACCTCATTAAAGGGGTTGTCCAAGAGTTACAAAAGTAAACGTAGTATAATAAAAACAAGTAACACACACCTGTTAAATTCCCCACGATCCAGCACTGATTATTATTTTACAGCAATTACCTGCTGTACATCCACGTGACTGCAATCACTGGTCTCCACCGCTACTTGCCAGCATGAATAGACGCTGGTGCCGGTGACTGGTTACCATCTAGTGAATGTACAGCACGTAACTGCTCTAGAAAAATAATAAGTGCTGGATCCACAAGAGATTTAACAGGTATATAATGATTGTTTTTTCCATTTTTATTTTATCGCCTTTTGTTCAGAAAATTCTCGGACAACCCTTGAAACATCCCTCCCCACATGAATTTCCTCTAAAGGACAAAAAAAATTTAAGACAAGGGTCACATAGCAGGCTACACTTTATAAGCTAGTGAAACTAAAACAATGGACCTCCTCTGCTGCCAGCCATCGCATGGTTAATACTTAATCCGCTCCTAATGGTGAAATATATCTATATGTGAATCAAGCTCATTGTCTACAGCTAACAGGGGAGGCCTGTGGAGCTATGTTCACGAAGCTCGAGACATGGAACAGCATGCTGAGAAATAACCACATAGTGACCCCGGCAAATAGATTTCCATCTATTTTTAAGAGAGCAAGCAAAAAAAGCACTTGTCTCCTGAACAGTATGCACGTTCTAGTCTAAACGCGGCAGCTTATGTTACCGTAAGAGCTGAGGCCTGGCTTCCGATCATTAATTATCAGGGCGATGGCGGCCCAGTCACTGCTCAGCCGGACATCTGGAGGAGTCGGTCATTGGTAAACAGAGCATGTCTGCCGAGGAGGCGATTGAAGGTCTGGCCATCCGATCATCATTCTGGCACTGAACCATGTTATCAGAATGAAGCACATGTGCTAAAGGATCTAAACACTTGTCTGCAATAAATCAATCTGGCTAATAGGCAATCTACTCCGTACAAAGAAAGCCTGGATCTGCCCAGTAGTTACGGGGTTAATCCACTCCTACAAACCAAGTTTATGGAGTGTTCAGTGAGTTTTCATGTGGTTGGAATCTGAGTTATGGAAATCTAATGGCTTCATCGTACCTTTCTTTGATCTCCGAGTAAACAGCCGCTTCTCCGAGTCTGTACGCCAAGAAATCTAGGGCTGGAGCAATGGTGATGAATTACTAATTCCATGACATTAAAGGGCGACTGCAGATTGTTAAATGTTTATAACACCCGTGTGACTGAGCAGAGAACGAATTAAGAGTCTAAAGGCTTGGAACGGTGGAGCGATGAAAGGCCCATGGCTGTATACATCTCTCATTGTAGTTTCGTCTCTATATGTGTTGATTGTGACTTTGTAAAAACGCCCTTTCAGTAGCTCAGGGGAATCTGAGCCCATGCAGAAAAGAGCGCGACTTCTGATATCTGGGTCTGGCTTGTACAAGCAACAAATGGACATCCCAGCTCAGCACCCCTACACGGGGAGGTAAGTTAAGAAAACATAATATTCTTCGGCCTTCCCCCCTTATTAATCTGATGCCCAGTCACCAACATGGGATTTGAATAGTGAGAAGGGCGGCTCTGAAACCCAAGCCAGTGGCAAAAATGATAAAACACGAGTCTGACCATATGTACGGTGTTACACTCACGGGGATCAGCCAATATCTGAGTGTGTCCCCATATTTCCTCCGACCCACAAGGATTCAGAAGGACTACTGCATGTAAGTTAGGATTTGCTTTTTCCCCCAATTATTGTATAGCTGTTTTGCTTTATGTCATTTTGTCTCTTTTTGCGTTTTTTGTAAACACTGAACCCTTTTTGGTATTAAAGGGAATCTGTCAGCAGTTTTATGCTGCTAGGTTCTAACAGCTCCAGCACAAGCCAATGAGTCCTGATATTCATGAGCTTCTGGCTGTTGCCGCCCTTTTTTTTGTTTTTTTCGCAATCGGTGAGTATATTTTATTTTTGTATTACTTTTTCACAACTGCTGCCCTGAGGGAACATTTCCCCTGGGAATTACAGCTACAGATGAAGCTCCGACAGACTGAAATGCAAGGATGCAGATGAGAGGCACTAGTGCAATGTGCCGCTGGAGATCTGCCATAGTATTGTGAACTGTAATATGATAATAGCCAGTAGCATCCATCTGTCTGTGTGCCACTGTCCATGGTACTGACAGGCCCGATAGGACCATAGTGTAGAAAAGACCAGGCCATCACAAATCAGGCAGATGATAGCACATTGCAAAAGACTTTCTTCATCTTCAAGGAGAGGAACATGCAACACTGTCATTTCTGTCCCTGGATTGGAGGGCAAGAGGATCCATGTTCCAGTATCACAAGAAGCAGGTGGATAGCAGCAGCCCCATCATCATCCAGCACAGACTCCTTATCTCCTTCATATCTGCAGCTGAGCAGGAGTGCAGACGCCTTTTATTAGTTGTTGTTATGCTGCAATGTTCAGTAAAGTGACTCCTCGTCTGCTATACAGTAGTTTTACGCTATTTTTAAATGGAGGAATTATGGAGGAATCATTCCTGTGGCTGTCTCTTACTTCTGGGAGTTTTATAGGAAAAAAATCAGATTCCATCACTTTAATGGAGATGTAACCCAAATGTGTTCCCTCTTATTTGTACTGCATACTTATTTGCTTTAAAGGCTATGGACGCCTCTGTGTCCATATGTCAGTTGTTAACTTGTGTAAAAAAAAACAAAGGTTGCACTTAGTTTCAGTCTGCATTTACTTGCAGGCCACTGATATTCAGGTTAGAGCCTGCTCCTAGTATCAGACTTTTTTTGTTCATGTGGATGAGTCCCTCTCAGTAATACAAATAGATGTGAGGTCTGTGTGTCCCGTATGGTGTTGTCTTCACTAGCTCTCATGTATTAGTACAACTTCCTTCCTGGACTGATTTCTCCTTCTACAGCTCACAGGCGATCTCCTCTACTTTGTACTTAGGCCTCATGCACATGACCGTGGTTTGGTACCGCATCTGAGCCGCATTTTTGTCGGGTGTGGCCCATTCACTTCAATGGGGCCACAAATGTTACCCCGCAAAAATTATAGATCATGTCCTATTGTTGTACATTTTGCGGATAAGAATAGGCATGTTCCGTTACACAAATTCTGGAAGGCTCACGGGCAGCATCCATGTTTTGTGGATCCGGTTCGTGTGCAAGAAGCCTTATGTTGAGGAGAGTGTGATCCCCCCATATGTTGCTGTAGGTGTCCTACACTTGTACAGCGTCTATATAATTCTCCCCCTTCAGGCTTGCCCTGTGCTTTCATCCTAATCTACAGTGTGTGAGTTGTCCTCCTTGGAAACTGTGGTCTGCCGTGTACAGCTTCCGTCCCATCCCTGCAGCCAGAGAAGGGAGAGGAGATGGAGCCATCAGAAGCCGGGGCAGAGCGCTGATGCATCTGTCATATTCTGCAGCCAGATGAAGAACTGACACACAATCTGCAGAAGCAAAATGGAAAGAAATTTTGAATGAAACTATTCAGAAAGTTGCTTAATTATGCATTTAGGAAGGAAATGTATAGAAGTGTCCTTGGTTTTTAAATACAGAAATGTCTGTCAAAGAACATGCAAAGTAAGCTACTCGGCATTTTATATAGATTTCTTATTAACTGGTGGAGTACTTATGAGCAGTCACTGGGTGATATATATTATAGTCTGGTGACTGCATTGACAGACACGTGTGGAGTATTCCTTGCTTTTAGCTGCCTCCCCCCTCAGGTCACTGGGTTTGGCATTGGATTCCTTAGCACACACACTGTTCCATAGTGACCTTTGCAGCAGGGCAACACATTCAGCGAGAGGTGGACACAAGCAATAAGATCTTTAAGAATGTCTCGTTCATCCTAAAATATTTCCCTGTAGCTTTTGGCAGGATGAAGTAGCCCAACACAACTGCGCGTCTTTATAAACACTAATAAAAAACAGTCCGAAAAGCCAACTGGCAGCCTCCACCCGTCCAGAGAGTCTACAATCTGCGGCCTGATGCCTCATTTATCACCAGGAATTAATAAAATCTGCTGCCGAAAAAAAAGAGCCAGAGAGAGAGAAAGTCTTATTTAGAAGGAAACCAACATGTGTCCAAAATAAATCTTAGGTGACAAACGTAGCTTATGAGCTACTTGAGAGGCTGCTGCACATACAGCAGCCATAGACATGTGCCGGGTATGTAAACACGCTGGTGTGCCAGGATGCCAGGGTGCCAGAGCTAGATCCCCTTACATATTTTGCATCTAGAGCTAAGCTGTGTGCAGTGAAGCTGTCACAATTATGAATGTGTAGATGAAAGACTTCGCTCAGTACTGAGGCGCACTAACTTCCCTCGTCGGAACATTGAACACTTTTTTAAAGGTTAATGTGACATTTTAAATAGCTTACTGTGCCTGCGCGCCATTGTCTTATAATAGTTTACGTAACTCCTCAGGGAACAGGCAGAGACAAGTGTAGGTAAAGCAGATATTCTGAAAAACTGAGGCTTGCTGTAAGTACATGTTCACATGGTGTATGTGTGAAGTCAACACGTGTGTGCACCACTGATGGCTTACACCGGGAAGCTACTGGTTTTCCTTGCTGAGATTAATCTGTCTACCAGGCAATGCTCCCTGGGAAAAGGTATGTAAATGAGCTTTCCTCCAGAAGGAAGGAAACTGTCTCTAGTGCATACAGCTAGGCTGTAAGTCAGGGTTTAACCCATTACAGAGCCTTGAAACACGGCTGGGGACACCGGCCACACCAGAGCTTCTAATCGGTACTACTTCAGAGTTTCTGCACCTCACCGGTGAAGCTCTGGGTACTGGTAAGGTGGCCGAGATGCTTTTAACATGGCTCTTGGAAGCTGTTGTTTCTCCTTTATGAGATTGAGCTTAGGGAATTTTACAGGTAATGCAAATTAGCTCTCCTCCAGAAGGAAGCCAGCTGCTCTCTAGTGCCACCTAATCTGTATGGGCACCTTCAGACTCTCGGCTGAGGGCAGAGAAAGATCAGACATTAAGATTTCACATGCCCAATTCTTTTATTCTTGAGAAGTCAAGATGCCACCAGGGGGTGTCTGGCAGCAGCTTTCTCCCCTGTCCCTTTCACAACGCATGGGGCAATCAGCAGAGATAGTTGATGGCGAAGCCGGCTTTACATATACAATATCTGTAGATTTCTCCAGTATAGAAAGGAAACCCAGAGCAGAAAGCTTTTTCATGTGACAATCTATGGCATGTTTAGAAGAAGTTTGATAATAGATGACCCCTTTCTTTGTGGTACTGAAGACCATTTTAAAAGGGGGTATGCACTAATTTCCAGACCATTTAGACTGGCAGGACCCAAGTTGGTGATCATACAGTACTTACCTGAGCCACAGCCCAGGGGCCCAGGTCGTTTGCACCCCAGCCTCTGCTGCTTGTCTCGGGACCTTCCATGTAGAATTGCGGTGTGACACCACTGCAGCTATTCACTGGCTGCAGCAGTGATCTGCTCCCCTTGCATCACGTGGCAATTTGACATAACACAAGGGGAGCAGTGGACAGTGATTGGCTGTAACGGCTGTAAGAGATCGCTCTCTCAGGCAGGGCGGTGATGACAGACCACAGTGAGTTTTTAAAGTCCAAAGTGTGCTTTATTATGGGTTTTTTCCAGCATATACAGGTGGGACTCCAGCACCAGCATAATACACAGCGTTTCTAGCTCACCTTTACAGTTCACAATAGGAGAGAGATCTGGCTTCACACAGCCTCACCGTCTGTTACTACCCTGCTTCTGCAGGCATAGCTTGTCAGACCGACTGCCTAGGATGTGCTTTATTTCCCCCTAACGATCCCAGCTGGACTACACCTGGGGATCCCTCAGGCTAGGGGAAAGCATGCCCTGGAATGGGGTGGACTGGCAGGTCCCACTACCAAACCTACCTTCCCAGTCCAAATAAAATGCAGCCCTTGAACTTTAATAAAAATAGCTCCAGCAACTATGTTTTCTGAATCCAGCGCCATGTGGATTTTACTTACCTCGCCCAGTTGAGGAACCTGGTTGGGACATGTACCCCTTTCACGACTTTACCGTACACTTTACCACATGGTGTCAAGCAAAAAGTTTACATGGAGGGACTCGAGACAAGCAGTGGGGTTAAGCCTAGAATGGTCTAATCTAATCTGTAACTTTAATACTAACCCTAACCCTGGGAAGCGAATGAGCAAAGACCCAGCACTGGGGATCAGGTAAGTATGATCACCAACGTGGGTCCCACCAGTCTGAGAGGTCTGGAAATAAGTGCAAAACCCCTTTTATATTCTGAAAGTCACAAATGGTGCCAGGGTGCAATCCTGTTTCTTTTCTCTAATGAAATCTGCAGCATGAACAGTAATATAATAGATTAATAAAAAGTACAGAAATATTTATGAATGACTTTCCTTCTAAGATCCAGAGAGAGGGAAAAATCCACAAATATCAGTGGGGCAAGTAGTGCAGTCTTCAATTTACAATCGCTGAAGGGATAGTCACACAAGCAGATAGTCAGCGGGAGATGTGGGTCCAGGAAAGCTGTCATTTATTTAGGATGCTGGAACGTCAACACATTAATATGACACAGAAGTCAATGCCGTCCTGATAGACGTCTGTGAATGCGTTCCGACACAAGTGTAAACACCATCGCTTTATGACATCACCAAACACTGGACGCGCTGTCTCACCAATTACACGTTTCAAAATACAGCATGTGTTCACAAACCTAAGCTGCACACACATGACCGATGGGAGAATCACCAGCAATAATGCCTGTAGAGACTTTACAAGGCTAAACCTCTGTGGCAGCAGTAGTCTATGTACCTATGTACACTGCCAGCTAATTCACATCATGGTCCTCACCAATAGAATTATCATATCAGTTGGTCACTGGTTATGAGCATAGGATTTACTTTCAATAAACCTATGGCATTTTATGGTCTCTTTAAAGAAATTGTCTCCTGATATCTTCTTATGTATTACCGCAAAGAGCAGCCCCCCCTCCCCCACCCCCCCCCCCACCCCCGCGCCAAGAAATATTAGACTAATCGTCAGATCGTGGGAAGCCCCAAAACATATCAGCATATAATAACCCAATATTATACTACAAAGTTATTTTAAAAAAGTGGCTACATACAAAATAGTAATGGCATGGCCTGCTGCTCCTACAGTAAAGAATCATGGTCCATGTTAGTGTAGAGACCTCTTTGTACTAGACGTACATGCACACCATTGGGAAGACAGGATTATCAGGTAGTTGCTGCAGACATACTGAGGCAAATAAGCCTTAGTAATGGAAAGCCTCTAAAGACCCTTTAAGAGACAAACAGGAGGCATTGCACTCTGAAGGTTCAGGCAGTGCTCCAAAGGAACACATGGGTGCAATGCAAGCAACCAATCAATGCTACCTCTATCTGTCATCGCTGGCTGTTTGAGGCACAACAATAAGAGGTACAGGACACAGAGCAGCATCAGGCTTGGCACCCCTTTCATTCCTCCAGTTAAGCATGGTCTGTGGTTTGTCCTGAGACATTCAGCAACTTCATTACTGCAATAACTTTTGGCATAGGGTTATTAAGTTCCAACAGCGCGTTATGGCCATCTTTACATGTCTCCCCGACCAATGTGTCCTTTAACACGGACACATTACCTTGGGTCACAAGCAGCAGCATCATATCTTCTGGACTTTAACAAAGCCATCTGTTATGGTGCATGTTCCCACACACATCTCCTGATGCAGTCCACTCTTGGCCTGCTGTTGTGCTCCATAAATGACATACAGCTGGGACAGATCATCTGATCCACAAATTTAGATTTCTGAATTTCCTAGTCGGCTGCCAGCAATCTCTATGGCTTTCTGGTGGGAAGAAACATTTGCTGCAGATTAAGTGAAGTTGAGTGTTCAGAGACCCGTCTTTAGTCTGGGTCCCACATGTGCTGGGCGCTCTCGATCCTCTCCCCATGTGCATCTTCACTTCTACGTATAAACATATCTCTTGCTGAACCCAGAAGAGCAGAATGTGAGCTCAATCAGACACCCAGCGGAAAGCAGAGTATTCTCCATAAAGACCCAGCTACATAAACAGAGAAGAGAGGACACACACAGGTGCAGTCCTCGGAGCTGCCAGAGACCTCCCAGTAACTGTCTGGACCAAGGCGATGACGCCATGATGTACTATAAGAACTAGTCCTGGACAATTGGGTGACAGGAATCTTGGGGTACTATGATAATCAGCAGATCATTGAATGCAATTGCAGCTGGTTAAGCTGCATT
Organism: Bufotes viridis; assembly: GCA_033119425.1. NCBI lineage: Eukaryota > Metazoa > Chordata > Amphibia > Anura > Bufonidae > Bufotes > Bufotes viridis. The sequence goes on from CM065598.1 coordinate 105,055,749, forward strand.
CAGACAAAGCAGTTTTGGTGTGGTTCTTGACACGGGGCCCAAAACTGCACAGCAGAAAATGCAGGGTCTTTTCACCACTAACTGCCGTGGTATCAGGTATATGTGTTAGCTGCGGAACTGCGCCGTTAGTTCGACAAAAAATGTATGTTGTTTTTGCCACACCATGAACACTCTCGGCCTAAAGGAACATCACATGACAGTGAAAAAACAGCCATTAAAAATGGATACACTGTCAGTTTTTTATGGCCATTTTGCATCAGTGTGTGCATTCATTTTCTGGCCTTATATTCATTTTTAATAGCAGTTTTGCATCTGTTTAACCCCCTGCTGTGCCCTTAGTAGTTATTAGGGATGAGCGAATGTACCATCCAAAGTCGATTCGCTAATTGTGTGGCAAAAAGAAACTCGCCACTGGGTTTTGGAGGGGCCTGTTTGCCAGCTTTTTGCCTCAGGATTAAGGCCCATATACTAAAACTTTGCTTCCCCTCAGTAAAAAGGCTTGTTCATGTCTTTTTACAATGTTAGTCGGCAAATAGGATTTACCGGACAAACTACCGAACAAGACGCTTTCAACGAAAGTATGCACAAACAGATCCATTCATGCAATTTGTACATTCTTGAAGAAGAAGGTAGACCGGCCGCAAAGCCTAAATCTGCGGAACTGTTATGGGCAGGAAAGCCATGCCTGCGGTCGGCCAAATGTGACTTTCATGGAATTCGTGAACCCCTGCTCGGATCTAGGTGATTTCTGGATATGGTGTTTGCCCAGATCAGAGCTATCCAGGGATGTATAATTCATGGGGATATGTGGGTTTCGAGGAGTTTTGGGAAAAATGTGTGTTTTCTGCCTGTGAGTGATTAAGTTAGCTTATTGTGTTTATTAATTGTATCACAGGCAGAGCCCATTGTGCTTGTTAATTGTATCACAGGCCGATCCCATTGTGCTTGTTAATTGTATTACAGGCAGACCCCATTGTGCTTGTTAATTGTATCACAGGCAGAGCCCATTGTGCTTGTTAATTGTATTACAGGCAGACCCCATTGTGCTTGTTAATTGTATCACAGGCAGAGCCCATTGTGCTTGTTAATTGTATCACAGGCAGATCCCGTTGTGCTTGTTAATTGTATCACAGGCAGAGCCCATTGTGTTTGTTACTTGTATCACAGAGAGAGACCGTTGTGCCTGTTAATTGTATTGCAGGCAGAGCCCATTGTGCTTGTTAATTGTATCACAGTTAGAGACCATTGTGCTTGTTAATTGTATCACATGTAGAGCCCATTGTGCTTGTTAATTGTATCACAGGCAGAGCCCATTGCGTTTGTTAATTGTATCACAGGCAGATCCCATTGTGTTTGTTACTTGTATCACAGACAGAGCCCGTTGTGCCTGTTAATTGTATTACAGGCAGAGCCCATTGTGCTTGTTAATTGTATCACAGGCAGAGCCCATTGTGCTTGTTAATTGTATTGCATGTAGAGCCCATTGTGCTTGTTAATTGTATCACAGACGGAGCCCATTGTGCTTGTTACTTGTATCGCAGACAGAGCCCGTTGTGCTTGTTAATTGTATCACAGGTAGAGCCCATTGTGCTTGTTAATTGTATCACAGGCAGACCCCATTGGGTTTGTTAATTGTATCACAGACATAACCCATTGTGTTTGTTACTTGTATCACAGGCAGACCCCATTGTGTTTGTTAATTGTGTCCCAGGCAAAAGGGGGATTGTGTACAATTGCTGGAAGCATTTCCATACTGTAAATGCATGTGATTGGCTGATGTAAAAGCCGTCATAGTCTTCCACAAGGTGCCCAGGGGAGTGTCCCTTGCTGGAAGACCTGCATAAAAGACTGACATGTAGACCCATTAAAAGAGGTCCTGTTCTACCCATCATGAAGTCTGAGCTAATGTATGGGGGATTGGAGAACTACACTCTGGGGATTGCTATAATAACTACACTCCTCAGAGTATAATCCCTGAGCTCTTTTAAGATTGTTCCTGCTTCACTCTCTGAAGGAGGAGAGGTTTACCCACTTGAGCCTTGTCTTAGGTCCAGGGTGGGTAAGAGAAGGCGAGACCCCAACCAAGCTGCACAGTTTGTGGGGTCTGCAGCGCGTATGGTGTCATGTGGAGTGCTTGGAGCCCTCGGGAAGCACTAGAAGCATGCATCAATAGAGGTACCCAGTCGGGGTGCCAGGAGATCCGTTACACTTTGTTCTAATACTGTATGGAGATCGCGCTCCGTACATTATTAGAATGTATTGGCTCCGATGAGCAGAAGGTATTACTTAATGAAGTCGCACAAGACTTCGTGTGATAACTTCAGGAATTAATTATTACTGTAAAAAACCTTGGTACTGAACTCGGGATCGGTTCCTAGTGGTACCTTGAACCCGAACCCAAGTTCGATACCAAGGTTTTTTACAGTAAAATTCAATTTCCAAAGTTATTACACAAAGTCTCACGCGATTTTGTGAAGTAATTACTCTGGCTCATCTGAGCAAATACATACTAATACTGTACGGAGAGCGATTTCCGTACAGTATTAGAACAAAGATTTTAGCGAATCGAATTTGGATGTACCATGTAAAGTCGATTCATTCATCCCTAGTAGTTATATTGCCGAACCCTCAGCTACCCCGAAAACATGGTAGTGCCAAGAAAAAATAATGGATGACTACTCACCTCTAATTCTTGAATGCGCTTACTCTGGAGGAACCAGGAGTCACAACATCATGACACCACAGCATGTAATGTCACGGCGCTGGGAGTGTTGTGTTCTCGCTTTCTCATTATGGGGGACTGAGACAATAACGGTAAAAGGGTCGGAAGACTTTACGAATGAACTGTACATTGTATAACGGCTGTGCTTGGTATTGCAGCCCAGGCACTTGAAAAGGCCATAAACCCAATGTGACGTTGCTGGCCTAGGACGAGGCTGTAACACTCATTAAAGCACCACATTGTACTCCCAGAAAACCCTTTTAACTGACGGTTGGTCCTGAACGGACTAGATAGTCTGTGACACATTATGCTGCAATTTGTGACAATTTACATTTGTTGTCTTGAAATCTATATTTATGACTCTTGCATTTCTGTTGGTCTTTATTACTTATTAATCTTGAAGAATTCTTCATTTGGGAATTTAGAGTAGATGCAAACGGACTACATTATGCCACTTCCCAGAAACGACTGGCACACATACAGCCCTTATTTACAAGTGTCTGCTATACCTGGATCTATACTCTGCACTGCCTCGCTGGAGAGTCTCTGCCTTCTAAATCACTGTTTTATTCCAGAATGTCACAACTAAAAATGATTAAATTAGAAAAAATATCTTCAGTGCCAACAAAAGCTGTAAATCCTGCTGTAGGCCGACAGTCCCGTGCACATAGTGCCATAAACACAAATGGGCTGTGATGACTCCTGTATCCTGCACATACACAGTACAACTCAATGGCGTTTGCAGTCACAGGGTGAGTCCTGACATTAGGGGCAGTAGAAATCACATTAAATCTCATGAGGGAAGTCTCTACTCGGAGGGTCTAACACTGCACCCATCACCTATGCAGCAATAACAGCCATCATTACCTAGGAAATGGTCTATTAATGTCTCACAGCCGCCACTGATGATCCACGTCTAAACTTTAGTAGGGACCACTCCAGTTTTCCAAGCACTAGGATAGGTAAGCTTCTAAAAGGGTTTTTCCGGGAGCACTGTGGTTTTTACCAGATGGTATAGCGGTTAAACTAGTTGCTTACCTTGTGTACATCTTTCCCAGGCTTTGTCTGTTTTAATTTGGACACTCCTGACCGGTTTTCCCAACATAAACAGATGTATTTCTTGCTTCCATCCTGTATGAAGCACTTCCTGTTGCTGAATCCAACCAAACCCATGATGCACCGCTCCTTTCACGGCCATAGCTCTAGCACTGCCACTGAACACCCAGGTAGTTTCACGCTCCTCCCATAGACACTACCTTGTGACTGCTCCGTCCATGGACAGATAATCACAGGAAATCAGAGCCGCATGGACACAGTCATGTGACCACAGCCCAGAGATGATATAAAAGATAGAAAAAAACATTCTAGTGACAGGGCAATGAGTACATGGTTTTTACTGAACACCTTCACATGAAACAACAGTCCACTGCAGCCTACCAGCATAGAGCAATCAGCCCGAGGACATAAGGACGCTGTTTTTGGAGTGTTACTATTATGTTTGACCTATACGTCGGGAACATTGTGCACACAACTGACAAGTATGAAACTGATTGCACAGGGTCTAGCAGTCCATCATTGGCCACACAGTGCAGTCAAATCAAAAGTTAAGCACCACATTTTTTTGCAAAATCACAGCATTCTGCTGCAATTTCACAGTAATCATGGCTGTAAACCTCAGTCTGACTGCACCGTGTGAACTGATCCTTATTGTGTATTCCCTACTGAAAATACCACTGGATCTTCTCGGTCTGTGTACACTTAGGGCACCTTTCTAGAACAATCTGGTTTTATTCCAGATGTCACTGACCTAAGAAATCAGTTAACTGAATCGATTAAAAGTTACTGCCAAGAATAAAGTGTGCACACAATATTAGAATGATAAAGTCACACGATGGAGAGTTTCCCCGGCCAGCGGGGCTGTGATTGTTAGCAGGATACAGCTTCCGCTGAGTTATAGACAATATTCTGCAGTCACAACGAAGGCTCAACTATGGAGGTTAATGCCATGCGGGACACGTCTGATAGACAGATGGTGTAGAAGGGCATGGCCTGCAGTAAAAGCAGGATAGGATATTGCAGCTTGGAGACTTCCTCTTCCCCAGGAATGACAAGGACTTCTCTCCCCAGCTAAAAACCAAAGAAGCATAAAGCCCACTCAGAGGTCCAACACGTGGAGGAAGAGGGCCGTAATGCTTTCCCCACCTGGACAGATAGAGGGCAGACCAGAAAGCAATTACTTCAATACCTTGATTGCTTCACACAGGACAGTATTGCTACAGATGTCTGCACATCATTTTTTTTCCATTCCATTGTAAATTATTACAGAAATTCCTAGTGGAAAAGGAATCATATATACTTTAACTAGCAGGATTTCAACAGGCAAGACCAGTAAAAGCACAACGTTATTAAAGGGGATTTCTAGTAGTGTAATAGCAGCTGTGACCATGCTAAGCTGCTGACAGCATTAGGTAGTGGTTGGAGAGAGCACCTTTATTATCAGGAGTAGTGTGAATAGGAAGCTTTATTCTGCCAGGTTCTGCATCTGCTGGTGCCCAGTAGACCGGGCTTCTCTGTGAAGTGCACTCTGCAGTCACAGCCCCTCTCTCCTGCTGCTAATGACATGCGGTGGTCTCGTGTCGTATGATACAGTGGTCATTCAAAGCAGAGAGTCAGTGAAGCAACCACAGCCCCTACCTAATGTCAGCAGTTCAGCAATCTCAAAACTGCTGACAGAATTTCTGTCAGTCAGTGGAAATATTCCTTTCACAGAAAAAAATGTGATAAACAGCAGGTATTTCATTGGGGTGGGGTGATGAGATGAATAAAAGTTCATGTATTACACCCCAGGATCATAGTGTCCCTTTCTTATTGCCGTCCTCTGCCATACAAGGACACTGACCCGGGAAGTAAAGCTCCATTTCTTATAGACCAGCAGCCGTTTAAGGTCAGAGTGTAGTACATGCCTCTTTGGCAGTGAAAGGGTTAATAGATTTTATATATATATATATATATATATATATATATATATATATACACACAGACATAAACCTCTTTAAAGCCATCCACTTGAAAGTAAATAGATGCGGCACCCATCATCTGGTACAAGCTTCACTGTATGAGCCATGTTTTACGGATGATGAGAGTCGCATCTCTTTACTTTCAAGTGGATTTGTCAGGACTTTTTGCTGAGCACCCGGTGAAAGGACAAGTCTCAATCTCACAAGTCCACCTTTGAGCTCTTCCTTACTGTACTCTTAACGCCATTATTCTGCAATTTGCTGTTTGCTAGGAGTCTCACATTTTTCTATTTGGCACAAGGACAAGACGGTAAAATACGCTGATTTTAATCCGGCTTTTACAGTAGCTGCTTCCACGACTCTGTCCCATATGGAAGTGCAGCATTCTGCACAGGCCACAAGATGTTTCTGATTTCTAAATGAAACCCTGGAAATTTACAGTAAGAGATAGATTGTTTAGAGAAAGTATCCCTATTGATTAGGCTTTCTTAGAGAAATCTTCTGCACACACCAGCGAGCCGCGACTCTACAAATGAGCGCGCCATCTGCTATCAATATTGTTGAGAGACAGCAGGGGCCTGCAGTGAATTTCACATTCATTTAACCGTACACTCGGAAAAATGTGTGACATTACCATTATTAAACACAGAGCAGCAATGTCTGACTTAATGTCATTAGATTTGACTGGAAAATACTAAAATATCATCATCTCCAGCGACTACAGGTGGGAAAGCTGTGGGTCTCCTGCAGTCCAGAGATGAGGAGTCTTAGCGGGATCTCAGATATAATAGGCCGTGTCTGAAGCACAGGAAGGCTGCAGGTTAGACACGAGATTTTCGAGAAGAGTTGAGCTCAATCATTTTACTTTCATCCACATTTTTCTCCTGTGGTTTTTATGCAGACATGTTCCCAGTGCTTAATTCCAAGCTGAACTCTCCTGGTCCTTCTACCATTGGGGTACAGTAGGGGTGATGTCCCCATACGTACTGAATAGTGGCTGATCCCACCACTTTATGTGTATGAGCAGCTTTATGGGGGCTAAGTTCTCTCCCTCCATAGCCAATATGCGTGCGCTGGTACAGTCGCTACATCGACAACCTGCTTATGGTATGGTCAGGTGGTGTGGCGGCCGTGCCAGGGTTTGCAGAGTACATCAATTCCTGCTGTCCGGGCATTGGTTTCAATATCCGATGTGAGACTGATTGACTTTTTGGACTTGTGCCTGGGGATCGACGCGGATTGCCTTAGGGTCGTTTCTCATACATACCCTATGGCAGGGAACACTACAAACAGAATAAATTGTTCTGGTTTCATATAAGAGAGAGGCAGACAACCTTATAAATAGGCTTTCCTGTAGATCATATGAGATTAAACATCGGAGAGAATGCCGAGATGCAGTTGCATTGTTTGATAGACATGAACTAGTATTTCCAAAGTCTAGTCGCAGGCATCCTGATAAGTGTGAACTGCGCTCTGGGGTAGTTTTTTCTACAGGATACAGTTGTGAGTATAGACGGATAAGTGGTATCATTCGAAAACACTTGTTGGTATTAGGTCAAGACAAGGAGAGGACAGAGGTGGTTATGAAGGGAGTAAAGTGTGTTTCACCAACTTTCAGTAATAGCCTTAGTCCCAGTTTATTTCAAGAACATGTGGTTAAGAATAAAACTCCTGCCTGGTTGGCTGTGACAGGGCACTATAAATGTGGACATACGAGATGTATTGTTGTGACTACACTTTGGTCACGAAAACTTTTAGATCAACTGCAAATAATAAAAGTTTTTTGATTCAGTCTTATCTGAACTGTAATACAAAATTTGCAGTTTATCTTATTACATGTGGTTTGTGAAAGTTGCAGTATGTGGGCTGCACGACCAATACTATCAAAACTCGCATCCGCAAGCCCATATCAGACGTGCCCCACCATGAAAGCCGCATTGTGTCAGCGGTCTCCACTTTGCGGTTTCTCATTGGGGGGGGGACACATCTCACTTGCAGGTACAAGGTATAGAAAGAGTGAGTGTGCCAATCAGAGGAGGGGATCATAGGAGGAAACTTCTTAATCGAGAAGCATTCTGGATCTTTCAACTAAGTACATGTCAAGCGCAGGGTGTGAACAAGCCACACAATTATTAAGTTTAATATTTCCCACAGTTTTTTTTACAACTGGGGATGTACCGTATTTTTCGCCCTATAAGACGCACCGGCCTATAAGACGCACCTGGGTTTTTGAGGAGAAAAATAAGAAAAAAAATATTTTTAACCAAAAGGTGTGCTTTTGAAGTAATGGTGGTCTGTGCATGACAGTATTATGGGGGGGATCTGTGGATGGCACTGTTATGTGGGGGAGATGTGGATGGCACTGTGATGGGGGGATCTGTGGATAGCACTGTGATGGGGGATCTGTGGATAGCACTGTGATGGGGGATCTGTGGATAGCACTGTGATGGGGGATCTGTGGATAGCACTGTGATGGGGGATCTGTGGATAGCACTGTGATGGGGGATCTGTGGATAGCACTGTGATGGGGGCATTTATGAATGACACTGTAATGGGGGATCTGTGGATAGCACTGTGATGGGGGATCTGTGGATAGCACTGTGATGGGGGATCTGTGGATAGCACTGTGATGGGGGATCTGTGGATAGCACTGTGATGGGGGATCTGTGGATAGCACTGTGATGGGGGATCTGTGGATAGCACTGTGATGGGGGATCTGTGGATAGCACTGTGATGGGGGATCTGTGGATAGCACTGTGATGGGGGATCTGTGGATAGCACTGTGATGGGGGCATTTATGAATGACACTGTAATGGATTGGATCTGTGGATGACACATATATAGCATCTTATGCTATATGTGTCATCCACAGATCACCCCAATTACAGTGTCATCCACAGGTGCCCCCTTTTCTAAAACATCTGGCCCATGGCTGCTTAGGGGGCGGAGCCTGGCAACACATGGCGGGCGGCCCGCCGCTAACAGCGTGACTGCTTGTATAACATTTAAAATCTTTAATTATGTCCCCTTATTTCCTAAAAGCCTAGGACAGTAGCGCTCTGCTAACCTGCTATAACGATCCTCTAGCAGGCAGAGCGGTGCGGCGGCAGGCTGCTGTGTAACGTCCTCACTGACGTCATCTGCCTGCTGCTCCTGCTTCATTCATAAAGTGAAAGGAGCAGGCAGATGACGTCAGTGAGGACGTTACACAGCACCGCTCTGCCTGCTAGAGGATCGGTATAGCAGGTTAGCAGAGCGCTACTGTACTAGGCTTTTAGGAAATAAGGGGACATAATTAAAGATTTTAAATGTTATACAAGCAGTCACGCTGTGAGCGGCGGGCCGCCCGCCGCGTGTTGCCAGGCTCCGCCCCCTCCTCCTTCCATGCTGATACATCGCAGGCTGTGCGATGTATCGGCTTCAGCTATAGGAAAATGGTAGTATTCGCCATATAAGACGCACTGCCATTTTCCCCCCACTTTTGGGGGAAAAAAAGTGCGTCTTATATGGCGAAAAATACGGTATGTGTTTGCCCCCATAGTTTTTACTATGCTAATTCAGGGACTGGGTGGGGCCAATTAACTTGCTCCTCCCGGCTCTTTGGAAGGGTACTTAACTCTGCATTAATGTCTGTAATCTTGTCACGAGGACCTAAAATGTATGTGGTCTGAAACGCATAGACGGTTTTGATATGTACTGCGTGACTTTGGAGGTTTTTACGGTCAATAAAGAGTTATTCGTTTTTCTACTGAGCCGGATTTAGCTTTTTTCTATTCTCATACATCCCGTCCAGAGTTGGTGTCCGGGCTCGTGGAGGATCAAGCAGGTGAGAGCTGCTCAATCATATACTTTTGGGCCAGCTTTAGGAGTATGAACACATGCAATAGAGAAAATCTGTCATGTGTTTTGGCACTGATTTACATCTGGAATTTGCCGCAGATCTCTCCCCGTGTACTGGAGAGTGTTAAATATATGATGAAAATCTGCAGATAGAATTGCAATGTTCTGGAATTAAAATGTGCACAACCAATGTCAATTTCCATCCACTTTAACGTTACTGTAATATGTGTTGAATTTTCCACCTGCAAACTCTGGACAGAAAATCCCTGGCATATCGCGAGACCTTATCCTGAATGTAAACTGTGAGAAATCACCTCATTGTGATACAAAGCCTTCCCAGTGTCTTTCCCTTCTACGGATATGTAAAGTATAGACTATTCCAAACCGTGACCTGCATCCCCTTTACAGGCTGCTACAAGCCGCCAATAGATACCTGGAGGCGTCTGTTCCCGCTGCAGTCTTGTAGTGTTATTAGCTCTCTTTAAAACTTCCTCCAAGCTAGAAGTGAAGGCCGCCATACATATATAGGGGGTCATTTATCAATCAAAATGACATCTAAATTAAGTATATTTCTGGCACAGATTGCGGTGCTAAGGTCCTCTGAGCTGCAATCTGCAACTTCTCCCGGCTCATGCCAGGTCTATAAAGGGTGGCGTAGGTGGGGAAAGGGATGGACCGGCAGGCCTGTCTCATTTACTATTTTCTACGCCTGTTTTAGGCTGGTCCCTCTTTATAACTGCTGTGGACCCACCGACAGCGCATGGACCCACCGACAGCGCCTTATTAAGACCAGCTTCTAAAACGTTGGTCCTTATAAACGTGGCCCCACAGATTCTAAATACAAGTGTTGCCAGGTGTCTTCTCCCGACACCTTGCCACAATTAAGTTCATCGCTCTGAAACAATCTTTTCTGAAATCTGCTGCTTATTCTTTTTTTGGCTAGGCTGCAGTGAGGAAGGTACATGTGTGAGTATGGGTGCACCACGTATGACTGGTCAGCCCTCACATTAGTGAACTCACCGGTCTGCAGGGCCACAGTGATGTCCACGGCTGTCTCCACCGCGCTCTGCATGCCTGCAGTCCAGGTATTTTCTGCCTTTTCCTGAATGGCTGATTTACTGTGGTCGAACTGTTCACGGGTAATAAACCCTGCACAAGGGGAGAAAGAACATAATGTGACAAGCCTTCCCAGCACACCGATAAAAAATAACAGCTTTCTGTAATTTTATCACTGATTTATTTTTATTTTTAATACAGGAAAAATGTCAGTTTCTCTAAATGTTCGTGTTCTTTCATCTGTATCAGTGATTACAGCAAAATGTTAAGTATAAGTCAGGACGAGAACTAGTAGGTTTAGAAACGATTACTCCCACTAGAGAGGGGATAGCGCTTACGGCCACGTAAATCATCTGCATCAAGATGCAGCAACTTTAGGGCAAGTGCCGTTAGCACATAGGATATTTTCAGCTCAGAAATTCTTACAGTCATAGAAATCAGGTCTTATATTGACTAGTACGGCATGGAACAGTGCTGCGCACCCCGTACCGTGGCCTACGTGACAGAATGTCTGGTTTTATTTGCCATTACATAGTGTGAATAGTTCATGTTAGCGTGAAGTGCGACAAGGAGGAAACACCCATTTTTCTACACGTAACGTTGGGTATTTCCACTGCCATGACACACAGTAAAAGACGTGAGCTGGCACCGGTGTAGAATACAAGATGGGAACCATAATGACAGCGGGACGGTAAATGCCAGGAGAGCGATGTCATAATGCAGCATCACCGCTTATGGAGCTTGGGGGCGAGTAAACCACACGTATTTCTGTAACCTGCAAATAGCTCCTAAGTACAGAGGTGTAGTCTTCGGAGTATCGCCACTCTTTCCCTTGTCCTCAGAGCTGAATGCCAAGCAGTCAGACTATGCCCAGAGTTAATGGAGTCGGCCAAGCTAAGTTAAGAATCACTTGGGTTCATTTACAATTAACAGTAAGATCAGTAAACAGGGGCAATGGGGGAAATAACTGCCGAGAACAGAGCTGGCGAGCCATGCTAACTCGTGATGACTTAACATGTGTTATGTTCAATTTGGCGGATTGTCTACAGCCAACCAAACACCCCCCAGGCTGGACACCCACAGCTGCTGTTTTCTTAGGAGTAGTACCCAGGCCAGAGGTTGCAGAAGGAGGCGGAAAGCTGTAAATAAACAGAGATCTCAGTGGGATCCTGGGCTTGTAGCCGCTATGTATATAAATCATCTGGCTCCAGAATAACAGCAGGCCAATGAGACATTGTTTCCACAGACACACAACGTATCACCCGCCACATGAGAGGTAGCGATGTCTCCCGGCATCTTCTAATGCCGCCCCGGGAGCAGAGACCTTTTACTCTGCTCCTCTTAATCTGCTGCCTACAACATCTGTAAGTAATAATCAATAGTCTGCATTCTTTATTCAGTAACACAAGTAAAAAAAAATCCTCCAAGCCTAATATTTGTGATGAATAAATTGTCTCCTTAAAGGGGTTGGCCCGACATTGATGGCATGCTCGGTGGGGGTGCAGGAGGTTGGACCCTCGCTAATGATCATGGACTATCTAGAGGAGTGGATAACCCCTTTAATCAGGAGAACAGTTTCTATAGGGGGATGGAATACTATGTTACATAATTCCCAGTACGTGGAGAAAAACGTTGGTTGGTGCACTCCTGCGACTGAACTCTTTTTTGGAGACTATATTTTATTTGTATAAGGTCCTGATAGAATACGCATTTTAGACGCATTTTGAATTTTTCTACTTTTTGCTAATAATCATTGTTTGCTACAAAGTTGCAAGAAGGAGCTCATGTGTATTAATTATTAGGTTATATTTTGTACAGGGAATGTGTGTGTGGATTATGGTGTCCGAGAAGCGGTTTGCTGCACACACGATACATTCTAACGCATATGTGGATGATGATTCTATTACATGGCCCCTGCTCCCGTGTTTTTTACAGCACAAGCGCTTCTTGATGTATTCACTTATGGTAAATATGAGATTTGCACATCAATACATCTTTTTACATTTTATGTGTAAACCTCTGCTTGGATGTGAGTTTTAGGTGCAAATATGGGATTTTCCGCACTTTTCAAGGACTGTAATCCCTGTATTTTAAAGTTTTTTTTTTGTTTTTTTTTATAAAGTTCCAGCCTAAAACCAGGTTTTTGGTCCTTCCAGTTCTGCTGCCTCTATAAAGGAATGTGGATGTTGGAGGTTTATTTTTAAGAGGTGAGGACCATATAGCTTTCTGCTTGGGCCCCACTTTTACCCACTAATATCAGCTTTTATGAAGAAATGACACTTTGATGCAAAGTGTGTCTACTTTCATTGGTATGGCATGATTTTTGTAATTTAGATTTTATTTGTACATTTGTAAAACTGAAAAATGTCCTGGCTACTAGAGAGGAAAATATGACCGGCAGCAAAAGGGTTAATGGGTCCTGTTCTCTGTACACTCGATTGTCCGCCTGAATAAGCCCTAATGTAAATGTGTCCTGCATGCTTTGATCAAAAAGGACTTAGCTCCAGAGAAACAGGCATGTAAGGCAGGCCGGGTGTAGAAAACTGCTTTATCATCGAGGGTTGGGCAGCTCTGCTAAGTATTAACCTGCCTGATGGACGTCCTGGCAGCATTGCTCCGCACCTGTGGCCTGGATTTTTGTATTTCTGTAATGAAAAACTATGAAGTGGAATAGAAGCCAAAAAGACGCTTCTTTCTGATCTGCTTCCATCCTGCTTTTGGCTGAAGCAGCAGGTGTCAGTATGTGCAGGGCGTGCGAGGAGGAGGCTGCAGCGCACAGCTCGGGGCTTCACTGCTCACAGCATCGCTCAATCTCAGCACAGCATGCAGCATATATGTCATTGCTCTTCACGGCTGAATGCAATAAATCATCCCATGAAATATTAGCTGTACAAAACTCAATAAGCTGATCTTCCAAATTGGCGCTATGCTAAACATTCAGTCCCCAGTGTTAAAGAGATTAGATGGATTGTCAGCCTATAAAGCAGGATTACAACAACGTGTCAGAGAATGATGCACTGCACTGGGACTAAGAACAGTCCCATGAATACTCAGCTCGGACAGCCCTAACGCAGCCGTATTTTAGCCACAATGCATGGACGCCCTGTGTTTCTACTGTCTGATAGCAGCCTTAAAGGGGATTTCCACCAAAATACCTTCAGAACATATCAATAAGAAACAGTGGAGGCGGCAGCTGGGACCCCTGAGTGCTGTTCGCTGTTCTTCATTCGGAATGGAGTGGCGAGAACAGAAACATCTATAGATCAGAATATAAAGAAAAGAGTGAGCGCTCTAGAAAGCTCATCCCCATCCTGTCATCAGCTGGATTCTCTGCTCCTGCATTTCACCCAATGCTCCGGCCCCTGTACTATGATTAATACATTCACTGGCCAATCAGATCTCTTACCACAGGCCTAATCCACTTCAAGTCCTTCTTAATGGAAGCAATCACTGCTCTTCTTCGTTGTAAACACGTCCATGTTAGACAGAATGAACCCTTCCAGGTTTATAGTCTCCCTTCGGTGATAAATCATTATAGACATGGGTAAATGGCCCTTAATGGATGCTTTTTGCTGAGCCTGGTGACGAGGTTAATCAAAGCAAGGACATCAAATAGAAATGATCCCTTTAAATACTCATCCTGTAAGCATCTTCTTCCATGGCGGGCAGTATTAGATTGCAGCACTGAATACTCCCATAAGATACGAGCAGCACGTGCGCCTCCTGTTCAGGCCTCATGTTCTCGTCGGGTTGTGACACTATGTGATGACTATGGCTCTGGACACCATAGAGCGCACGCCCACAGTTTCTCTCGGCATAGTAGCATATAATGTTTAGTGTCTTCTCATATGCTTTATTTTATACGGTACTGCTGTTCGGTTACATCATGTCTTATAGTCTCTTGTCACTTTGTCCTAGCTGGGAACGCTGGGTTACAGTGCAGCGATGACGCATTCTGAGACTAAGGCCTCATGCACACAACTGTGTATTTTTCACTCCAAGAAATAAGAATACCGTCCATGCTGCATCTGCATTTTTTGCTTCAACGGGTCCGTGGTCCTGATTTTGCAGCCAAGTGTAGGACATGCTCTATCTTTTTGCAGAAATGACATATGGATGTGGAAGGCTCATGGATCATCTGTGTGCTTCCAACTTCCATATGTCAGTTTCTGAAAAATATACCCCAAAAATGCGGACCAAGGACCCAATGAAAAAACAATGCCGCCTGCATCCGTACTCAAAGGTTTACAGACCGTAAAAGTAGGTTTGTGTGCATGAGGCCTACGTAGAAGAGAGGCTCGTATGCACTTATGGAGGCAGGACCTGAGCAGCATATTATATATTAAATGAGATACTGAAGATGTATCTGGAGCATAGGTCAGCAGTATTAGATGGTTGGGGGTCCCACACAATCAGCTATCAGCAGTCAATGGGGTCGGAAGCAGAAGGCTCCATCCATGGAGGCCGGAGCTGCAGTACACTGTCATGGCCACTACTGTGGATGCCGCCTTCGGCTTTCATGTCCACCAGCCGGTGGCTGCCGAGAATAGTTGTCAGTGGGGACACCAGGTGACCCCAACCCATTTGGTGTTAAAAATCTATTTGGAGGAAAGGTCATCAATAGCTAAAAGGGTGGAAAACTGAAGCCAAATATATCGGACAGCCATCGGCTGAACACGCCGACCCCTCATACCCATGCATCTTGGCAGTAAGAGAGCAATTGCAAGACTCCCCTCCTATTCTAAGTAGACAATCCCTTAATGAGAGCAGGAACCTCAGATTGCAGCTGATCAGGGGGTTACACGCTACTATTATAGTGCAGAACGGCTTGTTTATTTTGGTCACCTATATAGCGCTGACATATTCTGCAGCACGGTACAGACATTCGCTATCCCCAGAAGCTCACAATCTAAGTTCAGATGTCTCTGGAGTGTGGGTGGAAACCAGAGAAATCCCTCGCAAGCACAGGGAAGAGTAATCTCCTCTGGTATCAATGTGCCGCATATTTAAGGGATTGATCCAATGGACAATTTGGAGCACCTCATGTAACAGCCGAGGAGGGATACTGAATGGTAGACTTTGCTAACAAATGGTTAACCGAAGCTGCTATTCAACATCACAGTAAGGGTTAACTGTATGTGCAATGTAGCAGCGAGCTGAATGCATGAGGCCCTTGAATTTCCCTCATTCAGTAAAGCACTTTGGGCAGCCAACCTCTTTTTCCTCCTCCAGATTACTTCCATCTGTGATATTGCCGTAGCTCTGGCTGGTCGGGGACGTTACAGGTTACAAACAGTAGTCCGTGTGTCAGGGGTGCGCCTGTCACAAAATGCACTTCATCCGCTGAAGGTGGGGACTTGTTTGCTCACATTAGGATAAATTACACTTGTCGCCAAGTAAACATCTTCTCAGTGCAGACGTCTTATTTCATGGAGACATTTACATTTTGCACAGAACGATGTACACAAACCCTAACACACGCATATAGCCTCAAAGCAGGGCTGCAATGGGCAATGTGATGTAGAGCGCAGCGCCCCATCTCATCTTCGGGGCTTAGGCTACTTTCACACTCGCTTTTTGGTTTCCATTTGAGATCCTTTCAGGGCTCTCCGGTCCAAAACAGATCAGTTTTGCCCTAATGCATTCTGAATGGATAAGGATACATCAGTTTGCCTCCGATCAGTCTCCATTCCGCTCTGGAGGCGCCTGCTGCGTTTTGCTGTCCGCCTGACGTTTTCTCGGACACAATCTGGCACAATAGAGAACGGATCCGTCTCCAATTGACTTTTAATGGTGTTCAAGATGGATCGGTCATGGCTATAGAAGACATAATACAACCAGATGCGTTCATGACGGATGCATGCGGTTGTATTATTGTAACGGATGCGCTTTTGAAGATCCATAACAGATCCGCAAAAAACTCTAGTGTGAAAGAAGCCTTAGTTTTACCGCAGTATAGATTCCGTTCACGCTAAAATACACATTTACATTCAGAAAAGCTGGGAAAAGCTGCCTTATCCTTCAGACTAGACGCACAAACCCACAATAGCCTCAGGTAAAAAGGGTCAATCCTGTAGTATTTTTATGGCTGCATTTAAAGGGAATGGGTCATCAGAAAATAACCTATTGTTCAAATCCCGTTTTTAGTTTTAACATATTTTTAAAGAATTTTTATTGATGTTATTTTAACTTTCCACATCAATTTAATTGTCAAAGCAGATACTTATCAAGAATGGCTTAAAAACGGAGAACCACATAAGAGGCAGGATTTCTGTCCCAGAGTGTGCGCAGCTTTTACAAGATGATGGCCGGCAGCACAAGACCTACGACCACGCCGACGTGCTTCAGATGGGACCCTACTCTATAATGACTCCTCTCCTTGTGCCAAATGAATTCAGGAAAAGCAGGATCCTGCTACAGGCTGCTCCAAGTAAACAGATGGGTGGTGAAAGGGAACCTGTCACATTGAACACTTGTCTGAGCTGCCGGCAGCACGTTACAGAGCAGGAGGGGAAAGATTCAGTAAAACTTGTATTTTATTCATTTATATTCCTGCTCGTTCTGGGTCTTGGAGTCCCAGAGGCGGTCCTATCAGTGATTGACAGTCGGCCCTCTATGACGGTGTATACAGAGGTAGCTGTCAATCACTGATAGGACCGCCTCCTGGACTACAAAGCCCAGAATGAGCAGGAATATAAATAAATCACTCTGCTCAGCTCCTCCTGCTCTATAACCTGCTGCCTGCAGCTCATGTTGTATTTTCATAGTGACCCTTTAATTCATTTGAGGCTGGATGACAGGAGTCATTATGGAGTAGGGTCCCATCTACAAGAGGTCACCTTGGTGTGGTAAATGAGAACATATACCTCATATTCATTTATTTTAGTGAACACAGGACTGTTCACAATCGATGTATTCAGTATTTGCAGAGTGCTGTTCGGAGGACGGATCCGTTTCTATTGTGCCATATTGTGTCCATCCCCATTGACTTACATTATAAGTCAGGACGCATACGTTTGGCTCAGTTTCGTGAGAAGCGGAATAGAGCCGGAACGGAGCCAAACTGATGCATTCTGAACGGATCCTTATCCATTCAGAATGCATTAAGGGCAAAACTGATCTATCTTGTGAGATCCCTGAACGGAAACTCCAGTGTGAAAGTAGCCTTAGAAAGAATTCACACTGTGCACAACCTACAAAATGCAGCTAGTCTGACATAAAGCTCAGAGATTCAGGAGAATGACATCTAGTTCTGCAGACTGTGGATGCAAAAATATACGGTTCTGGAGACAAAGTGAAGAGCCAAGGTTTCCAAATGACGCAGACCGTACTAAATGTACATGGAATAGTATATGTGTAATTGTCCCGAATCTTTGGCCGCACTACTCCATGGGAAAGCAGCGTTCTGCTGCGGCCAGACACTGGTTGCTGCATCAGCTTTCCACTAATAGAGGCAATTCTGCTTGCACTGCTTGTCTCTGCAGAATGATGAGGTCACAATGTTTTTTAAGCCATATATCAGAACATTTTCCTGGATAAGTAACACAATACAATTCCAGAATCCATCATTTCCTATGGGATTCCTCCCAGATCTCTTTCGGCACAGGCTGTACTAGAAGTTCGGCTTCAGGAGATCCCACAGACTGGAGACAGGGGAGAAAAGAGCTAATGTTCTGGGCACCTCTCCGACATAACCCAGCCTGATGTCATAACCAAAAATTCTGTTCTTGCCAAAAATACCCTTTAAATAATACGGTGGTCTCTTGATTCAAACCACAATCCGTGTGCAATATGCATTTAACTATTTGCTGATGAGAGGAAATCTGATTTATAAATGCTGTCACGGTACAGAAGCACCATCTGAAGAAGCACATCCGGCCAGCGTGACCATCGGCTGTACCAATGACTACTGGGAGCTTGTGGATAATATAAAGATGAAATACATATACCTGGCTAATCTGATGCTTACACCACTGGGAGGTGACTGCTGCTCCCATTAAAGGGGTTATCCCATCAATCGATTTCCTACTAAAAGTCCACAAAGGCTGTTAACCCCCTGAGAGCTGGAGTGAGATGCGCCTGATGTTTGTAAGATGCAGATGCACCAGAAACTGAAATCTACAATAGCCAGGAGCTGGTGTAGACATGAGCTATGACTTACATCAGGTTCTGGTGGAAATGATCGTAAATCTGGTGGCCACGTGAGGCTCTGCTCCGTCTCACCTCTTTATAAGAGGTGACAAAAAGTCATAAACTATTGCACATACGGCATGTGCCATCATTTGAGACTTTTTGCCGCCACAAATCTCCACTTAAAATGACACCTTCTATTTGTTGCAGTAGTTTACTCCAAAAAAGGTGCCAATATTTTGGTGCGTTTTTGGTGCTGAGTCAATAAATCCTGACGGTGGGTGCAGGTCCACCTGTGACCAGGGTTTGCGCGCTGCTCCACGTGGTCACAGTCACATTTCTTTGATGATAATATAGCACAATGCAGCATAATTCAAAGAATTTCTTCAAACCAAAGGACAACCTGACAGTCCAAACAAACAAGAATTTCCTAAGTCGTGGAGCCAATTAACCTGAGAAAACTACAGCCACCGGAGGACTCCCACAGGAGCAGAATGGAAACCTCATAGTGATGCTGTAAATAGGACAGATCTCCTGGGCCCAGTAGCTCATTCCTGACTGTATGATCTAATCATAGGGGATCGCATGTCAAGTAACAGCACAGCAACAGCACTACAATATGTCCACACAAGTCAGATATGCTGCAAGATCTCCAGATCCATCGGAGAATTTGCTGCAATGGAATCCACGTGATCTGCGGTATGGAGTTTAGATCTGAAGCATCTCAATTTATGTTGCAGGTTTTTACTGTGGATTTCACCTTTGCAATGCAGAATGTGAAACTAAATTTTTCAGCTACGAGATTCCAGTAGATACAACGATAAGTTTTCTCTATGTATAGCTGGCGCCAGGGTAAAGTGCGACTGAGGGAATATGAGGATGAGTTTTCTCTGTATATAGCTGGCACCAGGGTAAAGTGTGACTGAGGGAATAGGAGGATGAGTTTTCTCTGTGTATAGCTGGCACCAGGGTAAAGTGTGACTGAGGGAATAGGAGGATGAGTTTTCTCTGTGTATAGCTGGCACCAGGGTAAAGTGTGACTGAGGGAATAGGAGGATGAGTTTTCTCTGTGTATAGCTGGCACCAGGGTAAAGTGTGACTGAGGGAATATGAGGATGAGTTTTCCCTGTGTATAGCTGGCGCCAGGGTAAAGTGCGACTGAGGGAATAGAAGGATGAGTTTTCTCTGTGTATAGCTGGCACCAGGGTAAAGTGTGACTGAGGGAATATGAGGATGAGTTTTCTCTGTATATAGCTGGCACCAGGGTAAAGTGTGACTGAGGGAATAGGAGGATGAGTTTTCTCTGTGTATAGCTGGCACCAGGGTAAAGTGCGACTGAGGGAATAGGAGGATGAGTTTTCTCTGTGTATAGCTGGCACCAGGGTAAAGTGTGACTGAGGGAATAGGAGGATGAGTTTTCTCTATGTATAGCTGGCACCAGGGTAAAGTGTGACTGAGGGAATAGGAGGATGAGTTTTCTCTATGTATAGCTGGCACCAGGGTAAAGTGTGACTGAGGGAATATGAGGATGAGTTTTCCCTGTGTATAGCTGGCACCAGGGTAAAGTGTGACTGAGGGAATATGAGGATGAGTTTTCCCTGTGTATAGCTGGCACCAGGGTAAAGTGTGACTGAGGGAATATGAGGATGAGTTTTCCCTGTGTATAGCTGGCACCAGGGTAAAGTGCGACTGAGGGAATATGAGGAGTTTTCCCTGTGTATAGCTGGCGCCTGGGTAAAGTGTGACTGAGGGAATGAGGCCGTACGCCTTTAATATTCTTCCCACTCCCATTCTCAGCACAACAAATTCAGTCTACAATGCTGGGGACCCTTGGTCTGTAAATTCCCATTGCTGATTGATCACATTCCCGAATCTTGCTGACTTATTTATAGATCAGGGGGGACCCCCCCCCCCTCTATTACTTGTCCGACAACCGCAGACGCTGTGCCAGTGGGATGCCAGCCAAAATACAAAAGGGAAAGCCTCTACCATAGAGAAAGTGAGATCACTGTGCATATGGCTTACATTAACCCCCTCCCCGCTTATGGCCTAAAGAAAAAGAGTGTGCTATAAGTGCAATATACAAAGGGCCACAGCGGCTCTGCTGCCACTGATGTCAGTCGCAGGACGAGTACGTCAGCATATAACATAGCTGCCGTACACATCTTTATTTTCAATGCTTGACAGCATAGAAATACTAGCAGCATTCTCCAAAACACATTCCTCCAAGCTAACTTTAGGAGAGAGGAAATCTTTGTAAGCAGTCTTAGCAGACGTGAGTAAAAAGGGCTCAAACTGTTATTTAAGCTAACTTCTAGAGACTTCCAAGAAAAAAAAGGAGATCATTTTCATAGCTGCGTTCCAGAAGGAAGCGGAGGGGAAAGGGGAATCTGACTGGTATGTTTCCATCATAGCAAATGCTGAAATTATTCATGACAGAATGAAAAGGAACGATTTATCCGAGCACCACTGCCTTGTTGCTTTCAGGAAGGGTTAATATAGCAGACTGCGTCTCGTGTTTCGGCCAAAGCATAATAAACAGTGAGACAGAAAGAGGTGATACCTGGGGGTTATAGAAAACCTCCGGCTTCCAGTATATTAATCATCCACTAGAGATGCAGCCTATATCAGGCACGAATATTATTCCTAGCTCAGTGCTCCACAATACTAAGTCTTAAACATTATAAATGAAATGAAAATAAATGAAAATACTGATCAAAAAACATTTGTCATTGCCAGGCTGGAGGTGCCTGGGAAAAAGCTAAATTCCTCAGACACTTCAAAGCTTTTAAGAGCATCAGTCAGCATGATCAGCACTACTAAATCAATACATACTGCATGGAAGGGTTGATCATGCTGAGTAAAACAATATCTTTCTTATGTCTGTACGGTGAACAGTTGCAGAGATATCTTCCTTTTTAAATAGATGCAAATTAGCAATTTTAAGGGGCTGGTCGGAGCCCTTGGAGCACCGCTATCACAATGCCCCTGCGCTCTCTGTACTCCCCTTATGATTCACAGGGTAGAAATCTGGACTAGCCCTGTGTTCTCGCATATGAGCCGAGTTGGCTCAGTGGCTCAGCACTTGCACAGTGGACCTTATGAGCTTGGAAAGCAGCATCAGATCCATTGCTTGAGCGCCAAGTCACTGACCCAACTCAGCGCAGGCGTGAGAACATGTCTAGCCTGTGAACTATAGGGAAGAGGGGGTGCACAGAGCGCAGGGGCATTATGTTAGCAGTATTGCAAAGGCTGCGGCCAGCCCGTTGAAATTACTAATTTGCATAAACTTAACAAGGAAGATATCTCTGCACCAGTTCACCTTACAGACACGAGAAAGGTATTGTTTCACTCTGCAGGCAATATGCCTAGCTCTGTCACCCGGATTCAAATAGAGTGAAGAACAATGAAGTATTTGGGCAGAGAAATGTGCAATGCTGTGAATTGTGAGGCGTAGAGCCTAAGTTCTCTGACATGCGCAGTAGACATGGGCTTGAGATGTGAGGACCAAGTCCATGCTCATGCGCAGGAATGTATAAAGGGAAGGAAGGGGGTGTACACAGTACGGCCGTCAGGTAAAAGAAGGAGGGGAAAGGATAGGATTCTTGCAATTAGAGTCCTTTGAACTCAGGACCAACGCCCACATATGGAATATGGAAACTAGCGATATGCTAGAGACATCAGTGGTGTCGTCAGCAGAGACTTTATAGAGCCATCCCTGCCCCTCTCAAACACACTCTGCCCAATTCCCCTGAAGACGCCAGCTTGGGGGGCAGTGTTTGAGCTTTTTAGTACAGCTAGTGCACATAAGGTATGAAGCATCACCTAGGACCTAAACTATTTATACAGCGAAGGGTTTATAGGACAGTGAGCCGTAAAGTAGCGCGGAGAACCGGCTCATTACCCTCTCGTTAGTGAAAGTAGACTGTGAGTTAAATATCTCTATTGCAGAGAGAAAAATACAAAGCAACCATGTTACAGCTAATATTTATAAGACATCTTTATTTTGTTTATTTTACCTTAACAATGCACCTAATAAATGTTACCTTTTAATATTTGGCACCTGAAATAAATAAAAAGGAGTTACTGGTCTTATGGGCCATGTGTAAATATACAGTCCCAGACTTCACGACACTATGCAAAGTTGCCGGCACTGATGGGCGGTCTATAGCGCTGCACTAGGAGTTGGAGGCGGCTACTATGCTTAGTAACTTAGTATGCTCCTCCAAAAGAGCCTAGGGCAGCGCTATAGACCGCCCATTTCTGCCGGTGATGTCACCAGGCTCACTGCTAGGCGGAAGTCACCGGCTCACAACAAACAGTGGCTGCACAATGCAACACAACAAGGAGGGGGGGACATGGGAAAACAAGGAGCTGTTCCAATGCTCCTCTCATATCTAGTAATGGAATAAAGAAGAGGTTATATCTGGGCTTAGCTCTGACACCAATTATTCTACCTACTACCAAACAAGCCTACCCATTCTGCTGCCCAGAAGCAATGAATGTGTATGAGGACATAAAATCACCCTAGCACTCGCTTGTCCCAATACAGTGGAGGTGGCAGCTTACCAATAATTGTCTACTGTGTTAGGACTTTTAGGTGTCTGCACCAGTGATGCTTTCACCCAATAAAACAAGGAAATGGGTGATCAGAGGCACCACCTCCGTGACCCAAAGGAAAGGAGAGCACACCGAGCATGCACAGTTTGCTCCCCATGTACCAATATAGGACTTTTGAGTCCCATAGCAGTGAATGGAGAAGACACTGCCCATACACAGTGTGCTCTCCTACACTTTGGGACCCATTCTGGGGATAGGAGCGGTCACGGAGGTGGGACCCTCACCTCTCTGAGATGGGAAAACCCCTTAATCTGTCGTGGCGGTGGGGGACAAGTTGAACTTTTGCACATGTGCCTCCGGCAGCTCTAATCTGACAGGTCTCTGATGACACAACTCTAATATATTTCATAGTGTTGAGAACACACACGACCATGTCATACTGCAATCTGATCAATACTATAATAACTGCTTCCCCCTTCTCCTGATGTGACTGGCGGCCTCGCTGCAGAGTCCATAACTCTGCTGACTGCACATGATGAAAGGGCTAATTAATCAGCTTTATTTTATCTCATAGTCAATGAAGTTCCCTGATGATTGATCTGCTTTAATGAAGCATGCTCAGTTTTAACTTTTAAGTCCAGCCTTTTATGCTGTCCCATTCTAGCAGCCCAGACATGACCCTGATGTCCGACCCCAGGAACACACATATAACAATACACACTAGATCTGGTTGCCCTTTCTGCCCATCATCTTGTCAGAGTAATTATTTTTGTAAGGTCGATATGAAAGGACAGTTTAAATTCTCAAAGGAAATGTGTTTAACTTGATGTTTGCAGAAAGGACCTCTTTGCTGTCTGTATATTCAAGAAGATGATGATTTATTTTTCCAGAATTAACATTAATCAAGCAGGAAGGTGGAGCAGGCTGCTCATTTCCACATGTGGCTGGAGCTGCTCCTTTGACTGATTGACATTCCTATTTGGAAAGCCTTCCTCCTGTATATTTGATTAGATTAAATCCATTATTTTGACAAAGAACTTGATGCAATTTGCTTCTAAACAAAGTGATATTTACATGAGATAAATCGGAATTCCAAACTGATATGAAATACAGCGTCTTCCTAAACCTTCCACTGTCGGGGGCTTGGTGACACTCCTGCGGTTTGCTTAAACAAACTTTCCTAATTAAGAACAGGGTTACATCAAGTAGCCATGGACTGGAGAGATTTTCTGAGCGCTTCACCTCTAAAGCTGCATCTATTACATATAACTATCCTGATAATTACATCTATGCACTGGAAGCAAGTAGTCAACAGGACTTTCCGCACAGCGTATGTGGCATTATATAATTCAGGAACGCTCAACCTGCGGCCCCCCCGGCTGTTGTAAAACTACAACTCCCACAATGCCCTGCTGTTGGCTGATAGATGTAGGGTGTTTGGGCATGCTGGGAGTTGTAGTTTTGCAACAGCTGGAGAGCTGCAGGTTGAGCATGCCTGATATAGATGGTATTTCACTATGCAGGGGGCGGCAGGAAGAATTTGTCAGCTTCTCCCAAGACCTTGTTTGTTTTGTGCCTTGACATACTCTGTGTTGTGTAACTGGAGACACTTGGGTAGGAGACACCGTTCGTTCTGTGATGCCCTTGGCTGATCTTAGCATAGTTATAACAGCTATTGTACGTATCTGGTTTCAAACACATTACACAGCACCTGAGCCATTACGGAGTCGTGAGGACATGACTGCCTATAACAGAGCAGACCTAGGCAGGCAGCTGGTATCCGTGCCTATGAGTAAGGCATGAGGAGGCTGAAGACAATACTGAAGACAAGTGTCCTTTGTTAGCAGGTGGTCCTATAAAGGGTTGCTCTAAAGTTGGCCTTTCGACAAACAGTAATTGCACCGCAGAGCACATCCACACTCTTTAGGCAAACACTGGGCCCCGTTCATAAATGCCGGATGACTGATATCCAATCTGCAGATCCATCCAAACCACTAATAACTCTTCTCCAGGTGAGGGGAGCATATTCTGTCAGGCATGGCACCTGTGGCAGGTCTTATGGTTGAACACATTCAGGAGGTGAGGTTATCCAATGCAGTAGAGTACACCCGCGTCAGGTGTGTAGGAGACCAACTGCTTTATCTGGGGATAGCTCAGCTCCCTTTCAGCATTGCCAGCCACCTCATCATCATCACGATGCTGGATTCCACTTATGTACCAAGGCTAGAGGAATGGATATGAGGACTAAAAAGGAGACTGCTTCCATGTACATCTGGTGGCTGTATAGCTGAGGTCAGACTTCCCTACTCAATGCATTTGTGATATCAGCCTTCAGGGCAAATAACAGAAAAGTGACGGCTGCCAATATGACAAATCCGTGTGCTGTCAATGGGCTCATTACTACAGTACACAACGGAAACGTATAGCAGCACACTTTGGGAATATGATGTAATAATGCTGGAGCACGGGGTAAAATAATTTCTGCATAGCTGGTAGTTACGCTAATATGATTAAAGGGGTCCTCTCACTTCAGCAAAATACATTTATCATGTAGATGCAGTTAATACAAGGCATATCCTAATGTATTGTGATTCTCCATGTTGCTTCCTTTGCTGGATGGATTCATTTTTCCATCACATTATACACTGCTCGTTTCCATGGTTACGACCTCCCTGCAATCCAGCAGCAGTCCCACTGAGTGTTGGTAAGCAGAGTCCATCTTCAGTGTCTGCTGCATGACTATGAGGAACATACTTCTCAGCCTGCCTCTTATCTCACTACCCAGTCCGTGTGACTTGATGACTGCTAGCAGCTTCTCTCCATTTACCTGTTCCCTGAGAAGAATGCAACTGCCAGTGAATAATGCGGATCCTGTATATCTACTGTCAGCGTTGAGTGCAGGCAGTTCTGTTCTTCTGTCTCCTCCCTGTAGCCAGTAACGTACAGGGATGAGAGAGGAGAACTATACTGTCAGCACTTAGGTGGTGCTAGGTATACAGTAAGTAAGCAGTGCTGGCAGAACTGTTCTCTCACTCCTCTTTATTCATAACTAACAGACAACTGCAGAGAAGAGAGGAATGTACAAAGCTGTCAGTGGTCAGCAGTGGCAGCAAGTCACAAATGTAGGGATACAGGAAGAGAGGGCAGACAGAGTGAGACAAGAGGCAGGCTGAGAAGCCTGCCTCACATAGTTGTTCAGTAGACACTGAAGATGGACTCTCCATAGGAGCGCACACAGTTTTATAATAAAGTAAATTACAAAAATTATTCACCTGGCCTGCCCCTACACTATATTAAAATAAACTGAAATGACAGGTACACTTTAACGTCATGAATATTTTCATGCAAATATTATTGAGTCAGTCTAACTACAGCAGCAGAACAAGGGCATGATAACAGGATTATGGTGTACTTCAATAATCAATTACTGAACTAGTGATGACGAACAGAAAGAAACACCAGCTGCCAATTATAGTCACTACAAAACGGAAGGCATTTGAGGGCACTTCATTATAGGAAGCGGGTACCACTCAAGGATGAGCGTTCACTAGTATGAGGCTATAAACCAGTAGGCAACAGATAAATGCCTGACATTGCCTTTACTATGCAGAAGAAATGAATCCATAAGAGCCGGGTGTAAAGTAACAGATGGAACGCTGTGAAGCCCCCGATGAGGGTCTCACAGGATGCAGCCGTGGGCTGTGAAATCGACAGAAGTCACGATCTACATGACCATCTCATAAACTTTCTGATGCCTGTGTATATTCAGGGTATTTGGCTTTTTCCCAAAGCACACAGCTCATTCTATATGAAATAGTAACCGGCAGTGCCAACCAGAACCTATGACTCTTCCTCCTTCAATACCCCACTTCACCGTGCCACCATGCTGACTACAGAGGGATCTAAGGATTCCCTCATAACAAAGTCTTTGTGTTGAGCTCGTTCAGGCTTAGCACCAGTGAAATCTCCTTCCCCGGGGATGTTAGTTGACACTGGAAAGACAAATAGCATCAATCATTCTGACAGGGATCTGTGTAAATGTTTGCGCCTCCATTGGGGCTTGTGTATCTGTTTATCACACACATCTATGTGCCCTGCGCAGATACGGCTCTATTAGCATATATGAGTGAGTGTCCTTCTGTTTCGGGTTGTGTATGCAGATTCATAATCAACCTATGTGTGCACCTATTCATTCTCTCTGCATATTTACTTAAAGGGAATATTTTCAGATCGGATTCACATGCACAGAAGAGCAGCTCGTGACGTGGGTTTATGTATGGGAGACTTGTTAGTGATGGCCGCTGTGCAGCCGCTGTTTTCACATCTCCTGTGTTAAAATGGCTCTCTCATCACCGTCCTATAGAACAATCTAAACACTTACACACAGACTCTGTTCTGTATTTTTTAGTTTTATATCGGACACGGCCTTACCCAACTGCATGTATTTCAGTCCTAATGTGTTACCGTTGACAATGTGCATTATGCTCTTCTACTAAACGGAACGAGTCGTCAGAAACCTATTGTTTAAATCACCTTTTTATGTTACATATTTTTAAAGAATTTTTGGTGAGGTTTTTTTTCCTGTCACTATCTTTATTTAATAAAAATGTACGGTATATAATCCTGCTATTCCCGCACTGGCCACTAGTCCGGTAGCTGCTCTCATTATCACCACAGGCAGAAGTACAATGACAATTACCACCTCTATATAGATAAGAGAGGATCCACCATATCACAGCTTATCAGCTACCTACTGACCTCTGCACAAATCTGAGCATGCCTACTAAAAGTCTCCGGGACCAGCTCCTGTCCATTGTGTCTATGGCCCATGTAGCCGCTCACAGAAGGCAGGAAGTCTTAAAGGGGTTGTGCCATGAAAAATATTCTCCATTTCTTCACACCAGAGAATAGATATGAATACTTTTGCAAGTGCATGGAATTAAAAGTTTAGTATAGCCACCAAAGTATTTAATTAAATGTATCTGTATTGCGCCACCTGCTGTTTCTTCTTTTCCTTATTTCTTGTCCACCTCACTGAGGTGGTCGCACCCGGTCAGTTTAAATCTTTAACTGTCACCACCTATACCCTCTGTTAGAAGCTGTGACAGTGAAAGAGCTGATGCAGAAAGGACATGCCCCATGAGCTGTGCTAGTGAGATAACTGCAGCAGAAAGGACATGCCCCATGAGCTGTGAAAGGCAGAGAGCTGCAGAAGTTTGGGCACGCCCCCTGAGCTGCGAGCATGACATTAATGTAGCAGAGCAATGAATGAGGAGATCTCGGAGTCCATGTAGGGTACAGGGCTGGTTCTAGCTTTGATTGTAAGAGATGTAAGTCATGTACTATAAAATGTCAGATTTTTTACATCAATCATATAATCCCTTTAGTATATTTCAGGCCTAGTGGCTAATGTCAGAACTTTACGATTGTAATGATTTTTTATATAGATAGTGACATGGAAAATGAAAACAAAATCCACCAAAAACTCTAAAAGAAATATGTTTAACATAAAAAAGTGATTTCAACAATAGTTTAGGTCAATTTCTGATGACATATTCCTAAAAAGTGTGTTATGGGGGTTAACGCATATATATAGCAACGCAAAAACCAATAAGAGTATATGGATTTAACAAATAAAGAAATATCATAATCACACAATGCAATTTAAACATGATTGACAAGACACAGATGTATTTTAAATCCACAAGGGTGGTGGTCTAAGAGCGGGGACAAATAAGTGCCTAAACTTCATATATTGGCACAGACAATGGCCTTAGATGTAAAGATTAGGCTTCTTTCACATCACCGCTGAGCCTTTCTGTTTAGGAGCAGGAGAACGAAAAGGACAGAGAAGGCTCATAACTGACACCAAACAGAGCCCTTAGGCTGTAATGGGGTCCGTTAGCTATCCGCTCAGATGATTTTTAAGCGGAGACATAAGTAGTGCATGCAGGACTTTTGTCTGCGCTTAAAAATCACCTTCTGAGCGGACACGGAACGGACCTCATTATAGTCTATAGGGTCCTTAGGTTTCGTTCGGCTCAGTTTGGTGTCAGTTATGAGCCTTCTCCGTCCTTTTTGTTCTCCTGCTCCTAAACAGAAAGGCTCAGCGGTGATGTGAACGAAGCCTAACAATTGTTCAAAAATGTAACAAATACACAAAATAATCCTGGGCAAATAAAAAGGGAATATAATATTAAAGATATAAATAAAATCTAATTGTGTATTTGTCATATTTTATCCTCAAAAAGCCTCCACTTGACCCGTCTTCTTCGTCCAGTTATCGCCCCATATCCCTTCTTCCATATGCCTCAAAGCTACTTGAGCAACACGTCCATTCTGAACTGTCCTCTCACCTCTCCTCCTGATCCCTCTTTGACCGGCTACAATCTGGCTTCTGACCCCATCACTTGACCAAGACTGCCCTCACCAAAGTCACCAATGACCTTCTAACTGCCAAAACCAAAAAACATTACTCTGTCCTCCTTCTCCTTGACATGTCCTCTGGCTTCTCCATTACTCTGTCCTCCTTCTCTTTGACCTGTCCTCTGCCTTCTCCATTACTCTGTCCTCCCTCTCCTGTCCTCTGCCTTTTCCATTACTCTGTCCTCCCTCTCCTGTCCTCTGCCTTCTCCATTACTCTGTCCTCCCTCTCCTGTCCTCTGCCTTTTCCATTACTATGTCCTCCCTCTTGCCTGTCCTCTGCTGTCTCCATTACTCTGTCCTCTGGCTTCTCCAATACTCTGTCCTCCTTCTCTTTGACCTGTCCTTTGCCTTTTCCATTACTATGTCCTCCCTCTTAACCTGTCCTCTGCCTTCTCCATTACTCTGTCCTCCATCTCTTTGACCTGTCCTCTGCCTTCTCCATTACTCTGTCCTCCATCTCTTTGACCTGTCCTATGCCTTCTCCATTACTCTGTCCTCCCTCTCCTGTCCTCTGCCTTCTCCATTACTATGTTCTCCCTCTTGTCTGTCCTCTGCTGTCTCCAATACTCTGTCCTCTGGCTTCTCCAATACTCTGTCCTCCTTCTCTTTGACCTGTCCTTTGCCTTTTCCATTACTATGTCCTCCCTCTTGACCTGTCCTCTGCCTTCTCCATTACTCAGTCCTCCATCTCTTTGACCTGTCCTATGCCTTCTCCATTACTCTGTCCTCCTTCTCCTTGACCTATCCTCTGGATTCTCCATTACTCTGTCCTCCTTCTCCTTGACCTGTCCTATGCCTTCTCCATTACTCTGTCCTCCCTCTTGACCTGTCCTCTGCTTTTAACACTGTCGACCTCTCCCTTCTGTTACAAACTCTCTCATCTATTTTCATCACGGACCTGGCCGTCTCCTGGATCACATCATCATATCTCACAGAGCGGACATTTAGCGTCTCCCACTCTCACACCACCTCCTCGTCTCATTCCCTCTCTGTGGGTGTCCCTCCAGGCTCTGTCCTAGGACCTCTGCTCTTCTCTATAAACAGTACACCTTCGGCCAGGGACAGCTCATACAGTCCTATGGCTCTCAGTGTCACTTTTTTGACGACGACACACAAATCCACCTCTATGGCCCAGACATCACCACCATACTGTCCAGAATCCCACAATGCCTATCTTTTATATCCTCCGTCTTCTCCTCTCGCTTTCTAAAACTTAACATGGATAAAACAGAATTCATCATCTTTCCCGCATGTTGCTCAACCCCCCTTGTCATATTTACTTTATGTATTTGTCATATTTTGAGCTATTATTCATGATATTTATATCTTCAATATTATATTCCCTTTTTATTCCATCAGGTTTATATTGTGTATTTTTTGGCAATAGCAACTCTGATCTGTTGAGGCACTTCATATCTTTGTCCCCGCTCTTAGACCACCACCCTTGTGGATTTTAAATACATCTGTGTCTTGTCAATCATGTTTAAATTACATTTGTGAAAAAAATGTAATATTTAATCATGAACTCTGTGTGATTATGATATTTCTTTATTTGTTAAATCCATAGACTCTTATTGCTTTTTATATATGATAATACACCCCTTGAACCAACTCTCTAGTGGAAAATGCAGTTCAGTGTATGGTTCATACTTTCCAATAGTGTCTCGGTCATAGGCTGCCATGTATGCATGCCTCCATAAGAAAGCATTATCACTTATATCAGATGCCTTCTCATTGACAATAGTTTGCAGGACCGTCTTTTAACCACCTGAAGATGGCAGTCATATATTCCTTGCATTCCCTCCAAATAATTATTACATGGAATCTGTCACCCTGAATTTGGATCGTTATTTACAGTAATACATGAGTAGTCCTCCTGCTCCCCTTGTCTTCTCAGCGGGCGCAGCTGCCGGGGTAGCTCTGTCCCTCCATACAGGCTATGGTCTGCATGCCGGCTCAGCCTCTCTCTGTCAGCCCGTAGTCTCATGCACCCTAGTCTTTAGCAGTGAATGGCTGGCAACCTTAGAGTAAATGAGACACTTCAGGGGTGTGGAAATTGTATCGCCCGACGCCCGGGACATGCAGTTCCGGGCGCCGGGCAGGTAGTTTGTTCTGTAGCTTAGCCCTGCTTCGGGCAAGTAGCAAGGCTGACCGCGGCTGCCTTAGGGCGCAGAGACGCCGGGCCAAGGGAGGGGGAGGAAAAATTTAAATACATCACTTGCGCGCCTCCGGCCGGCCGCTGCTGTTCTCCTCTGATCATAATATCTTGCGCTCCCGACAAGTTGTTTGAGGACCTGGGAACACTCAGCCAATCAGTGGCTGCAGCTGTATCACATGTCAGGCTAGGGCTTTCCTGCTTAGCCAATCCCTGGCCTGACACATGACACAGCTGCGGCCACTGATTGGCTGAGTTTTCCCAGGTCCTCAAACAACTTGTCGGGAGCCTAAAATACCAGGATTATATAGAGGAGAAGGGGATTGGCTGCAGACGGGATCAGGTGAGCATAATGGTTTTTACACATTAATAGAGGGGGTAGGGAGAGGGGTGAAATGTGACATGGGGGAGGGGTGAAATGTGACATGGAGGGAGAGAAAATGTGACATGGAGGGGAGAGAGAAAATGTGACATGGAGAGGGGTGAAATGTGACATGGAGGGGGAGAGAAAATGTGACATGGAGGGGGAGAGAAAATGTGACATGGAGGGGGAGAGAAAATGTGACATGGGGGAGGGGGAGAGAAAATGTGACATGGGGGAGGGGGAGAGAAAATGTGACATGGGGGAGGGGGAGAGAAAATGTGACATGGGGGAGGGGGAGAGAAAATGTGACATGGGGGGAGAGAAAATGTGACATGGGGAGGGGAGAGAAAATGTGACATGGGGGAGGGAAAATGTGACATGGGGGAGGGGAGAGAAAATGTGACATAGGGGAGAGAAAATGTGACATGGGGGGTGGGATTCAGAGAAATGTGTCATCGGGGGAGAGAAATGTCACATCTCTCGCCCGCCCCCCCCATGTCACATCTCCCGCCCCCCCATGTCACATCTCCCGCCCCCCCCCCCTCATGTCACATCTCCCGCGCCCCCCTTCCTGTCACATCTCCCGCCTCCATGTCACATCTCCATTATTTAAAACTATTTTTTGTATCAGGACAAGTAGATTGTTATGAGGGACAAGTAGATCGAGCCCCCGCTTTAGTCCTTCGACAAGTAGTTTTTTTTTTAATTTCCACACCCCTGCACTTTTTCCCTTTGGGAAGGTGCCTATTTTATTTGTCTGACGTCTACCTAACCTCCTGCAGTCAAGCCAAGACCCTTGTACAGGGGTTAAACAGTGAATCCTGGGTTCTGCCAACATAACACTCTGCGCCCAGTTTAATCTGTTAGTTGACAATGGTTCCACACTCACTCCATAAACAATCAAACCCACAATCAAAGCTAACTTTGATTGAACATACTTTGTGGTTGGATCCTAGCTGATGTTTCCACACAGAGGACCTCTTCAGATGCCACCATCACCTGCGTACCCCTCTATCTGCTGTGGAAACCTCCTGGAGACAATTGTTGTACATTGTGTACTGCCTAAAACGTCAAGAAACACATGGAAAAAAAACATCCACTATATAAACTCTTCCCACTTTGTTGTTTGTAATGGAGGTCCACAGAAGACTGAAAACAGATGAAGACCGCTGTGTTCCATGCAGTCTCTATTTTTTCCATAATTATGGGCCTGTTGTAAGGAAACACTCACACGTTCATCCAAACACGCTTAAACTGGTCCAGGGATGTAACAGAAAACAGATTGCTGGTCGGTCATCTCAGCTGTCTGTAACTTACAGCAATCCACAAATCAATCAATAAGTCAACGCCGGGCAAGCAGCGGTGACAGCTGAAGATGTGATCGGCTGATGACCAGTCTTCTCAGACATTATTCATCACGCCTGCAGAACACTAGCTAATACGGTACACTTCCAGGGGGTCAGCACCTCCCTCTTCTCATGAATTATACTTCTACTGGCACCGATTTACTCAGCATAATTTGCAGTTGCACCTCAGATGCATTCCTAAACCCAAGAGACATAAGCAGCTGGGAATGAGATGATGTCAGCTAGTTTTGGACCAAAAAGTCCTTCAAAAATAAAGGCTTGGGCCGGGATGTAAGGAGGAGACGTGTCTTAGGACTTTATTCTTTGTTTCTTTATTGACTTTTTGAGATCAGATTAAGTAAATAATATTGAAATGTTAACAATAATGTGGAACCGGTCTGTTATTTCATTTCCAAAGAGCCCCAGGGCAAGTATCATGGCTGTCATTTTCTGGGAGAGTAAGATAATGGGTCTTCAGAATCGGCTGTTTCAGATTTCGGCTTGGCTTATGCCAAGGGACACAAGTTTAACTCTGTCAACTTATTAACATGTGATGTCCTAAAACAATCTGCAGATAATAAAACGTATCTCTGTTCTTGTATCATGGGATGAAAATAGTTTCTTTGTGCAACTTTGTGGTCAGGTTAGCAGTATGGGCTCCAGAAAACGTCATTTCAATTTTAACATGGTGGTAGCCATGAAAGTTACAATCATTTCAGGCCCTGGCACAGAAAAGGATGAAGGATTTTGATCCATATTAACTTGATGTAAGGTTAGAGAAGTAAAATGAACTATTCAGCCAAATAATGCGAATACAGCTTTTGGCCTGCCCCATAAAGACAACATTGAAGGTTGCCGTACCCTTGACCATGGGAACAATCATGATGTACAAGATGGCTGTTAATGAAACTGAAACTGGATGAAGAACTTCTAAAATGATAAAACTGCTTTTTTCTGAATGCTACATATTATTTTTCCTATCAGCACAATGAAGAAAAATGCATATTTCCTGACTGTGAAGTGCAATATTCTTCAGTACTGAACTTCTGGGCATCTGTATGGAGTTTTTATCTTCTCCCTAAGTTTGCATCAATTTCCTTCTGGTTCAGGTTTCCTCCAACATTCATACTGACAGGTCAGCCAGTCTACTTAAAGGTGTTGTCCAGAAACAGAACAAGTAACTATTTATTTTATGCACTTTTATATCACTGACATATTCCACAGGACTGTACAGACATTCTCATCACTTCTATATCACTGACATATTCCACAGCACTGTACAGACATTCCCATCACTTATATATCACTGACATATTCCACAGCGCTGTACAGACATTCTCATCCCTTATATATCACTGACATATTCCACAGAGCTGTACAGACATTCTCATCACTTTTATATCACTGACATATTCCACAGCGCTGTACAGACATTCTCACCACTTCTATATCACTGACATATTCCATAGCACTGTACAGACATTCTCATCACTTCTATATCACTGACATATTCCATAGCACTGTACAGACATTCTCATCACTTCTATATCACTGACATATTCCATAGCACTGTACAGACATTCTCATCACTTATATATCACTGACATATTCCACAGTGCTGTACAGACATTCTCACCACTTCTATATCACTGACATATTCCACAGCGCTGTACAGACATTCTCATCACTTATATATCACTGACATATTCCACAGTGCTGTACAGACATTCTCATCACTTATATATCACTGACATATTCCACAGTGCTGTACAGACATTCTCATCCCTTATATATCACTGACATATTCCACAACGCTGTACAGACATTCTCATCACTTATATATCACTGACATATTCCACAGCGCTGTACAGACATTCTCATCACTTATATATCACTGACATACTCCACAGCGCTGTACAGACATTCTCATCACTTATATACAGCTGACATATTCCACAGCGCTGTACAGACATTCTCATCACTTATATATCACTGACTTATTCCACAGTGTTGTACAGACATTCTCATCACTTATATATCACTGACATTCCACAGCACTATACAGACATTCTCATCACTTATATATCACTGACATTCCACAGCACTATACAGACATTCTCATCACTTATATATCACTGACATATTCCACAGCGCTGTACAGACATTCTCATCACTTATATATCACTGACATATTCCACAGCGCTGTACAGACATCCTCATCACTTATATATCACTGACATATTCCACAGCGCTGTACGGACATTCTCATTACCTATATATCACTGACATATTCCACAGCGCTGTACAGACATTCTCATCACTAATATATCACTGACTTATTCCACAGTGCTGTACAGACATTCTCATCACTTATATATCACTGACATATTCCACAGCGCTGTACAGACATTCTCATCACTTATATATCACTGACATATTCCACAGCGCTGTACAGACATTATCATCACTTATATATCACTGACATATTCCCCAGCGCTGTACAGACATTCTCATCACTTATATATCACTGACATATTCCACAGCGCTGTACAGACATTCTCATCACTTATATATCACTAACTTATTCCACAGTGCTGTACAGACATTCTCATCACTTATATATCACTGACATTCCACAGCACTATACAGACATTCTCATCACTTATATATCACTGACTTATTCCACAGTGCTGTACAGACATTCTAATCACTTCTATATCACTGACATATTCCACAGAGCTGTACAGACATTCTCATCACTTATATATCACTGACATATTCCACAGCGCTGTACAGACATTCTCATCACTAATATATCACTGACATATTCCACAGAGCTGTACAGACATTCTCATCACTTATATATCACTGACTTATTCCACAGTGCTGTACAGACATTCTAATCACTTCTATATCACTGACATATTCCACAGCGCTGTACAGACATTCTCATCACTTATATATCACTGACATATTCCACAGCGCTGTACAGACATTCTCATCACTTATATATCACTGACATATTCCACAGCACTGTACAGACATTCTCATCACTTCTATATCACTGACATATTCCAAAGCGCTGTACAGACATTCTCATCAATTCTATATCACTGACATATTCCACAGCGCTGTACAGACATTCTCATCACTTATATATCACTGACTTATTCCACAGCGCTGTACAGACATTCTTATTACTTATATACAGCTGACATATTCCACAGTACTGTACAGACATTCTCATCACTTCTATATCACTGACATATTCCACAGCGCTGTACAGACATTCTCATCACTTATATATCACTGACATATTCCACAGTGCTGTACAGACATTCCCATCACTTCTATATCACTGACATACTCCACAGCGCTGTACAGACATTCTCATCACTTATATATCACTGACTTATTCCACAGCGCTGTACAGACATTCTCATCAATTCTATATCACTGACATATTCCACAGCGCTGTACAGACATTCTCATCACTTATATATCACTGACTTATTCCACAGTGTTGTACAGACATTCTCATCACTTATATATCACTGACATTCCACAGCACTATACAGACATTCTCATCACTTATATATCACTGACTTATTCCTCAGCACTGTACAGACATTCTCATCACTTATATATCACTGACTTATTCCACAGCGCTATTCAGACATTCTCATTACTTATATACAGCTGACATATTCCACAGTACTGTACAGACATTCTCATCACTTCTATATCACTGAAATATTCCACAGCGCTGTACAGACATTCTCATCAATTCTATATCACTGACATACTCCACAGCACTGTACAGACATTCTCATCACTTATATATCACTGACTTATTCCTCAGCACTGTACAGACATTCTCATCACTTATATATCACTGACTTATTCCACAGCGCTATTCAGACATTCTCATTACTTATATACAGCTGACATATTCCACAGTACTGTACAGACATTCTCATCACTTCTATATCACTGAAATATTCCACAGCGCTGTACAGACATTCTCATCACTTATATACAGCTGACATATTCCACAGTGCTGTACAGACATTCCCATCACTTCTATATCACTGACATATTCCACAGCGCTGTACAGACATTCTCATCACTTATATATCACTGACTTATTCCACAGCGCTGTACAGACATTCTCATCACTTATATATCACTGACATATTCCACAGTGCTGTACAGACATTCCCATCACTTCTATATCACTGACATACTCCACAGCACTGTACAGACATTCTCATCATTTATATATCACTGACATTATTCACAGCACTGTACAGACATTGGTTACTTTATTGTGGGATCACCACTGAAATCATGAAATCTGTCACGCGTTTAATGCTGCCCTAAGCTCCACTGCTGGCCAATGAGTCCTCGTATTCACGAGTTCCCGGATCTCCCGCCCCCTGACACTGATTGACAAGTTCTTTCCTACTAAACTCAGCAGCAGGTGGACAGGAACAATCTAAGGTCCCTATTAGAATGTCACGGGGAGAACCTAGAGCCTCAGTGCTACTAACCACTAGGCCACCGTGTTGCCTACCACTTTCGGGAATCTAGGAGGCTACCTAAATGTTGCATTGAGGACCATTCACCACTGCTGACATGGGGTAGTAAATAATTGTATTCCACAAAATATGAGCATTCTGGAACATCTATTCCTATGACTCTGTGGTGTGTCATTCCTTTATTATGCCTACTAGCCGGTTATGAATGAATTCACAACTGGGTGTTACCAGGTGGGGGTGTGTCCCTGCACAGAATGACACTGGCAGCACTGATTGTACAGAGGTAGACTCTGCACTGATCACGCCCTGACTGGTAACAAACTGTTGTAGATTCATTCATAAAGTTATAGTAGGAATACTAAAAATGGCATAAGATTAATAGGAAAAGATGTGACAAACTCGTCACTGCACAGTGAATGCAAGAAGCTGCTAAAACAGACATGTCAGGTGAGGTGACAGCCCCTCTTTAAATGGAGCACTAGAATACAGCTATAGCCAAGAGGCCCATCCACAGCTGATGCCCTATAATGTAGATTTTAGGAAGTGTAGGTGATGAAAAATGACTTCCCTCTTCCTGATGAAAAAATTATACAATGCAAATGAGCATCCGCTATTTCGGAAACACGATGCGTGTGCTCAATCACAGATCCCTGAATATTCATTAGGACATTTGGACACGATTAGAGAGACTTTCATGCTGCCCATAAATGAAGAAATGGTGGTGATAGCAGTGCAGTCTCTTGTCCG
Organism: Bufotes viridis; assembly: GCA_033119425.1. Lineage (NCBI taxonomy): Eukaryota > Metazoa > Chordata > Amphibia > Anura > Bufonidae > Bufotes > Bufotes viridis. The sequence continues at coordinate 105,094,653 of CM065598.1, forward strand.
GGGATTCATGCTCCTTAGCCTTCCATCATGTCTGATATTCCCGTAGTCTTATTCTTAGCACAAAGCTGCACATGGCAAGAATGATTTCTCCCGGCAGAGAATTTCCTATACGTCCTACTGATCTGTCCGACCATCTTCTGTCATTACAATCAGGAGCGGGTTCATTATTCAAATCTTCCCGGGCTCGGTAGACGACACCTGGGAAGTCTCCATAACAGAGATAGTAAAGTCTTAGTTCCAGGGCTTCATATAAGGAATATTTCTGTAAGGGCACTGGATGCAGCCATCGCTTGTCTCCTTGTGGCTTTGACTATCTTCTGTTTTATCTTCATATCACTACATTGTAAGAGGAGAACGTACAGAAACTGTGAATTTACTGTGCAGGAAACAGCATCCATACTGGGGGATGCTTCTCTCATATACATCAGAAGATATCTCGGGAACACATCGCTGCCTGGATGCTGTCAGAAATGCAGCTGTTGGAAAAATCCTCTGTACGGAGCCAGTAACAGTAAGGGTACATTAAAGCATCTTTGTGACGAGGAGCCCAAACGGAAATGCCTTCAGAGTTCAACATGGATCCGAAACAAACAAACTAAGCAGGATCAGATGCTCCGGGACGATATCAAAGCATTGCGAGTGTAATTCCTCTTCATAATACTGGTGGACAGCAAAAATGAAAACTGCCTGTACCCGTCTATGGCTAGTTAGTGGTCCCCGTGTGCTCACGCCAGCCTCAATGCAATGTGCATCACAAGGAGGTGGAAGAACTGATATCTCTGTGGGGAACTACGTAATTTGGCTAGATACCTCGATTCTACATACAGTGGTCCCTCAACCCTTAATACTAATTAGATCGGGGATGAAGACTGAAAGTTGAACCCATAAGTCTATGGGAAACTGTTAACTGGTCCTGAAGACCCCAAAATGTCAACTACATACAAGAAAAGAAGAACTGAAGGAATGTAAGCACAAAAATGATACAAATAAAGCAAATTCTTACCTTTAGCAGTCAGAAGACACAACTGGAAGCTGGTTAATCGCTTTATGCAGGGGTGGGAACGTTTTCAGGCTCTGCCTATGATGGAGGACATGGGCTGGAAGTCTAATGGGGCATTGTGATGACACTGTGATGGAGGACATGGGCTGGAAGTCTAATGGGGGCATTGTGATGACACTGTGATGGAGGACATGGGCTGGAAGTCTAATGGGCGCACTGTGATGACACTGTGATGGAGGACGTGGGCTGGAAGTCTAATGGGGGCATTGTGATGACACTGTGATGGAGGACATGGGCTGGAAGTCTAATGGGCGCATTGTGATGACACTGTGATGGAGGACGTGGGCTGGAAGTCTAATGGGCGCACTGTGATGACACTGTGATGGAGGACGTGGGCTGGAAGTCTAATGGGGGCATTGTGATGACACTGTGATGGAGGACATGGGCTGGAAGTCTAATGGGGCATTGTGATGACACTGTGATGGAGGACATGGGCTGGAAGTCTAATGGGGGCATTGTGATGACACTGTGATGGAGGACATGGGCTGGAAGTCTAATGGGGGCATTGTGATGACACTGTGATGGAGGACATGGGCTGGAAGTCTAATGGGGGCATTGTGATGACACTGTGATGGAGGACATGGGCTGGAAGTCTAATGGGGCATTGTGATGACACTGTGATGGAGGACATGGGCTGGAAGTCTAATGGGGCATTGTGATGACACTGTGATGGAGGACATGGGCTGGAAGTCTAATGGGGGCATTGTGATGACACTGTGATGGAGGACATGGGCTGGAAGTCTAATGGGGGCATTGTGATGACACTGTGATGGAGGACATGGGCTGGAAGTCTAATGGGGCATTGTGATGACACTGTGATGGAGGACATGGGCTGGAAGTCTAATGGGGGCATTGTGATGACACTGTGATGGAGGACATGGGCTGGAAGTCTAATGGGGCATTGTGATGACACTGTGATGGAGGACATGGGCTGGAAGTCTAATGGGGGCATTGTGATGACACTGTGATGGAGGACATGGGCTGGAAGTCTAATGGGGCATTGTGATGACACTGTGATGGAGGACATGGGCTGGAAGTCTAATGGGGGCATTGTGATGACACTGTGATGGAGGACATGGGCTGGAAGTCTAATGGGGCATTGTGATGACACTGTGATGGAGGACATGGGCTGGAAGTCTAATGGGGCATTGTGATGACACTGTGATGGAGGACATGGGCTGGAAGTCTAATGGGGCATTGTGATGACACTGTGATGGAGGACATGGGCTGGAAGTCTAATGGGGCATTGTGATGACACTGTGATGGAGGACATGGGCTGGAAGTCTAATGGGGCATTGTGATGACACTGTGATGGAGGACATGGGCTGGAAGTCTAATGGGGGCATTGTGATGACACTGTGATGGAGGACATGGGCTGGAAGTCTAATGGGGCATTGTGATGACACTGTGATGGAGGACATGGGCTGGAAGTCTAATGGGGCATTGTGATGACACTGTGATGGAGGACATGGGCTGGAAGTCTAATGGGGCATTGTGATGACACTGTGATGGAGGACATGGGCTGGAAGTCTAATGGGGGCATTGTGATGACACTGTGATGGAGGACATGGGCTGGAAGTCTAATGGGGCATTGTGATGACACTGTGATGGAGGACATGGGCTGGAAGTCTAATGGGGCATTGTGATGACACTGTGATGGAGGACATGGGCTGGAAGTCTAATGGGGGCATTGTGATGACACTGTGATGGAGGACATGGGCTGGAAGTCTAATGGGGGCATTGTGATGACACTGTGATGGAGGACATGGGCTGGAAGTCTAATGGGGCATTGTGATGACACTGTGATGGAGGACATGGGCTGGAAGTCTAATGGGGGCATTGTGATGACACTGTGATGGAGGACATGGGCTGGAAGTCTAATGGGGGCATTGTGATGACACTGTGATGGAGGACATGGGCTGGAAGTCTAATGGGGCATTGTGATGACACTGTGATGGAGGACATGGGCTGGAAGTCTAATGGGGGCATTGTGATGACACTGTGATGGAGGACATGGGCTGGAAGTCTAATGGGGGCATTGTGATGACACTGTGATGGAGGACATGGGCTGGAAGTCTAATGGGGGCATTGTGATGACACTGTGATGGAGGACATGGGCTGGAAGTCTAATGGGGGCATTGTGATGACACTGTGATGGAGGACATGGGCTGGAAGTCTAATGGGGGCATTGTGATGACACTGTGATGGAGGACATGGGCTGGAAGTCTAATGGGGCATTGTGATGACACTGTGATGGAGGACATGGGCTGGAAGTCTAATGGAGACATTGTTATCAACACTGTGATGTCAATGAGATGGGGGCATTGTAGGTGGTACTTTACAATGGAGGGCATAGACTGAAATTGTTATGAGGGTATTTTGATTGACACTGCAATGGAGTGCATGCTTTGGAACTATCATGTGGGCATGATAGGAAAAATTCTTTCCTGTATATTTACTTGTATATAAAGTGCAAGTGCTGCCAAAACTTACAAGCAACAGGCACTCCGAAACAACCTATATATCACATTAAGGAGGGCCCCGTTCACATTGTGGTACAATTGTTCTCGTAGTGGGACCCCTACACTAATAAAGTGAAAGGGCTGCCAAAAATTACAAGGAACCGGCACTCCAATATACCCTTTATTACACACAAAGGAGGGCATCATACACACCGTTGAAAAATTATGATGGCCTGCTGGTGACCCTCAAAAACATTAGGGGTGAGGGTCTGCTGCTGATCTGATCATCTAAAACATTAGGGGGGGGGGGTCTGCTGCTGAGCTGACCATCTAAAAGATTGTAGGTGAGGGCCTGCTGCTGAGCTGAACCAGTAAAACATTTATATGCGAATGCCTGCAGGTGAGCTGACCCTGTAATACATTATATGCGAGAGCCTGCAGGTGAGCTGACCCTGTAAAACATTATATGCGAGGGCCTGCAGGTACGCTGACCCTGTAAAACATTATATGTGAGGGCCTGGACTTGGTGGAAGACAGGGGGGTGCTTAACCGACTGGAAGCATTATCTGCTGCAATCCAACCGACCACCTGGTCACACTGAACTGAGTTCAAGTGTGGTGTCCTGCGCCGCCCTGCAAACTGGGACATGAGGAAACGTCACACAGGAGATATCCCGCAGATAATGTCAATGCTGTCACCAGCGGCTAATAAAAAATTACAGGGAATGTCACAGATATTCAGGACGAGAAAACGTTATACAGGAGAGGTACCACTGGTAATGTTACTGTCCGCAGCGTCTATGGAAAAATTTAACTGTATGTCACAGCTAAAAAATGAATGTGCACACGGTACACTGGAAATGAGGCACTAATAATGTCACTGCAGATGTTGAGCAGCTATGGACACCGTCTATGTAAAAAGTACACTGGATGTCACAGATATTTTTTGGAAGCACACACTTTACACAGGAGATGAAGCGCAACTAATGTCACTGTCCGCAGGGGACACAGTCTACGGAATAAGCTGTCTGCAGCGGCCTACCTATTGCACGCTATTTAGCAGCGGATGCACTAAAAATAGATATTGCTGCCACACTCAATAGTCCTAAAAGGACTTTTGGATCTCTGAAAAGTTTATCTAATAAAAATATTCCTATATCACTCCGTACACTGTCTGTCCCTTCCTTAGCACAGCTCTCCTAACACTGGGCTGAACGAGCGTCATTGGGTGCCGAATACCGCCATGTTCCGAGCATAGCGATGCTCGAGCCGAACTAGTGATCGGCCGAGCATGCTCGCTCAACACTTGTGAGAACACTCATTTCCAGGACCTGCAGTTTCGGTCTAGCATTTGGCACCTTGGTTCAAAATAAATCAAAACAATTCTGAAAGAATAAATCAGATGCAGAGGTTGTTTATGGGCTTGTGCGCAAGATGCTGCGAGCTGTCAGATCGCTCGCATGCTTCATGACTTATTTCTACATTTATTTACTTCTTGCTCTATCTTATAGGAACCACAACCTATATCTTTTTGGCTGGTGGTTGTCAGCATGAGTCAGTGCAGTACAAGCCACTACTATGTAGAAGAATATACTGTATCCTATACTCAACACTTCCATAGTGACTACACACTTACCCCATAACAAGCATCTCCAAGATCAAGCCCTCACTGTACTCATTGTCTCTCTTTACATGACGATACATTTTTTAGAATACATAAAGGTTCAGACATGCTTTTCTGTTACACTTGAGGCATGAGAAGAGGGATTTTTACTTTTAATTTATATAACCTCAAATAAACTGAGCAAAAAATTAACTACGCAAAATAAATCACAGAACGGACAAAAGTAATAAGCTGGAGGGAGAAGCGGGCTGGACATCAGCCAGAGCTGCACGTAAATGAGCCATCTAGTAAAGGCCTAGGATCAAAGCACTTCAGTGTTTAACAGCAGATGGGAAAATGGGCAAGACGTAGCGGCGTTATCTGCTGCAAGCTATTGACACTAAGCGGCACATTAAGTATAAGCAGAATGGAGGAGCGCTCAATGCGCTAAACTTTCATTTAATCATTTTCTTTAAAATGTGGTATTTAAAGAGAATGACAAGGGCGGTGCAGTCTCATCTTAGAGTAGGAGACCCTCACTACTTTCAATATACTGCCTAATACAAAGGGATGGAGGGTCTGAGTGGGGGTCCCTTTCTAGTTTACATGTCCTGTAACACATAATTTGCAAAGCGCTGTCACAATCTCTATATTTAAAGGGCTGTCCCATGAAAAATATTCTGCAGTTCTCACACCAGCACCTCGATCTTTATATTTTCTAATTGCATGTCATTAAAAACTTTGTATAGCAACTGATTTATTTAAAGGGGTTGTCTCACCTTAGCAATCCATCATGTAGACAAAGTTAATACCAGGCCGTTACTAATGTATTGTGATTCTCCATATTGCTTCATTTTCCGATCACATTATACACGGCTCGTTTCCAGAGGTTACGGCCACCCCTGCGGAGCAGAGGCCGGTGCTTTTTCCTGCAGTGTGCTAGCACGGTCACAACGGATTGCAGGGTCGTAAACATGGAAATGAGCAATGTAGAATGCAATGGAAAAATGATCCAAGCCAGCAAAGGAGGCAATATGGAGAATTACAGTACATTAGTAAGGGCCTTGTAATAACTTTGTCTACATGACTGAATTGAGACAACCCCTTTAATGAAATGTACCTGTATATCCCCACCTGCTGTTTGACCTTTTTCTAATTTCTCTGTCCACCTCCCACACATGCTCAGTTCCATCTTTAACCACTTCAGCCCCCCTAGCTTAAACACCCTTAATGACCAGGCCACTTTTTACAATTCCGCACTACACTACTTTCACCGTTTATTGCTCCGTCATGCAACTTACCACCCAAATGAATTTTGCCTCCTTTTCTTCTCACTAATAGAGCTTTCATTTGGTGGTATTTCATTGCTGCTGACATTTTTACTTTTTTTGCTATTAATCAAAAATTACGGAAATTTTTGCAAAAAAATGACATTTTTCACTTTCTGTTGTAAAATTTTTCAAAAAAAAATACATTTCTATATAAATTTTTCTCTAAATTTATTGTTCTACATGTCTTTGATAAAAAAATCCAATAAGTGTATATTTATTGGTTTGGGTAAAAGTTATAGCGTTTACAAACTATGGTGCAAAAAGGGAATTTCGGCATTTTGAAGCAGCTCTGACTTTCTGAGCACCTGTCATGTTTCTTCAGGTGCTAGAATGTCAGGAAAGTATAAATACCCCCAAATTACACCATTTTAGAAAGAAGACACCCCAAAGTATTCGCGGAGGGGCTTGGTGAGTTCATGTATCATTTCATTTTTTTCACAAGTTAGCGGAAAATGACACTTTCTGAGAAAAAAAAAAAAAAAAGTTTCAATTTCTGATAACTTCTGGCAAAAAAAAAAAATCTCAGACGGACTCACTATGCCCTCAGTGAATACCTTGGGGTGTCTACTTTCCGAAATGGGGTCATTTGTGGGGTGTGTTTACTGTTCTGGCATTTTGGGCGGGGCTAAATTGTGAGCCGCCATGTAAAACCTAAAGGTACTCGTTGAATTTGGGCCCTTTGCGCACCCAGGCTGCAAAAAGTGTCACTCATGTGGTATCGCCGTACTCAGGAGAAGTAGGGCAATGTGTTTTGGGGTGTATTTTTACATACACCCATGTTGGGTGAGAGAAATATCTCTGTAAATTGTCAACTTTGTATAAAAAATGTTAAAAGTTGTCGCTTACAGAGATATTTTTCACACAAAGTATGGGTATATATAAAAATACACCCCAAAACACATTGCCCTACTTCTCCTGAGTACGGCGATACCACATGTGTGCCACTTTTTGCAGCTTGGGTGCAAAGGGGCCCTAAAACCAATGAGTACCTTTAGGATTTCACAGGGCATTTTTACGCATTTGGATTCCAGACTTCTTCTCACGCTTTAGGGGCCCCTAAAATGCCAGGGCAGTATAAATACCCACATGTGACCCCATTTTGGAAAGAAGACACCCCAAGGTATTCTGTGAGGGGTATGGTGAGTTCATGTAAAATTTTATTTTTGTCACAAGTTAGTGGAATATGAGACTTTGTAAAAACAAAATTAAAAAAACAAAAAACAATTTCCGCTGACTTGTGCCAAAAATAAAAATTCTGTGGACTCACCATGCCCCTCACGGAATACCTTGGGATGTCTTCTTTCCAAAATGGGGTCACATGTGGGGTATTTATACTCACCTGGCATTTTAGGGGCCCCTAAAGTGTGAGAATCCAAATGCATAAAATGGCCTGTGAAATCCTAAAGGTACTCATTGGTTTAGGGCCCTTTGCGCATCTTGGCTGCAAAGAAATGTCACACATGTGGTATCGCCGAACTCAGGAGAAGTAGGGCAATGTGTTTTGTGGTGTATTTTTACATATACCCATGCTGCGTGTGAGAAATATCGCTGTAAACGACAACTTTTTAAATTTTTTTATTCAAAGTTGTCAATTTACAGAGATATTTCTCTCACCCAGTATGGGTATATGTAAAAATACACCCCAAAACACATTGCCCTACTTGTCCTGAGTACGGCGATACCACATGTGTGACACTTTTTGCAGCCAAGATGCCAAAGGGCCCAAATTCCAACGAGTACCTTTTAGGAGGGCATTTTTACGCATTTTTCTTCTCACGCTTTAGGGCCCCTAAAATGCCAGGGCAGTATAAATACCCACATGTGACCCCATTTTGGAAAGAAGACACCCTAAGGTAATCCGTGAGGGCATGGCGAGTTCATAGAAGATTTTTTTTGGCACAAGTTAGTGGAAATAGATTTTTATTGTTTTTCTCACAAAGTCTCCTTTCCGCTAACTTTTGACAAAAAGTTTAATTTTTCATGGACTCATTATGCCCTCAGCGAATACCTTGGGGTGTCTTCTTTCCAAAATGGGGTCACATGTGGGGTATTTATACTGCCCTGGCATTTTAGGGGCCCTAAAGCGTGAGAAGAAAATGCGTAAAATGCCCTCCTAGCAGTACTCATTGGTTTTAGGGCTCCTTGCGCATTTGGCTGCAAAGTGTCACTCATGTGGTATCGCCGTACTCAGGAGAAGTAGGGCAATGTGTCTTGGGGTGTATTTTTACATATACCCATGTTGGGTGAGAGAAATATCTCTGTAAATTGACAACTTTGAATAAAAAAATTTAAAAAGTTGTCGCTTACAGCGATATTTCTCACACAAAGTATGGGTATATATAAAAATACACCCCAAAACACATTGCCCTACTTCTCCTGAGTACGGCGATACCACATGAGTGACACTTTTTGCAGCCAAGATGCGCAAAGGGGCCCTAAAACCAATGAGTACCTTTAGGATTTCACAGGACATTTTTACGCATTTGGATTTTCACGCTTTAGGACCCCTAAAATGCCAGGTGAGTATAAATACCCCACATGTGACCCCATTGTGGAAAGAAGACACCCCAAGGTATTCCGTGAGGGGCATGGCGAGTTCACAGAAAAAAAATTTGGCACAAGTTAGCGGAAATGGTATTTTTTTTTTTTTTTTTACAGTCTCACATTCCACTAACTTGTGACAAAAATTAAAATTTTACATGAACTCACCATACCCCTCACAGAATACCTTGGGGTGTCTTCTTTCTAAAATGGGGTCACATGTGAGGTGTTTGTACTGCCCTGGCATATTAGGGGTCTCCGCAATCATTACACGTATGCCCAGCATTAGGAGTTTCTGCGATTCTCCGTATATTGAGCATACGGGTAATGAGAATTTTTTTCCGTTCAGCCTCTGCGCTGAAAGAAAAAAATGAACGTCACAGATTTTTCCATTCACATTGATCAATGTGGATGAAAAAAATCTCTAAAAATGTGCAAAAAAGAGGGAAAAGCTATAAAGCTGCGATCGCTAAGGGACCCTAAGGCCTCATTCAAGCTGCCCGCAATTCTGTTCCGCAAAATTTTGCGGAACAGAAATGTGGATACATTCAATTCTATGGGGACAGACTTTGTCCCGCTCGATCCGTAATTGCGGATCCGTAATTGAGATCCGCAAAAGTATAGAACATGTCTCTATTCTTGTCCGCAACTGCGGACAAGAAAAGGCATTTTCTATATAGTTCTGGCAATGTGCGGATCCGCAAAATGCGGAAAGCACATTGCTGGTGTCCGTAGCTTTATGGATCCGCGGATTTGCGGATCCGTGGATCCGCAAAACACATGCGGACATCTGAATGAGCCTTACAGGGGTGATCAGTGACAGGGGGTGACAGGGGGTGATCAGGGGGTGACATGGGAGATCAGGGGTTAATCAGTGACAGGGGGTGGTGGGTGGGTGGGGGCGGTGGGGGGTTGTGTGGTGATTGGTGCACTTTGATATTTTTTCTCTGGTGGTCCCAAGCAAAGGGACCACCAGAGAAGCGGGCAGCAAGCAGATCAGACGCTGTTCACAGAACAACGCCTGATCTGCGATTTTTCTGCCATATACAGCCTGCCAGCGCACGATCGGCGCTGGCAGGCTGTAGTATAACTACATGCGAGCGCGCCGATGGCGCGCATTGCGCATGTGCGGGCGCGTGCTCGCGTCATCTCGCGTCTCGCGAGATGACGCGCCGATGCGTCCGATCAGAGCTACAGGGCCGCCGCCAGGACGCAATCCTGCGTGCGGCGGTCCTGTAGCGGTTAAACTGCCACTAGCTGCAGCTGAAAGGAAACGCCCCTGAGAAAGGACCATCGCCCTGGCTGCCAGCTTAAAATAAATCTAGCAGAGCAATTGGAACAATGAATGGGGAGATCTTTGGATCCATGTGAGGTACAGGGTGGGTTTAGGTCTGTGAGGCCTCATGCACACGGCCACTCCGTGCATTGGGGACCGCACTTTGCAGACTCTAATGCACGGGCAACATCTATGAGGAATCTGCAGATGGATCCAGACACATTCAACTTGAATGGGTCCGTGATCCGTCCGCAACACAGCAAAATAGAACATGTTCTATTTTTTTGCTGTGTGGAGGCACAGAGAGAAGCCCCACAGAAGCACTCCGTAGTCCCTCCATGGGGTGCCATGCCTCTGTTCTGTACCAGACCTTCTAAATTGCCGACCCTCTCAAGTAAACGGGTCCACATTCGTGAAGTGGGGAGCACATGGCCAGTGACCGCTTTTTGCAGACCGGTTATTTGCGGGCCACAATACAGGCTTGTGCTATATGATGTCTGGTTTTCATTTTTTTAGATTAATCAAGGGATAACCCCTTTAATATAAAAGAAGGAGCCAGAGTCTGGCACTACAGAGAGAGGCGTATAAGGATGTCTCTCAAGGAAACCACATAAAATCTGAATTTTGGAAGACATCAACTGATGTTTAGAAAACTATAAATTAAATTCCACAAAGCTCAGACACGAGGGGCACTAAAGAGGTTACAGTGACTCTACCAGAGATGGAAAATAAGGAAGGAACATTTCCCGAGTTAGGAGAAAATGAAACCAATAAAAAGGCCTATAAATTAGAGCGAGAGTCCTCTGTTTGGAACTGGGATATTCCCAAACGAGGGATACAAAACGCATTACGGCCTCACTGCAAATCACTGCAAATCCATTTCATGCTATAAACTCATTTCTTGTAAATGTCATGAAAAAGATTGCAGTCGGGGTTATTCCCACAGACCAGCCCATGGAGGAAGGTGGAGCGGCATATCAAGGCGAAGCAGGAGGAGGAGATAAAAGGGACACACCGATCATGAGGCGTTAACCCCTTAATGAAGGGCCCTTATTTGTACAGGTTATGGGCCGCTATAGGTTTGTAGCAGTTTCTGATGTCTTGATTACAATGAACTCGATGAAGATTTGCGCCGTTAATAATACAGGACGTGATGCTGTTTAACTCCCAGTGATTACGTGACAGATCAGATCACTTTGGGCTGCGCAGTAAGAAATTATTAACCCCTTTATACCCAGGATCATTGTTGGTACCTGCTAGTATGAAGGTCATCTGTCAGCAGATCTGTACCTGTGACACCGGCTGACCTGTGACCGGTGCACTTGGCACTGAAGGCCTCTGTGTTGGTCCCATGGTTATATGTGACTGCATCACTGAGAAGAATGAAATTTGAATATATGCAAATGAGCCTCAAAGAGCAATGGAGGCTCCACTCTCTCTGCCGCGTCCTCTGCCCTGTCAGTCAAGGAGCAGAGAGCGAGGCAGTTACATAGAGAGCAGACACTCTAGGTGTAATGGCAACGCCCACATTGCTCCTAGAGGCTCATTTGCATATTTGAAAACTTACTTTTTCTCAGCAGTGTGGCCACATAAGAACATGGGACTAAGGGCTGATTCAGACGGCCGTATGCTGTCCAGAAAAATGTGGATCTGTTTTTTTGCTGCTAGTTCAGCATGTCTACAAAAAAATCGGATAGCATTCTGTATATTTGCGGACCCATAGACTTCAATAGGGCCATGTCCTGACTTTCACTGACAAGTATAGGACATGTTTCATTTGTTTTGCGAAGCCGTGGAATGAAAGAAAAGGGCCTCATAGAAGTAAATGGGTCAGCATCTAATCCGCAAAAAACGGACCTGCATTTTTGTGGACAGCATACGGCCGTCTGACTGAGCCCCAACACAGATGTCTACAGCTCCCAAGTGCACATGTAACAGGTCAGCCGGTGCCATAGGGACAGATGCCCTTTAAGTGCTTTAGCTTTTTTATTTGCTCTTCCATTTATAAACTTTATAATAATACATTTTTCCTGCACAGCAGCCACATACACAAGGGCTATCTGCGCCATTTTTACCACTGTTAGGGCAGTCTAGGGAGACCCAACAACAGCCGCCTACCGCCAGCGACTCTGATCACATGACCAGACACGTGACCACCAGTAGGAAATAAGAAGTACAGTCTGCCTTTACCACAGGCCGCATGAAATGCTGACAGGTTCCTTGATTACACGAAGCATCACTATATACTGAGGTCTGGCGTCTATACGCTGCGGAAAAAACGTTATCCTGAGTATAGGTCATCAATATGAGATTGGCAGGGTCTGACTTCCGGGAGCCCGCCAATCAGCTATTTGAGTAGACAGCGGTGCTCCAGCGTGTGCGTCACCGCTTCCTCGCTGCTCACCAAGCACTGCGCCGTCCGCTTTATGCTACTTTCACACCTGCGTTTTGGTTTCAGGTTTTCAGATCTGGCAGTGGATCTCAGTACTGGAATTAAATGGTTCCGTTGATTACACATCAGGATGCATTCCGTTCGGATGTGGTTGTGTGAAATCGAAACGGAACAAACCGGATCAGTCATTAAATGCATTGAAAGTCAAGGGGGGACGGATCCAAAAAAAAAAACGGATCTGTCATTGACTGACTTTGTTTTTAGTGATGGATCCGGTTTGTTCCGTTTCTATGACCAGAAACAAAACGGCAGCTTACAGTGGTTTTGTGTCCAGTCACAAATCGGAATACATTCAGAACATATGGGGACAAAACAGAACCGTTTTGGCCCAGTTTAAAAGTCCTCTGCCGAAATGCCAAAACGCAGATGTGAAAGTAGCCTAAAAGCAGCTGTGCTTGGTATCGCAGATCAGCCCATTCACTTGATGTCCACATCCATGCGGCTGTTTTGCGGACAAGAATAGGCATTTCTACAATGACGTTGTAGCATGCACAAGGCTGGTATCTGTATTTTGCGGATCTGTGGACCACAATACACATACAGTGGTGTGTATGTAAACTAAGTGAAATTAAAGCAAATCCTGGCAAAATCAAGTAATGGTTGTTTTCAAATTCATGCCCATAAACTATAAAACTGGAGCTTGGCTGTTGGACACAAGCGAGTAAAAAAAGACCCATTACACCAGTACCATATATCCGCATTTCCCACTGGTACTTACTGTAGGGCTCATAGCCTTATGTGAACTGCTTTCATAGCATCAGTGATGTCAGCTCATATGTAGCCAGAGCCAAGAACGAGCAAGAAATCGGATTAAAGTACTTGTCACTCATTAAGCCTCAGGTCAAGTAATCCACAGCATTCCCGAACATCCAACCAGGGATTCGGAAAAAAAAAAGTCCAGCAACTTAATAAGGCAAATATGGGTCTGAAGTTCAGCGTGATGTGAACAGTGTTCTAATATCTGCTTTCGCATTCAGTCCACAGAATAAGGTTTCATGCATTTCTGCTATCTGGACAGAAAATGTGCCCCGCGCTGGAAATGCTCATTCCTGTTCTTTATTGACTTTGTTTAGATATGTGAGAAAAGCAATTAAGTACGTAAAAAATGCAAACTAGAGCTTTCTGGGGGAATTCTAATATTCTATGTGGAATTGGGGCTCTGGCCAATTCAGCCAACGATATCAAGTAAACTATTAGAGTGTGTTCACATGGGGCGAATACACATGGCAATCCGCACCATTTTACAGTGGCAGAAATGTGGGTGAAATGTTATCAAATCTCATCCTCGCTCTGGGGATATTGATAGGTGGTGTCCCCAGCATGATAATGCTATGCCATGTATAGAGAGAAATAGGGCTGGGAGATTCAACCAATTGAATTTCATTCATTTGCCCTTTTACTGCCCGATTATATTCTTTTTGGTCTGGAACAGTGTATCAGTCTGTGTGGTCTGAAGAGACCCTGCTGCCGGCAGCATTAATCCTGGCGTGGGTGGCAGGTCAGAGACAAATCATTGTGACGCTACAAAGAAGATGAAGATATAACTGCAATCATGGCCGCAACCCCCGAGATGACATGGTCAACAGCAGATAGGGGCAATGGTGGGGGCCGATCCATCGCCATGGCAGTCAGGGGCCTAAGAGAGGCCGACAATGACCGTACGCCTATTAGGCCGGGCCAGTGACAGATACAGTGGGCTGTAATGCATTAGTATGAAGCGGCCATGTCCTCTGAAGGAATTCAATAATTCAGACCGCAAAACACCAATGGTCGTGTGCATTAGTGTTGAGCGCGAATATTCGAAAAGCGAATTTTTTTAGCGAATATCGGCACTTCGCTAATTCGCGAATATTTCGAATATAGCGCTATAAATTCGCTATTTCGAATATTCGTTTTTTTTTTTTTTTTTTTAGTTATATTTTTTTCTTTCCTACTTCCCAAAAGTAGTTCTTACCTGTCCTGAGGATTCCTGGCTTCCTGGCTGCTCTGGTCAGTGCCCGTTGCCGCTTCTGCCGACTTCCGTGCTCATGTGGAGCGTCCCCATCCATGGGAGAATCTCCATATACTAAAATGTACTGTCGGATTTGAGGAATTACGTTGAAATCGCAATGCGATTAATTCAAGTTATATTAATCGCATTGCGATTACAACTTAGCACTGCTATCTTACATAGGCTAGAATTAACGAATATGGAATATAGCTATGCACTAGCAGTGCTAAGTTGAAATCGCAATGCGAATACTTTAAGTTATATTAATCGCATTGCGATTTCAACTTAGCACTGCTGCTATATTCCATATTCGTTAATTTCGTTAATTCTAGCAAGCTGACCCATTATAAACCCAGCTCTAAGTTGAAATCGCAATGCGATTAATATAACTTGAATTAATCGCATTGCGATTTCAACGTAATTCCTCAAATCCGACAGTACATTTTAGTATATGGAGACGTTCCCATGGTGATGTGGATGCTCCATGAGCACGGAAGTTATGGTTGGCTTGGTAGAATTAGCGAATAGCGAATATGACGAATGTATTCGTCATATTCCTCAAAACGAAGATAACGAAGTATTCTACATCTTCGTTTTAGCTACCTATTCGTCTCGTCATCGTCAACTTCACTATTCGCTAATTCTAGCAATCAAATAGGAAGGTTGACTTACCAGACAGCTGTGTTAAATTGCTATGCGATTTTTTTTTTTTAATACAATAATTATATTACTTGATAAAATTATTATAAGTATTCTATTTATTAAAAAAAAAAAAATCGCATAGCGAATTTAACACAGCTGTCTCTATAGTCAACCTTCCTATTTGATTGCTAGAATTAGCGAAGTTGACGAATAGGTAGCTAAAACGAAGATGTAGAATACTTCGTTATCTTCGTTTTGAGGAATAGACGAATACATTCGTCATATTCGTCATCCTCGCTAATTCTAGATATGAAACCAATAGGAAAGTAGCCTTAAGTACAAATCGCAATATGCGATTATTTAAATCGCATGTTAATCGCGATAACTAGAAAAAATGACGAATATTCGATTTCGACGAATATGAAACGAATATTCATTCGAATATTCGCGAATTTCGTCGAAATCGAATATGGCACCTGCCGCTCATCACTAGTGTGCATGAGGCCTTAAGGTATGAAAACATGGAGCAGGCAAGGTGCATAAAAATAAACTAACAGGTGACCATCAGCAAACATGCTGAGCGGTGGTGAAACCAGACTGTGTCAGGGCTTCTTCGCTGCCACACACAGACTGATAAGTGTGCCCATGCCCTTAATATGAGGATTGGGTGTACGGCGTGCATGTAACTGCGCACCACCCCGAGAAACAGGAACACACTGTGCAACGCTGCGCTGCACCTTTAACTGGAAGCCATTTGTTAAGACAATCGCATGCCTTACATAGGTTGCCCAGTGTAGAAACTATGAGGGAATTTTGGGTTAGAAGAGGGGAGGTGTCCTCTTTTCAGCTATAAAGAGTGTTTCTCTGTCCTGGACAATCCACTGAGGTGAACGGGCACAGTGTAATGCTTAGTTTCTCCTGTGGCGGCGCTGTGGAAACATTGAACACTTAGGATAGTTTTAAACTAGCACTAAACAGCCTGCCGGAGAAAATGGTATCCAGCATAGCGAATACTACCATTCCTCACCAGAGCCCACCGACTATAATGGGACCCGGCATGTTTCCGCCTGCCTGCAGTGGTATCTGTCCAGCCAAATCTCTACATTCATGCCGGAAACAGGCTGGATTCCAGCTGCGCCTGCAGGAACTGTTAGCACTGGTGTGAAACTCGTCTTACTGCCAGGTTTTCCCACAGAATTCAGCTTATTGCTCAGGGTCCAAGCCACTTGGTATCAGCTTAGTGTCAAGAGAACCACTAACCAGTAAGGATTGCCCAGAGAACCCCCGAGTTAAAATCCTAGCATTTTGGCTGCCTGCAGCTGCCACTAGGTGGAGCTACTTCATTTCCAGGGCTATGAAACCTGAAGCCCCACAGGTTAGGGAGAGCTGTATGGTTAGGTTCTTTCTGCGGAGAATAAACCTTCCTCACTGCTCCTTCTGCCACAAATACTGAACAACTGCAGTTACAATACAGATTCAATGCTAAGGACAAAGGGGCACACGGATTCCCACACGCTCTATAAGATTTCTACACTGCTTGCAAACCGCATACATGAAGGCTACATGCTCGCATCCACCTACTGAGATCAACACTACAAGATCTGGTGATACACACATTTATCCCTGTACTCCTCATACAAAAAGAGTCAAAACATCCAAATATGATCAAGGGGAATGGCTACCAGGGGTGAATAATGGCAGATCCAATTATATACAAACCCCTATTAATCATCTCATTCATGGCTGTCAAAATGAGAGCAGGTAATACCACTAATCTTCAGGAAAATCAGGAGTTAAGGCTTTACCACACATGGAATGGGCATTTTTATAGAGGTGGTCTCATGAAGACAACCCACCCAAGTAACCTATCAAGACATCCTTCCAGAACAGAGAACCTCTATGAGAGCGGCTTCCATTCTGTGTACTTGCATTACACGCACAGCTATTCATCTGAATGGGTTCCAAGCAATGCGACATGGTCTCTGCAGGAAAAATGTCTGACTGGTTGAGCTTAACCACAAGATCAGACCCCCAGCGATCTGCAGCTCATCACAGCACCAAGAAATGTACGGTGAATATCAACGATTCTCTCAAAATCTGTGCTGTATTAGTGAAGGCTCTTCATAAGGAGCAGAACATTACTCTTCAATAGGGTACAATGAGGGTTGTAAATCTCAGCCATGGCGATACAGACACAACGACCTCCCACAGTCCATTATGTAACCCAACAGGGAATCTGGACGGGACGGCTGCTGTAAAATAGCAGATTGAGGGATATATTTTTAAATCTTGCTAGAAAAACAAGATTGTGGATGGATGGTGCATGGAAAATGACTAAAGGCAACAGTGAGGCAGTATCTGCAGTGGGATATTCTGTGTGTCGGGTTACCAGCTGAAGTCCAGGAATGCTGTGGTTTCATGGTGGATTAATCCTGTAATATCATGTCTTTAAGAGGCGCTTGGCCAGAGGACCATCTGAGGTGCTCTACTGTAGACAGTCCGGGACAGGCCGTTCTCTAAACCACTGTCACTAGACAGAATTATGAGGGAAAAAACAACTCACCTGACAAGAAAGCTGTCACCGGACTGCACCTCCGACAGACGCGAGGCTAAAGCATTAGGGTTTAATGTCTGATAATCACAGTGCTTGAACGGCACTAAAAGCTCATATTCTTCAATGTTATCACTATAGTGCTTGAAAGGCTTTCCTCATCATCTTATACTTTACACTTCTAAAACTTTCTCCAACACAGCCGGAACCGCTTAACGTACAGACCATGTTCAGACTGTACTTCGAAGCGCTCAGGTGTGCTATGCATTTTTTCGATTCAATCAGATTTGTAGTTTTTAAAAAAATTACACTTAAAAATAAGAATTCCCCATAGAAATGAATGGCGGAGGGTTCAGAGATACAAATTTGAACTGCCATGGATGATGTCCCGGTCAATCTACCACCCGTTCTCATAGACACAGCCCCTCTTCTCTCCTGAAGCACTATTGGGGTCATTTATTAAAATGGTGGAAAGTAGAACCAGAAAAATAAGAGGTGGAATCTGATTGGTTGCTATGGGCAACTAAGCCAGTTCTACGTTACACCAATTTGATAAATCTCCTCCCATATGTCTACCTCATCTTCACATCATTTTGCAAATTTTATTTTTTAGGACATTAGAAGGTTGAGAATTTTAGAAGCAATTTTTAAAAATTTCCAATAAAACCACCAATTTTTTTATTTTTTTTAAAACCATTAAAACCACCTTTTTAAAGGAAGACAGCTTGAGGGGCTTACATAATAGATCCCAGGAATTTTTCTGTTCCCTAAAGTGGGGAAAATAGGCTTCTGCCTCACAGGGTTTTTTGCCTTCCTCTGGATCAACGTGCAGGATGACAGGCCGAGCTTAATGGACGGAGGGCTTACTTCTGCCTTATAAACTACATTACTATGTTACCCCATTTTAGAAACTAAACCTCTCAAATTAATTTAAACTGAATCCAAAGTGAAATTAAAGATTCAAATAACCTGATGAAGGGGGCTTGAGATCCTCCGAAACGCGTTGTTTTACTGAATGTATACTTTTCACAATAAAGGAGAACTCTCGTCCAATCATCCAGCTGCACAGAGGTTATTTGCGCCTGATTCAGGACCTGTTTTGGCCACACTGCAGGGTTCAGAAGGGTAAGAGCACCATGTAGAGAAGGGTGAGAACACAATGTGCAGAAGGGTAAGAGCACCATGTAGAGAAGGGTGAGAACACAATGTGCAGAAGGGTAAGAGCACCATGTAGAGAAGGGTGAGAACACAATGTGCAGAAGGGTAAGAGCACCATGTAGAGAAGGGTGAGAACACAATGTGCAGAAGGGTAAGAGCACCATGTAGAGAAGGGTGAGAACACAATGTGCAGAAGGGTAAGAGCACCATGTAGAGAAGGGTGAGAACACAATGTGCAGAAGGGTAAGAGCACCATGTAGAGAAGGGTGAGAACACAATGTGCAGAAGGGTAAGAGCACCATGTAGAGAAGGGTGAGAACACAATGTGCAGAAGGGTAAGAGCACCATGTAGAGAAGGGTAAGAGCACCATGTAGAGAAGGGTAAGAGCACCATGTAGAGAAGGGTAAGAGCACCATGTACAGAAGGGTGAGAACACAATGTACAGAAGGGTGAGAACACAATGTGCAGAAGGGTA
Organism: Bufotes viridis; assembly: GCA_033119425.1. Lineage (NCBI taxonomy): Eukaryota > Metazoa > Chordata > Amphibia > Anura > Bufonidae > Bufotes > Bufotes viridis. Next base: position 105,114,194 of record CM065598.1, read on the forward strand.
AGAGCACCATGTGCAGAAGGGTAAGAGCACCATGTGCAGAAGGGTGAGAACACAATGTGCAGAAGAGTAAGAGCACCATGTACAGAAGGGTGAGAACACCATGTACAGAACGGTGAGAACACAATGTACAGAAGGGTGAGAACACCATGTACAGAAGGGTGAGAACACAATGTACAGAAGGGTGAGAACACCATGTACAGAAGGGTGAGAACACAATGTACAGAAGGGTAAGAGGACCATGTGCAGAAGGGTGAGAACACAATGTGCAGAAGGGTAAGAGCACCATGTACAGAACGGTGAGAACACAATGTACAGAAGGGTGAGAACACCATGTACAGAAGGGTGAGAACACAATGTACAGAAGGGTAAGAGCACCATGTACAGAACGGTGAGAACACAATGTACAGAAGGGTAAGAGCACCATGTGCAGAAGGGTGAGAACACAATGTGCAGAAGGGTAAGAGCACCATGTACAGAACGGTGAGAACACAATGTACAGAAGGGTGAGAACACCATGTACAGAAGGGTGAGAACACAATGTACAGAAGGGTAAGAGGACCATGTGCAGAAGGGTAAGAGCACCATGTACAGAAGGGTGAGAACACAATGTGCAGAAGGGTAAGAGCACCATGTGCAGAAGGGTAAGAACACAATGTGCAGAAGGGTAAGAGCACCATGTGCAGAAGGGTGAGAACACAATGTGCAGAAGGGTAAGAGCACCATGTACAGAAGGGTGAGAACACAATGTGCAGAAGGGAAAGAGCACCATGTGCAGAAGGGTAAGAGGACCATGTGCAGAAGGGTAAGAGCACCATGTACAGAAGGGCGAGAACACAATGTGCAGAAGGGTAAGAACACCATGTGCAGAAGGGTAAGAGCACCATGTACAGAAGGGTGAGAACACCATGTGCAGAAGGGTAAGAGCACCATGTGCAGAAGGGTAAGAGCACCATGTACAGAAGGGTGAGAACACCATGTACAGAAGGGTAAGAGCACCATGTGCAGAAGGGTAAGAGCACCATGTACAGAAGGGTGAGAACAGCATGTGCAGAAGGGTAAGAGCACCATGTGCAGAAGGGTAAGAGCACCATGTGCATTTGAGGCCCAAGAAGTAACAACATTTTAGGAATCTCGTCCCTCACAGAATTTACCAATGGGGGGAGTGAGCATTTAGACACCACAGGTGTTTTGCAGGAATTAAGCAGCAGGGGACTGTGCAAAATGAAAATTGGAAGCATTCCAGAGATTTGGCATTCCAGTGCCCAATATGATGTGTCCAGCTTGTGCCATCTAACAAACCACACCCTTTAAATTGTTAGGTGATTTCTAGGGCACTGAAATGCCATAAATGTGGATGTAAACGATTTGGGCATGCTGCAGGGTTCAGAAGGGAAAGACCGCCTTTTACAGCTCAGATTTTGATGGATTGGGTTACGGATGCCATGGTGCTTTTCAACAGCCTCTGGGTACTAGTGGAGCCGTTTTCTACGTTTTTCTCTCTCTATGGAGCTGTGTGAGGGCTTATTTTTTTGGGGGGATGAGTTGCTATTATCAACGTAAGTACCTGATGTGAGCGCAGCAGTTAATTCACGCAGCTGACCGTTGGGGGTGCTAAGATTTGGACTCCACCAATCTGATACTGGTGACCTAAGGACAGGTCATTAATATTACAGTCACAGAAAACGCCTTTAAATAAATTTTGCCTATTCTGTATCTATTGCCGCAGAATAGGTTGGTATTATTTACCTGTAGTAAAATGTATCATGTATTTCTCTCCACAGATGATACTGTCAAATAAGGCTGCAAGGGCCAACCTGAAATCTCCTATAGCTGCTGAAGCCCAGGCATGGCTGTGAACAGGTCCTGACCAGGGTAAGCCAAATCCTTCTCTCCTCCCGTGATCGTTCTATGGATTTACAGCAAAAACTGGAAATGAAATGGCATGTTCCATAGCTATCTGATGGGAAATGATGTGCTTGTGCTGCCTAAAACCTATTCCCTGCGCCAAAAAAAATTAAGGCTTTGCAAACAATCGTTGTAGGAATCAGAGGCTTTCTGCTGGAAGCTCACAGAAGTATATAAACTTTCCTCCGGGAAGGAGATAACGTCCAAATTATACAGTGCTAGACCAAAGCAGTCAGCAGAACGCAGGGGAAAGGACGCATTCATTAAATCGTACAAAAAAGGGGGAGTTCAATACAGACATTTAATACGGGTTGTTATGTCTGCATTTAGCTCTGTCGGTCAGTCAGTGTCGGGGCCTCAGTGTATTTTATGTATAGTGGTACGGCTACTGACCACGTGGGACAATGAGCATTGATTCCTCGGCGCCTTGTCTGTCACTTCACCTGCTGAGGACAGGCCAGTAATCCGCCATAAATCCGATGACATTCTGCAGGTATTTTATACCCTATTCACATACACAGGACAAGTAATGTGCTACTGATTTTACACCAATAGCACATGCATTACTGTAGTGGATTCAGCAAGGAAAATCCTCAGATTATCTCCAGTGAATTACAATGGGGCTAATCTGTGCATGGATCTGCTGGCCAATCTGAGGCAGATATCTTAAACTTTTAACTTCAAATTTCTCCTGTGGATATTCTGAAAAAAATCCACACTGGATTTCCCTGTGGTGAATCCATGCCATGTCCATCACTGTCTAGTGTCTAGGCAATGAACAGGTTAATAACTAGTACCGGCAGACTGTGACAGAGTGGTCTAACGCATTGCAGCTGCTTCATGGGGGGACAGGAAGGCTTTATCAAAGCGTTTGATGTTCCGAGAAGGAAAAGGCATTAATTGTGGAACAAATAAACCAGTTTCTCTGAATGCGGAAGGTCGTTTCCAGGAAGAGACGGAGCACCGCATGCGGCTCCGCACTCACAGTCCTCTGAAGTATTACGTGGTCAGGCAGGACTGTGGCAGGGACCTTGCTAATGCTCACCACCCGAAATCCAGGGTATGGCTGCAATGTCTTCGCTGGACGGTTCCTTCTCTCTCCTAGTTCATTTATCATGGCTCCATTTCTCAGGTTTAAGCCTACTGACAGATGTATTATTCCAAGTCAGCTATGTACAAGATGAAGTCAAGGAAGGAGCAGACATGTCCTCTTCAGTATATGAACCCTAATCCCAACCCATGCTCCTGAGAGGGGACCAGCACTCGCACAGCCCCTGTGCCATAAGTGCCCCTCCGTGAAGATCAATTGTGTTCCACCAGAAAGTCTCCTTTATGTTTGGACCTTCAGGCTTCTTGCGTGTCTGTGGCTTCTGTGGTTGCCTTCATCCATCTTCTTGCTGGTTGTTCTCTTTTTCTTTTAACTCTTCCAAGCTCCCTAAATATGTGACCAAAATATGCTAAAATGTCAAACATATGCAAACAAACAGCGCACAACCTGAGCTCACAGCGCTGCAGTTTAAAGTATGAGGGATGAAAAGAGTACCTGCCTGATCATATCCGTACCTTAGAGTATCCATATAGTCAATGCTGTGTCAGATTTAAGGATTCTAAATAACGCCCTGACAATGACAGCAAATGAGCTTATTATTACATGTCATACGTCATGAGGCGCCTTTACAGATAGGCCGGTGACTGGATGACATGGAGAGGAATGCTCCTCTCAGGGCTGCACCTTTACTCTACCTCCAAAATTCCACTTCAGAATCCTCGCCATGCTTTAATTAGGACAGCGACCGTGCGGTGAACTTACATTCTGCCCCAGCAGTGCCCTGATTTCTCTACAGCAGATGATCATGAAATGAAAGCAATGTCGCTGCGGACACAGGTATACTTGGCGCTGATGGACATGCTGCAGATTGATGCACTAATAGTAGGATGGATGCTGCCTTTCCAGCAGCACCTAGAAATAATAAGGTGCCAAGATAATCTCTCCTCTGATGTCACAGGCATGGCTGGCGCCGTACGGATGTAGCTGGCCACATGTTCCTTCTGAATCCCAAGAAACTTTCCTATTCTTATACTGTCTAATGATCTGCCTCTAATCTTCCTACATGATATCTCCACATCTGCAGACTCTTTTCTTCCGATATCCTTAGCAGAAGCTCACAGCTAATAACACTTAAGGGTTAATCACAAACTGACGACTGGCAATATAGAACTGATCAGAAAGTGACAACTGGCAATATCTCTGATGATCTGATTTATCTTTAGCCAGCACTGGCTGCTCTGCAGATTATTACTATCTCTAGTATTAGTGGGGTCGAGGCAAGCAACACATGGAGGTGATCATCTTTGGATAGTGGGTACACGCATGCCCGATACTGGATCATCAGTGGGCGCGGTGCATCTTTAGGAGCCACCCACCCTGAGAATCCCAGTCAATCTGGATGTATACATCAAGACAGAAGCCTCTGATGTAAACCATTACATAGGCGTGCAGTGGTATATGTCGGCCACTGACCCCCCCCCCCCAGTATATTGCACAGTATATTCTTTTACTCTGTCACTATATACTGTGCTTTCCTATATAGTGGAAAAAACGATGATTCTGCACACCAGCCCATACCAAAAGGACACCACTGGCATATGCGATGTGCACAGAGGTCAATGTCACGGCTGTAGGTGCAGAACCACTATGTCAACCAACCAGTTTGACTGGACTAAACTTAAGGGCGTTATCCTGGCGACTCCCTGGTATTCCCCCTTGAACCTCTATAGAAGAATCTAGACCTCGCTGCAGAAAGCCACCAGACTGCTACCTCCTGGAGTAGACCCAGTGTGGTTAACAGCTCAAAGACACCGGTTCAAGGAACTGATGGAACAGGAGAACATGTAGTCAGTGACAGGCGGGGATCAGGGCAGGCTGAGTTCTTGCGAACACAAGATACAGGTCTGAGCTGAGGACTGACAGCAGAGGGTCACAACAGCAACCAGGTACAGGTCAGGTGGCTGAAAGTCAGACTCCAGGAAACAGACACAGGTCAATACACAGCAGACAACAAAGTACAAAACTAGCGAACTAGGAACCTAATTTCTTTGGCAAGGTGAGCACCACAGTCTAACAGCTGAAGGGTGATCAGCAATGAGAAGCAGCCATGCAACTGCACACAGCAAGGAGACTGGTGGTAGCAGAAATGGGAGTAGTAGTGTTCACTGAGTAATAGAAGTAGCAGAGCAGTGACAACAATCACCTGTCTGAAGTATACATTGGGGAATACTCCCAACACATACCTAAGAATGGAGAGGAGGCTGCACTTTATTTTCGGAACGTATACAGAAATTAATGGAAAGCTGCACTGCGCAGCCACCTTTCCGATCATGGCAGCTGAGGGTGGCCAGTGTGGGGATTGGTGCAGGTGACCCGCATCTGTTAGACATTTCTGGCAAATCGTGTGGATGGGGAAATCCCTTTAATATGAATGAAAACAAAATGAAAGTGAACACTAGGGCTAAGAAAGTACAATTTGGTTGGTAGATTTTTCAGCTGATTGTAGAGAAGCCTAGATTTACACGCTTACTGCGGTTTTCTGCAAACCTGTTCTGTAGCTTCCCTGTCCACAGAGACAGTGGCTGCCAGTCCTTATGGTACGAGTGCTGCAATCCCTTCATACAGCTGATTGGCGGGGGCGTCGGACTCCCGCTGATATGATACTGATGGCCAATGCTGAGGATAGGTCATCAAAAAAATGGACAACCCTTTTAGTCAACAAGGGAGCATTCACCTATGCAGATGGGGTCCTCGTGTGGGCACACATTCCGTATCTTGGCGTTTCTCCTTCGATAATTGTAGTTGACTTTGCTCCCTTTATACACTTTAGATAAATGACATTTAAAGTTACCAGTTATTTCAGGAGAGTTCAGGATAAGCCATTGTGTGAGTGCATCAGGAATCTTACTATATCTGGACATTATGTGACTGGTATTCTGCACTTATCACTATTTTCCCATCTGCCTAAGGGCTGTATTACACCAACAGATTATCTGACCGATCAAATACACACACAGATCTTTGCTTATACACACCAACTATTGGTCTGATTGGACAGAAATTGGTCAGATAACCTCTTGGTGTAATACAGGCCTAACGGTCAGCCTGAGTTTATAAGTCTAGACGAGCTGTTATGAGGCTTCCCATTGTCCACCTAGTTATTAACTTTGGGCAGTAGCTATACAATGGTCTTTGATATCTCCTGATTGTGGAGCCTTAATATAGCCAGGTCTTAGTCTATTTAGAGGGCCAGGTAACAGTGCTCGTCGTGTGCATTTCCTCACAAATTCTGTTCTAGTTTACAGTGGAGATGCAGTTCCATGGATAAGTTTGGGAAGTTGCAGGGCTGTCCACCCCAGGCTGGTGATTTGAAGGCAGTGAGTAAGTTCAGTATTGCTCTGCTTCTGTTCACTGTGCTTCATTTGATATCTACTTGTATGCCATTCACCTGCCATCCACTCCATTGCCAGTTCACCTCCTTCATCCCTGACCCTTAGCGTTCACTTCCTGTCATTTATCAGTGCTGAAATGTGCTGTCCGAATATTGTGCAACTCAGCTGAAGGTGTCTGAGAAACAAGAGAAATAGGGGGTCATTTACTATCCGATATACGGCAGTGTTCTGGTGTATATGTCACAGATTGTGGCACAAATAATCTGAGACTTTTCCCCACACACGCCAGGTCTAAAAAAGGGGCATGGGCCGAGTAGAGGGGCAGACCAATAGGCCGGTCTCATTTATCATTTTTTACACCTGTTTTAGGAGTAGAAAATGTTCTAAATCTACGCCGAGGGGCTGGTGGATGCGCCGAAGTTATGTAGCCAGCGCATGGGTTAATAAGACCAGTGTCTTAATAAATAGCCCTCACAGTACTTGGGGAAATGCGACTGCTATAGGTGAAGTCCAGTTTTGAAGTCTTGAGGACAATTGGTCATTTCTTCTATACTGCACAAAGAAGAGGATATCCTCCTTCCCTATCGTTCTGTAGAACATCCTCAGAAATAGAGGACAATACACAGCAATCAGAACTGGGCAGTGTAGCTATGAACCCAGCACTGGGGTGAATCAGAAGCAGAGCCTCTCCCTATATTCGCCCTCCCCTCTCTATAGACTACAATGGGCAGCATGTAACCTGATTCCTCAGTGAGCTGATAGAATGCTTTGTCTTACTCTCTATTTTTAAAATGGCAGCTATCATGCTCTTTTTCCTGAAAAGAAAGAATCTAAACTGCACATATTTACTGTATTGCTTTATAAAGAACATACAAAATCGAGCACCGCCACACAAATTCAGCTTTGAACAGGGTAAGTCATTATAATGTGGAGCAAACATTCTGAGAACATTGTGTAGACGTGGCTTTGCTTTAGGTACCTCGAGCTCTACATAACAGCTGAAGAGGTGAATGCAGGGGTGCAATGGCGGTCAGCAGGTAACTAACCAACCACAGATTCAGCTTAGGTTATTAGGGAAACAATACTGGACACCAACCATGCAGGGTAGCATGGCGCTCATTCATTGCTGCTCCAAATTCTGCTTTCAGTGTGCGTGTCTGCAGAAAGCTTACGTGATCCACACAACATACTTGGATCTTGCGATGTGTTGTAAAGTTTAATATAAAACTCATTTAGAACAGAAACCTCCACGTATCAGGCAAGATATAGAACTTGTCAGGGCATTACCTTTAAAAGAAAGATTAATAACCCACAAACGAGAGGAAAAAATAAAAGTCAATAAAGTTCAGACAGGGCTGACGTAATAGATGAGGCGATGCCTCGGGATCTGGGCGCTGAACATCAGGTATGCTGAAGGAATCTGGCGATGACCTTCCTGAGATACTGATAGGAATCAGTGGCCATCAGATGAGGAGTGCTGACAGGAGGAGAATATGTGAAGCTCTTAATAAGCACATCTCTCAGAGGCCTGACCCCCACCTCTCTGTCCAATAAATATGGGGTAATTGACCGGCTTTACTGCTCAAACCAGTTGAACTTTGCTGACGAGGAGTCTTCAGAGCTGGTCAATGAGAAGCCACAAAACATAAAAGTTCACACTGCAGAAATGTTAATAAAAAATAAAGAGGTTTTCCTGCAATACACAGGAAAGGCCATCTGACCCGCACCTATCAGACATGGGGGCATTTCCTAGTGATATGCCCCCATTGTACCGCTCAAATTTTAAATCCAGTTCTGGGTCTTACTTTATCAGATAATCGGCTCCTTCAGTTAAAGGGGTTGTCCCACGATAATATTCTACAGTTTTCAAACCAGAACCTGGATCATAATACTTTAGTAATTGCATTTAATTAATAATTTAGCCTCTCCACGGAGTTATTCAATAACGTATCTGTAGAGCGCCACCTGCTGCTTGTTTTTTCTTATTTCTTTGTCCGGATTACTGAGAAGGTCGCACATGCTCCGTTTCATCCTTCAGCTGCCTCCTGAGTTGTGATAAGGACAGCATGGACACGCCCCCTTAGCAGCAACAGAATGGACACGCCCACTGAGCATAATATCAATGAAGCACAGCAATTGATGGGGAGATCTCTGGATCCCTGTGAGGTACAGGGCTGGTTCTGGATCTGTTAGAAAGAGACTGTCATGTGCTTTATGATGTCTGATTTTCCTTTTCCACATTAGTCATGGGGTAACCCCTCTAAGTGACACAATCAGTCAGTAATCATGAGGAAATACGTTCTAAAATTCCTTAAGGACTGCGTAATGAATGGAGTAATCTGGTAACCAGGAAAGTATCTGTCCCAGGTGATGTGAAGAGCAGATGTGGAGGTGACACACTAACACACATTCTCTTTCTGTGAATATTTTCCAAGCTGCAGAGAATCTGCATATCGGGAGAGTCTGGGTTTTCGCCATCTTTTTATATCAATACCACCACCCCTAATATTGCATCTCCTACTACCTATTGACAGATCAATGGAAAATAGACGACCATTAGGTGGCGTACGTCTGGAAGCTAAACCACATTACCAAGACCTACAGATACCTGGTGTCATCCCTTCAGTCACAGCTGAAGGAATCCATGTCTGCCCGTGCCCAGAAACACTGTGAACTGCTGAGCTGAAATCCTCCAGCTAAGGCTAGTTTCACACTAGCATTAGACATCTCCGACAGGCGGTTCTGGCCGGGCGCAGCCTGCCGGAGATGTCTGGATCCTGCACTGCCGAACGCTACCTGACACCCGCCGGCCTCATTCGCTATAATGGGGTCCGGCGGAGATCCAAATATGCTGTGAAACGGACGGGCGAAAAAAGCTGAAATCTACCAGCAGGCTGTTCAGGAGCCATGCAGCAGTTTTTCTCCAGCTGATTCTTGGCATGTTTGCTGGGTTGCATCTGATCTCCGCCAGTCTCCATTATTGTGAATGAGGTCGGACAACAATACAGTAGCTTCTAGCAATGGCGGAATGCCGAGAGATTCGAAAAGCGCTAGTGTGAAACTAGCCTTATCTGATGTACTGTATTGTAATGTGATGTAGGAAAAGTAAAGGATGTGTTTGTACAAAGGATGTACATGGTTTACAGTAATGACCAGCAGAATAGTGAGTGCAGCTCTGGAGTATAATACAGGATGTAACTCAGGATCAGTGCAGGATAAGTAATGTATGTACACAGTGACTGCACCAGCAGAATAGTGAGTGCAGCTCTGGAGTATAATACAGGATGTAACTCAGGATCAGTACAGGATAAGTAATGTATGTACACAGTGACTGCACCAGCAGAATAGTGAGTGCAGCTCTGGGGTATAATACAGGATGTAACTCAGGATCAGTACAGGATAAGTAATGTATGGACACAGTGACTGCACCAGCAGAATAGTGAGTGCAGCTCTGGAGTATAATATAGGATGTAACTCAGGATCAGTACAGGATAAGTAATGTATGTACACAGTGACTGCACCAGCAGAATAGTGAGTGCAGCTCTGGAGTATAATACAGGATGTAAATCAGGATAAGTAATGTATGTACACAGTGACTGCACCAGCAGAATAGTGAGTGCAGCTCTGGAGTATAATACAGGATGTAACTCAGGATCAGTACAGGATAAGTAATGTATGTTCACAGTGACTGCACCAGCAGAATAGTGAGTGCAGCTCTGGAGTATAATACAGGATGCAACTCAGGATCAGTACAGGATAAGTAATGTATGTGCACAGTGACTGCACCAGCAGAATAGTGAGTGCAGCTCTGGAGTATAATACAGGATGTAACTCAGGATCAGTACAGGATACGTAATGTATGTACACAGTGACTCCACCAGCAGAATAGTGAGTGCAGCTCTGAGTATAATACAGGATGTAACTCAGGGTTAGTATTGGATAAGTAATCTAATTTGGGTGTTCTAGTGATGACAGATAATCAATTCTCACCTCTCCTGTGTTCTCTCCTGTCCTTATACTATACACAGTGATAAGCAGGGTGTTCTAGTGATGATAGATAATCAGTTCTCACCTCTCCTGTGTTCTCTCCTGTCCTTATACTATACACAGTGATAAGCAGGGTGTTCTAGTGATGATAGATAATCAGTTCTCACCTCTCCTGTCCTTATAGTATACACAGTGATAAGCAGGGTGTTCTAGTGATGATAGATAATCAGTTCTCACCTCTCCTGTGTTCTCTCCTGTCCTTATACTATACACAGTGATAAGCAGGGTGTTCTAGTGGTGATAGATAATCAGTTCTCACCTCTCCTGTCCTTATACTATACACAGTGATAAGCAGAGTGTTCTAGTGATGATAGATAATCAGTTCTCACCTCTCCTGTCCTTATACTATACACAGTGATAAGCAGGATGTTCTAGTGATGATGGATAATCAGTTCTCACCTCTCCTGTGTTCTCTCCTCTCCTTATACTATATACAGTGATAAGCAGGGTGTTCTAGTGATGATAGATAATGAGTTCTCACCTCTCCTGTCCTTATACTATACACAGTGATAAGCAGGGTGTTCTAGTGATGATAGATAATCAGTTCTCACCTCTCCTGTCCTTATACTATACACAGTGATAAGCAGGGTGTTCTAGTGATGATAGATAATCAGTTCTCACCTCTCCTGTGTTCTCTCCTGTCCTTATACTATACACAGTGATAAGCAGGGTGTTCTAGTGATGATGGATAATCAGTTCTCACCTCTCCTGTGTTCTCTCCTGTCTTTATACTATACACAGTGAAAAGCAGGGTTTTCTAGTGATGATAGATAATCAGTTCTCACCTCTCCTGTGTTCTCTCCTGTCCTTATACTATACACAGTGATAAGCAGGGTGTTCTAGTGATGATAGATAATCAGTTCTCACCTCTCCTGTCCTTATAGTATACACAGTGATAAGCAGGGTGTTCTAGTGATGATAGATAATCAGTTCTCACCTCTCCTGTGTTCTCTCCTGTCCTTATACTATACACAGTGATAAGCAGGGTGTTCTAGTGATGATAGATAATGAGTTCTCACCTCTCCTGTCCTTATACTATACACAGTGATAAGCAGAGTGTTCTAGTGATGATAGATAATCAGTTCTCACCTCTCCTGTCCTTATACTATACACAGTGATAAGCAGGATGTTCTAGTGATGATGGATAATCAGTTCTCACCTCTCCTGTGTTCTCTCCTCTCCTTATACTATATACAGTGATAAGCAGGGTGTTCTAGTGATGATAGATAATGAGTTCTCACCTCTCCTGTCCTTATACTATACACAGTGATAAGCAGGGTGTTCTAGTGATGATAGATAATCAGTCCTCACCTCTCCTGTCCTTATACTATACACAGTGATAAGCAGGGTGTTCTAGTGATGATAGATAATCAGTTCTCACCTCTCCTGTGTTCTCTCCTGTCCTTATACTATACACAGTGATAAGCAGGGTGTTCTAGTGGTGATAGATAATCAGTTCTCACCTCTCCTGTCCTTATACTATACACAGTGATAAGCAGGGTGTTCTAATGATAGATAATCAGTCCTCACCTCTCCTGTGTTCTCTCCTGTCCTTATACTATAGACAGTGATAAGCAGGGTGTTCTAGTGATGATAGATAATCAGTTCTCACCTCTCCTGTGTTCTCTCCGGTCCTTATACTATACACAGTGATAAGCAGGGTGTTCTAGTGATGATAATCAGTCCTCACCTCTCCTGTCCTTATACTATACACAGTGATAAGCAGGGTGTTCTAGTGATGATAGATAATCAGTTCTCACCTCTCCTGTGTTCTCTCCTGTCCTTATACTATACACAGTGATAAGCAGGGTGTTCTAGTGATGATAGATAATCAGTTCTCATCTCTCCTGTGTTCTCTTCTGTCCTTATACTATACACAGTGATAAGCAGGGTGTTCTAGTGATGATAGATAATTAGTTCTCACCTCTCCTGTGTTCTCTGCTATCCTTATACTATACACAGTGATAAGCAGGGTGTTCTAGTGATGATAGATAATCAGCTCTCATCTCTCCTGTGTTCTCTTCTGTCCTTATACTATACACAGTGATAAGCAGGGTGTTCTAGTGATGATAGATAATCAGTTCTCACCTCTCCTGTGTTCTCTCCTGTCCTTATACTATACACAGTGATAAGCAGGGTGTTCTAGTGATGATAGATAATCAGTTCTCACCTCTCCTGTGTTCTCCCCTGTCCTTATACTATACACAGTGATAAGCAGGGTGTTCTAGTGATGATAGATAATCAGTTCTCACCTCTCCTGTGTTCCCTCCTGTCCTTATACTATACACAGTGATAAGCAGGGTGTTCTAGTGATAGATAATCAGTTCTCACCTCTCCGGTGTTCTCTCCTGTCCTTATACTATACACAGTGATAAGCAGGGTGTTCTAGTGATGATAGATAATCAGTTCTCACCTCTCCTGTCCTTATACTATACACAGTGATAAGCAGGGTGTTCTAGTGATAGATAATCAGTTCTCACCTCTCCTGTGTTCTCTTCTGTCCTTATACTATACACAGTGATAAGCAGGGTGTTCTAGTGATGATAGATAATCAGTTCTCACCTCTCCTGTCCTTATACTATACACAGTGATAAGCAGGGTGTTCTAGTGATGATAGATAATCAGTTCTCACCTCTCCTGTGTTCTGTCCTGTCCTTATACTATACACAGTGATAAGCAGGATGTTCTAGTGATGATAGACAATCAGTTCTCTCCTCTCCTGTGTTCTCTCCTGTCCTTATACTATACACAGTGATAAGCAGGGTGTTCTAGTGATGATAGATAATCAGTTCTCACCTCTCCTGTCCTTATACTATACACAGTGATAAGCAGGGTGTTCTAGTGATGATAGATAATCAGTTCTCACCTCTCCTGTCCTTATACTATACACAGTGATAAGCAGGGTGTTCTAGTGATAGATAATCAGTTCTCACCTCTCCTGTGTTCTCTTCTGTCCTTATACTATACACAGTGATAAGCAGGGTGTTCTGGTGATGATAGATAATCAGTTCTCACCTCTCCTGTGTTCTCTCCTGTCCTTATACTATATACAGTGATAAGCAGGGTGTTCTAGTGATGATAGATAATCAGTTCTCACCTCTCCTGTGTTCTCTCCTGTCCTTATACTATACACAGTGATAAGCAGGGTGTTCTAGTGATGATAGATAATCAGTTCTCACCTCTCCTGTGTTCTCTCCTATCCTTATACTATACACAGTGATAAGCAGGGTGTTCTAGTGATGATAGATAATCAGTCCTCACCTCTCCTGTGTTCTCTCCTGTCCTTATACTATACACAGTGATAAGCAGGGTGTTCTAGTGATGATAGATAATCAGTTCTCACCTCTCCTGTGTTCCCTCCTGTCCTTATACTATACACAGTGATAAGCAGGGTGTTCTAGTGAGATAGATAATCAGTTCTCACCTCTCCTGTGTTCTCTCCTGTCCTTATACTATACACAGTGATAAGCAGGGTGTTCTAGTGATGATAGATAATCAGTTCTCACCTCTCCTGTCCTTATACTATACACAGTGATAAGCAGGGTGTTCTAGTGATGATAGATAATCAGTTCTCACCTCTCCTGTGTTCTCTTCTGTCCTTATACTATACACAGTGATAAGCAGGGTGTTCTAGTGATGATAGATAATCAGTTCTCACCTCTCCTGTCCTTATACTATAGACAGTGATAAGCAGGGTGTTCTAGTGATGATAGATTATCAGTTCTCACCTCTCCTGTGTTCTGTCCTGTCCTTATACTATACACAGTGATAAGCAGGATGTTCTAGTGATGATAGACAATCAGTTCTCACCTCTCCTGTGTTCTCTCCTGTCCTTATACTATACACAGTGATAAGCAGGGTGTTCTAGTGATGATAGATAATCAGTTCTCACCCTCTCCTGTCCTTATACTATACACAGTGATAAGCAGGGTGTTCTAGTGATGATAGATAATCAGTTCTCACTCTCTCCTGTCCTTATACTATAGACAGTGATAAGCAGGGTGTTCTAGTGATGATAGATAATCAGTTCTCACCTCTCCTGTGTTCTCTTCTGTCCTTATACTATACACAGTGATAAGCAGGGTGTTCTAGTGATGATAGATAATCAGTTCTCACCTCTCCTGTGTTCTCTCCTGTCCTTATACTATATACAGTGATAAGCAGGGTGTTCTAGTGATGATAGATAATCAGTTCTCACCTCTCCTGTCCTTATACTATACACAGTGATAAGCAGGGTGTTCTAGTGATAGATAATCAGTTCTCACCTCTCCTGTGTTCTCTTCTGTCCTTATACTATACACAGTGATAAGCAGGGTGTTCTGGTGATGATAGATAATCAGTTCTCACCTCTCCTGTGTTCTCTCCTGTCCTTATACTATATACAGTGATAAGCAGGGTGTTCTAGTGATGATAGATAATCAGTTCTCACCTCTCCTGTCCTTATACTATACACAGTGATAAGCAGGGTGTTCTAATGATAGATAATCAGTTCTCACCTCTCCTGTCCTTATACTATACACAGTGATAAGCAGGGTGTTCTAGTGATGATAGATAATCAGTTCTCACCTCTCCTGTGTTCTCTCCTGTCCTTATACTATACACAGTGATAAGCAGGGTGTTCTAGTGATGATAGATAATCAGTTCTCCCCTCTCCTGTGTTCTCTCCTATCCTTATACTATACACAGTGATAAGCAGGGTGTTCTAGTGATGATAGATAATCAGTCCTCACCTCTCCTGTGTTCTCCCCTGTCCTTATACTATACACAGTGATAAGCAGGGTGTTCTAGTGATGATAGATAATCAGTTCTCACCTCTCCTGTGTTCCCTCCTGTCCTTATACTATACACAGTGATAAGCAGGGTGTTCTAGTGATAGATAATCAGTTCTCACCTCTCCGGTGTTCTCTCCTGTCCTTATACTATACACAGTGATAAGCAGGGTGTTCTAGTGATGATAGATAATCAGTTCTCACCTCTCCTGTCCTTATACTATACACAGTGATAAGCAGGGTGTTCTAGTGATAGATAATCAGTTCTCACCTCTCCTGTGTTCTCTTCTGTCCTTATACTATACACAGTGATAAGCAGGGTGTTCTGGTGATGATAGATAATCAGTTCTCACCTCTCCTGTGTTCTCTCCTGTCCTTATACTATATACAGTGATAAGCAGGGTGTTCTAGTGATGATAGATAATCAGTCCTCACCTCTCCTGTGTTCTCTCCTGTCCTTATACTATACACAGTGATAAGCAGGGTGTTCTAGTGATGATAGATAATCAGTTCTCACCTCTCCTGTGTTCTCTCCTGTCCTTATACTATACACAGTGATAAGCAGGGTGTTCTAGTGATAGATAATCAGTTCTCACCTCTCCGGTGTTCTCTCCTGTCCTTATACTATACACAGTGATAAGCAGGGTGTTCTAGTGATGATAGATAATCAGTTCTCACCTCTCCTGTCCTTATACTATACACAGTGATAAGCAGGGTGTTCTAGTGATAGATAATCAGTTCTCACCTCTCCTGTGTTCTCTTCTGTCCTTATACTATACACAGTGATAAGCAGGGTGTTCTAGTGATGATAGATAATCAGTTCTCACCTCTCCTGTCCTTATACTATAGACAGTGATAAGCAGGGTGTTCTAGTGATGATAGATTATCAGTTCTCACCTCTCCTGTGTTCTGTCCTGTCCTTATACTATACACAGTGATAAGCAGGATGTTCTAGTGATGATAGACAATCAGTTCTCACCTCTCCTGTGTTCTCTCCTGTCCTTATACTATACACAGTGATAAGCAGGGTGTTCTAGTGATGATAGATAATCAGTTCTCACCTCTCCTGTCCTTATACTATACACAGTGATAAGCAGGGTGTTCTAGTGATGATAGATAATCAGTTCTCACCTCTCCTGTCCTTATACTATAGACAGTGATAAGCAGGGTGTTCTAGTGATAGATAATCAGTTCTCACCTCTCCTGTGTTCTCTTCTGTCCTTATACTATACACAGTGATAAGCAGGGTGTTCTAGTGATGATAGATAATCAGTTCTCACCTCTCCTGTGTTCTCTCCTGTCCTTATACTATATACAGTGATAAGCAGGGTGTTCTAGTGATGATAGATAATCAGTTCTCACCTCTCCTGTCCTTATACTATACACAGTGATAAGCAGGGTGTTCTAATGATAGATAATCAGTTCTCACCTCTCCTGTGTTTTCTCCTGTCCTTATACTATACACAGTGATAAGCAGGGTGTTCTAGTGATGATAGATAATCAGTTCTCACCTCTCCTGTGTTCTCTCCTGTCCTTATACTATACACAGTGATAAGCAGGGTGTTCTAGTGATGATAGATAATCAGTTCTCACCTCTCCTGTGTTCTCTCCTGTCCTTATACTATACACAGTGATAAGCAGGGTGTCCTAGTGATGATAGATAATCAGTTCTCACCTCTCCTGTGTTCTCTCCTGTCCTTATACTATACACAGTGATAAGCAGGGTGTTCTAGTCATGATAGATAATCAGTTCTCACCTCTCCTGTGTTCTCTCCTGTCCTTATACTATACACAGTGATAAGCAGAGTGTTCTAGTGATAATAGATAATCAGTTCTCACCTCTCCTGTGTTCTCTCCTGTCCTTATACTATACACAGTGATAAGCAGGGTGTTCTAGTGATGATAGATAATCAGTTCTCACCTCTCCTGTGTTCTCTCCAGACAACCCTTTATGGCAGCGCTGAATACAGCAACCGCACTTCTTACAGGTTTCTTCATTCCCTTTTAGACTTGCACATGATTCTCTGCATCTCCAGGACAGACATGCACAGCTTTTCTAATGTCTTCTGAGGACAAATTCCTAAATTGTTTACAATTAAGTGTATAACAGTATTTTCCAGTTATTAAATATTACATATTTACCTACAAAAATTTAGAAAGTTTCAGGAATTTCTGAAAATTGTATTCCGATAAATATGGATTATGTTCTATCTGTGAAGCCTGATTATTTACTTGTTAGTAAGAAAAGCCCGATGTCACCATTTTACTACAAGAAATCAGTTACTACTAATTTATTGGCCATTTATGGAAAGTGTGATAAAAGACAGGAGTCAGACTCAGAACTTTTTCTTATTGTCTTCAAAACCCTGATTTTAATCCAAGCAGAAGATAAGTCGTGGCACTCACCAATGTGGAAATAAACCCCTTTTTGTGGTATGGTCATAGGGTGTGAAGGATCCAGCCTGGAACCTCTACATTCTGTGACCATCGCACAATAAAGAACTTTGTGAGATTTGAACCATTGATAGTGGTAGTGGTGGAGTAGGTTATGGAGATCCAGTGGATTTAATGTCTGTGAGCCACAGCAATGTCTTGTGGTACACGAGCGCAGTGAGGCTACACCAATGCCTGGCAGCCATGTCTGGCCACTTTATCATTTGCATTAGACAGGTAGAGTGAATTTCCCTGTGACTAAGTCCTGCTCATCTGTCTGCAGCTTGATATTTTCTGACTGAGTCACAACTGATGAAAATGCTTACTGGCAGGAACCAGATGTGCCTCTGACGATGCCTTATATCACTGGGATCATCTCATATTAAGCGGTTCTAAACTTAGTCGTCTGTGACAATAACTCCAGGAGAAGTTTAAGGCTCTAGGGGTCTGAAATTTATAAAGGGTAATGGGATTTGCAGAAGTGGAGGCATATTTGTAGGCCTAAAAGATTTTAAAAACCGGACTTTTTTTTTTACACATGCATCTTGGAATAAGTCCAATGTGATGTTCAGGGCAGAGTTAGGAAAGAGAAATCTCATTTAGTAAAGATTAGATCCAAAGTACTCAACGTTCCCCGCGTATCATACAGGGCCTCGGCTACAGCCAGCTCGTCTCATGCTGATAATAAGACGGCACTATAAGTTGTGGTACACAGGAACTGTACGCTCACGTAGGATGGGCAGCTAACTATATCCTGTCAGTTTTTAGCACACGTTAAAATAAAGGGGTCTCCGGGGGCAGCTTCTAATGGCTTCTCCAGTTTGACACTAGAGCTTCTGAACAATCCTACCTTGTACTCTGCAGCTCCCCATTTCCTCTGGAGCCCCACCGGCTTATACCGGACCAGGGGTGACTACACCTGCCTTATGTGAATCCGGCTCATTTCATTGTAACAAGCATTTTGTGAAAACAAGATTCCCATGGGGTAAACCTGAATGTAGGAGGGAGACCCATTCTAAGGAAAGTGTCAGAGATTAATTATTGGCGACTTCTCTTAGCTCATCAATGTGGCCATCAGCTTTATACATGGCTTTTACGCTTTTCCCCTCAAGTCCACTCTCATATCTGTATATATTGGTCAGCACTAGGCAGGGGTTGGAGACAGCAGGACAAATATATATTTTTTTAGAGCTTTCGTCATCAGGAGTAGAGATATTGTTTTATTCTGCCAGGTTCAGCTCCTGCAAGAGTCCAGGAGGCGGAGCTTCACTGTGAAGTGCACAGCCCCTCTTGACAGCTGTCACAGTGTAGCCCACCCTGGACACTTGAAGAAAATGAAAAAAGGGGAAGTTAATCTAATCTTTACTAGGATCAAGAAGGTCCTGGAGAGATTAGAGAGTAGGGCGCCGACAAGGTGGGTAAACAGATAGGAAGGAGGAAAAAGGTAGATAGGAAGGCAGCTCACCAAAAAGTGCTCTGAAGAGTCAGAGTGCTTAATCAAATAAAGATCGAATGGGAGAAGAGGATATGCTGAAAGCCTGTCAGCTATCAACCCAAAAAGGGGGAGGGGAGGGATAGGAATGGAGTGGGAGCGCCAAACGTGAAGAATCCGAGATAAAGTGATAAGCGACAGATATGGTGAAATGTCACATAGAGTCAAAGTAGCGTGTTAATGACACTTACTCCACAAGGGGGTTTGTCAAAGGAACTTGTGGAATCAGTTCCGTGACTGCACCCCCTTTGGCCAGAATTATTATAGATAAATATCCTTCCAAGGTTAATTCAATAGTGCAAAACTCATTTGACCGTGCTTGTACCGATACATTCAATGTAGATAGAGTACTTACTTCACCAGGGGGTTTTTGCCAACTGGTGTAGTGTTGGACACACATATAACAGTGGCTGCCACCCCCTCGCCACGGAAGCCTGTAGAATTATCAGCAATAGATGACACTGGAAGTCAACATAAGATCGACGTTCCTCTTTAATAAGTAGCGGGATGCTCGACGCGTTTCGGGGGTAAAAAGACCCCCTTCCTCAGGAGCAGTTATACGGACACTTGTAAGAGAAGAACTTGCCAGTGGGACTCCCTTAATATCATCAGATTGACCAGTGCTGAATTAAAAGGGCTAATCCCATCTTGCAATGTTATATATCATCCCCAGGATCAAGTCTATCCTTATAATTACAGGGACCCTCCGCTTCACATCTAAATGCATAATTAAAATACATGGAGCCGTCCCCTTTCTGTCTCAATCTTTCTGGAGAGGTTCATTCAACGCCCAGTGCCCTGCATACCTTACAGCAGGCACCGGCTTCTCCGTCTACTCTGTGCACACTGTGTTTAGTTTTCTGAGAAAAGCACACACGGTAAGATCTGCAGACAGACAGACTCAGACAGATGACAGACAGACTGCTATGTAAAAGGCAGAAACACGCCAACATCACGACACAGAGCAGTCTGAAACAGCAAGCAACAGATGACACAGCAAGATCTACACGTGCAAGTGTAGGATAATCAGCAACCAGCTTCAGGGGATGTAGAGCACTGCTCCCTTACATGCCTTGTGGAATCAGCAGACAGCGCTCTCTCTTTTTTATATTTTAATAGTACGAGCATTTTTACACACGGCGATGCCCAAGATGTTGATTTTTTTATTTTTATTGCTCATGTATTTTGATTTCGGGGAGGGAGGGGGGTTTGATTTTTTATTCGGTTCTCAAGTGGACCCCAACATGCAATCATTAGATTGCAATTTGTATAGAGTAATGGAATTTTCTCCATTACTCTATACATAGATTGCTATGCATTCAGTGCTGCCACCTCTTGGCCTGAATGGTAATTTACAATTAATGAGTCTGGAAGCCTAGAACATTCTCTGACTTATTAGTGACATGGAAGGCCTTCCCCGAACTCTTCCTGGGGGAGGCGTTCCAGTCTGTGAAGGAGGCATTTCCGGGTTTTCGGCCTCTCAAATGCTGTGGATGTTGGATTAGGCACAAATAATATCTCTATGCCTAGATGCACCAAACTTAACCACATTTTGGTGCAATTACACCAAAATCCAACTACACCGCTACTAACAAATGTGGGCCAGTGGTTAACAATAGTGTCTGGACCTGCACCAAATCCAGCTGTGCACAGTCAAACTTGGTGGGCCTTAGGACTGCTTGTCTGAGGTGATACGGTCTACATTTTAGACAGGATCACTACAGCTTTAACTGTTCTTTTTTTTATGAGAAACAGGCATTTTTCTGCTCTGTTGCAGTAGCCTTTTTAAAAGAACTGCTGCCATATTGGCTGTCATTTTTTTTTTTTTTTTTTAATTTCTCTCAAACTGGGGACCAGCTATATCATTCACTTCAGAAATGACAGCCAACTACACTTTCTGATATCACCTTTGTTGTTCTGTAAGTGAAACAAGAATTAGGACATGGACGCACAGGCCCTTTAAGAGCCAGGGAGTGCATGCGAACCCTACGGGCGGTGAGAAAAGCCTGGACTGAGAAGCATAGGCCGAGGCCTTCTGGAGCAGCAAGAGACCCACTGCCCTTCCTCTTTCTCCCCCACAGCGAGTTCAGGCCACTGGGTAGGACCAGGAAGGTGAGCAAGATGTTTCTAGGAAGACAGAGTTACAATGTAGAGTTGTAAGAATAGATGCTCCAGCATTGTTACTACCTGAGAATACAATTATTTATTTAATCAGACATGTGAGGAGAGGTGAGAGTAAACAAGGGGTTAAAGTAGGACAGGTAAACCCAGAGCATCTCTTGGATAAAACGGACGCAGAGCTGGAGCCAGACTATATGCAGCGTGTAATCGTGCTCACATCAGACCTGGAGGCCTGGAATCTGGAATGCCAATCAGCTATTTGGCCGGGTCATGGAGTAAAACAATGAGCAGAATGTGTAAAGTCAAATATCTCCTAGTAATGAGGATGGATAGGAAGGGAGGAATGGCAGCTGCCCCGGGCTCCTTGTCTGCCATTAGTTACCTACAGAAGACTAAGCCCCTGATGCTGTAAAACGAGACAACAGGAGTCAAATCTGTGAAGTATTTGGGAGGCTGAGAAGGTACTAACATAACAGCCTGTCAGAGCATCACGTGGACTGCTTGTAAATGACAATTTTGGTGTATCTTCTTGTGAACAAAGGGGTTTTCTGAGATTTTCTTTTTATTCTCTGGATAGGTCACAGTATCTGATCGTGGGGGTCCGACACCTGGGACCCCTGCCAATCAGCTGTTTGAGAAGGTACTGGTGGTCCTGTGAGCTCCGTGGCCTTCTCTGTGCACACCAAGCACAGTGCCGTACATTGCTTAGTGGTCATGCTTGGTATCGCAGCCTAGGCCATGTGACCGATGAATGTGACATCGCATGGCCTAGGGCAGGGATGGGCAAACTGCGGCTCTCCAGCTGTTACAAAACTACAATTCTCACCATGCCCTGCTGTAGGCTGATAGCTGTAAGCAATCTTTGCATGCTGGGAGTTGTAGTTTTGCAACAGCGGGAGAGCCGCAGTTTGCCCATCACTGGCCTAGGGAAAGCTTCCAGAATGCTGTGGCGCTACTGCGAGTGCCACTGCCTTCTCAAACAGCTGATCGGTGGGGGTCCTGGGTGTCGGATCGCCACCAGATACTAAGACCTACCTATCGCGACAAACCCACATGAGATGAAGCCATAGCCCCATAGAAACCGTCCTGTGCTGTTCTCACTGCATGCTGCTCTGTTCCTCTGGATCATAGTTTGCGTGTCCAATGTTTGGTAGCAGCTGGTCTGCTGATCCTCCTCGCTGCCCTCTGGTAGTCCAGACACGTGTGTGAACAACATTTTGGAGCTTAAAGATCCAACTAACAGGGTTTCTTGACCTGCATGATGATGACCAGGGCCTAATACTTCTAGATAATGCCCAGTACTTACTAGTAGAGTTGAGCAAACTTGTATTTTAAGTTCGGCGTCCAAAGTTCGGGTTATCGAAGCATCCCGTTATGGATTCCGCTACCACGGACCATAACGGCATTTGGAACACAGGGTGAGGGACCTGGGGTGACGTCAACGTCATGTGATCAGTGCAGGGGGCGTGGCTCAGTACTGGATAGGATAGGAGGTCGTAGGTTACCACCTCTTATCCAATCCAGTACTGAGCCACGCCCCCCGCACTGATCACATGACAGTGACGTTACCCCAGGTCCTTCACCCCGTGTTCCAAATGTCGTTATGGTCCGTGGTAGCGGAATCCATTACGGGATGCTTCGATAACCCCAACCCGAACTTTGGACGCCGAACTTAAAACACAAGTTCGCTCAACTCTACTTACTAGTTATTCTTGGCCTGGTGCGGACACATGCTATTTCTCCTCCTCCTATACTGACTTGCTATAAATGTCTGGGGGCTATGGACGTGGCCGACATTACCTCACAAACATTAGCCGTCGCCATCAGAAACAACTCTGAACTGGGGCTCATGGGGGATTCGAGGGGTGAAGAGCAGACTTTCCTTTAGACTCCATTTTCCATTCTAGTCTAGTCCAAAACAACAGTTTGTATATAAGTTGTCCTGGAGAAAGATTAAAGGCTTCTAAGCAAATAATCACGGAGAATAAGAAATAAAATGAACATAAGGAAACGCTCATCCCTTCCAGGACGGTGCTGGTGGCATTAGTTTACAGTCTATACTAGAGGACAGCAGGTCTTGCTGCATTTTGCAGTGCCTGCTGGAGTTGTATTCCAGGGTTTTTCCCGTGTATCCCTCCAGGAGATGCCACTCTATAGGATTACAGTGGCATCCGTGACCAGTAGACTCCCACTGCAAAAAAAAAAGTCTACCTTGCAGTGTAGTTTATTTTATTAATTTCTCGGTGTGATGTGCTGCAGACCTGTGCATTATGTCATACAGCATACTGAAGCATACCAGCCTAGAGATACAGCACACATGTTCTGCGGGGGAAAGCACTCAAGGCCAATGTCCATCTGAAAATAGCAGGCACTTCTTTCATTCTGGTCTCAATCGCCGAAGGACCACGAGCATTATACAGCAGTACAGTTTGTACACAAACATAAAAAAGGGTTCTTCACGGTAAGAGCAGTAAGACTATGGAACTCTCTGCCTGAGGAGGTGGTGATGGTGAGTACAATAAAGGAATTCAAGAGGGGCCTGGATGTATTTCTGGAGCGTAATAATATTTCAGGCTATAGCTACTAGAGAGGGGTCGTTGATCCAGGGAGTTATTCTGATGCCTGATTGGAGCCGGGAAGGAATTTTTTTAGCTTAAGTGGGGAAAATTGGCTTCTACCTCACAGGGGTTTTTTGCCTTCCTCTGGATCAACTTGCAGGAAACAGGTCGAACTGGATGGACAAATATCTTTTTTCGGCCTTATATACTATGTTACTATGGGTTAGCTGACAATTTCACGAGACGACTGATTGGTACTGTGTAAACAATCTTGGACAGATCGTCTTGACTGTTCCTTCCATTCAACAGTAAAGTCTGAAGATTACCCTCCCACACAACGGATGCTTCCTGACATGTGTCTAATCCACACCAGGAAGGGTCTCTTGTGACTGAGATACCAGGCAATAACAGTCCATAGGACACACGTGACCACCCACGGAAACGAGAGGCTGAAGACAGACCATGAGGGATGCGACGTCGGAGCAGCTGGTTCTTGTATTTTGTTATATTTAAGCAAGTTAAACTTTAAAAGCAAGAGACGGAAAAATAACTGGCAATTTGCCGTGAAGTCTGTATCGAGGAATGATTATGAGGTTTCCTTGATCCGTCTGCAGCGAGGGAAGACAATTGTCTATGGTCTGAGTTTTGTTTTGAGTCAGGAAATCATGCAGAGATCTATACGATGGCAGTTCATGGCATCTGTGCCTCACATGGACCATGCACACATCTTCTAGGTAATCACAAGCTGGATAAGAAATGTTCATGGTATTCCGCTTTTCTAGTGCTAATGTTATACAGACTTCTGACCAAGAGGGAAATGCTTTAAAGCCGCATTCAAGGCACACAAGTATGAGGGGTTCACTTAGACATGAATGCTCATACAGCAATGCGTGGTGCGGACTCGTGTCATGAGTACATACAGATCATTAATAATATACTAGTGGGGTGGCTCAGTACAGTCCCCAGAAAACTACGAATAATATGTAAAATGACTGGCTCTCCAGGAATATGGCTTACACCGTATAATCTTACTGGCATGCTGGATTACTAGAGAGACAGTAATTTTACATATTAATAAATACAGCACTAAGGCTACTTTCACACTAGCGTTATTCTTTTCCGGTATTGAGTTAAATCCTAATGCATTCTGAATGGAGAGTAATCCGCTCAGGATGCATCAGTTCAGTCCCTCTTACGTTTTTTGGCCAGAGAAAATACCGCAGCATGCTGCAGTATTTTCTCAGTCCAAAATTCAGGAACACTTTCCATTGAAATGTATTAGTGCCGGATCCAGCATTAAAATTACCGCATTGACGGATCCGCGTGCAGACCTTTAAAAATGTGAAAAAGATAAATACTGGATCAATTTTTCCAGATAACAACCAGAGAGACGGATCCGCTTTTGCAATGCATTTGTGAGACTGATCCGCATCTGCCTACAAATGGTATCCATTTACATGCAGATTGCCGGATCCAGCAATTCTGGCGAGAGAACTGCCTGCCGGAATCCCGGGACGCAAGTGTGAAAGTACCCTAACCGGCTGTCCCCAAGGTCTCAACCACGACACTAAATGTGGACTGCATGAATGCTACAAGACCTTATTCACACAACACAGTCGTGCTGCAGAATTTGAAGGATTATGTACAAACGATACTAAAACTTGAACAGTGAGCATGCTATATAATTAATATGGTTGCAGTTTTAAAACGTCTTATGGATATGCAATAGTGATTCATATTGACGTCCTATATTTCGATGCTTGTTGGAAATTTTAAGAACTACATTTTTATTCAGCACATTCGGTAAGAACCATAAAAATGCTGATTTTACACAATTGCTGAAAAACAGGAAACCCCAAAAACGTGCCTGAACAAAGCCAATAAGTACAGCCTTACTTTGGTGATTAACCACAGGCACTGCGGAGGAGGAGCTGCTGCCAGCAGTACCAGTGTCAGCACTCACCGCATTTGGGGTGCTGGCCACGATACAAATGGAAGCAACCCAAGAAATGCCGTTATTCCTCAATATCAACATCAACTTTCTGACTGAATAATAAGCGTCTCGTCTCGTCCAGTCCCCGGGGGTGGGAGAACACTCACTTGTGCTGACAATCGAGCTGCAGTGGATGTACATGTAAGTCATCATCTCAGATCACTTACATAGTACATGATATCTTCCATCTACTAAGTGTCATATGTTATAATACCAATAGGAAAGCTCATCAAAATCTGCTGCCATTGTACAGATTTCATACACATGTCAAGGAGATGCTCACCCCACACCCCAGCCGGTTAAATAATGAGTGACGCACGACACCAGAGGGGACGAGAAGTGCCTCCTGGCCATCTTCAGCACTGTGCTGCCTTGCCTTACACTCTGGTTGGGCCGGGACATGTCTCACAAGCATGCCGGGGCAAGTTCTATCAACTCCCTGGGCTCGGGGAAACTTCAACAGGTGTGTGCTTAGAAACACTAACCTGAGAAGTAGATGTTCACAAAATGGAGAAATGGTAGCTCTGGGCTATAAGAAAGCCTCCTGCTTCATTGAGGAAAGACGCACCCTGGCACCCTGCCACCGATTACATTACCCCATCCCTCGAAACCTTTTTTTAACCTTGAAGTGTGAGAAATTGGTATACAGCAATAAGGAGGAACTTACACTTGAGTGGGTCCTTCGAAAACTGCTAAACATATCAGAGACAACTGGTGTAAAAGCTTATAACACACCGCGCAGCCAGTAAATGAGCGCCGATATGACCGTTCTTCATGGATGACTGATTTCTGTTAAATTCTTCTCTTTCAGCTTCATAATGAAAATAAAATAATAATAAAGACGCACCAGTTGTTCACAATTACAGAACTCTAGGTGAAGGTATATTATAACTGGTTTTAATCAGATTTTATGCATATGGTGCTTTTTAGGCAGGGTGCTCCAATAGAACTGTTTTAGTAGAATTTTTAGCCCACAGAAGTCAAAAACTTTCCATAGTTCCATATCTGCATCATTCACGTGTGTTTGTTCCATTTTTGTGCATCCATATTTTTAGTAATATTACAGAAACAGCAAAAAATGTATAATCCTTTAACAAATGTGACCAAAAACAGACTATTATACCAAAATACAGAACAAAAATGGAAAACAGAACAACCTGTTAAAAAATGATCCTATTTCATATCTGTGTTTCATCGAAATTGTCATCTGAGTATCCTAAAGGAAAATGGAAAAAAAAATAAAAAATCCCAAATAAGCATGGAGTCAGCGTGTGCTGTCCGCAGCCGTATGTTGCTTCCCCAAATTACAGAACATGCCTTATTATGGTCTACAAAAAGCGGTCCAAAGACCCATTGAAGTCAACGATTCAGCAAAAAAAAAAAATGTGATTGGCACACAGACAGTATCCGTTTTCTGTGGATCCTCAGTTTGCAGATGACAAAATATATACGGTTGTGTGAATAAGGCCTAAATTTGCTGCATTCTTGCATGTATGGTTTGCATACTGCTCGTGTAGAGGATCTGTTGGACTGAAAGTGTCCACAGCCCCTGGTGATTTCCCCCCCCCCCACACACACACACACACACACTTTCAGGGCCGGTGCAAGGATTTTCGCCAGCACAAGCGAAGTTACATTTTGGCCCACCACCCCAAACAAACTCCCCCGCCCCCCCCCCCATGATCACATCACAAAAGTGATTTTAAAAAAAAGTTCCTTTTGGAGCCCCGCCCCCTTCTATGCGCCCTAAGGAAGCCGCTTGGTCTGCCTTATTATAGCACCGGCCCTGCACACTTTTACCACAAACTGTTCAAAAGTGGTGTGAGAAATAAAAAGTTGACAATTGTAATGCAAATATGGTGTGCACCAAATTTTGGAACTGTTAATACCTTAATAAAAAAATTCCTCCCACAGAGTCTAAAAAGATTGACATAAAAAGTGCCATTTCCCACTAAATACACAAAATGCTCTACCCATCCATTTTAATCGGCTCCGGCATCCATGAGATCCTCTGAACAGCAGAGACAACTTAACTACCTCATACCAGGCAAGGGCCAAATGTAAAGACCCCACCACATATCTGTACATATCTCAGCTTCCATGACACCTGTGAGGGAAATATTGTGGTTAAACACTCTGGAAGGTCACACACTGGCCACAGTGATCCCGCATGGTCACACACTGGCCACAGTGATCCGGCATGGTCACACACTGGCCACAGTGATCCGCCATGGTCACACACTGGCCACAGTGATCCGCCATGGTCACACACTGGCCACAGTGATCCGCCATGGTCACACACTGGCCACAGTGATCCCGCGTGGTCACACACTGGCCACAGTGATCCGCCATGGTCACACACTGGCCACAGTGATCCGGCATGGTCACACAATGGCCACAGTGATCCCGCATGGTCACACAATGGCCACAGTGATCCCGCATGGTCACACACTGGCCACAGTGATCCGCCATGGTCACACACTGGCCACAGTGATCCCGCATGGTCACACACTGGCCACAGTGATCCCGCATGGTCACACACTGGCCACAGTGATCCGCCATGGTCACACACTGGCCACATTGATCCGCCATGGTAACACACTGGCCACAGTGATCCCGCATGGTCACACACTGGCCACAGTGATCCGGCATGGTCACACACTGGCCACAGTGATCCCGCATGGTCACACACTGGCCAGAGTGATCCCGCATGGTCACACACTGACCAGAGTGATCCGGCATGGTCACACAATGGCCACAGTGATCCGGCATGGTCACACACAGACTACATTGATCTGGCATTGTCAATCACTGGCCACATTGATCCGGCATGGTCACACACTGGCCACAGTGACCCCACATGGTCACAAACTGGCCACAGTGATCCCGCATGGTCACACAATGGCCACAGTGATCCGGCATGGTCACACACAGACCACAGTGATCTGGCATGGTCAATCACTGGCCACATTGATCCGGCATGGTCACACACTGGCCACAGTGATCCGGCATGGTCACACACTGGCCACAGTGATCCGGCATGGTCACACACTGGCCACAGTGACCCCACATGGTCACAAACTGGCCACAGTGATCCCGCATGGTCACACAATGGCCACAGTGATCCGGCATGGTCACACACAGACCACAGTGATCCGGCATGGTCACACAATGGCCACAGTGATCCGGCATGGTCACACACAGACCACAGTGATCCGGCATGGTCACACACAGGTATCTGCTGCTATCTAACAGCCTCAACTTGTACCCAGTGATTTATGGCCGATAAAAACCCTTTGTCCAGCTGTTATATTCCTGCCATGGCTCCGGCCTCCTAGTTACTTATGTAACCCCAATCACTGCTTTACACACACACACAATACAATGGTCTGTAATTTTACAGGTAGGTCAAAGGAATTTGTTTTTTTTAAACTTTAATCCCAAAACTTGGGAGGGTGTGTGCTGCCATATATTAATGTGAACTGCACACCTGTACAATCACCGGTGGGATCCATGTTACATGGGGAAAATAAAACAGAAAGGGAATAAAGATTATTTAAGTTTAGGGTTTCTCCATCTTCTGGCAAATATCAGACATCGGAGTGAAAGCAGAATATAACAGTAAATGGGGTGAAGACTGATACTCATTTGTCCTATCAACATTCGCCAGAACTTGATTAATAGTGCTTTCCTTTCACTTATGCACGATGGAAACTATGCGTTACAAGTCCTCTTTGTTAATGCGATCATTGCTGTAGGGCTTACCATAAGTACAGGCTCCTTTCATTGTCAGCAATGGAGCAGGGTGTGGGCTCATGCTAGAAGACAAATAGCAGGTCTTGTAGGACTCATCCATAGTTACTGGAAGACACCTTCTGCGTCAGATTAGGTCTAAGGAAACACTAGATATATTAGCGTATACAGCACTCATGAAATTCAGGTTGCAGAGATCAATCTGAACTTTTACTACCACGTGCACCACATGCCAGACCAGAAGATAAGTTACAATAAATCCTATATGATAAACTCTGGGATCACTTGCTTTTGAAGATGAGTTCCTCAGGTTACTATTTCAAATCAAGGAAAATGTTGCTAAGTATCAGCAGAGATGCTGAGAGCAGTCACAGAATGATTTCATTCATTCATTTTTATTATGTGTATATACAGTGGTGTTTCACTGTTTGTGAAGCCTTCAGAATTTTTATACTTCTGCATTGACCTAAAATCACATCAGATTTTTCTGTCCTAAAAGAAGATAAAGACAACCAAATCAAACAAACAAGTCAAAAATATTTTACCTGGTAATTTATTTATTGAGTAGAACAATATCACATGGTCTGTGAGTGGAAGAAGTATGTGAACCTTTGCTTTCAGTATCTGGTGTGACCTCCTTATGCAGCGATAACTACAACTACTGTACACGTGTCTGGTAATTGTTGACTATTCCTGCACATCGGATTGGAGGGATTTTAGGCCATCCCTCCATAAAGAACAGCTTCTGCTCTGCTATGTTGGTGGCTTCCTCCCATGAACTGCTTCTATTGGATTAAAGTCAGGACTGTTAATCAGCCATTC
This sequence comes from Bufotes viridis, assembly GCA_033119425.1. Taxonomy (NCBI): domain Eukaryota; kingdom Metazoa; phylum Chordata; class Amphibia; order Anura; family Bufonidae; genus Bufotes; species Bufotes viridis. The sequence continues at coordinate 105,144,527 of CM065598.1, forward strand.
TGAAACAAACTTTCTTCTTTAACCATTTTTTAGTAGAACAACTTGTGTGCCCAGGGTGGTTGTCTCGGTGTATGACGTTCTCTTGAGATTCAGCTCACGGACGTGTGTCCTGACGTTTTTCTTTAGAATTAGCTGCTATAAATACGAAACCAAGATCCTACCACCACCGTGTAGTAGAAGAAGATGTATGGCTATAAGCAATGAGCACTCCTGAGAAAATTCTAATATTAATCTTTATTAATTAATGATCCTATACCATACAAAACAACCCAATATAGAGCAGGGATTCTCAACCCGCGGCCCTCCAGCTGTGGTAAAACTACAACTCCCATCATGCCTCTGGCTTCACCAGGGGTTTCTCCACCATGTGTCACAGATGGGATGAGGATTTTATGCTGAGTTTTCCTTTCTCTGAAAATAATGCTTCTCGTTTTAACAAAAAAAAAAAAAAGTTATTTTAGTCTCATCCGTCCACAAAATATTTTTCCAATTAGCCGTCTGGCTTGTCCACATGATCTTTAGAAAACTGAAGACAGGCAGCAACTTTCTTTTTGGAGAGCAGTGGATGTCTCCTTGCAATCCTGCCATGCATGCCACTGCCCAGTGCCCTCCTGATGGTGGACTCATGAACATCACTAATGTGAGAAAGGCCGTTAGTTACTTAGAGGTCATCTTGTGTTCCTTAGTGACCGCACAGATTATTACACACTTGCTCTTGTTGTGGTCTGTGTCAGTAAACTACTCCTGGGGAGAGCAATAATGATCTGGAACTTCCTCCATTTGTACACAATATGTCTTATTGTGGAGTCCAAACACTTTCGAGGTGTTTTATTTAAAACTTTTTTAACCTGATGAGCATCAACAACTCTTCTTCCGAGGTCCTCAGAAATCACCTTTCCTTCTGCCACGATACATGATCAGACTTTGATAGGTCCTTGTTATTTACATAAAACAGATCGCCTGTTCACACCTGACTGTCATCCCATTAAATGAAAATATCAGATTCATGTCCCCGTCAATTTATCTACTAATCATAATGGGTTGCATACTTTTGCCACTCACTGACAGGTCACATTAAATAAATGACCAAGTCTAATATTTTTGACTCCTTTTTATTTGGTTCTGCTGCTAGAACTTGTAGCAAAATCTGATATAGTTGTTGGTCAAATTCATGCAGAAATCTAGAAAAATCTGAAGGGTTCACCAACTGTGTATTATATTAGAGATGTAAGTAACCTCTTATTAGAAAACCGCAAGAAAACTATCCCTTTGGCTGCTATCTGAGCAAGATATTGTACTGAAAAATAGGCTAAACGGAAGCCCTCATTAGTACAGGGGGACCTGGAAGGAGTGAATGCAGCGCTCCCCCGAGCTCTGTACTCGCCACTTCCTGGTCTTCCCCTGTCACTCGCGCACAGCGTGAGGACGTCAGCACAGCGCATAACTGTAAATGTCTGCTTTAAGCCTGGGGGGTCTGAGCGGGGGTCTTATTATCACTGGGCATCTGAGCTAAGGTCTAATTAACATTGGGGGTCTGTTTATAGCTCTGAGGTGAGGTCTCATTAACATTGGGGGACTGATTGGGGCTCTAATCTGAGGTCTGATGGAAAAAATTATTTTCTTTCTCTAAAACCTGGGGGCATCTTATGGGCAAGTACGTCTTATATGGTGAAAAATACAGTATTTCATTTTACGTATAAAAACTATATAGGTTTGGTAATACTGTGTCACTTGCAATAACAAGCCCTCATACAGTTATGTGAATGGGGAAAAAATAAAAATGAAAAGGAAAGGCTGGCTGCAGTGGGGAGCAGTTACAGGCACTTCTCTAGAAAAATCATCTAGCAGGTGTACGAGAAATAAACATTTTAGGCCCAGACTCAGATGCTGCCTTTTCTATGAAATGCCGACACTAATCACATACTATGACAACACCAACCTGAATGTGGTGTTAAAATACTTCAGTTTCTTTCCGATTCTCACTCACAGACTTTGACATTATTATTTTTGATGGAGAGGTTTCTGGCCTCCATATGCCTGTGACTTGACGGACCAGTTAAAGGAATGGTGTGTGGATGTCTGGATCATATCTGTTCAGGAATGTGACATTACTATTTTTAAAAACAATAAAAAAAATAGGTTTGGGTGCCCATATGTGTGTGCTGAGCCGCACTAACCTGCTCCATGTTTAATTTTGTAGACCTGCAGGAATGTCCATTATGCTTGGTAATTCAGCAGTTATAAAAACAGTCTGTTAGGGAGACTCCAACTCCTATGACGGCCCTCACCCTTCGCCTAATAGCTCAGCAGGGAAAAAACAACAACGAAGCAGCAGAGAAAATTATAAGTCATATAATTCAGCTCTGCACAGACTTCTATTGTTAACGGACAGAGTTTTTTTGGACAAGTTATGCTAATTTCACACCAGCGTTTTTGCTGGATACATCACAGATCAGAAAAAACGCTTCCATCCCGATAATACAACTGTCTGCATCCGTTATGAACTCCATTGAAAGCTAATGGGGGACAGATCGGTTTTCTACTGTGTGCGAGAAAACGGATCTGTCCCCATTGACTTTCAATTATGTACATGATGGATCTGTCTTGCTCCGCACCACATTGCAGACAGAAAAACGCTGGTTGCAGTGTTATTCGGTCCGCGATGGGAACGCAACCAAATGGAACGAAATGCATTCTGGTGCATTCCGTTTCGTTCAGTTCAGTTTTGTCCCCAATGACGGATCTCAATAGCGGAAAGGGAAAGCGCAAGTGAGACAGTAGACTTAGACATATACTCTGTATGTAGAGCTGACACGTAATGTGAACAGAGCTTTAAAAGACGTGTTTTTAATCAGGTGCAATGCTTAGATTCTATTCAAACACTGCGCTGCGATTATGAGCTTATCACGAAGAACATTTACTAAAGTAAGCTTCTGAGTGTGTTACATAAAGATGATACAGATACATTTTGGGGAGATTTATCAAACTAGTGTACAGTAGAACTGGCTTAGCTGCCCATAGCAACCAAATTCCACCTTTCATTTTTCACAGCTCCTTTAAAAAATGAAAGGCGGAAACATATTGGTTGCAGTAGACCACTAAGCCGCTTCTACTTCCCAGCAGTTTGATAAATCTCCCCCTTTGTCATTATACACGGACATGAAACAACCCTTTGGATATCTGTAGTGTGCACTGTGTGAAGGAATGTAATCTACTGAGGTGCACATAAACGCCACACAAAGGTAAATAATACCCATGAAGTATTCACCAGTGATATAACTAACCGGCAAAGAGAAGGGGCACAATTCAGTATGAACTCTGACATGAAGATTACTATGTTTTTACAGAATTATTACCTGAATTAAGATCAAATAACTGAGGGCCTAATGAAGTTCAAATAGTTCTGCAAACCATATTTTCAATGTTGAAATTAAAGTTTTCTTTAGTCTTGAGACTCTTGCATGTTTCCAAACAAGAATGTGGACATTAGATCAGACAAGTTTCTCCAGGGACTTCCCTTTGCGATGATAGCCAATGCCGGACACAGCCTTGTGATTTACGAAAGAGATTAAACATAAAAGGTACTTTTCCTATGCAAAAGGGGAGAAACACAATGCTATGCTTTGATGTAATTAAACTTGCTTCTCAGCGCGATATTTAGTGTACAGCCCCCTATACTGCATGCTGTACAAGAGGCATTAGTGTACATTTTGATTAAAAGGCATAAGCCCACTCACCGCGTCGAGGTTGCCTCCTTCAGTGGGACCTAGTCTGAACTAGGCGCGGCGACAACGCAGAACTGCCCTGGTAGGCAGTGGCACCCAGGAGTCAAACAGCAACCTTGCTATCTGACGATGCCACCCACGGCAATAGGTCCCACCAGCATGCAGTATTAGGGGCTGGACACTAAATATTGCGCTGAGAAGCGAGTTTTATTAGATCAAAGCATAGCATGTGGATGTACGATCCAGTTCTGTTTTTCTCCCCTTGATATATAAAGTTACTTTTCCGCTAATAAAGTAGTAAAACTCATTGAGGTTTAAACATTGTTTCCTTGCGGTTCATAAGTTTAGCCGGTTGCCTGGAGAACAGGACGCAGGCGTAACCCCCAGGCGAGACAAGAGCTACGGGCTCATGACAAGTTTATTACGTTTCCTGGAAACGTCAAGGCTCCATGCTACAATGTCTCATTCCACAAAAGTGACATCATACTTTAGTGTGGCAAGTCCTATGCTGCCCATAAACATGACTTTAACAGTTTCAGAATCCTTGGAAATATTTGTGTCAGCCCAATCAGCTGGATTTATACTCTCTTATATCTCCATTTGTGGCCGTTTGGATGAGCTAAAATCTTCGGAGTAAAATGTTATGTTACACTTTTGTAGTTAATAATGGGGCTTACAGCCTTAGCCTGAATTCCATGATGTTACATCGGCTTGTGCTGCGCTGTCCAAAAGTTAATGTCTGATCTAATTGGAAAAGTCTTCAAAGTCAATGACAGTCCCTGCAAGGGAGCTGGAAGGAGCTGCTAAAGGATTGATGTCACCGGCACACGGCAAGGTCAACGCAGCTGTGTATAGCAACAGCGCAGGTGTGTCTGCTGCCTTTCCTCGGGGAGACTAGTAGCTGCAGACTGTCACTCCATCGTTGATCCCTGGTACTACGTTGCTTTTTTCCATGATTTCATTTCCACTGGGATATTATTTTTCTGCATTTGGTCTCTGGCCTCAGTGTGAATGCACAGAGGTTCTTGTGACATAAAACATCCACCAGTGAAAGGAAGCGAGGCTTCAAATGTTCTGTAATGAAGGGGTTTACTGCAGACAAACGGGCCCATTTTAAAGGCTATGAACACCTTTGGAGGCATGTTTTTCTATTATTGCATTGTACTTATTTTGAGATAAAAATAGTAGTTTTTTTTTTTTTTAATTTTCGTTATTAAACATTTGAGCCCCTTTCTCTGCACAGCCTTGAGATTCTCTAGTAGCAGGATCTGTGTTTCACTCTGTTCCATCAGGCAGCTCCGGTGACGGCTCCTTACCTCTGACCTTATAAACACTCTAATCCTATCTTACTGATAAGAATGTGCCTTACATAAGTGTTTATCACCTCTTAGTAATTTAGAGATAAAATTCAAACAGCTAGATAGTTAGCCTTTTGTGACAGAACAACTAAATATTTTTAATAAGGACAAATTGGTTCTGGCTGTGTGGGTCATGGGCTGTCATCACTGTCCTTCAGTCCCAGCATGTATATTTCTGGCATGGATGGGTCACGTTTGCCGCTGCGGTAAATTCCACGGGAAGCTATGGTTCAGATTTCAGTTTATCCCAGGTAAAGTTTCCCTAACTGAAAACAAAAAATGTGCACAAATGACTGTGGGGAGTAAAGAGCTAACATGCTGTAAATCCTCTTCAACCCATTCCAGACCGCCATACATACATATATGTCGGCATTCAGGACTTTAAATATGGCACCCACTTGCACAAGCTGGATACCTGCTGTTTTATGCCTGTTGCTTCATGATGTTACCACCAATTGCTGACTTTTAACCCTTCATATGCTGTGGTCAAATGATATGGGTGTGTTCTGGCTCCTCGGGGAAGATCGGAGGAGCCAGAGTGTGTGCGGCAGCCCCTGTCCTCTTGTGTGACATGAGACTGCTGCACATTAGTTGCTATAGAGCCCCTGTCTGTGGCAGTGAAGCTGCCAGAGGGCCATATGAAGGCCAATAAAGTGGTGTATCTTACAAGAAAGTCTGGGAAAATAGGGTTTTCCCACTGTCTGCAGCTGGTAATATTAGCAGCCAGCTGAGGAGCTCAGGTAAATGTGGGCTGAGCTCCTCAATCAGAGCTCCAAGTCTGGGGAAGAAACAGGCTGCACCAAGGGACCCTCTAACCCTGTGTGGGGTAAGCACTGAGGGGTGTTTTGGGGAGCTGGTGGTAGACCCAGATCCCAATAAAGAGGGAGAAATACTGTGTAGTCAGTGGCCGGACAGCCGAGGATCTATCTTTATGACTTATGTTTGGACTGCTGTAAAAGTGACAATAAAGCTGGTCATGGCTGTGTGCCCCCAAATATGCAGTGTTGGAGTGGCTTCTTGAGGTGTGCCAACCAACTAAGGCGAGAAGACGGCGATCCTGGAGAGCTAAGTGACCACGAGTTGTCACAGAGCATAATGTCATTCTCATAAGTCTATGATAAAAGCATGGATGATTGCTTACTATAGTTCCGTAGGGGAACTATAAAAAAGGTGAATATAGATAAAAAAAAATTACCAAAGGTGGCTCACCAACCAGCAAAAATGGAAATAGGTGCTCTTGTCCAAGTGGACTCACCCAGTCAGAGATAAATATTGGGTTAAATAATAAAAGTGGAGGACAAGCACTCAATTTATAGAATTATCGATACCAATAAAAAAATAAAATAATGTATTAATCAGAAATTAATAATTAGAACTCACTCTAAAAAATTATAAAATGACAGTACTACAATCGCAATAGCATATACCATCATAGCAGCAACATAGTAATACAATCGGTCAATCAACTTTATAGTTTGTATGTCCCGATGTTATAATGGATAACATTATCAGTCTCATTTCCAATTGGTAATTACATCCGCTGCGAGGGAAAGGAGTATAGAGCAGCCAATTCCATTCAGTAGCAGATAAGGTTTAACCAAACCAATAATAATTTATAGCAGCCTTTATAGTTCCAGTGCCTCCACAGTAATGCCACTAGCAGTAAAGTGGTCAGTTCATTCCTTCTTTGTTCTGTTATAAAATAGATTTAAGATGCAGTTATGTACTCACGGTTTGTCTGTCTCTCAGAGTGGCGTCCCACGTGGTTGAAGAGAACAGACTTATCCATATCTTAACCTCCCTTGCAGTTGCAGCAGATCTATTCACACTTGGTGTCCCGCTTGTTATGTCTCTGGGTTCGCTTTCTCCGTGTGCCGCGGCGTTCCACGTGTTCAGTCAGGAGAAGAGTTGGGTAACCAGAGTCAAACCGGGCAGTTTGCCTTGAAGGTCCCGGAATAACGTGCTGATGTATTTCTTGATTTAATTCCGCAGGAGCGCTCTTCACTAGGGGGGATTTCCACCAGGATAAGCTCAGGACACCTGGGGCAAAGTGTGATAGAGATTGTGGTCAGCCTCGAAGTCGTGCGACAAAGATGGTACACAGAACGCGGGTCAACAGCTTCTTCTCAATTCCTTTATTTCATAGATATGCGGGTCAACGTGTTTCGGGGCTTAGCAGCATCTCCCCCTTCTTCAGGAACATATATATAGAGATAGGGGCAGCACTACCTTGGCTTCTTATCTGCAAATTCTTAGATGGCGGTGCCTGCGGTGCTGGATCCTGGCCCGACCCCCGTAACAGCAACAAAAAATGGAATACCGCAGCACTCACGTAGCAAAGGATTCTTCTTTTATTAGGGTTTGGGAGAAATAAAAGAAGAATCCTTTGCTACGTGAGTGCCGCGGTATTCCATTTTTTGTTCCCCTTCTTCAGGAGTCAGACAATACAATATACATCTATAAAAAAGTGTTTAAAAATATCTAAAAAAATAAATAAATAAAATACATAAAAATTCAAATCACCTCCTTTTCCCCAAAATTAAAAGTACATAAACAATTAAAAAAAATATACATCATGCTATCGCCATGTGCAAAAGCCCACGTACCTTTTAAATATAAAAATATTTATCCCATACGGAAAACAACCACATTGTATGCAACCGTAAATGGTGCCATTAGAAAGTACAACTTGTCCTGCAGAAAGCAAGACTTCATGTGAATGGAAAAATATGAAAATGTCCCAGTCATTATAGGGTTAAGAAACTTTGTTTATAGTAATAAAACAATTTGAGGGGTTATCCTGGTTTCTCAGGACAGACCCTTAACATTAGGCTAGTTTCACACTAGCGGCAAGGAACTCCGGCAGGCGACATTTCGTACTTTTATTACGGCCGCCTCTCGGCATGTCTGCCGTGCTGCCGCCGGAACTCCGCCCGCCCAAATTATAGTCAATGGGTCCGGAGTGGTAGTCCGGGGGCACACGTGCACTAGCGGCAGCACGGATCCGACAGACTGTTCACCCGCTAGTATGAAAGTACCCTTAGATTCTTGGGTGAGCTTTAGTCCATAGCCTTGACTGCTATGAAAAACATAGTGTTCTGAGTACGAATATTGCAGAGAGCGCTGTAAACATTGCAGAGGCCGCAGCGCTTCAAACAACTGATCAGTAGTGGTGCTTAGAGTCAGACCCTGAGGAATGACCATCAATATTAGAAAGCTGGGTAACCCCTTTAAACAGATTTCCTTCCAATACTTTGTAAAGAATGTCGGTGTAAGTCTTCTTCTGATTGTTCAAAGATAAAAGGGAACTCCCATCTTATAAAGTGATGGATACTTTGCAGATTCATGGTTTGAGGGCCAAAATACGTACACGTGTACATGAGGTCTAAGGGCTCATGCACAAGAATGTTGTTTGGGTCCGCAAAAAATGCGGCTAGGATGCAGATCCATTCACTTCAATGGGGCCGCAAAAGATGCAGACAGCACACGGAGTGTTGCTCCGTTCGTTGGCCCTGCAAAAAAAAAAAAAGTAGAACGTGTCCTAATCTTGTTCATTTTGCGGACAAGAATAGTCATTTTTATTATGGATGCACCATTCTGTTCCACAAATTGTGGAAGACACAAGGATGGCATTCGTGTTTTGCAGGAAGACCACAGCAAAACCACACCTAAATCCATGTGTTTTTTCCTAGCTGTTAGAATCATAAATACGGTAATTACATGTGCGGTAGTGGTACAGGTTGTACTGTAATAACTGGCCCATAGGCTAACACAGGCCCAACCCATACCTTTGTGGGCCTCCAGTTTTATTAATTATCATATGGAAGCCATTAGCAGATAAATTCTGGCGTGTTCTATCCCATGCCTAATTCTGGAGGTATTCTGCAGTGTGCCGCTATACAGGCTCCATGCCTCCGAGGTCTTAGGGTGTGGAAGCTCTCTATCACTGTAAATGAGATTGTTCTAAATACAGTTTATTGTAGTAAAAGATGAAAGAGCAGTTGGAAGTTGTGGAAGATGGAGGGCATCAAAAAGATGGTTTGTGGGGGGAGGGTGGGTGTTGGGGATTTATGTTTGTATTATTAAAATGCTAATAAAAATTACTTAATATAAAAAAAAAAAAAAGATGAAAGAGCAGCTCTGCAACTAACAGGTTTCATCCTCAGAACTCCCAGTGATACAATGACGCCAATAGTTATTTAACTTGCTAAACTTGTATAACCTTCCGGCCACCGAATTATTAATGAACTTAGAGGGAAAAAAAATACCCACATGAAAACTAGCTGTGGGGACCATTAGCATGCGTGCGATGATACTGTGTGGTCACAAGCAAATCCGTGAAGTGATTGAAGTCTGTTCCATTGCAGGGTATCACTCCTGGGTCAGCCATGTCTGCTCATGACCACTTGAAGAGTGGATTATTGACTCTGTTCTCTCTGTAGCACCTTCTTCAGGTGGGGTTTGGGTTTCACCGGTTTCCTATGGTTGCCAACCTTCCTAATTCGTTTTTTGGAAAATGTAACCAAAATTCCCGGAGACACAATTACATGGACAACAAGAAAAACCCAAACTGAATCCTAAGGAGAAGTAAAGAAAGTCTATAGCGCAGGGCATTTAGTGTGAGCTGGGAAATTCTGAAAACTATAAGCACCATGACCCGCACAATACCCTCAGCTACTATCCAGTGTGCCTGACCTGCCCCTGTATTTGAATGGGCAGCATGTAATTCTACTATTTCTTTGCAGTCTCATTGCAGCAGAGGGCTTCCTAAACTCAGACCCAAGCCATTTAGTTGATCACCAGGCCACCTTCGATTGTGCTCTATAAAAAAGTCTTTCTCCCAGGATTCAGGTCATAGCATTATGAGCCCCGTGGGTTCTTCTAACTACTATGGGGATGAGATAAATCTATCATCTCACTGTCCATAGTAATGCAAGGAGTAGCTACAGATCTCTTCCGAATCGCGCTCTGGACCCCGGCAGGTAGCGATGCTACTCACTTGGTTATAGTGATTTTGACGAGATTTGCGAGCCGCTCAATACATTCATGTGATGGGTGACTGCACAGTGATTTGTCTCTCTAGCAAAGTCTAGTTATAGCCCTAGCTGGAAAAAACTTGCAAATTTAGGGCAGCAGTATCTCTGAGATTTATCTCTAGGTGTCGTACAGTACCGGCCCCGTCACCGACTGCTGGGATTACACTCTGGGCCGTAATATTACGTTGTTATTATGGCACGGGCTCACAGGCCAGGCCCACTCTATAGCTTGTGGGTATTATACAGCAGGCACACAGCTCTCACTGCCAGGTTTGGGATAAATACCATTCCATCAGTTTAACCCCTCAGACGCTGCACTCAAAGGGGTTATCCCATGACTAATGTAAAAAATAAAAACCAAATCTCATATAGTACATGACAGTCTCTTTCTAACAAAGCTAGAACCAGCCCTGTACCGGTAGCATATGGATCCAGAGATCTCCCCATTCCTTCTTAGATTTATATCATGCATGGGTAGAAGAGGTGCAAAGTGTTTTCTTTTATCTTTTTTTTTTTTTTTTTTTTAAAGAAGTGAGATACCGACTTTAACCTCTACAGCAGGCATCCTCAAACTGCGGCCCTCCAGATGTTGTAAGACTACAATCCCAGAATGCCCTGCTGTAGGCTGATACCTGTAGGCTGTTCGGGCATGCTGGGAGTTGTAGTTTTGCAACAGCTGGAGGGCCGCAGTTTGAGGATGCCTGCTCTATAGCATAACAATCCTCAAGCCATCAGACAGATCCATGAATATAATTTTGGTAGAACACTCCACTCCTCATATGCAGCTCCAGCAAGTGAAAGCGAACCAAGAAAGAGCGTGCATGAAGCAGAGGAGATAGCTTAGATAAGTCTCAGCCCCCGGTTACTGACAGCAATGCCAAAAATCAGTTTCCGCTCCATGTGCTGGTTGGTGCCTTTGTTCAGTCACACATCTGAGATACAGGTGTAGGATGAAGGCAAGAGCACGTGCTGCTGGTTATCCTCTTATATGAGAGAGAACACCAGGGGAGCTTTGATCATGATAACCCTTCAGAGGCTCTAGTACACTAAACTACTGTCACCAAGGAAGGGCTGACCATTACTTTCCGATGCAAATAAATGCCTTCTGCATTAGATGATTTCTGGGGATCAATGCGGACAGCAGCTAGAGAACAATATCGCCACCTGCATGACACATGTGACACTGCAGAGGGATCATTCAGCCCTGACAGAGACCAATCTAAATAGCAGCTTGAGCTTCAGAGCCACATACGTTCCATAACCGTACTGTATACACAAGACGGCAGCTGCTGGAGTTATCTTCCTCTGCAGAATGAACGGCTTTCAAGGCTGGGGCAGGCGGATCTTGTGTTTCGTGCAATGATGGATGGATGCCCGGTATAAAGGAACAGATCCTAACCAGCAGATCAGCTCTTACTGGTTGTTGTGGGGCAACGCTGTGCATGGCATTCGTGTTTTAGCTCACTTCTTATAGAAAATGTTTTCAGGATTCTCACTGTGACTGCCCACCGCCAGCACTGCTGCTTCCCTGACAGGGGGCTCACTTAGTGAGTCCCACTCCTCACACTGTTCAGACGTCATTCAATAGGAGCCTATGATGCTGGCAGGTTCTCCCTAATCTAGAGCTTCATATCGGTTGGTTTCCTCTCTGGGGGCATTTTAGAGAAATAATCCCATTAACAGGAGATTAGTACAAATTACATTCCCAAAGCTGTTCTGCAGGAGAAAACAAGCTCCGTTAATGGCACGCTTCTTCTGCCAAGTGCACAAAGAATATGCTGACCGGGCCGCATCAGAGAGGACCTGCGACTAGGTCCCTTGACGCCTGGTCATGTGTGATGCATTGCAGAAGGCCTTCAAGAGGAAACCTGCTCCTTAATTACTTCCCAGGACGGATCCAAGTTCTCAGAGATTAACCTGTCATCTTACCGTCACCAGGAGCTCAGCTGCATAAATATTACATGTGTAGATCTCTCTTTTCTCAGGGTTTACATATGACAAACTGCAGGGTCTAAGGAGCTGGAATAGCCAATGGGGGTGTCCTCCGTGTTTGGCCAGCCAACAGGACAGAGGGGCAGTGTATTACATGGAGCTTGTGTAAGGCTTCAGAACACTCCCCCGACAGTCAAAGGTTTGTTTGTTTTTATGGTGACAAATACCCATTAAACCAGAGGTACAAATCAAAGAAAAGTGACTGCAGATTAAGAGCACATAATGCACCTACTCTGCCCTTATATCATGTTTATTTCACTCTTAGGATAGATCTATGTTCATTCCAGGCAGGTTGTGCACCCTGGTGTAGACCAAAGTCAAGCCAGTTAGACGGTGCAGTGGGTCCACCCCCATTGCACCAATACACTGATGCCAGCACCATTTCCACCATATAGCTCTCCCCAGTGCTGCACCCCTATATATCTTCCATCATCACCCTACCCGTGGCTCTACAGTCTGCCTAAGACTTACATCCTCCATAATGTGAACCCCTCACTCCCATCTGCGGGGCTTTTCTGGAATCTGCTACCTCAGACAATCAGGTTAAATGGGTTTCCCATCCAAGGAATCAACAACCCCAAATACTCACCTGTCCACGTTCCCTGGCTGATGCCCCATTCTCAGCTGCTTCTCTGCAGGACAAGGAACTGGTTTGGGCCTGTGTCACTGTGGTCAATCCCAGACCTCAGCGGTAACATGCGACTGATCGGCACTTAACATGTCGGGTACCATTCAAGCAGAGGTGACCGCTGAGGACTAATTGGTCACGGGACCTAAAACACCAGTTTCCATTCTTTAGACTCTTTATCTAGTAAAAGTAACTATGCTGGTCCAAAGCTATTGTAAACCAGTTTACATCTAAGGGGTTATCTAACATTTTTTCAGACCTCACAGACCCGCAGTGGTGATCATAACTGGCTGTTCTCAGCCGCTGGGTTACGGCTCCATTGCCATCTCTCAGCTCCTGTCTTTCTCAGTATGAACATCCTGCATGAGACCTCTGCAGCCAATCACTGGCCCCAGCGGTAACTGTCACCCAGGTGGCACGTGTCCCAGTTGATTGCCAGGGTAAGACAGTTCCCCTGCCTTCTGGTGCCTACTCTGTGGCTCACAAGCGCGGCGCCTGCATTCTAGACCTGCTGATGTTTGCCAAGATTGAAAGTTGACCAATGAAATAATTCCAGAAGCGTTCCTCCTCGGTCTCTGGAGCCACAGAAGCAGCAGCGGATCTGCGGTGCAGGAGCTGAGCCTGGGAGCTACAGCACAGGCAGCGTAAGACAGGGAAAGGATAGATGTCTTGCCCTGTCAATCAAATAGGAAGGGTGAGAACTGGGACGTAAGCTGTAGTGGTGCTTTTAGTGCAACAGCCAGCCCCTCGGTGCTCCAACTAATTTGCACAAATATAAACGTAATTATATCTCCACAGCGGTACAAGCCAAGGAGAAAAGAACAATACTGTATATGATCAACCTACCAGGCTGTATGACTGGATTAATAGGGTTGATCATGCAGACAGGTGCTCATTAAAGAGGTTTTCCAAGATATTTTTACTGATGACCTATCATTGGGATAGGTCATCAGTATCTGATCGGTGGGGGTCTGACACTCGCGACCCCTGCCGATCTTTGAGAAAGCACCAGCGCTCGCAGTAGCTCCATAACCTTCTTGCAGCTGTCTGTACGCCATGTGATGTCACGTTCATTGATCACAGGGCGAGGTATGGCGCTGAGCACGATACCAAGCACAGTCACTATCAAATGGACGACGCTGTGCTTGGTGTGCAGGGAGAAGGCCGGCAAGTAGCTGATCGGCGGGGGTCCCGGGTGTCGGACCCCCACAATTACATACTGATGACCTATCCAGGTGATATCTGGAAATATCTCAGGAAACTCTTTAGATAGGTAGAGGGGAAAATGCCATTGCCAGGAAACACTGACGGCGGCTTATCTCTATGAGCACAATATGCCCAATGTTCTTTCCCCTGATCTCTTCTGTCGGGGGGAATCACACACAGGATAGTCGGCTGGATCTGACCAAATCAGTGGGCTCAGTTAACTCTGGTTCTTCAAGTCGTTCTCACCTCTGCCATGAATGGACGAGACAGGAATAGTAATTTAAGTTGGTTATATCTTTAGAGGATCTAAACCAGAAGTGACCGCACTTTTTCATCAGGGAATCTACAGTTTGTCATTTATGTAATCTACTACAGGAAGAGACATGTTTAACACATGGCATTACTGTTGCTGATTTTTACATGGCCCTATTCATGGTCCTGGGGCCACCATGACAATAATAGCAGAAACAGTCACTTTTTTGCACTTGCCCTACTGCAAAATCTTTCCTGCTTCCTTCAATGCAGTGGTCTCCACACTGAGGTCTACTGGTGCAATTTACTGACCACTGGGACTGCCAGCATACTGCCGCTTGGGAGTCACACAAGCCAAAAGCACATAGGCAATGTGTTCCTGCTGGATAATACACGTGCACAGTAGCCGGCATGCAGTCTCTTCCCACTGGACACTCCAGAGACTGAGGACGGGCACCGCTACCACTGTCAGGATGCAAACCGCTCCAGAGTGTGTGTCTTCATGCAGTATTATTTGCCGTAGAGGGCTGACATGCTTGTGGTTGCCTGGAAGGTGCTGATCAAACAGAAGCAGCTGCAAGCAATCGCCCAAGGAGCACGCAGGTTTTGGCCCCACAATGTAGATTTTATCTAAATACTGATTGGGACATGAAGAGGCAGATGAGAGAAGGTGGCCGTGTGTGACTATGGACGGGTGCATGAAACACCACAGTGTGATGTCTGACAGACTGATTGCAGTAAGTGGATGATGTTTAAAACATTAACAAGCTGTGACTATTCTTTGTGAAGGTCGTTATTTATTCTACCCCCTTTCCTGCCTCTTTGACAGAGTCTTTGGGCTTTTGGCACAGCAGTCTCCACTGAACCAGGTACAATACCTCGTAGGGCCAGCACCTTTCACTTACCCATCCACTACTCCAATTGCCTATGGATTAAAGCACTTGTAATCCATATGCAAATGTGCACCCTTGCTCCTCCTGCTTCCTTTGCCAGCCCCTCCCTCTCCACCGACCGGGCGAGATTACTATGCAGGACCTGGCCCTGTCAAGCACTCAACTGCTCATTTGCTTATGGATTAAACATACTTTGTCACCAGAAAGAAGCAACAGAATTTAGTGCACATAATTTAGGTAAAGCCTGGAAAACCCCTTTAAATGATATAAAAAATGAAAAATAAAAAAAAGACGCGGAGAGCATTTTTAGAATGCACTTGTGCTACTGAACACACCGGTAATGACGAGTTTCTCCAATGTGTTCAACCAGTTCTTGTAACACATGAACATGGCTGTTTTTTGGGTCAGCAGCCTAAAGGGGATGTCCCTTGAAGAATATTCTACAGTTTTCAAACCAGCCGCTGGATCTGAATTCTTTTAGAATTGCATGTAATTAAACATTTAGCATAGCCATTGAGTTATTCAGTAACATGTATCTGTAGAGCGCCCCCTGCTGCTTGTTCCTTTTCTTATTCCTTAGTCCTGCTCATTCAGAAGGCCGCACATGCTCAGTTTCATCCTTCAGCTGCCTCCTGAGCTGTGATAGGGTGAACGTGGACACGCCCCCTGAGCTGCAGCAGAAAAGACACTCCCCTTGAGCTGTCAGCTTGATATAAATGCAGCAGAGCAATGAATGGGGAGATCTCTGGGTCCATATGAGGTCCAGGGCTGGTTCTGGATCTGTTAGAAAGAGTTATGTACTAGATGGTGTCTGATTCTAATTGTTTACCTCAGTCATGGGATAACCCCTTTAACTGCCTAAAGGGGTTGTGCCACAGGATAGGGGACAACTAACCGAACCCTGGAGGTCTGACCGCCAGAATCCTCACAGATCCCAAGAACAGGGGTTCCATGTTCCAGTCGTAATGGAGCGGCAGGACAAGCTGCCGGAGATAGAAGCATTGTCGTCTGTTATCTCCTGCCGTCCCTTAGAGAATGAATGGTATGGCAGGGTGCATGCTTGGCTACCATTAGGATGAAGATATGGGACCCCTATTCTTGGGACTGGTGGGGGGTCCCAGCGGTCTGCCCCCCAATGATCACAGAAGCAATCAAATAGCGGAGCATACTAATCTTCCCTGCTGTGAAGCACCAGGGTCTTTACCATTCCTGTATAGTGGTATTATTTCAGTACTGAATGACTGCATCGTGTGGGTATTGTATAATACACTCCGATAACTGTGGATATGTTTCTCTGTTTGTCACATATGCTGTATCCATAGAAATTATATATAGATGTCAAGAAGGTGCTGGTTCTACCACTGGGACCTGCCCCTAACTCAAGAAAGTGGCCCCAAAAATAAAGGCGAGTGAACCCCCCAAACGAGGCCACGCTACGTTCATTGCTATGGAAGTCCTGAAAATAGAGCATGTTAGGGCGACTCCCCATGGTCCCAGTGATATGCAATGTCCGAGATAGGCAACAAGGGGCTGTGACATGAAGTCCAAGCTGTTTTTTGATGACATCTTCACACCAAGTTATAAAGGTTAGCAGGTGAGGAGTGCAGCCTTGTCCGTAATTCATAGGAACAAGAATCTCCAGAATTAATCAAAGCATAAATGAAACCCCAAATAAATTCCACTTGCAAGTGAAAGGATGGCAGTTCTAGAGGCGGCAGATGCTTTCAGAAGAGAAAGCTGACATTGTCCCGGCCTTGGTACACAGAACCTGTAGCAGCTTAACTCATGCATGTTTGCATATGTTAAAAATATTTAGTCCGCTGCTAAAAAAAATATTAAGTCCGAGATGTGGGGCCAGATAAATATAATAGCATCTATTGAGTGAGGGACTGAGCACAGAGAAGCACTGTGCCTCCTGTCCGCCATCCTAGAACTGCCCCATCGTAGCAGGAGGAGAACAGGTTGGAGCAGAAGGTCACGTGAGCCAGCATCCATTACCTGGGTTCATCTCTACAGCAATTAAAGAGAGAGAAAGGTGCTAAAAATAAAAATCAGACCACAAACCACCGGGTCATTAAAAGCAACTGAGTGAGGGCGAAAAGCAGCTGCCATCAGGCCCCATGCACACAAGTGAAGGTTTCGCCCATGTGCTATCTGTATATTTAGTGGAGAGCACACTGACCCTTTCCGTTCTATGGGGCCGGGCACACATTCATATTTTTTACAGATCCACGTGGCTGTTCAGCAAATTAAAGGGCAGGTCCGATTCTAGTCCGTATTGTAGGAGAAGAGAACCGCCTTTTCTATTGATGAGAAAACACAGAATGCACATGGAAGGTATCTGTATTTTGCAGATTGAATTGCAGACCCAGCCGTGTGCATGAGTCCGTACTTCAGAGAAAACATTATTTATTGTGTACGTTGATACTGAGTGCAGCGTTCTCACAATGGCGGTACTCTGATCACTTAGGGGGAGATTTAGCAAACTGGTGTAAAGCAGAACTGGCTTAGTTTCCCGCAGCAGCCAAAGGAGCTGTGAAAAATGTAAGGTGGAGTCTGATTGGTTGCTGTGGGCAACTAAGCCGGATCTACTTTACACCAGGTTGCTAAATCTCCCCCTTAATACCTACTATTGGCCGCAGTCAACCCTTACCTCTACTTCATTTTCTGCCTTCTCTATCACATTAATTATTCATTTTTATGATTGAAATAGGTGGAAAATCCTGACAAAACGCCCAGACTTCTGAATAAAAACGAATCTAGAAAATGTTGTCAGTGCTCCCCATAGCAAGCACTCAGATCCCAGATACTTGGGTTTGAGAATAAAGGAAGTAATCCGGTTCTATTCTAGGGGCTATGCGGACCCTGTGCTGGACTGGGCTCCAAGATGGCCGCAGAACAGGCAGCTACAGTTCACAAAGACGGCATGAAAATGAGCTCTCCTCTAGAGAAGAGAACCGTCTCTGTAGTAGCGCCCATCAGACAAGGAAATATACAAAACCTAAGGGGTCATTTATAACCAGATATACCTGGTATAGATTCTGTCGCAGGTCATGGTGCGGCAGACTCTGCGACTTCTTCCCCGCTCACACCAGGTCCAATAGGTGGGTGGGCCGGCGGGCCGTCTCAATAATCATTCTCTGCACCTGTGTTAGGTGTAAAACATGGTCAAAATGTAATACAGCTCGGAAGCCGTCTTACAGTTAGAATTGGTGCTGGAAGCGCCAAAGTTATGTAGAGGCCGGCGGATCCACCGCCAGATATAGGGGTTATTAAGACTGGCCTCTAACACCGGTCTTAATAAACGTGCGCCTAAGAATGTCAGCCAAACCTGTCTGAGGAGCAATGCTCCCTGGGAAAAGGTTATGTAAACCCTAGCTACTTGTCTGAGGAAGGCCAGGGTCATACCATGCCTGTCACAACCAGAAAGTGTAAGAGCAACGAGTATGGAATGAAAATATTCAGATCCACAAGGCCAGACCAATATCATATTTGAAACTTAAGGATCAAACAAAATAATTTATAGTTAAAATAAAAATTGAAAGCCCCCCCCCCATGCATTTCAGAGGGTTATTCCATTATGAATGTTAACATGAAAATCAGATATCAGACAGCACAGTCAGTACATGACAGTCTTTTCTAACAGCCCGCGATCCAGAGATCTCCCGATTAATTGCTCTGCTAGATTTATTTAAAGCTGGCATTTCAGGGGACATGTCCTTTTAAGGCGGTGTGTCCTTTCTGCTGCAGCTGGTGGCAGTTGAAGGATGGAACTGAGCATGCACTCCCATCTTAGTGAGCTGGAAAAAAGAATTTAGAAAAAGCAAAGCGGCTGTACAAAATAATAATTACATACAGTTGCAAAATTATTCAGATCCAAGTGCTCGCTAGAAAATGTTGAATATCTATCATGGGACAATCCCCTTTAAGAAAAATGTCCCTCTATTAACACTATTTTGCCCCCATTCTCGAACCAATGCAAACAAAGAAGATCCTGGTCCATAATCCAGGAGTACGGCACAAGCTCCAGTTCCTCTGACCTTTTGGATTGACTCTTTTCCACGTCTGTTCCTTCACCTTAGATCTCAAGTCAGACACAAAGCAGCGAGTAAAAGCCGGGCAGAGTTATATAAAGTTATCCCATACACTTCACTCATTCATACCGCTCCCACGATCGCCGGGTTTATACGCACACAGTTTATAAAACTCACAATGCGGCTCAATAGCTCGGTTGTTTCTCAGATGTTTTACGGAGATGTATGTGAACTTGTGCTGCAGAAATGATCCATCAATGCCGGTAAGATTGGTGGTTATTCTACTCGGGTGGATTCAGAACGGATTAACCTTTGCCGTTGTGGTAAAGAAAGGACAGGAAACATAACCCTCATCTGCCTGGTAAATGACCGATAACTGGTTAAACAAGAGCACTCTACGGCCATAAAGCATCTTGCATCATTAACCCCATCTCCCGAAGCCCTGTATGACTTCTCAGACTCCTCAGCAATAATACAATTATGTCTTAATGATCCTAAACTATGTGTCTTCATATTTCCCCTAGTATTTTCTATTAGCTCTTGCAATGGAATCCTTGAAATTCTTGGGCCTCTATGGCAGCGGCCTGTGTAGCTGGACCAGAGTGAAAGGGTTTATTCATGGTTACCGCCCTGCCGTCTTAAATTACCACACCTAGGGCCTCACCGCTCTGTGGGCTGCTGTGTTTTTCTTTAGCTAGAAGGAATCTCCGATTCAATGTCTAGGTCGGGATGCAGGAGGATGCTGCACCGACTCTGCAAGTCTCAATATTAGACCAAGGGTACAAAAAAAACACCTAAAATGGTACAAAGCTTTAGATAATAAAATAGGCTAACTCTGGGTGACATATCTAGAGAAAAAATCCCAAAGTCAGTAAGTGACCAAGAAGGACCATCGGCCTCAGCTGTCACCACTGATCTGAATGGAAACCCTGAAGTGGCTGCGTTTTCTGTGGGAATACACACCTTGACAAAAGACGCTATGAGCAAAGTAATGGAGGGTTTTTTAGGTCACTAATGACACCAATGTTCAGTTTACAAAGCAAGTTTTGTATTAGGCTGGGTGCACGCTCCCTCTAGGCAGCCCAACGAGAAACGTATGGACCTACAGATGAACCCATGAAGTGGAAGTGCGATTCTCTTTGGGCACACTAGACGTATACATTTGGCTGCCCCCATAGTAATGTGTAGAAAATAGAATTTATAAATCTGTAATCAGAAAACAGAAAAACATCACATGCGTCAGTATCCGAGCAGAATTAGTTCCCATCCGTCGCACCCTCGCTATGACCGCTCAGTGTACACTGCGCTCAATCTAGCTCTGCCCTGCTCACTGATGGAGAGAATTACTGACATTAGGACTTAGCTCAATACTTTCTGGCTTCTGCTTCCTTTCAGAACTGCGTGAAGCTGAAGAACACACACAAGTAGACGGGGCTGGCAATACCATATCGCGGCACAAAATACAACCCAAGAGCGCAGAATATCTCTGTGCAATACAATAAACTGCCCCACACTAGAAGCTGTCCCTCACTAGAAGCTGCCCCTCACCAGAAGCTGTCCCTCACTAGAAGCTGCCCCTCACTAGAAGCTGCCCCTCACCAGAAGCTGTCCCTCACTAGAAGCTGTCCCTCACCAGAAGCTGTCCCTCACTAGGATCCTGCCCCTCACTAGAAGCTGCCCCTCACCAGAAGCTGCCCTCACTAGAAGCTGCCCCTCACCAGAAGCTGTCCCTCACTAGAAGCTGCCATCACCAGAAGCTGTCCCTCACTAGAAGCTGTCCCTCACTAGGATCCTGCCCCTCACTAGAAGCTGCCCTCACTAGAAGCTGCCCCTCACCAGAAGCTGTCCCTCACTAGAAGCTGCCCATCACCAGAAGATGTTGCTCACCAGAAGCTGCCCATCACCAGAAGCTGCCCATCACCAGAAGCTGTCCCTCACCAGAAGCTGTCCCTCACCAGAAGCTGTCCCTCACCAGAAGCTGTCCCTCACTAGAAGCTGCCTATCACCAGAAGCTGTCCCTCACTAGAAGCTGCCTATCACCAGAAGCTGTCCCTCACCAGAAGCTGTCCCTCACTAGAAGCTGCCCCTCACCAGAAGCTGTCCCTCTGGGGTGGCCAGCTCCAGCTACCACTCCTGTCTACTCCAGTTGCCTCAGGATACAGCTGAATTCAGGACCCAAAAGGGCAGCTGTGGGTGCCGGCCCGGCACAGAACTAGACACCCCAGCGTTTATTAACTCTGGAAGCCACAGATCATTTCCCTGTAGAGTCTATGGCCAACCCGCCCCTGGGTGTCCTTATGTTTATCGCAGCTGCTCCAAAGGAACAGAAAGTAGAAGCTGAATCTCTGATCTGCACACATGAGGAAGAATTCATTAAAGGGGTTGGTCCATGACAATATTTACTGACCCATCCTTAGGACAGGTGATAAATGCTTACAGCACATGTGTGACCACCACTCAGGGGCGGACTGGGAAACTTTAACTGGCCCTGGAAAAAATACTAGAAGTGTCCCATTTTGTAATCTGGTCCAAAGTGATGGAAGGCAGGGCCAGCGATACCATATTGTGGCACATTATACCACCCCAACAGAGCCAAATACCACAGTCCATCACAAAATACATCCCCAAAAACTTCCACTGGCCAGCTGTGAGGAGGGTCCAGGTGGCCCCCTGGGAAGTTTCCCTGTAAGGTCTATGGCCAATCCGCTCCTGCCACCACTCCATTTACTGTCTATTTGGCAGCTAGAAGTAGCTGGGCCCTGCACCCCGAGTAGTGGTGTAGGAGTCACGCATGTGCACTACTGCTTCATTCACTAAGGGATCTTTGGGACTCCCACCCGTGTACGCAGCGATGGGTCCCAGTGGTGGGTCCACAGGATAGATTACATATGTCTGTTCGTGGGCAACTCCCCTTTAGTACACTGGGCACCATCACTGGCTGTGGTGCAAAGAGGTAGTGTTCTGTACAGAAGGCCTGTGATGTGTCTTTTAACCACATACCGCCCACCCTTAATTTAGTGACCATCCTAATTATTTTATCTTCGCTTTCCAAGAGCTATAACCTTTTCGTGTTTTTATCAATGTACCTGTGTGAGGGCTTATTTCTTGCAGGATAAGTTTAGTTTTTAACGCACCAATGTTTACGTCAGTAAAAAGGCGTATTGTTGGTCTTTTAGGGGTTAATGCTCTCTTCCTCCTAATTCCATTATATTTTGTTGCCCCCCCCCCATTGTCCCTGCTCCATTTTGGCACCGGATGTGCTTCCACTACCACATGGTCTGATGTCACATGCTCAGCCGCTGTAAAGGCTTCAGGCCCACTGTCCTCTGGAGGCGATGCAGTGCCTTCTGGGGACAGACGTGGTCCCTGATTCTATATGTCTTGGCTGCCAAAAAGGAGCAGGTGCCATAGCGGACAATGGGGCCTAGAAAAATAAAAAATTACATGGCTGGAATCAGGAGAAAAGCGGCATTAGAGGGTTAAAAAAAACACACAACAGGTCCTCTTTAAAGAATAGAAAATCCATCAAATATTTGACTTGCAGTCTAGAACTAGGAGTCACCCTGCCCCGTCACAGGGTAAACGTGCAGACGGGGTCATTTATCAAACTAAGGAAGGTAGAACTGCTTTAATTGCCCATAGCAACCAATCAGATTCCTCCTTTCATTTTCCAAAGGAGCTGTCAAAAATGAAAGGTGGAATCTGATTGGTTGTTGGGCATCTAAGGCAGTTTGAGAAATGACCCCAAAAATGTCTCATCTCTCTCATAGCCATGTTGGGCTTGTTTTTGTGGGGCAACTTGTATTTTTAATGTTATCATTTTCTTCCCACCATTGTTTCTATGGCATTCACCATGTGGTATAAATGACATAATAACGTTATCATGTGGGTCAGTACGCTTCAGCACCAATACTAGATTAATATAGTATTTTTTTTGTTTGTTTTTCAAAATTTTCATGGTAAACAATGTTATTTTTTTATATCACTGCAATCGAAGGCCCATGACATTTATATTGTCTTCATCCTCTGAGCTGTGCGAGGGTTGAGTTTTCACACAACAAACGTTAGTTTTCAGTTCTTCAACACTTTTTATGGCATTTTTTGGGGGGAGGTTGAATGAATTTGGTCATTTTTTTTACATTGTTGACTGTACGGGATAAATACTGTATATGCGATCATTTTATTGTATGGGTCATTACAGAAGCAGCAAAACCAGTGATGTACACTTACTTAACATTATTTTGTTTTTATGTAAATAAATTTGTTTGCAAATGAAAAAAGGTGATGGTTTTTCAGTACAGGAACATGCAATCCTGAGTACACAGCGGTACTACTGTGCGTTACATCAGTCAAAGCAAAACTGGCATAATGCCTAAAAGTTTAAGTCAGGTTATCTTACATTCTTTAAGATTTGTAAGTCAGAAATAATGGTGTGAACATTCACACTGCAGACCGTGCCCCTTCTCCAGTAAGCGAAGTCCTTATTAGCTAAGCGGCACCTCCCCACAGAACGTGTAAACCCCGCTAGATGTGTCATAGTCCTAACAAAGCTTGTACTGGTTATGAACACTGTATGAAACCATTTCAGATCACTGTAAGGGGCAGATTACAGCTTCTTACAACCATTCTGTCACTGCCTGCCCTGTGAGAGGCCTGAGAAGATCTGATAGACTTGCTGCACGTGAGTCTATCTGACAGATCTTCCTCTTTTTCCTTGCAGTTTGTTGTTGTGGGCAGGGTCCCACCTCTCCACAGGTTCTGCTCATTAGCTGTTTAGTGGCTCTATTTATACCCGCCTCTCTCTGCAGCCCTTGCGGTTTATATTTCCTCCTGGAGTGCTCAGCTAGTGTTTGGTGGATCTCCTGCTCCCTGTCCATCTAAAGATAAGTCCTCCCTCTGTCCCTTTGTTGTGTGTTCTGACTAGACCTCAGGAAGACACTGGTTCCTTCACGGTGGAAGGAACCAGTTGTCTTATCTCCTGCTCCCTATCTGAGGGTTTGTTTCAGTATCTGCAGGTTTTAGGTTCCAGCGCATTAGTACTTCCACCTTTAGGATTTGCTCAGGTTGTCAGCAGTCAGGTAACGGCTCAGGGATGAGGTGGTGACCTTTCCCTCTTCCCTAGCTTTGGGGCCTAGTCTGGTGTTTTTGTTGTATTTGGCTTTCTTCCCTTTCTTCACCTACTGTGACACATTCGTTTCTTTCGGTGCAATGGTGGTATGGCCCGTGCTGGTGTGCAGGGATTCTGTATATCCGGTATTAGTGTGCAGAGATTCTGTATGGCCAGTACTGGTGTGCAGGGATTCTGTATGGCCGGTACTGGTGTGCAGGGATTCTGTATGGCCAGTACTGGTGTGCAGAGATTCTGTATGGCCGGTACTGGTGTGCAGGGATTCTGTATGGCTGGTACTGGTGTGCAGGGATTCTGTATGGCCGGTACTGGTGTGCAGGGATTGTGTATGGCAACTAATGGAGAGTGAGACCTCTATAAGTGTCTTTCATTTTTAGGATGGTACCAGTAAATGAAAGGTTTTTATGGCTTGCATGGTACAGGTCTTGTGACAATAGTGTAAGGGGCCAGGATAGTTGGTAAAATTACAGTTTTGATAAGCCCTGACCATGCATCGCCAATATTGGCAAGCATGACAGTACGATTTTTGCATGGCTTGTATTGGTAAATGATAGTTTTGTAGTAGGCCATTGCTGGTGGGTTCGAAGCCTGTACAGTCCACACAAAGCTGGTTATGATGAGGGCAGGTTTTGTGAGCAAGGCTGCGGCATTGTCTCAACAGAGCTGGTACTGGTAAAGTATCCTCAGTTTTGAGAAGAGAGGATTAATATTTACAATGCTCTGAATCCAACATTGCTAATAAGTGCACATAACTGGGAGTAAGATTATGTTTGTAAGTTGTGACCTCCACAAAAGATAGAAAATCTGACAACAGGTACTGCCCAAGACGGGAGGACACCTTGTATGTTGTACATAGTTCAGACCTCACATGAACATCCAAGGACCAGACGTAAAGGAGACTAATACGCTTTTACAACCCAATGAATACTAAAAATACCAAATATGAAATGACATTCACTGTGCAAAGCTTCATTCATTACAGAACAGCTGAGCACATCTGTGCAGCATATACTGAGCTTTCTCAGGCTTCTCCAAAGGACTGATGGAATATCAGTTCAATCCTCACACAGCTGCCACCATGTTGGATGGTTGCTGGAATACAGTGCATTGCTAATTCTGATGCTGACCCTACCCCAACACATCTATATGTAAGTCTATTGGAGCCACAGCAACCACTATGGTAACCTACATGGCAGCTACATCAGTATTTCACAGAAAGGAGGTTTCCAACATTTTCTAGGTCAAACGGCTTATATTGGACGAGTAGATCATGCCAGCAATCGCCTGATCCTGAGTGGAGAAAACTACTGTAAATACATGCAGCAATCTCCTCTACAGTATGGGGAGGAACCATCACTAATGCCATTGCTTGACACCATACTGAATCATTGTTTTCTGGCAGCAGATCGTTATTAGACACCATGATCTGCCACCGGCAAACAATGGTTTTTAAACCTACTGAAAGATTGGTACTGCCTGATGAAAGTGTTTATCGTTCTTCGGGTAACCGGCAGCAAGATGATGACTAAGGAATTTTACTACAAACTGCAGCACTGGAGCCTCGTGTTGCTCCGAAGCTGGGGTGGATTGTTCCAGATCCTACAGGGAAAGCGGCCACTCAAGCCCTCCTCACGGCCACCGGTTGGGTACATGGCAATATAATGCTCTTTGCATTAAGGCATGCTAGGAGCTCCAGGTACACCAGCCTGCAGAAGGAAGTGCCCTCCTACACTGTATCGCCATCTTCCAGATGGTTATAGTGCTGAATGCAGTGGCGGGGGCAGCAGTATTTTGGGTTGCAATAAAGTATTGATGGCCCTATATTGGACCTGCCTTCTGTCAATTTGGACAGAAGTTCCCGGTCCGCCCCTGCTGGGGAAAACTGTACTAAAAAATGTTTTGGCTCATGGACCTAACACCCATTTATGCCTACCTTAAGTTGCCAGGGTACAAGATAAATATGTAGGAGTTAAAGACAATTTCTGCGTTTCTGATCTTTGTGTTAAGTGTCCAATATGAGAACATGAGACGTGTGAAGCCTTGCAGCTTTGCTTTGTGGTATCAGAATGCCTTAGGCTCCACAAACAACTTATGAATGTGAAGGCACCAAGTGGAAAAAACACCTGAGAAACCTCAGAGTTCTGCTAGTAATATCTTGTTTAAAACTAAAATCAAATCAAGAGGACTTGGTTAGAACCTGATGCTATAATCATTGATTGCAAGTCAACACACCCAGGAAAATCGATGAATCCCAGCAAGCGTATAAGAAGTATACTTTTTATTCCAGAAAACAAGTGTCACAGGACGCGTTTCGGCCCGTCCAGCCTTCTTCAACTGCAGTTGAAGAAGGCTGGAGCTGAGACAGCTGCCCTGTACTTTGTTTTCTGGAATAAAAAGTATACTTCTTATACGCTTGCTGGGATTCATCGATTTTTCTGATTTCATTGGGGATAACCCCTTCCCGTGCAAGCGTTCCAGTGGTGAGCTGTTTTTGACTTTACATTGAACACACCCAGGAAGACGTCTTCAACATGGACAGACACCCAGATAATAGGAGAAGGTGCACGGACAAGAAGCCATAGACAAACTCCAAGATCATTCACAAGGGTCAAGCACCGCTTACAAGGTGGACCCTTCCTGAGAGAATATGGAGTTCCTCCATGGCTAAGACTGTTCCTACAAAGATACCAAAATCAGGCCCAGGTGCCGCAGCAAACAGGGTTTAGTCTTCAAAGCCCTTTTATTACTAGAAAAGTAAGCCGTGGTTACTATAGTGTTGGGAACCTGTGGCAGGGCGCACTATGAACGGCACAGGCAGTGCAGGGCGCACTATGAACGGGACAGACGGGACAGGCAGCGCAGGGCACACTATGAACGGCACAGGCAGTGCAGGGCGCACTATGAACGGGACAGACGGGACAGGCAGCGCAGGGCGCACTATGAACGGCACAGGCAGTGCAGGGCGCACTATGAACGGGACAGACGGGACAGGCAGCGCAGGGCGCACTATGAACGGCACAGGCAGTGCAGGGCGCACTATGAACGGGACAGACGGGACAGGCAGCGCAGGGCACACTATGAACGGCACAGGCAGCGCAGGGCACACTATGAACGGCACAGGCAGTGCAGGGCGCACTATGAACGGGACAGACGGGACAGGCAGCGCAGGGCACACTATGAACGGCACAGGCAGCGCAGGGCACACTATGAACGGCACAGGCAGTGCAGGGCGCACTATGAACGGCACAGGCAGCGCAGGGCGCACTATGAACGGCACAGGCAGCGCAGGCGCACTATGTACGGCACAGGCAGCGCAGGGCACACTATGAACGGCACAGGAAGTGCAGGGCGCACTATGAACGGCACAGGCAGCGCAGGGCGCACTATGAACGGCACAGGCAGCGCAGGGCACACTATGAACGGCACAGGCAGTGCAGGGCGCACTATGAACGGGACAGACGGGACAGGCAGCGCAGGGCACACTATGAACGGCACAGGCAGCGCAGGGCACACTATGAATGGCACAGGCGGTGCAGGGCGCACTATGAACGGCACAGGCAGCACAGGGCGCACTATGAACGGCACAGGCAGCGCAGGGAGTGCTATGAACGGGACAGGCAGCGCAGGGCACACTATGAACGGCACAGGCAGTGCAGGGCGCACTATGAACGGGACAGACGGGACAGGCAGCGCAGGGCACACTATGAACGGCACAGGCAGCGCAGGGCACACTATGAACGGCACAGGCAGTGCAGGGCGCACTATGAACGGGACAGACGGGACAGGCAGCGCAGGTCACACTATGAACGGCACAGGCAGCGCAGGGCGCACTATGAACGGCACAGGCAGAGCAGGGCGCACTATGAACGGCACAGGCAGCGCAGGGCGCACTATGAACGGCACAGGCAGCGCAGGGAGTGCTATGAACGGGACAGACGGGACAGGCAGCGCAGGGCACACTATGAACGGGACAGACGGGACAGGCAGCGCAGGGCACACTATGAACGGCACAGGCAGCGCAGGGCACACTATGAACGGCACAGGCAGCGCAGGGCGCACTATGAACGGCACAGGCAGCGCAGGGCGCACTATGAACGGCACAGGCAGCGCAGGGCGCACTATGAACGGCACAGGCAGCGCAGGGCGCACTATGAACGGCACAGGCAGCGCAGGGCGCACTATGAACGGCACAGGCAGCGCAGGGCGCACTATGAACGGCACAGGCAGTGCACTGAATGTAGGCAGGATATTATAACTAAATCATAAAGTACATGTGTACATGTGCCAGCTGTGTTGGCACTTTGCGATAAATAAGTGGGTTTTAAGCTGCAGTTTGGGCACTTGGTCTCTAAAAGGTAGTATAAAAAAAAACACTTTTCCTAGAGAATATTGAGTTATTAGAGGGGGTCCTTATCTCTGGACCTGAGTGAAAGTGCCTCTGGATAGTAGGTCATCAGTATGTGATGGGTGTGGATCCGACACCCAGGACCCCCGCCGATCAGCTGCTTGAGAAGGCAGCGGTGCTCCCGTACGTGCTGCAGCGTTCACACAGCTATGCCTAGGCTAGTGACGATCCCCTTCTATCTGACATGCTGGTCAGATACGCTCGGCATGAGAATTCATCCGTTTCAACTAAAATCAATGTCACACGTTGTTGAAGAGGACTTGTAATTACATTCTGCCCACAGAACGGCTTCTTCTCCGACCAGTATCACTACTTTGATCAGATGCCAGCTATACAGTAAAGGCCGGCTCATTACATCCCACTAAAATTCACAATCTGGTGAACATTTTTAACAGACTATCTTTAGTCTGATCCACGGTTGTCCCATCTGGGAGATGTTTGGAAAACTGTAATAAATCCAGCTTCAAAAAGCATTTGTGAATGGATGCATTTGATAAGAAAAAAAGGAAACAGAGAAGGTGCATTAGTGGCACTTAATCCAAAGCAGCGGTAGTTACTGACAGATGACAGAAGTAGCTCTGCAGCCTGGAGGAGGGATCCAGGGTTCAAGCAGCTGAGATGAGAAGGAGCTTTCTTAGCTGTGAGCGTCTCTAGCCTTCTCAGCACTGCTTGCTACTGGCTGGAGCAGCTGGAAAGGGCGTGAGCTGCTCTGCCGGGGACTCTGCTCAGTAATGAAGCTCTCAGTCTGCTCATACATTACTACGGAACTAGGATACTGCTGCTGCCTTTCAATCCCAATGATTGCTGCAGCCCGAGAAGTGAGGCAGCCTTCATACATGGTAAGATATCTCCGCTTCCTCATCTTTAGAACATTTCAGTGTAAAGAAATGTGTGTAAACCTGTCTGCAGGTGATGATTGATGACGAGGACACTTTAACAGAAAATTGATTGCAAGGAGAGCTGCTTAGATCAAGATGTGTTTTGTCCATCTCTTTTCCAGTAGCAGGAGTTGTAGTTGCATCTGGTAGTAGTTGTTTTCGGTTGGCACATAGTGTAAGGGGCAGCACATCTGACAGACAGCCGGCCTATGGCAGTGGATGGTCTGAGCGGTCCTGTGCTGGTTTTTCATGTGCTTTTTTGCTTCCTTGGACCCCAGTCTGTGTGCACAGTGCCTGATGCTGGTATACCCGTCTTTCTTCTAGAGGTTAATTGCATGATGACCATGCAGACAGAAAATTAATTGTCTACTATGGTGCTGAGAATATGTCTGGAATTACTGATGACAATCTCACAGCATCTGCCAAGGGTCACCCTTCTTCAAATGCACCCTTTCCATGCCAGGTGGAGTCCCGAGGATTGGAACAGCGCCTATGTCATCACTGTCAACTCCAGATGACAGATTTCGAAGCTGTCGCTAGCTCCCCCTGCCTCCTATTTTCAGTTACTCCACTGCAGCTATACAGTATTTCCAAGGCTTTTATCCAGATTATTACTACAAAGATTTCAATTTGGAATAAGTTCTGCCGATGTGCTGTACATTAACTCATAAATGGGAAAGTTGCCTCGGGTTGCTATGAGAGCGCCATCTTTAAATATCCAGTCGTTTAAGTCATGTGATACCTAGAGAGATCTGAATGAATGAACACATGAATGGATGGCTCTGATTGCGCATGTAGCAGAATTAATGGACAAATATCGACATTTTATTGCTTCTCACAAACACGAAGATATCCCAAACCTGGGCTGGAGCTGGAGAAGGGGAGTGGACTCGGAATCAGCTGTGGGGAGAGCAGCTGTCTTGTGAAGGGGAGTTCCTGACATACACTACACTTAGGGGCATTCCTTCCCTCCTGCCGCAGTCTGCACTACTACTATTGTTAACCCCTGCAGCACAAGCCGTGGGCTGAGCAGCTAAATGATGCCCTTCTTTACTGCACTGCTCCTGGTTCTGGCCATTGCACGCCGTACACTTCCACAGACTCCCCCACACAGGAATATTTGTGAATCTGGAAAGGAAGATAGATTTTTTTTTTGTCTGCTGGAACTGAGGGCCTTTTTTGTTTGATTTCTTCTGCAGATAATGACAGCAGTGAGCGGCGGTATTTAGACTGAGTACAGTGGGGTTATTCTTCAGGCACACGTGTAACTCCTGTCCAAACTGTGCAATCTGCCAAGACAAGTACCATTGGTGCAGGAGACTGCAGGACACGACGTGGGCCTCTGCAACTGGCCTTACTCCTACAAATCAGCTTATGATTTAACACAGTGGGGATCACTTACTAAAGACTGGCAGAAGATCTCGCCAATTTATTATGACGTGCATTCTGCTTAATAAATTTGTGGTATCTCCTGTGCACCAGAACCCTATTCCAGCCAGGAGATGGGGTAGATTTCTGCTGCAATGAACCTCCTACTGCCCACTTGGCCGTGGCGAGCGTGCCAAAAATGGAAAATGGTCACAAATTTTGTTGCAAAACAGCACATGACAATTTTTGTGACATTTCTATGACAGCATACTGGCTCAGAACGCCAATATGACCCCCAGGATGTGCTATGTAATGGATATATATGGATATATGCCGACTGCTGCACCTCCGGCCTTCTAAAGCAAGAGTACGTAGGCCCCCTGATGAGGACGCTGCCTGCCGGATATATCATGGGGCTCCTACTTCTGGTATTTACTGCTACACAAGGCTGGATGTGTACGCTGGATGCTGTCACTGTAAGACGAGGCACTTAAGTGAATTCCCATTCACTGTTGGGCAGAGTAGACTTTGCGGTTTCCCAAATTTCAGACTGCTTAACTCTCAGAGAGCCTGTCAGGCTCAAGACTAGTAAAATATTACACAGAAGCAGCTATGCGCTACCTTACCATTTACCAAAAGTAACAGTCACTCTGATATTATTACTATTAGAAGCATTCAACGCCAAAATCTACCCGGCTCTCACCCGGTGGATGATTTGGTGGCTCAATGTGCAGATACTGTACGAGAAGCTAACACGGTGTCGCAGGCTCCAGATGTATGAAGACTCAATAGATGGCGATGTGAGCAATTCAGAAATATCTCAGTTCAAAGTTATGCCGGGGAAACCGCATACACAATATGTCATTACCGAACCACAGACCAACACCAAGCGGAATGGAAGCAACAGCATGTACCCCCATACACCCCTTGTGGGGGGGCTATTCAAGATGCAGCCGAAACAGACCAATGCAGCATTGTCACAGTGAGGCCCCATGCACACTACTGTATTTTCAGTCCGCACTTTTTTTAAAATTTCAATGGGACTGCAAAAAAATGCATACACTATGCCGCCTGTCCGCACCCATATGTTTGTGCCGTAGTCCCACAAAAAATAGGGCAGGATGTGCAGAAGGGGGAAATGCAGGATGCACACAGCCAGTAACTGTGTTTTGTTGATCCGCAATTTGCGGACAGAAAAATGGATAAGGTCGCATGCATGGGGCCTACTGCAGTGAAGTGAACTGGTAATAGAGCAGCTGTTGTAAAACTACAACTCCCACCATGCCCTGCTGTACGCTGATAGCTGTCTGGGCATGCTGGGAGTTGTAGTTTTGCGACAGCTGGAGAGCCTCAGGTTGGGCCTCCCCGTCTTAGAGAATCCATGGTTTCTGCTCTAACGGCGGCCTCCTTCATCCCTCAGATCACCAGAAATCCGCTATTACTAGAGCAGGAGCCATGTTTGTTCCCGGGGTTGATCTGCTGTCTGGTCATATGTTGGATAAGGTTTGCCTTTGTGGTGGCTGAAAAGACTGCACACAAAGCACAGATTGCTCTGCTGTTCCTTAGTCTGCTTTCGGTGCGAGCCGGCAGTTTTGTGGGATGAGAGTAATGTTTTTCCATTTAGCATTTATTTTTCCTTTCGTTGTTCCCTCTCTAAGAAATGAGGTGTTCTGAGGTTAGCTCATAAACCTAAGGACAAGCAGCGGAGTCTGGAGCCAGTCATAACAGCGGACCAAGTGCGCAGGCCTGACACGCGGCATTCTGACTGGATGGGAAGCATGTACCCTGATAAGTCACTGCACAGGCCAGAATTTCCCCATACAGTGAGGCATATCACCACACAATAATGCCTGTCTATGCCTGTTAGTTGATATTCCATCTATAGGTTGACCGCCGTCTTCATTCCTTTTTCTTCTCTAATGTTTCCCCTAATGCAGCCTAGGCCTGCACAATATATCGTGAAAGCAATCGCAATCAATCGCCATCGCAATTTTGCTGACCCAAAAATGCTGCAATTATATTACCATATTTTTCCCTTTTTAAGACACTTTTTTTCCCCCCAAAAGTGTGGGGAGAAAGGCAGTGCGTCTTATAAAGCGATGGTTGACTTTCTACGTGACACTGACACTGTATCTCTGACCGCTATGCTGCACAGTGCGAGGAGGGAGGAGGGGCTGGAGGCTGCACAGCGCGGCCGGCGATACGTCGGTTACAGTGCGAGGAGGGGCTGGTGGAAAGTCATTATTTTAATGAACACACAATCTTATTAGGGACTCATCTACTAGATCACTGCTTGTCTGGTCTCTTGGGCAAAAATATATATATATTGGGCATGATATAATCCTGTAGTTCACAGGAAGTCAGCCAAACAGGAGAGGCTGACAACCTGGCTATAAAACAGAGCAGCTCTGGAATGGTGGTCAGACTGTAGATCACAGGTGCCCCAAACAAAAGGACTCAAAATGTTGGGATGCAACTGAGCGGGGATTAAACACATATCACTGTCAGAATACAGCTGGTGAGTCAGCATTATATGTCCAAATCATCTAACCCTCTCCACATAACAGCTTTTCAGGTCTGCAGAAAGTAGCTAACATTATATGACACTGTATGATGAACTTCCAAAGACACGGCAAACTTCCCATGTAGTTCTTATGGGTTTTAATGAGGTGGAAAACAGCAGCAGATACATTACCTGAGCATTTTTTGAGTCACTCTTAATTTTTAGTGTTTGTTGCAAGACCAAAAATAGCATCCACCCGGCAATATCCTTCAATGAGTATTAGGTGACAAAAAAACCACTAAAGTCTATACAGGTGTCACTCTGGCCAATGTTTAAGGAGTCTGGGGATTAGCTCTAGGGTCGTACATTCCAACATTCAACAATCATCCATACAAAAACAGGCAGGTCAGCATGTGAGTAATTCAGTATACATTTTCTGCCCTTTAGCGCTTCTTGCTATTACATTATAAGGGCCCCAAAACAGACAGTTTTAGGTCTGCATTTCTAAAATTCTGCCCTAAGATATATCCTCCTATTTTGGCAATGACCTTTACTTTACCTTCTACACTAGGATGCCATTTCCATGAGTATCACTGACACATCAGCTGTCAAGTAAAAGCCTCCACGGAGCTTGCAATCAAATTAATTTGTGGATAGGTTCAAATTTGAGAAACAGCAATTAAATCAGGGTTTTGATGGTTTACTAGTCCTATAGCGTCCAGGACTTACTATAAAATAAGGATGGAAACCACTTTGCTTAGAGGGTTGATTTAGTAAAACTGCAGCTTCCGTTCCACATCTGTGTCTGGTCTGTGCCTCCCAGACCATGTCTGCAGTGTCTAGAATAGAGGAGCCTCGCACCGCATGTCATACCATACACCCATGAAATTGAGTTATTTCACATAAACTGTACGCAGACATCCACTATAGTGTAACCCACCTGATTACACTGTGAGGGTTTGGATTTGGTTATGGGTTTTTCCCCCCCAGTTCTAAATATCCACCTACAATTATCATCCGCCCCATCATTACGATCCCCTTCCTGGTCTACTGCACGGTCCCAGGCCAATTTCATATGAACAATTGAAGGGGTGTAAATTTTGCGTCAATAGAATAGACTTACTGAAATCAAGAAGGGCAGCAGTACTTTTCACAGCACTCTTTCGGCTTTCATGAGCTTTTCTCGCCTTTTTAGCATGCCGAGTCCAGGTCCCTTATATCTTCTATGGATCCACATTACACACTCTGAAAAGACAGAGCAGACCCAATGAAAGACGAAGGTGTAGCGCTCTCTGAGAAGCACTGCTGCACCTTCATGGTTTCAGAAAAGGTTTAGGTACCCTTTAGTTGTATTCTTTCTCTTTGCATTACTTATACACATGCATCTACAAATCTAATCACAGCAACAGCCGAAAGGCAAGTCCCAAGACTGATGACTCCCATGAACCTGAGGAGGTAGGGCATCCTAATATTCCTCTACAGATGCAGTCATTAGTTCCATACACTACAGAAATAGATTGCGTTGCATAGTTCCAGCACCAGAGCTACTGCAGAACAGCTGACTGGCAAGTGTGCAGGGTGTCGGACCCCCGCCGATCAGATAGTCATGTCCTATCCCTGGATAGGACATTAATATTAAAGTACTGAAAACCTCTTCAAATTACTTCAACATTACCTAAAGGGGTTGTCCAGGTTAAGAGCTGAACCAGGTTAAGAGCTAACACTGCAATGAATTGCGCAGGGCAAAGGCTTTTTATGGAGATCCGTGACGTACCGGGCTTTCTATTGGTAACGTAGGTGGTGACGTCACTGGCACTGATGGGTGGGCTTTAGCGCTGCCTTAGCCTGTAAAACAGCTAGGACAGTGCCAACACTGACCCATCAGAGCCGCTGACATCACCGAACACACTGCGGGGCCGAAGCCTCCACCTAGCAGTGTCCAAATGTAAACAACAAAGCCCTTGTCCTGTGCGATCGATCCAGCACAGGGCAAGGGAGAGCATTGGTACCTTGTGAAGGTACCGGTGTCAAGTGTTGAGAGTTTCGGTTGGTGGCAAAACGCGCTAATAGAGATCCAGAGGAGCGTAGTGTGAACTGCTATATACCGGATCGATTGTGGAGTGTGGATTGTGTCTACACTGCTGGACATCAGCGCGGTCCCTAAAACCGTTTTTTGATTTTATTATATTGAGGAGACTGAACCTACTCCTGTGCAAGGGTACCGCTGCTTTTCTGGGATTGCGCACCAATTTCTTCTTTTTTCTTTTGGTTTTCCAATGCTCATGTTAGAGGGGAGAAGATGGGGATATGTCCGGGATCAGCTCTGAACCCGGACAACCTCTTTATGTTGACTATGCCCACTAAATCAACACCGGCCAAACGTGACAATTTGGGCAAGATGATCTGACCATCTTATCTGTATGCGTGAACAACCTGTCACGTCTGTGTGTGGGAGGGAGATATCACACCGGACGAAGGAGAGGGAACAAGGGACAAGAACTGAAATTTACAGAAGAAAGGACACCTCCTAGTCAAATCCCTAGTCACAGTCCTGACTGGCTATCAGTATGAACAGACCCCAAAGGTAGGCGAGTTCATACACAGGAATACCTAGAGTCCTAACTCACCCTATAAGACCCTGGCCTTAGTGACAGGACTGAGACTACCTGTTCCTCCAGAAAGGAAGGATAAACAGAAGCCTCCCTCAGGCCTACAACAAAGGGCAGGGGAAAAAAATACACATACAACAAAACAAAATGCAAAAGGGAAAGGGAATACTTTTCAGTAGCTATGGCAGCAACAGGAACTCAGCCGAGAAGCAAACACCAGCAGACCACAGATACCACTGAAGCTATAAACCGCACAGCATTGTGGGAGAAGCAACTATAAATAAGGAAAGTTAAATGACCACAATAGCAACACCTGCAGGTTAGCGGTGTGGCCAGTATCGAAGACAACACAGAGGCCTATTGATCCACAAGGAAACCTGTCAGACCAAACCACGTGTTGGCAGTTTCACAGATCTTCTGTCACCCAATGTCCTGGGGACGTCAGTATGTCTTGGTACGCCTGTGACACAACCAAGCTGAACAGACATGTGTATTGGGGGGTCAGTAGGAAAAGCCGTGTGTATGGTCATCCTGAGAATCTCTTCATAATCTGCCCCTATACTAATGCATATGAAGTTTATTAGTAATGAGATTCTCTACTGCGCACTGTACCAATCACATTAGCTTGGTAAAATTCATCAATTAGGTACAGAATTTATAGTAATAAGGATGTGTGTGAATACATTTTTTTTTATCAAATACAGTTAGTAACAAAGTTTTCCTTTAAGAACATCTTCGGGCCCAACACACACAAGGTGATATCACAGTCTGCATCTCTACTCTTAGCATTCATCACAACCGCACTGTATGTTGCCTGTTCAGCTCACATAGACCAGTACCCCAGCTCTAACCTACCTCACCCAGGTCCCGTGTTACGTGCCCATGCCAGGCAACCGGATGCTTCCTCCACTCCTGATCTGGCTCCTGTCCTCAACCACTACTCTGCTGGTCCAAGTTGTGCCTCATCTGCACGTCAAGTTTCTAAGGCAACCGACAGACCAAGATGACATGGGCCTAGTGGACTAATTAAATAGTAATAGTCCTCACCAGGATTGATTGCTGATTGTAGCCCACTCCAGTCACGACCTTGGCCCTGTTCCTGGATATCCCTCTGCCTTGCCCCTTAAATTGTTCATGTGTTACAGGTTGTTTACGCGTTGCTTTGAGCCTTTCTCCTCTTCTGACATGTCGCACCCGGACCACTCTCCTGTGAACCCTTGGCTCTGTTCTTGACTACACTGCTACTGTATCAGCGCTACTTCCACCGATCTGTGACTATTCTAACAACCGTTACCAGAGGATCCTCAAACAGCAAAGTGCATACTTCTGTGCAGGGGTTAGGACCACAGCATCCCTTAAGCCTGTATTGCACCTGACGATTTTTTGGAAGATGATCGCTAACGAGCATTTCTACGAGCGCTCGTGAGCGATCAACCTGCAATGTAATACTGCCGCAGATTGCCCGATGAACGAGCAAACACTAGTTCATCGGGCAATCCAAATCTTTTGACGTTAAAAAATTATTGCTTGCAGCCACAGATCGTGGTGTCTAATATCGATCTGCCACCTGCAAACCACTAGACAGCATGGGGACGAGCGATGGCATAGCGATCACTGCTTTCCATGCTGTGGAGATCGCTGCATGTAATTGCTACGGTCTCCTCTGCTAGCAAGCAGGCGACTGGTGGGTGGGAACGCTTCCCTCCCGTCAATCGTCTTCCACATCGGGCTGTGTAATACAGGTTTTAGACTCTGCACTGCCATCCAAACAACACCACGCAAATTCCGGCATGGCATTATTACACAGCCCAATGTGACAGTTGATTGTCGGCAGGTAAGTGTTCCTTCCTGACAATCACCTGCTCGCCAGTGGAGGAGATCGCTGCTATTTCGCGCAGTTATCGCTACGCCATCGCTGGTCCCCATGCATTATAGTAGTTTTCCAGGCGGCAAATCGTTATTAGACACCACGATCTGAGGCTGCAAACGATCATTTGTTGATATGTCAAAAGATTTGGATTTCCTGATGAACAAGTTCATTCATCGAGCAATCAGTGGCAGTATTAAACTACCACATGATCGCTAAAGAGCGTTCATACGAATGCTTGTTAGCAGTCATCTGCCGAAAAATTACTGAAACAGATGATAAAAAAAACAGCAGAAGTGTTATCAGATGTTCTAAGGTGTGAAATAAAGCTAAAAACAATTCATTCAGGGTACTGTTACATGGGCAGAAATTCTCCTGATTTGCCTTGTTTCTGCTGAAAAAAAGAATCAGCTGCAAAATTTGCATGCGTTATATGCGGATTTGCAAAAAGGTGAAACATGCAGCATAAATTCCCAACTAAAAATCCACATTGCAGGTGAATTTACGCTGTGATTTTTTGAAAATCTGTTCGACTGGTACTGAAAAACTATGAAGATTTATCACACAAATCTGCAGTGTATCGGTCACTGATAGAGTCTAACACTAATTGTGGATGTCATTCATAACAGATTCATGTCCTGGCTTAAAAAGCTATTGTGTTCAAGCAAAAGGTGGAACAGCATAAGGCAACTTTCACACTTGCGTTTTGTCATGGACGGATGCGTTCAGATAATACGACCATCTGCATCCGTTCAGAACGGATCCGTTTGTATTATCTTTAACATAGCCAAGACGGATCCGTCTTAAACACCACTGAAAGTCAATGGGGGATGGATCCGTTTTCTATTGTGCCATATTGTGTCAGTGAAAACGGATCCGTCCCCATTAACTTAGCTTGTGTGCCAGGACGGATCCGTTTGGCTCAGTTTCATCAGACTGACACCAAAATGGTGCAGGCGCCTCCAGAGCGGAATGGTGACTGAACTGATGCATTCTGAGCGGATCATTTTCCATTCAGAATGCATTAGAATGCAAACTGATCCGCGAGTGTGAAAGTAGCCTTACCCTGGCATGTTTCAGGGGTGGAGCAGGTTGTACAGCAAAGCCTGTGGCTATGGAAGTGTACAGAGATAATCATTATTATTATGCAGTGGATTAGGTTAGAATTACTCTCCTGAAAGCCTCCAATTTCTTCAAGGATTTATTTAATTTTCAAGTTTCTTAAAAGACCATCTTGTCATCCTACCGTCAGTGCTGTGCATTTAATTGCCTCTCTGGGTCTGAATTGCAGTTTAAGGATTTTTTTCACACACAACCTAGAACATGTCCGGCTCAGTGAGTTCTGGATCGGGGACAAACTAAGTTTGGGATTTGAGAGGCCTTGTATGGCTCATATAATAGTATTGAGTGCAATGTCACCTTGAGGAACACTTACAATGGTCAGCTGAATGTTCACTTATGACCCTTACTTGACATTTCTTCTCTAATTGAAGCAATTCTTCAGGCTGGACGGTCTGTGGCCCTGTTTGTGCAGATCTCCTGCAGCAGTTGACACAGCTGGGCACTACATCCAGCACAGCCAGAAGGGGTTAATAAGTGAGGAAGGCTCCAAGCTCTGGGCTGTGGGTGAGGAAAAGCTCCTGTTTATTGTTGGAAGGCATATTCTTTTTCCAGGCGAGAATCAGTAATCTCCAGCGTGCAGCCGCAATGTGCGTTGACTGAACGTGAAGCCTTTCTTTTTCCTTTATACAGGGCTCTTTTGTAGCGGCAGGCTGACCCTGCTCCCAGCGGAGGGCAATGGGGGATGACAGGAGCAAGGCTAAACCCAGGGAAGGTATAAATAGGTTCTGCAGACTTCTTAACAAAATACTACCACAGGATCGCTGTTAAGATCTTTGTTAATTCCCAGATTCCTGCCTGCGCCTCTGCATATCACTTCATCTGCTTATATTAATACTACTACTCATGCTCTGACCGTGTGAAGTACTCTGTGAAGAGGCACAAGCGATGAATACAAAGAGTTGATTCACATTCTCGACATCGATGAACAACCAACTTATAAATGTAGTAAGGGCTTATGATGCTGTGGTTACAAATCTGCGCTGCTAGGAGACATTGTATTAGGGCACAGAACTGCTGAGCTACTGAAGGTGAGGACCGCCCCGAGCAGGAAGCAGTGGCACAGTACAGTAGGTGCTGGTGCCATTCACACCACCAGAGATTACTAGGCAATACAATTATGTGGGTAAGGGGACATCAAGAGGGCCTTCATCATACTTCTAGCTCGACTATGGGGCCAAACACATCAGACAAAAATCAGCTGAGAAAGATGTCAGAAGAGGGAGCAGGCATTCTGCATTTCAACATGCCCAATACTCTTCCCATTGGGAGATAAGCCTCTGCCTTCGTCTTTCAGCAGCTTGTTCTCATTTCCCCACTGTAATAAACCTGCACACTCAGCCATGATGAGCATGCATGTATATGGTAGTGTTGGCAAAAATAACTGTTGGCTGCCTGAGCATTCGGCCATCAGTTAAGTAACGTGTATGGCTGGCTTTAAAGCGAACCCGTCACCGGATTTTTACACCTAAAACGGCTCACAGTACCTTACAGATCTTGTTCTTGTACTTTCCAAGCTGGTGTCATATGTAATTATGCCCTTAGTAGTCTTGAAAAAATGACTTTATAAAGTGCTGGTCCCATGCGTCTGCAGTCACGGCAGAAGTCAAGGAGGCAGACCCTCCGTGACTGCAGACAGTGACTCCCCCGCCATAACCCCGCCTCTCATCCCTGTGATAGACAGTTCTCCCCAACAGCCAGGACTGCGCTTGTATCGGGGTGCATGCGCCCTTGCCCACTTCGCAATTGCGATCCCGAGCATCGCGCCGAGGGAAGCGCGATCCCCTTTCTCAATCGCGCCTGCGCAGTCCAGTCCCCCGACGCCGGACGGCTTTTTTTTTCTAACATTGCTCGCGCGCGCAAGAGCGACATTAGAAAAAAAAGCCGTCCGACGTCGAGGACTGACTGCGCAGGCGCGATGAGAAGGGATCGCGCTTCCGGCAGCGATGCTCGGGATCGCAATGCGGAAGTGGCGCATGCACCCGATAGCGCAGTCCCGGCTGTTGGGGAGAACTGTCTATCACAGGGATGAGAGGCGGGGTTATGGCGGGGGAGTCACTGTCTGCAGTCACGGAGGGTCTGGCCTTTTGGGTTAACCAATGCTCCAGCAGTTTTTTAACATTTCATCAATGACATCTTTCATCATCTGGTGGGCAGGTTTGTGGTGGTTTATCTGGATGATATTTTAATTGATTCCCCCGACATGGAGAAGCATAAGGATCACGTGAGACAAGAATTACAGATCCTAAGGGAGAATAAATTATATGCTAAAATGGAGAATTGTGTATTTGCGGTTCCGGAAGTGCAATTCCTGGGTTACCTACTCTAATCTTTGGGTTTTCTTATGGATCCGGAAAAAGTCCATGCAGTGTTGGATTGAGATCGACCCGAAAATCTGAAAGTGCTCATGTGATTTTTGGGGTTCACCAACTACTACCGTAAATGAATCTT
The DNA here is from genome assembly GCA_033119425.1 of Bufotes viridis. Classification (NCBI taxonomy): domain Eukaryota; kingdom Metazoa; phylum Chordata; class Amphibia; order Anura; family Bufonidae; genus Bufotes; species Bufotes viridis. Next base: position 105,185,979 of record CM065598.1, read on the forward strand.
GAATTACTCGACTGTTATTAAACCATTAACAGATATGACTAAGAAAGGTGCAGATTTCTCAGTCTGGTCTGATGAGGCATTACATGCCTTTTCAGCAGTAAAGGAATGTTTTGCTTCTGCTCCTATACTGGTGCAACCTGATGTGTCACAGCCAATTATTGTAGAAGTTGACGCATCCGAGGTAGGGGTTGGAGCAGTCTTGTCGCAAGGTCCTTCTCCTAGCAAATGGCGCCTATGTGCTTTTTTTCTCTAACTCTCTACTGCTGAAAGAAATGATGATGTAGGTAAGAGAGAGTTGCTGGCCATTAAGTTGGCTTTTGAGGAATGGCGCAATTGATTGGAAGGAGCGAATTATCCCATTACGGTAATTACTGATCACAAAAATCTGGCTTATCTGGAGTCAGCTAAATGTCTGAACCCAAGGCAGGCCAGATGGTCGTTTTTTACCAGATTTAATTTCATTGCCACCTATCACCCTGGGATTAAGAACATCAAAGCGTAGCTTTCTCAGGGGGGGGATTCAGAGGATCCTGGCCCGATATTAACTGAAGGGGTGGTTGTATCTGCCCTTTATCCTGAACTTGAGGCAGAGGTGTTGGAGGCCCAAGGAGATGTACCTGATTCTTGTCCACCAGGGAAGTTGTTTGTTCCTTGTGTTACTGTTCTTACGAGACATGCTGGGAAAAGATCCACGGTTGATCTCATTTCCCGAAGATTCTGGTTGCATAAATGTATTGAGGGCTATTTGTCAGCTTGCGCGTACCAAGGTGACACATACTTGGCCTTCAGGATCTCTACTTTCCTCGTCTATCCCGTCCCGACCATGGACTTATTTGTCCATGGACTTTATTACAGATTTGCCTACTTCCTCAGGGAAAACTGTGATTCTGGTGGTTATTGATCGCTTCAGTAAGATCTCACACTTTATAGCATTATCAGGTCTACCTAATGCTAAAACTCTTGCATAAGTGTTTGTTGATAACATCGTTAAACTACACGGTATCTCATCTGATGTGGTGTCTGATAGGGCGACTCAGTTTGTTTCCAGGTTCTGGAAGGCGTTCTGTACTCATCTGGGGGTCCAATTGTCCTTCTCTTCGGCTTTTCATCCTCGGTCGAATGGACAGACTGAACGCACTAACCAGAATCTGAAAACTTATTTGAGATGTTTTGTCTCAGAGAATATGGAGGAGTGGTCTTCATTTTTGTCTTTGGCCAAGTTTACCATAAATAACAGGAGTCCACTGATAAGTCGCCATTTTTTGGAGCATATGGGTTCCATCCAAAGTTTGGCACTCTTTCTGGTACTGAGACTTCTGGTATACTGGAAGAGGAAAGATTTCCCTCTTCGTTGTCATCTATTTGGTGGAAAATTCTAAACAATTTTTTTTAAAAATGGTCAAAAAGTATAAACGTATGGCTGACAAAGAGACGTATGAGTGGTCCGGACCTCAGAGTAGGTGATTCTGTGTGGCTGTCCACAAGAAACATTAAGTTGAAGGAACCTGCTTGGAAGTTGGGGCCAAGGTTTATTGGGCCATATAAGATCTCTGCCATTATTAATCCGGTTGCTTTTCGTCTTGAACTTTCGCAGGCTTTAAAAATTCATAATGTTTTTCACAAATCATTGCTGAAAAGATATTTCGAACTTACTGAACCGTCCTCCTTACCTTCTGATACTGTCTTGGGGAACGGTAATCTTAAATTCACGAATTCTCCGTAGATCTCTCCAGTATCTCGTGCACTGGAAAGGTTACATTTCAGAGGAAAGAATGTGGGTTCCTGCAACCGACGTTAATGCCAGTCGCCTTGTGAAGGCCTTTCACAGGGCGCATCCTGATAAAGTCGGCCCTGGGTGTCCGATGGTCACCTGTAAAGGGGGGGGTGGAGAGAACTGTCACGGTCCCTCCCATGACAAAAGTAAGAAGATCGGAGACACTGGCGGCACGTGGGGGTATCTGACAGTCTCTCTGTTTTCTCCTTGCAGTGTTGTTGTCTGGTAATGACCACACCTCTTGTTAGGTGCAGCTTGTAGTAATTACTGAGGCTCTATCTACTAGTTCTGACTCACACTGCTTACCATGCGGTTGATATTTCCTGCTGGAGTTGGTTGAGCTGGTGTGTTGTTGCTTTGGATCTCCTGCATTCTTCTTTGAGCTAAGTGTATTTTGTTTTGCATTTTGTTGTTCGCTTGGGTTAGTTGCTTTCTAGGCCTCAGGGAGACACCGGTTCCTTCATCTGGGAAGGAACCAGTAGTCTCATTCCCTGCCACCACTCCTAGGGCTTTCCAGGGTCTCCAGGGATTAGGTTCCGGCATATGAGTATTCCCACCTTCAGGGTCTACTCAAATTAGCAGGAGTCAGGGAGAGGTCTGGGGATTGCTAGGAGGTCACCAACCCTCTCCCTCAGCTATAATAACGTAATATTTAAGTATTTTTATTTTCTTAATTCCCGGAGATTCCTGATCACTGCACTAAATACCGCCACATTATCACAGTGAAAATAAAAATAAAAACCTTCACATTTACAATGAGAACTAATCGCAGAAAAATTTTGCAGGAGATCCTACATAAAATCCAGTTATAGATATATATTTAGTCCTCGCCTGGACTGAACCATCTGATTTCACACCACAGGATCTTAAACATCTAAGAAGTACCCATTTTCCAAGATGGCAGCCATCCAGCAGTGGTTACGTCTATAGATATCAGACTATATAATAACATACTATCCAGGACTGTATGCGGGCTGCTTGGGCTTTACCCAGTGGGCAGCTACCTTTCTATCCACAGGCCACTGATGTTCACATCTTGACAAAGAGGCTACTGATCAGCTGCATAATATCCCCAATCCAAACTCACTCACCATAAGAGAATATGGTTACAGAACAAACCTTTGCAGAGTCCTAATTAAAGGGACCGGATATTAAAAACTGTAGCATGATATTAAATATTTTGATATATATATATATATATATATATATTAAAATATAAAAAAAAATGTGGATGCATATATATTTTTTTTTAATAGGAATCCGGGTGCCAGCGCTCAACCCTTGATCCTGGGTACGTATATATGCAAAAAAGTCCACAGCAGTCCTCTGGAGATGGTGAAAGAAAGTGCATTTATTCACACATATCTCACAGCGATGTTTCAATCCCCTCACGGAACCTTTCTCAAGCCAAGGTTCCGTGAGGGGACTGAAACGTCGCTGTGAGATATGTGTGAATAAATACACTTTTTTTCACCATCTTCAGAGGAGTGCTGTGGACTTTTTTGCATATATATATATATATATAACCAGGACTTGCACAACAGAGAGAAAAGAGCTATAAAGCCTCTTTATATAGGATCACTTATAAGAAGGTAACCCCTATGGGTCACAATGAATAACTATCATGTTAATTAGCGTTAATAGTGTTAATAGGAACGTCTACGGATCAGGCCAATTATCAAGAACTAATGTGCACACAAATGCTCATTTCCAATACCCTGCCCAAGTATAGGTGCTGATGATCACTCGACAAACAAGCAAAGCAGTCCTGTGAAGAGATCTATACTTGCCTGGTCCTCCAGTCGGGCTCGATGGCTGTCTTCTCTGGACTTCTGGTCTCCGTTTGTCAATTTCCACATGGACGGGGTAACATGCGCTGGTGCGGCCGAGTGGCCTCTGAGGTGACGTACCCAAAAGCTGTATGTCACTGCTGGGTCACATATTACCTGGGGACACATCATCACTGAGGCTAATCATTGGCTGTGGTGATGCATGTGACCCCTTTACACGCAAAATTTGAGAGACAAGGACTGGAAGACCAGTGAAGGCAGACCAGGAGCCACAGAGCCCAAATGGAATGGAGGGGAACAGGTAAGTATAGACTTACAGGTACCCCTGGGTGGGTGGGGATTTAAAAAATAATGCTAAAAAATGACAAGTCAGAAAATATTTAAATGTGCAACTACCCTTTCATACAATGCTGGCCCATGCAATATCTATGGCTAGATTTTTAGACTCTGCTCCAGTCTCAGGTCTGGTACTACAGCCTTTCATGTGGTTTCCTTCAAGCTGCGCCTTTACATCAAACATCAAAATAGCATCTTGTGGGTCTGGAGGCTCGGAGCGTCTCGGATAAATGTGTCTCTCATTCTCTATTCTCCTTTGTGGGGTGCCTAAGAACTAGCTGAATAAAGGAAAATTTCCTAGAACAATGACTGGAGCAAATCAACAAAACTGGCAGTTCATTCATTCAGCAGTGTATGGGCACAAGATGGTTATTGGAGGATAGTTGTATAAACCATAATGCTTGCGGATACAAGAGCCGGAGGACAGAGGATATGATCTGCTGAGTACAGGCTTTCAGAAGGAGATCTCCGTTTTTTTGCTGCACAATCCTATTTTCCTTCCCAGGATTTGAATAGGAGACTTCCGAGCACAGTGAGTCCAGACTCCAGTCCCTCATCATGGTGGAGCGTATCCAGTGGCACTGGATGTAGAAAAGGGTTATCCTACATGAAATGCCCACACTAGACGGATGTTGCATTGTATTTTATTAGTATTAGACTAACTTTTATGTTGATATAAGAAATTAGCTGCAGCTAAAAAGCTGGGGCAACGTATAGGATAAGATCTTGTAAAACCAAGATGAAGCTTAGATGTAATTGACATTTCTTAGCTAGCTGACTCTTGGGATTCGTCCTGCCCTTTAAGCCATCTACAACCAGGTCATCTTCAGAGAATTTCCTGACAGAGGTTCTCTGTAAGTTTCCAATGTCATGTGTGGCTAGTTGCTACTGTCTGACACCTACAGCTGTTGAAATTAGGTTGTCGGGTGGTACATCAACAACCAGTTTCAGAACGCTCAGATTTTAATTTAAAGCCAAATTGGCACCAGGCGCTCTGTCTTGGCAGTGCACAAACCAAGCAATTCTCTGCTGCCGCATTAGGCAGTTATTTGTATAAATGCATGCAGACATTGAACATACTGCACAGCCTGAATTACAGAAACTGCCATGCAAAGAATCTTCATCCAGATCGGGCTGATATCATACTACATGGTTGATCAGTGTTGCAGCTTGATTCCTCAATGGAGAACATGTGGCTCCGATCTTTTAGACCATTGCTTCTCTTTACCACAGACTTTTATGGCCGAGCTGGGAGATGGAAGGGTGGAGATAATGTGCCACACCACACATATACTGCTCAGCTCCTGAATGTCAGACGCCCTGCCAACACTAACAAACAGAAGCTTGTCTTATAGCTGCCACCAGCGGCTAGAGATAGCGCCACAGATTCAACATGTCAGGGTATATTAAAGGAAAGATCTGCAGATTTTGGCTGTGTGTGAGCATGATGAAACAATTACCTTGTGAGAGCAGTGTGCTATTCATTGTATGAACACACCATGTGCCAAATATCGAGAAATGTATATTAAAGAACTAGAAAGATAAGGCTTATGCTGAAATGACACCCAGAAAAGGCCCCCTTTATAAATCTTCAAGCCAACATCTAAGGGTCCCCATACAGATTAATGTACGGAACCTGCCGGGAAAGAAGGTTGGGGTGAAATGAATATTTTCGGCAGATCATTTTGTTCTCCCGGGAGATAAGCCTGGCAGAGGCTTTCTCCGATCGTGTACATGCATGGAGGAATTGTTAGGATAGTTCAGCCAACAGCTACTGAATGTGTGTGCCCAGCTTCACATGTGGTCGGACCAGGTGTGATGTAATATAATCACAAGGACATATACGGTATACATAAGCTGTATATTATCTCACATCTCTCCTCTGAACATTATGATATTATAAGGCAGAAGTAAGCCCTCCGTCCATCCAGTTCTGTTATCCTGCACGCTAGTCCAGGGGAAGGCAAAAAACCCCGTCAGGTAGAAGACAATTGTCGCCACTTAAGGGGGAAGAAATTCCTTCCCGACTCCAATCAGGCATCAGAATAACTCCCTGGATCAGCGACCCCTCTCTAGCAGCTACAGCCTGTAATATTATTACACTCCAGAAATACATCCAGACCGCTCCTGAACTCTTATAGTGAACTCATAACCCAAGCCTCCCATCTATCGAGGTGCATCTGTCACATGGCACTTAGGTAAGCAATGCTACAGATTTTGCACTTGGACTTCGAGAAAGGGACATTCCCCGCGACGCCTATGTTTCTACGGTGCAATGCATTGGAGGCGAATAGTTGAAAAGTGGGTGAACAGCAGCAATGTAAAGCTGTACAGTCATTTCTTCATCATACTTTGGGGATTCAGCTTGGGAAAGAACAGTCCGTCGGTTTAGAAGTCTAGACTGGCTCAATAACCTGTGTGTAAGAAACAGAAATAATGTCAGTTCTTCCTCGGCGGTGAATTGTACATTGTGATGGGCTCTGGGCCTCCAGCACCCCTCACTTGTATGATGTAAAAGGATATGCGCTAGCTGTGGGGATTCCCAACAGTAGCTGCTATTAGACAGGGTTGGTGCCATGATCTTGTAGAAAATCCCCGTCCGCCGCCTGGCCTGATTTGTAACATTATAAGAGGCATCTGTTTTTTATATGTCTGTGTTTTAGTAGCAGAGCCGGTCGTCTCTAGCATGATTCACATGGGATTTGCATGAGAATAGGTATTAAAGGGAACCTGTCGGCATATTGTAGTGGCAGGCCCGCTGATTCTGTGCCGGCAGTCAGTACTCCGCTGTGTGCGCCAACGGCAATCTATCAGAAAAGCTTATGTGCCTATTGCTTTTATTTTAAAGGTATCATATTGTCAGTGCGTTATAAATATATTTTCTCTATAATTACAAGGTTTCTTATGATGGACATTATGGGAAAATACGAGAAAGTAGAAAGAGAAATAAACAAGATATCACCATAGCACTGTAAAGGTCCTACTATTTAGACATATTTCTGTATCCCTGGTCTGCAGGGCATAGTACAGGACGTTAATATAGCTGGCAGCTGATATTTTACAGCTCTTACCATATATATTGTTTTATAGAGTTCTTTTGCTATACAGACAGTAACAGGGGATAAAAGGGAAGGCCAAGCTGTAAACCTGCATAAACCTGATGTCACACAATATCTTACCCCCCAGTGTTGTAGAGAGCCCTCGGGTCTCCATCTTTAGGCTGCATAAATATCAGTACTTGTGTCCCCTGCTGTGTCCATAGAATGCAAGATGGCAGCGGTGCCGAGATTCACCCACATGACCGCTGCCCTTACTACCCCTGGAGGCATCCTCTTCTGTGCTTACGCGGAATAGTTCATTTACTTTTCATGCGTGATGCTCTGAACCACACGTCATTTCCCGTCTCTAGTCACAGTGAAGGCCTGACAAAGTTAAGGCGCATTTACCCGCTGAGAGGATAAGATGATTGTCGGGAAGGAAGCGTTTGTTCCCAACAGTTGTCGGCTCGTGGAGATAAAGCAATGTATTTCCATGCAGCGATCACCTCCACAGTATGAGGACGAGGGATCGCTTGTTCCCAGACAATTCTTGCTCCTGGGCAGCAGATGGCTGTTTAGACCGCACGACCTGCTGCCCGGGATCGATGAGTGAGGCATCCGTACCAACCATCATTTCACCCGCTGCACGTGCATTTGGCTCATTCATCGGGTTATCTGCAGGACCTTTAGATGGACGTTGGTAGGAACGTTAGTTCTCAGCCCCATATTAAGGCCATATAAATCCACCTTTAAGTGAGTCTGTTTGCCGTGTTAAAAGTCCAGACAAAGAGGAGGTTGAGACAGAACAGGAAGAATACATGGAGTGACAGGTATCCAGAAAAAGAATTAACCATATTTTTTTATTACATAGAATAGTCAGATATAGGTTGTTAATATGTGATACAAAATGTTGATGTCCTTTTAAGAAATCTGAATAAGCATATCTTAATGTGACCAATAAGAGTGAGATGAACTGGATAATGTCTCTATAAAATACACATCCTTCTGATCTGCCAGTCTCCAATCCTACTGCAAATGTCACGGACAACAGAGAGAACAGAATAATCACTCAACACAGCTCATGTGTAATCTAAATCCTTTTAGGATGGGGCCAGCTGCAGCCATACGTACCATCCGGGGATGGATTTGACATTGAAAATATCACTGACAGTTTTGTTTCTAGAACAAAGGATTGGGTAAAGCAAGCATATAACCAGATTATGCACCATGATCTCCAGGAGTCTTCCACTTGGCAGGAAGCAGTCGTCCTTGGCTGGCAATGGATATGCTCCAGTCCATGCTGAGTCCATGTACAGAGGCTCTCAGCAGATGACGGGTAATATCAGGGTGATTGTGGATAATGCAAGGCATATGCAGTCTGCGAGGGAGCCAATGAGAAATGCTTTCCTTTCGTCCAGGATGTTTGTACAGATGGTTTATTTTTTAATATTTCAAATCAACTTGAGAAGCTCAAAGACTAAGGAACGCATGGCAATATTCTTTTCTCAATCTTCATCCAAGTCTACATTGAGCCAGTTGAGTATCAGTGGTGACTGCCAATACAACCATGACTGTACAAACACGGGTATAGCAGTAATTTCTATCGACAACCCTTACCCAGGAAGCTCCAGTGAAACGCTAGGCAGAATACTATACAGAATGGAGTGTGTGCATCAGGATGTGGCACTTGCTTCACTAGTGAAGAGTCGGGCTGGGACGGGGAAGGTGTAGTGCGGCTTTTACACAAATATTTTAATAGGGCCTGTTCACAAGGTGAAATCTGCTGTCAGAACTGCAGTATAGAAACACTGTCTGCCTCCCATTGATTTTAATAGAATGCAGTGCAGCAGCTCGCGAGTTGGTGGTCTAAAGCCACGACCACTCCAAGAAGGAACATGGCCGCTCACAGTTTGGCTCCACTCAATGGAGCTAACCTGGGAATACGTCAGGGGCACACAAAGTGAAGAACCACGGCAGAAACGGGTGTGAACGTATCCTTAAGTGTAAAAGAGACCAGGGGTTACCTGCTGGGGAGGTTACTGTCTTCACAAATACTGTATGTCTTCAGAGGGATGCAATCTCTACAGTCACAGGATGGATGCTGTCCCTGAGGGGACAAGGTCGCTCCCAATTATACAGTCACATTTAGCAGGAATCCAGGAGGAATTTATGAGTTAAAGCACTCGATATGAAGATTTGGCACCAGATGAGTTTGTGTGCGCGTTCAGTATGGTTTCTGAGAAACTCTAGGCCACGGCCAATGCGCCACACGGTTTCTCAGATTACGATGCACGCACTAATCCATCTGAGTAGTGTCAATCGGAAAGAAAGACCAGATTTAGCACTTAAAGGGGTTATCCCGGCACAGCCTCCTCAAACAGCTGAATGTAAGGGGTCCCAGGAGTCAGACCCTGGTCGATCAGATATCGATGGCCTATCTGAGGATAGATCATCAATATCAAATTCCCGGATAACCCCCATTAACCCTTCCTAGACCATGACAATGAAAAGGCGTTTGTACTGGCTTGTTAAAGTGTGAAGACACTGAAAATCCAGCTTCCAGAAATATTTTCCATTATTTCATTCCAGTCCTATCAAAGCTGCTGTATTTGGTCATATATGTAGTGAGTCGGAAACGCAAGTTTTTTGTGGCTGCCAACAGTCTACGGTTTCAGAGGAATGTAAGTGGAAATGACATTCACAGGGCTACTTAACCTCTTAGTGTCCACCTTACATCCCTGTACAGACGTCTATATAATAGTAACAGTCGTACATATAACTGTAATACTCCGGTCGCTCCCTTTAGCTGAGAGACGCTTCCCTGCTGCTCCTGAGAGTACATCAGCAGCATGCGTATAGAAATGTGCCCAGTCTTCTTTATATGGGACTGGATGCAAACAGCCTGATATACAATAACTGGGGACCAGTTGAGATGTACACAGGAACATATTTCCATGGTGGCCACGCACTAGCCCTTCCATAATATAATATTTGTAATATGCCACTTTCTTCACCTACCCCATGCTCTAATCATTCACCCTCAATTTACAGCTAAAATCTATCTTGAGAGACCAGCCAGCTCACTGAGACATCAGGTTACAGCTGCTGCCCATGGAGAGAGAAGGAGGCACTGCTAGAGGATGACAGAGGCCCAGACATGCTGCTGCCGGCTATAGTAAGTTTTTCTCACTTCTACACTGCTCAGTATTGCTGTATAATGCTTCCGGGGATGTGCTACTGAGAGACTGGACAGGGTCTCCTCCTATACGTGTGTGCTGTATATGGGGGACATCGGAGCAGCTATATACCCACTAGTTCAGCCTGTCCCGGCATTAAATGGCAGCTTGCTGGGAATATTATAAATGTTCAGTTCCTATTTACTTATCTAAAAATGAGGGTTTTCCAAGTTGTGCTGCTTAATGGAAGGGTCCTACTTGACTATTTGTGGTCTAGAGAAGATCTGAAGCAATTTCATAGATATTATTTTACAGAGTAGTAGGATGCTTAGAGCTGTTGGAAAGTCAACAGTAAGTGACTGTAAACCTGCCTCGGATAATAATATATCTATCCCAAAAGAAAATAATATAAGGCAGACTACATGCACCGTGTGGTTGTTTTCTGTCTTCTCTGCGTGGGTAATCTTGACACCAAGACAATATCAAAACCCAATATTCAAGATGCGACAGTGACCAGTGAGGGACAGCGTATCCAGCTAGATTTAGTCTGTGTAACAAACTGGATTCTGTGGCTGCTTAGTCCATATCCATGTACATCGATATTCGGAAACACCATAAAAAACATACATAAAACAAAAATGACAAACTCCCTTGGTGGTATGGCATACAATACTCCAAAAGAACCAAAAGAAGAGGCATTCCCCTCCCAGGGAGGTGTTCAGAGACTCCAACCTCTGGCCGTTTTTCAGTCAGGCACTTATCTCCGTGTCACTCAGTCATTTCTAATTATTAAAGATGGGAATCTCCCAAGCAATTAATACCACATATGCAGTAAATTCATAGATGAGCGGGTTCCTTTGGTTAGGGGACTATTGCCAGAACATGGGACGGACCAGGATGCTGCGCCCTACCATGAGGGCATGATGTCACAAAGATAACCATAAAATCCATAGACTGATTTCCCTGCGGTGTTTACACAGATGGCAGAATATACAGCGTGGATGTCGGAGTCTTCATTAGGCTGACACAAAGCCTGCATAATTCACCTAGGGGGCTCTTCTCCAGTTTTGGCTAATTAACTGCTTGGCTACTAGTGAAATCATAAATATACAGTGCCTTGCAAAAGTATTCAACCCCGCCACCACCACCACCGACTTTTTTTGCGTTTTGATACCTCACAACCTGGAATTACCATGGATTGTTTGAGGATTTGCATCATGTAATTTACAGGACACGCCCACAACTCTGAAGATGTTTGTTTGTGTTTTATTGTGAAGCAAACAACAAATAGGACAAAATAACAGAAAAAGTCAGTGTGCAGAACTATTCACCCCCCTAAAGTCAGTACTTTGTAGAGCCTCCTTTTGCGGCGATCACATTTCCAAGTCTCTTTGGATAAGTCTCTAGGAGCTGCCACGTCTTACCTCTGGGATTTCGCCCGATCCTCCTTGCTGCTCCGGCTCCTTCAGGTCGGACGGTTTGCTCTTGTGAGCAGCGATCTTTAAGTCCGACCACAGATTTTCTATTGGATTGAGATCTGGGCTGTGACTCGGCCGTTCCAACACATTTCCATGTTTCCCCTTACAACACTCCAGTGTTGCTTTAGCTGTGTGTTTGGGGTCAGTCCTGCTGGAAGGTGAACCTCCGTCCAATCCTCAGATTACGTACAGAGCGCTACAGGTTTTGCTCAGGAATAGCCCTGTATTTAGCACCATTCATCTTTCCCTCTGACCAGTTTCCCATCCCATCCCCCCCCTGATGCCGTCACCGCCATGTCTCACTGTGGGGATGGTGGTCTTTGGGTGATGGGATGTGTTGAGTTTGTGCCAGACAAAGCGTTTTCTTTGATGGAAAAGTTCAGTTTTAGTCTCCTCAGACCAGAGCCCCTACCTCCATACATTTTCGGAGTCTCCCACGCGCCTTTTTGTTTTTAGCTGACAGTAATGTCTTTCTTCTGGCCGCTCTGCCATAAAGCCCAACTCTATGGAGCGTACGGCTTATTGTTGTCCTCTGTACAGATCCTTCAGTCTCTGCTGTGGACTCTGCAGCTCCTCCAGGGTCACCTTAGGTCTCTGGGATTAATGCCCTCCTCGCCCGTCAGTTTTGGTGGGCGGCCGTCTTTTGGCAGGTTTGCTGTTGTGCCATGTTCTTTCCATTTGGTTATGATAGATTTGATGGCGCTCCTGGGGATCATCAAAGATTGGGATATTTTTTTTATAACCTAACCCTGACTTGTACTTCTCACCAACATTGTCCCTTACTTGTTTGGAGAGCTCCTCGGCCTTCATGGCAGTGTTTGGTCAGTGATGCCTCCTGCTTAGGTGTTGCAGCCTCTGCTGTGTATATGTGATGACAGATGAGGTGACACTTAGATCGCACACAGGTGACATCATGTCACCAATTATGGGACTTCTGAAAGTAATTGGTTGCACCAGAGCTTTTTATGGGCTTTCTAACAAAGGGGGTGAATACATACGCACAGGACAATTTCCTGTTTTCTATTTCTAAACAATAGTTTTATTTATATATTTTTTCTCATTTCACTTCATGCGCGGCTCTATTTTAAACGCGGCTCAAAGGAATATAGATCAGCGCATGCGCGGCCGTTCACAATTACAATGAGAGGCCGGACACTGCATCCCATGGATGCGGCAGGCGAGAGGTGGCCGTATAAATGGGATACCAACATAAACAAAGGAGAATGAAACATCTGATTTTCGGGAGAACAGTAAGAATTTTTTAATGAAATATTTATGAAAATGTTCAATAGCAGATATATATTTAAATACACTATGATCACTAAGATGGGAATACCCCTTTAAAGCTGTAATGTAACAAAACACGAAAAAAGTCAAGGGGGGTGAATACTTTTGCAAGGCACTGTAATATAGAACAACTACTTCCAGACTATTTACCCCAGTGAGAATTATTGTGTAGAACTGAATCCGGATAGGATTTCTAATCAAGTGAATGTTATTCCACAGAACATAACGGGTGAGGGGGTTCACATCAGAGAATCAGTTCAGGACACAAATACCTTCTTTCATTTTATAAGTAGACTACCGGGTGTCTGAGTTGCAGCGCTCAGACGACTGCTGTGGCCTCCGCACACCGTATCTTGCACACTGTCTTGGTATTGTATTCTAGGCCTATTAACTTGAATAGGACTAAGCTGCAGACATGACCGATGGAAGTGAAGTCATCAGGGTGCCGTGCCCTCTTCAAAATGCTGATCTTTGGGGTGTCCGAGGACAGGTCACTAATATTTTACTTAATATTTTGAACAAAATTCTTTTAATACAAGTACAATTTCTTCTAATGTCAGTTCACATTTAGAGTCAGCATAAACAATACAATGTACACATTCTAAAGCAGCTGACTAAATACATCAAAGAGTTAAATAAGCCAATCTTGCCGAATACATTTGGCCAGCGCTGGCGCCTCGCATCATTACCAATGTGAGTTCTTTACGAGTTTAGAATCTGCTCTGGGTGTCTTCTTCTTCATGACAGGGAATTTATAGGTACTATCAACGCAGATCGGCTCTGAGGAGGCTCTGCTCCTAGACTACCTTTGAACCCTCATATGTATTGTGTTAAACCAACAATTTTGATCAAAAAACTGCCCAAGAAAGATAATTATTTTACCATAATCTGCATTAACATATAATTATTTTACATGCTTAACCCAAGAAGCTAACAATCTATTTCAGGGTTGCAAAGTGGAGGTTGAAGTTGGTCATAAAACAGAAGGGGCCACATCAAAGCTCCCAGATCTGCAAGGTCATTCTTTCCGTGTCCTGTGATTACAAGTGTCTATTCTAGTTGTCAGATGTGGCCACGTTTATTTTCATCTCTCAATTACTGATAGGGAGGGCCGGGGTGCGGCTGCATGTGCTGAAACTTACAATCCGAAAGCTCTAAATATGGGGTTAGGGTTGTATGCCGACTTCTGTTCCTTCATGCTGTTGTCTAGTGGATTATGAATGATAAGGACTCACAGAAGTGGGGCCACAAATCTCCTGACTTATAATTTACAACTTCAACCAAAACTGATCCGTAGTAACATCTTCATAGCATAAGGTTTTGGAAACATTATGCGAGCGCTTCCAAGGATGCAAATATAATAAGGCTCTAGTCATGCAGCGTCTGAAGGGTCCACCTGAGGACTTAGCAACAGAAACATATTAGCTAGGTGGCAGGTTTGCCCAATAATAGTCTGATTTGTATGGGAAAAGCTTGTGTTAGAAAGCCCATTTTCTAATATTCTATGAGGGAATTTTGAGTTCACAGTTAGACTCCCAATCAGGACCTTCACTGCAGGACCAAGCATGCACTCCATTACAAAGACAACCCTGTGAACAGATTCATTCGGCAGTTGACACTGGTAGTGCCAAAGTAGCCAAAAGTACAATGACATCAATGGTCTCCTAACCCAGTCCCAGATGCAACATGTGGAGTGCAAGCCTACACTCTTAAAATAGGATGAGAGCCCGAAGGGTGACAACCCGGTGCCAAGCCTATGCCCTACAGCCGTTATGTAAAAGTGCATTAACAAACCACATACACTACTAACTTCATTGCTGGTCCATCAGATACATCCCTGTCTGTAAGATACATGTCCTGCTACCATTCCTTAGCTATTTGGCAATAATTCATAAATCTAAAGACTGAGAAAGAAACCTATTTTCAGTATTCCCGCATGAGGCGACGGAGCCAGAAACATGCCACAATAGCAGAATGTATGTGCGCTCCCCTCACATGCACAAATGGTTTTTCAATGAAGGCCTGGTGATGAGTAGGAATGCAGCGTAATTTCTGATGTCCCATAGGAAATGCTGTGAGAGAGAATATGCTGGCTCTGCTTGCTGTATGCGGTGATAGACGAGTATCTGTCATGTCATATCACTCAGATCGCTCCTCCAGATTTTCTGACATCTTGAGTTTGATGGCAAAGAAATCAGTGCTCTTGAGAAACCTCATGAACCCACTGTGGATCTTACTTGCACAGATTAGAATTTCCTTTCCATTGAGAAGTGGTGGTCATCAGATAACTACTGTGCCTTTCTATGAAAAGTCTTGGTTCTAGAGCGTTATGGCAGTGCCTGGGCTGTCAGTGTGTATTACAGACATCATTGCAGCAGCACTACTGAAGCCGTCCAAGCGATGTCCTCACATAAACTGCACACCCGTACATCACAGGCACTGTTCATCCATGGGGTCCTTTCAGGTAGACCCCCAGCGTGGCTAGACCTGCAGAGGGAATCCTACTTACCTGGGTTCCAGCTCCTTCGCTCCACCTGCAGGTCTCAGATCTAAGCACGTCAACATCCGGCTGAAAGTCAAGTGGCTGCTCCAGCAGTGTCATGTCTTCCCTGCATCACGTGACCCAGTGGCATGGAGGGGGGGGAAGACACGTCTCCAGTGCAGTCAGTCCACGGCTGCAGCTTCCACGAGATCTGCATTAAACTGGATCTTGATGCAGCAGTGCGGAAGAGCAAAGGAGCCAGAAGCCAGGATCACTTACGCATGAATCCCTCTGCAGGTCCGGCCACACTGCCCAAAGGTGAGGGAAAAAAACCTTTTAAAGGGTTTCTGAGATTATTTAATAAAAAGGCAATGAGCAGGACACTGTATCTGCAGGGCTGCCCATGTATTACTGTACATAATGGTCCAAAATCAGGGTGACAAGATTTTATTTTATTTTTTCTGATGGGACAGAGATGGAGAACATTTTTCTAACAGTTTATTTAGAGAACTTCTACATTTATAGTAGAAAATGTGCCCAGAAATGTCTCTTAGCAGCTCTCGACATGAGCGTTACCAAGGCACATCCATCTTCCTAGTAGAGTAGAGTGAAGACGGACTGGGAGCAGCGGCCCTCAGTGTACAATCTATTCATCTCATCATTGTGGCCGGTGTGCTGAGTAACCTGCTGCCGGGAGACGTATTGGGGCGGGCAGTAAGCTGCTCTACAGTACATAGGGACAGTCATATGCTGCCCGCCGTCATCCAGCCGAATCACTCACGGACAGCGCTGGCCAGCAGGGAGATAAATATATATTTAGGGTATAGCTATCGATATACTGTATACTATCCCAGCCTGCCTTCACGTTCAGTACCGCATTATACCGTACTAGGAAGGCAGATTTGCCTTAGTAATGCTCATTTTGAGAGCTGGGCAAATATCTTTTTCTACTATAAATGTACAAGTTCTCTGAATAAACTACATAAGAGAAATGTTCTCTATCACTGTCCCTAAACATTAGCAAAAAGGAAATAAACCAGGACAGTTACACTCTAGAAGGTAAATACAGCTTAATTGCATTCAGTTTCCTGCTCATAGCAACAAAACACCATGCAAGAAATAGATAAACCGAGCCATTCGCAGCGTACAGATGGTAATTTGTGCTTTTTTCAGACAATGGTGCTACAAGTTGTAAAACTGACAGAATACAGTAGCATGCTGAGCTCGCCAGCTGTCAGGTCCTCCTTTCTCCCAATGCACAGATGAGCCAAGTACCATAATCACAGGAATTACGCGGAGTATATACTGCGGATGACAATTTGCTCACAGGGAAGTATTTAGGATGCTAAACATGGGCTTCTAAGGCCAAATAACATCCCACTTAGGGTGCTTTCACACTAGCGGCAGGTAGCTCCGGCCGGATCCAGAAATCCATATGCAAACGGATATCATGTTTCCGTATCCGAATCCGTCTGACAAATGCATTGAGATACCGGATCCGTCTCTCCAGTGTCATCTAGAAAAACAGATCCTGAATTTATTTTTTCACTTGGTACCAATTCCGGCATTAATACATTTCAATGGAAAATAATGCCGGAACCGGCAATCTGGCTAGTGTTCCGGAGATTATGGCCGGAGAAAAAACGCAGCATGCTGCGGAATATTCTCCAGCCAAACAGGAAGACATCCTGATGCATAATGAACGGATTGCTTTCCATTCAGAATGTATTAGGACAAACTGATGCGTTTTTTTTCCGGTATTGAGCCCCGAGGACGAAACTCAATACGGGAAAACTTTAACGCTAGTGTGAAAGTAGCCTTAGGTACTCGGACTATTAAGTGATAACCTCACAGGCCAGCAGGAAAACACAAGATGAAGGTAGGGTTTTGGGAACACCAGAAGGCCTGAGCAGCCATGGAGATTACTCCATATTAGGGTCCATTCACACGTCCGTGTGCGTTTTGCGGATCCACGGATCCGCAAAACACGGACATCGGCGATGTGCGTTCCGCAATTTGTGGACCGCACATCACCGGCACTCTCATAGAAAATGCCTTTTCTTGTCCGCAATTGCGGACAAGAATAGGACATGTTCTATTTTTTTCGGGAACGCGATTGCGGACCCGGCCGGGACATCGTCTGTCCCCATTGAAACTAATGGGTCCGCAATTCCGTTCCGCAAAATGCGGAACAGAATTGCGGACGTGTTAATGGACCCTTAGTCTTGGTTTCTCCAACTGTAAAGCGCTTTGACCAAAGACAATCAGGAGCAGACCAAGGGTGGAGCAGCACAGACCGGTAGAGCAAGGGTTCATTTCTACAATGCTCTATAATGGTAAACTCTGCTGTATGCGCTGGAAGAAGAAAATGTGTGGAAGACAGAAGGTTACCAAAAGGGCAGACCTCTGACATCCGGGCCACAGGTTCTCCACCTCCACAGAGAGGGCACTGAGGGCCGCCTCTGGCACCCGGGCCACACGTTCTCCACCTCCACAGAGAGGGCTCTGAGGGCCACCTCTGACATCCGGGCCACAGGTTCCCCACCACCACAAAGAGGGCTCTGAGGGCCGCCTCTGACATCCGGGCCACAGGTTCTCCACCTCCACAGAGAGGGCTCTGAGGGCCGCCTCTGGCACCCGGGCCACAGGTTCTCCACCTCCACAGAGAGGGCTCTGAGGGCCGCCTCTGGCACCCGGGCCACAGGTTCTCCACCACCACAGAGAGGGCTCTGAGGGCCGCCTCTGGCACCCGGGCAACAGGTTCTCCACATCCACAGAGAGGGCTCTGAGGGCCGCCTCTGGCACCCGGGCCACAGGTTCACCTCCACCACAGAGAGGTCTCTGAGGGCCGCCTCTGGCACCCGGGCCACAGGTTCTCCACATCCACAGAGAGGGCTCTGAGGGCCGCCTCTGGCACCCGGGCCACAGGTTCACCTCCACCACAGAGAGGTCTCTGAGGGCCGCCTCTGGCACCCGGGCAACAGGTTCTCCACCTCCACAGAGAGGGCACTGAGGGCCGCCTCTGACACCCGGGCCACAGGTTCTCCACCACCACAGAGAGAGCTCTGAGGGCCGCCTCTGACACCCGGGCCACAGGTTCTCCACAGGTGGAGAACCTGTGGCCCGGATGTCAGAGGCGGCCCTCTGAGTCCCCCCTCTGGCACCCGGGCCATAGGTTCGCACCACTGCCCTAGTTCAACATTTCTGCAAATCCAGCAGAAAGCAGAGGCACAGAGAGATCTCTATATCCCACCCATCACCTTCTTCATATAGACGCTATATATTTACCACCTCCACACAAAGTGAAGGGCCCTGGGAGCTCGCCCACTCTCTGCAAAGATTCTACTGTATCTTCATTTAGTTCCTGTGTTTGCACATCTGTTAGTTGTGAAGAGTCCCTTCACAGAGAACATGTGAGGAGCTGCTTTCATCCCTCAGCCCAGTGAGAGAGATAAATCAAGCTGAAATGGTCACATAAAATATGCAGCTAAATAACATGCTCCAGGGAGCCCAGAAATGTCAACCTTTTCCTGCCTTTTATCTGAGAATGCTGCTGGAGAGAGGAGGACTCTTCCTGGCTGGATCAAGACTTTTTGATTTAAAAGTAGATAAAAGGGTGTAAGGCAGCTAAATTATTAATTATAATTATCATGAGGGCATTCAGAAGCAGAACGCTTACAATCAGCAGAAGCCTCACACCCGATGCACATAGAACAAGCCATTAAGGCTATGGTAACAGTGTATGCTATAGCCCTTATGGCTACGGCCCCCGTGGACAGAAGCAAGCAGGACTCATTGAGCCTTGGTGGCTCAAAACAGCTACAAGCAGGAGAGGTAAAGGCAGGTGCACCCAGGGCCTGAAGCAATGTCCGCAATGCTGCCCCATGAGCACTGCCTTTCAGATATTATGCTGCTGCAGCAAGCACAGGAGAAGGACACATGAAGCCACCACAGTTTTTCCAGGAAAATTTGTAAAACTACATTTTTCACCAGCAACGGGCCACATATTGGCGTGGCCTTACAATCATTGTGTAGTCTCAGGGGCTGAAAACAGTGACTGCTCACAAAGCTGAGTGCTCGTTCCAGTGTTTCACAGGAGGCAAGAGCTATTGGTCGGCAGAGCCGGATAGGAGACACTTGTGCCGGTGCGTTAGCTCACAGGACTGTCTACAATGGACTGTAAGAAGACTTCTAGAGCACAATCCTGAAAGAATTTGTATAATCGCCGAGTTGAATGATATTCTACATATTTCAGACCAGCACCTGATCTGAGTACCATTATAATAGCATGTAATTAAAAATGATGTTCACCAAGTTATTCAATAAAACAAGACAAACAAGTGTATGAGCCGAGGTGCTGAACCTGGAGGTGCGTTCTCAAAGCTGATCGGTCTAAACAGCCATATAACTCACAGTACTCCGGGGGGTGCAGGAGAAACTCAAGACACTTGTTCCCGCCACCTCGGACGCCAAGGAAAGCCCGCAGCCATCTGACACATGGACACTGCACACCGAGTGTCTTTATTCACTCAATGCATTTCGGGGATAGAAACACCGTAAACAGAATTGTACGATCCGCCCTGTGGGGTTGCTTTTATATTCCGCAGGCAGATCGCCTCTTCCACTTTGGATCTACAGCTGATGAGATGACAGTGCCCACCTGCGGTACCAAGCGGAGGGTCCACAACCATTCCTTTGTTACTTGACTTTTAAACTGTTTGTGCTTATTCCTACTCCTCTGGTGCCCCAAGGAGGTATTTTATCCTAACTGCACCTCTCTTTTATTCTTTTACTTTTTTATTCAAAAACAGGTATTTACATAGCACCACCTTGAGTTTGTTTTTTTCCCCCCTAATTTCTCTGTCCAGGTCTCTGAGGTGGTCGCACATGCTCAGTTCCATTCTTCCAACAGCCATATCTACTGTTAGAAGCGGAGACAGTTACAGGGATAGAGCAACTGCATAAAAAACACGCCCCCTGAGCTTTAAAAAGCAGACATAACTGCAGCAGAAAGGACAAACCCCCGAAGAAAGCGACAGCCTCTGTGCTGCTGTCTGGACAAATAGTTAGCAGTGCAATTGGATCAATGAATGAGGAGATCTCTGGATCCATGTGAGCACAGGGCTGGTTCTAGATCTGTTAGAAAGAGATTGTCAAGTACTATCTGACGTCTGAGTTTCATTGTTTACATTAATTGTGGTATAACCCCTTTAAGACGGCTTTTCTTCCCTCTTAATCAAATAATGTCATTGATCAGGCAGAGCATCCACATGTAAATTTAGAAAGACCCTGCTGATGATTAGGGCCGCCTTCCTTTCTCTGAATCAGTCTAACTGCAATGGAATAAGTCAGAACATGAACATGGTGCTCAGAATCCTCCCACCCTCAAGGCAGAAATTCTTCGGTGTTAAACCGTGCAGTGGCCCAATGCCAGGGGCAGAGTGTAATATGAGGGGCAGAACTTACACAGTGGATCTTGCTGCCATTCTGCAGCAGATTTGTCAGGGTTTTTGCTGCAGAGATCCACAGTAGATGTCTGCAGCAAAAACTGACATACTGTGGGTTTAAGGTACGGTCACACATGGCATAAATGCTGTGTATTCTCTGTACCAGATTTTCATGCAGAAAATATGCAGCATTTACATTGCAATGTATGAGAGAATGAGAGTGAAACCATCCATTTTGATGGGGGGTTCAATGATGAATTTAACCCAGGGCAATACTTTCATACTTTCCTGCAGGTGAATTTATGCTGCAGTTTTTCTTTTTCACAGTATGGATGAGATTTCCTAATATATATCTACAATGCTGTGTTAGGGTACTTTCACACTTGCGTTATTCTTTTCCGGCATAGAGTTCCGTCAAAAGGGCTCTAGGCCGGAAAAGAACTGATCAGGCATATCCCCATGCAATCTGAATAGAGAGAAATCCGTTCAGTTTGCATCAGTATGCCTTCCGTTCAGTCACTGTCAGGTGTTTTGGCCGGACATAATACAGCAGCATGCTGCGGTATTATCTCCGTCCAAAATGCCTAATCAGTCGCCGGAATGCCGGATCCGGCATTAATTTACATTGACTTGCATTAGACCGGGAAAACTGTGAAAAAGACTGCAAGATGGATCCGTCCATCCGCATGACAAGTGGAGAGACGGATCTGTTCTTGCAATGCATTTGTAGACGAATCCACATCCGGATACGTCTACAAATGCTGTCAGTTGTCACACTGAACGGCGGATCCGGCTGGCAGCTCCGACAACGGAACTGCCTGCCGGATCACACTAACGCTAGTGTGAAAGTAGCCTAAGACACAGGAATACATTTATAGCACGTGTGAACATACAGCAATCACAGTCACATTACCATCCTGTTTGTATATATTTGAGTGGCTCACGCTGGATGTCTATGAAATGGGTGCTACAAATCCTGGATGGCCTCACCTCTCCAGAAAAATTTGTTTATAAAGTCTTCTATGTAGGACGAGCACACCTCATATGGATCCCAAATGGATAGAATTTTTTATGTGATATTTAGAATTCTGAATCAACTAGCTTGTTATAAGAATGCTGTTTATTACATAAAATACAATAAAACCATATAATAAAAAATGCTGTATATATTCTATTCAACTTATACTACAGACGCTGATTCGTTAGTTGTGGTCAATGAATTGATATTAGTCCCCTTTGTATATTATAGGGTAGGATGGCAATCAGGTGTCACTAGTCCATCATCTCCTTATTTGCCATGTATTAGCATAAAGGCCGTTAGCAATATGAAAAAATTGATAAAGTTGGGGAAAGAGAGAAAAAAAAATGGAAAATTGGTAAAAATAAAATACAGATAGGAGTAGGAGAGATATCTAATAAAAATTGTAGGTAATATATGAAGCTGTTCCTTCTTTCTTATTGGCAAGGTGCACTATATATTAGTTAATCGCAGTAACTCTCTTAAGTTTCGTTGGTGGGTATGTATAAGTGGGTATATATGGGTGACGACCGTACATCAAAAGTCCATCATCCTATTCACCCCCTTTTTGGATATTGATAGTCTCTGTCCCACGTACTTTTATATAAAGTGCACTGTGCATATGTGGATCATTAATAATTTAAGGTTGTCCTTATTTAGATATCCTCCTTTATCACAACAGATTGCAAAAGTCGAGGTTAGTATAATCTGCGTCTCTCCAATATTGTAAATAAGTTCTTATTCGGGTACCCGTCTGTAAGTCCAAGGGAGCAAGCCGCGGTAACCACTGGCGTCCCACGTGGTGTGCCGTGCGGTCTTGTCTTACCTCCTCCGGCGTATCTGTGCAGTCTTTCGTAATGAATCGTATTACTGTTACCGGTCGGACTTGGGAGCGCTCCTGGAAAGTGTGCTGCGGGGTCTCAAGGCACCAGACGCGTTTCGGGACTAAGCGTCCCTTCCTCAGTGGTGAAGACCACCCCGCATATGTTCCTGGGTTAAATAGTCTCCGTTGGTATTCCATTGGTGTGATACAAAATCTGGCATGGATTGATTCCAGTATGTTTCTCAGGGAGGATTTATTAGTATTAGGGCTCTTTTTGTGTATTCCTCTATTTTTGATCAGCATTCAAACCATATAGGACATATATACAGATGTATTATTATAAAAACATGCAGTTATAATTCAATATAAACATAATAATTCAATATATAAATACCATAAATATTATAAGATGCTAAAAAAATATTGATAGGGATTATTAATAAATAAACAGGTATACCATATTTATGAGATAAATGAAAATACTGTAGCAGTGTAGGTTAATATAATAAAAAGGAAATGTAGACCATTTTAGTTTTCCAGAGTTTTCAGGATGTTTTTTCTAAAATATTTTATTTTTAAAAAATTATGGACTAAAAAACTTTTTGGGGAAATCTCACAAAAAATTCTTTAGGAAAATACTTCTTTCAAGGAATTTTCTTCAAACTTAGGAGGCCCTCCCGAACACTTGTGTGCTAGGGAATTCATATAATAAATCAAGGGTTTCTTTTAGATGTTAAAGAGGTGGATCCTAATAAATCAAGGGTTTCTTTTAGATGTTAAAGAGGTGGATCCCAAGGGTTTCTTTTAGATGTTAAAGAGGTGGATCCAAGGGTTTCTTTTAGATGTTAAAGAGGTGGATCCAAGGGTTTCTTTTAGATGTTAAAGAGGTGGATCCAAGGGTTTCTTTTAGATGTTAAAGAGGTGGATCCAGGGTGTGCTCGTCCTACATAGAAGACTTTATAAACAAATTTTTCTGGAGAGGTGAGGCCATCCAGGATTTGTAGCACCCATTTCATAGACATCCAGCGTGAGCCACTCAAATATATAGAACCCTGTATTTTTACATATACTCACCATTGTATTGGGTAGAGCTCCTCTGGAATGAATATGGACATCTGGGCCCATATGGAAGAAAAACGTAGAAAAGTAGAAACGTTTGACTTTAATTCTGAAGAATGTATAAATAACTCATATACAAAAACACACTCAGAACTGTTTAAGGATTTGGAATCTTTATTAATAAAGCAATTAAAACAGAGATGGGAGATCCAATCCTTAAAACAATATCTAGATCATAATAAAGTCCCTAAAGGTCTCAGGTTGGTGAAACATCCTGCCCAGGATCTGTACGATGAACAATTTCAAAAAGAATGGGATACAACCCTACACAATCAATCATTGAAATTACTTGAACTGATTGTGAAAAGGAGATCTCAGATACTGGAGGATGTCACCAAACAGATAGAGACTATTAAGATCAAACTAGATACAGCCCAAAAAGATGAAGATTACCATACATGGGTACAGAGGATCTGTAGGAATTTGGATAAAGTAGAGAGAGAAGTGATAGCAAGAAAGAGTAAGAAACACAATAACCTATACCCCAAAGAAAATGAAGAAGAAAACTTAGCGGCCCCACCACAAATGAACCATAATCAGAGAGAACAAAGACACATAGATAGAAATAATGAAGAAAATAGAGAACCACACGCTCACAATCACCAACACAAACAGAGATTTCCCATACCAGTGAGTAACAGGTTTGAAGTATTAAATGAACATCATTTTTTAGACAAGACCCCTTCACATCACAGGACAAGACACAGGACACCATCCCCGAGAGAATCAGATCGGACACAATCCCAATCACGACACCCATACAATTTGAGACACAGGGAGACATCACGACAATGGAACCCCAAAACACAAACTCACGTGAATCCCCACTACAGAGCACAATCACCGACACAATTCAAATCACATCACAGAAACAGACAGAGATACGACTCAAACAGAAATGTACACGAAGAGGAAGGAGAAAGAAGGAGAAAACACAATCAACACTACACGGAGAGATAGCACAAAACCAAAACCAAATAATTAATTTAAGCAATGTAATCCTCACTAAAAACCAAGAAAGTTTATTGAATAAGGGTTTAAAATATGCCCCCACTCAGAAATTAAATAAATTTGATACTCTGATTGGAATAGAAAAATTTATAAGAAAAATCTGTTTGAAAAAATATTTTCTAAAAAATCCAGTAATAAATCCACACAATGATACAGATAGAATATACATTCATACAGAATTAAAGAAAAAATCTAGAAATTACCCGAGGAATGAAATCAGTCACGATATAGCAGCCTTTAAGAAAAATGTAGAAAAAGACATAAAGAAAATGAGCGACACCAGAGGGAAGAATAACCTAACAAGAGGAGAGATGAAAGCCATGAGGGAACTACAAGGAGAAAACAAAATCACTATACGCCCAGCCGACAAAGGCGGCGCTATAGTGATCTTGAACACTGAACAATACAACAGAGAAAGTCTGAGACAATTAGAGGACATTACGACATATAAAAAATTACCCTCAGACCCTACTGATATATTTGACAAGGATTTAGAAAAACTAAGTATTAAAGGCCTAGAAAAGAACATCCTGTCTAAGGAGGAATTTCTCTTTATAACCAATACACCAAAAAGGACACCAGTATTTTACCATCTCCCTAAGGTACATAAGGACCCCCAGAATCCCCCGGGACGCACAATTATTTCGGGCATTGGCTCTATAACGTCAAATTTGTCACAATATGTAGATCGATTGCTCCAACCCACTGTGAAAAGAATAAAATCGTATGTGAAAGACACCACCCAAATAATAGACATAGTGGAAAAAATGAAAGTAGAACCAGATTGGATATTGGGCACCCTGGACGTTCAGTCACTATACACCATAATAGATCACCAAAAGGGATAGAATCTATGTCAAGACAATTGCAAGCAAGTAGTGGAATGAAAACTGAACAAATAGAGTACCTAAAGGAACTAGTAATATTTATTCTTTCCCATAACTACTTCCATTATGAATCTAATTTTTATTTGCAGATCCGGGGGACCGCCATGGGCACCAGATTCGCCCCGAGTTACGCAAACCTCTTTATGGCTGACTGGGAAGAGGAGGAGATCACACCAAGACTCGGGACGAATCTGGTGCTATGGCGTAGATATATAGACGACATTTTGTTTATTTGGGCAGGGGAGAAGAATCCTTGAATTTCTTTATAGAAAACATCAATATCAACAATAGGAATCTACGGTTTACATCAACATTCAGCAGAGATAAGGTAGAATTTCTGGACTTAGAAATAAGTGTAGAGGGAGAGGCCCTGATATGTAATACCTTTCAGAAGAATGTAAATAAAAATAGCTACATCTATTATGATAGTTGCCATTTACCGAACTGGTTGATAAATATCCCGTTTGGGCAATTTAGAAGGATTAGAAGGAATTGTACCAAAAATCGGACTTTGAAATAGAAGCAGAAAAAATGCGTACAGAATTTTTAATAAAACAATATCCCACCCACGTCGTTGATGAAGCTCTCACCAAAACGAGGAATTTGGAGAGATCCCAATTTTTCGAGGATAAAAAGAAAGGAATATAAAAAGAATGAGGATCAAATCCGCATAATTCTACCTTACAATGTCAAACATAAAGAAATTCGCAAAGTATTATATAAACATTGGCATCTGGTACGGAATGATAAGACCATAGGCACTCTTTTACCCATTACCCCCTCATCACGTTCACAAAAGCACCTAATCTAGGACTTAAGGTGGCTCCCACAGTGAGAAATTTTAAAAATTCAAAGAATAGCATACAGAAATGGATGGGAATCAAGGGTTTCTATAGATGTGGTAAGTGCATAAACTGCAGAACCACAAGTTTCCCTAAGAAAACGATAAAGGTGGAATCCTCTAGTAATTCATATATACATGAAATAAAAGAGCATCTATCATGTAACTCCACAAATGTAATTTATCTAATCAGCTGCCCGTGTAATAAACAATATATTGGCAGAACCAAGAGAATTTTAAAAAAAGGGTTGCTGAACATATCAACAACATACGAAAAGGGTACGAAAAACACACCCTATCCCACCACTTTAAAGAAGTCCACAATAAGGATCCTACAGGTTTAACATACATAGCCTTAGAACGTGTAGAACGCCACTGGAGGGGAGGAGACCATATAAGCCGAATGTCTCGTATAGAATCAAGAAAAATCTTTGACTTCGACAGTATAGTACCGAATGGATTGAATGCAGACTTTGAGATATTCGGATTCCTGTAGTTGGTGGATCCTCCTCATTGACAGGCGACCTTAGAGTGAAAATGATCTCTGGGTCCTCTCTTTGTGATGAGGATCCACCTCTTTAACATCTAAAAGAAACCCTTGATTTATTATATGAATTCCCTAGCACACAAGTGTTCGGGAGGGCCTCCTAAGTTTGAAGAAAATTCCTTGAAAGAAGTATTTTCCTAAAGAATTTTTTGTGAGATTTCCCCAAAAAGTTTTTTAGTCCATAATTTTTTAAAAATAAAATATTTTAGAAAAAACATCCTGAAAACTCTGGAAAACTAAAATGGTCTACATTTCCTTTTTATTATATTAACCTACACTGCTACAGTATTTTCATTTATCTCATAAATATGGTATACCTGTTTATTTATTAATAATCCCTATCAATATTTTTTTAGCATCTTATAATATTTATGGTATTTATATATTGAATTATTATGTTTATATTGAATTATAACTGCATGTTTTTATAATAATACATCTGTATATATGTCCTATATGGTTTGAATGCTGATCAAAAATAGAGGAATACACAAAAAGAGCCCTAATACTAATAAATCCTCCCTGAGAAACATACTGGAATCAATCCATGCCAGATTTTGTATCACACCAATGGAATACCAACGGAGACTATTTAACCCAGGAACATATGCGGGGTGGTCTTCACCACTGAGGAAGGGACGCTTAGTCCCGAAACGCGTCTGGTGCCTTGAGACCCCCGCAGCACACTTTCCAGGAGCGCTCCCAAGTCCGACCGGTAACAGTAATACGATTCATTACGAAAGACTGCACAGATACGCCGGAGGAGGTAAGACAAGACCGCACGGCACACCACGTGGGACGCCAGTGGTTACCGCGGCTTGCTCCCTTGGACTTACAGACGGGTACCCGAATAAGAACTTATTTACAATATTGGAGAGACGCAGATTATACTAACCTCGACTTTTGCAATCTGTTGTGATAAAGGAGGATATCTAAATAAGGACAACCTTAAATTATTAATGATCCACATATGCACAGTGCACTTTATATAAAAGTACGTGGGACAGACTATCAATATCCAAAAAGGGGGTGAATAGGATGATGGACTTTTGATGTACGGTCGTCACCCATATATACCCACTTATACATACCCACCAACGAAACTTAAGAGAGTTACTGCGATTAACTAATATATAGTGCACCTTGCCAATAAGAAAGAAGGAACAGCTTCATATATTACCTACAATTTTTATTAGATATCTCTCCTACTCCTATCTGTATTTTATTTTTACCAATTTTCCATTTTTTTTTTTCTCTCTTTCCCCAACTTTATCAATTTTTTCATATTGCTAACGGCCTTTATGCTAATACATGGCAAATAAGGAGATGATGGACTAGTGACACCTGATTGCCATCCTACCCTATAATATACAAAGGGGACTAATATCAATTCATTGACCACAACTAACGAATCAGCGTCTGTAGTATAAGTTGAATAGAATATATACAGCATTTTTTATTATATGGTTTTATTGTATTTTATGTAATAAACAGCATTCTTATAACAAGCTAGTTGATTCAGAATTCTAAATATCACATAAAAAATTCTATCCATTTGGGATCCATATGAGGTGTGCTCGTCCTACATAGAAGACTTTATAACCATCCTGTTTGTGTTTGAAGCCATACACTGGCCTCGATCCACAAAAAATACGGATGACATCCGTGTTGCATTGTTTCGGGGGGGTTTTGCGGACGTCTATTCTTGTCTGCAAAACGGACAAGAACAGGACATGTTCTATCTTCTTTGTGTGGGTTCTGGAATGGACATACAGACGAGGACAATACATGGTGTGCTGTCCACATTTTCTGTGGCCTCATGCACAGCAAAAATGTGGTTGTGTGAATGGGGCCTTATCATCGTGACTGACCAGGTGCACGCACCATACTCCTGCATTCATGGGCTACACAGCTAATATGAAGGTGTTGATTGAAGTTCCCTCCTTTAATTAATCAATGTTTGGCAACCGGATATCACTTCAATGAAGTAATTATACAACTACCAGTCCAATTTCAAAAGACTTTAAAAAGGTTAAAAAAAAAAAAAAAAATGCCGGATCTGTTTTTCCGGATGACAACCGGAGAAATAGATCCAATATTGCAACGCATTTCTAAGACTGATCCGCATCCGGATCCGTCTACAAATGCTGTCCGTTTGCATACAGATTGCGACGGAACTGCCTACTGGATTCCTCTAACGCAAGTGTGAAAGTACCCTTAGGCCTCATGCACACGAATGTATTTTGGGTCCGCGTCCGAGCCGCATATTTTGCGGTTCAGGCGCAGACCCGTTCACTTTAATGGGGCCACAAAAGATGCGGACAGCACTCCGTGTGCTGTCCGTGTCCTTTGCTCCGTTCCCTGGCCCCACTAAAAAAATATAGCATGTCCTATTCATGTCCGTTTTGCGGACAAGAATAGGCATTTCTACAATGAGCCGCAAATTGCGGAAGGGAACGCGGAACAGATTCCGTGTTTTGCGGATTCGCACGTTGCGGACCACAAAACACCTACGGTTGTGTGCATGAGGACAAACAGGAAACATCCAAAAGCACTTCTGGAAAATCAGGTAGGTCTTCTAAATGATACAGTATTAACATGCATCAAGGCAAAAATAAAGGGGGGAGCTAAAGACTGCACCGTCAGAATAATCTGCGGTGTGTCCTGTGGCCCTGTATGAATGGAGGGGTTGTCTGTTTTTTTTTTTTTATAATCTGTTGTTGTTAGGAGGGTCTTAAAAATAAGGTCCTGTTGTTGGGGCACCCAGAAACGAGATGGAATGTGTTGGAAAAGGCGGCAAGAAGTTTTTGATTCCCCTGTACCACCGCCGCAGGAAAAATAAAGCATAACATAGTATTGTACATGTAATATAGGGATGTGATGGGTGCTCCACCGCCCCATATCTCAGAATGCCCCTACAGCCACTGTCAAATTACTTTTACTGAACTGTAGAAGTTTAATGAAGTTAGGAAAAAAGGCTCATCTTAGGCTAGTTTTACACCAGCCAGTTGTAGTCACAGTCCCTCTTCTGGTTCCTATTGCGGAGATCACACAATCTTCTGGAACCTGTGTTAGTGTGTAGCGGTATTTATAAGAGCACAATAGTTCTTTCTTTGATTATTGTATTTTGCCACAATATATTATTTTATGTTATCGCATTATGATCTTATTGAAACTTTATGTTGCACTTTTCATGTGCTGTACACTTCATGTGCAATCAGATTTGATACATTGTACGTTTGTTTCGCTTCCCAGCGCTCAGAAGTCCATGTGCGGTATTGCCGATAATAAGTTATACATACGTGGCTTCTCCATGTGCGGTATTGCCAATAATAAGTTATACATACGTGGCGTCTCCCTGCATGGCTTTTTTTCTCCGAGACTGCTGTGTCTCCCTGTCAGTCTCTGCGCTCCTGCCGGCACTTTTGTTTCAGCAAATGCGGATTGGGGATATCGGGACGCCAACTCCGCTGTATAACATGTGCTTTTCTCAATGGAGGATCTTTAGTTTTTTAGTTACCGTTGTCTTAACTTTCTTTGCCAAACACGTTTCGAAACCTTCAAGGTTTCTTCTTCAGTAGTCAAAAGTTAAAATCTAAAATATATTTATATATAAATATAAAATGTCCCTCATGTGTCCTAATAAGACGGTCATATACATTAGGTGAGCAATAGCCAAAATTCAGATGTCTATGAGGGTGTTCCATTTCCCCCCCCCCCAAAAACAGCAGTGGTTGGGTGAAAAAAGCGTCGGTCATGTTTGATTTTACCACGGGAGTTAAAGAGGTTGTGTCACTTCAGCATTTATCATGTAGAAGTTAATACCAGGCCCTTACTAATGTATTGTGATTCTCCATGTTTCCATTACATTATACACGGCTCGTTTCCATGGTTACGACCACCCTGCAGTCCAGCAGCAGTGGTCGTGCTTGCACACTGTAGGAAAAAGTGCCGGCCTCTCTGGTGGCAGGTACTGTGGGAGCGCACATAGACCACAGTTTTTTCTGTAGTGTGGATGCACAACCACTGCTGATGGATTGCAGGGTGGCCATAACCATGGAAACGAGCAGTGTATAAGGTGATGGAAAAATAAATCCAGCCATCAAAGGAAGCAATATGGAGAATCAGAATACATTAGCAAGTGCTTGGTATTAACTGCATCTACATGATAAATGTCATTTGCTGAAGTGACACAACCCCCCTTTAAAAGGGGTATTACCATCTGAAACAATGGGGGCATATCGCTAAGACATGTCTCCATTGTCTGATAGATGTGGGTCCCACCGCTGGGACTTGCACCTATATTGAGAACCGAGCAGGAAAAGTGATGGCTGGAGGAACCTGCCACCAAGCGCTCTCCCCATAGAAGTGAATGGGAGCGCACTGCGGCGAGGGGATTAATAGTGGTTTGAGGACTGATCGTTTTACTCTTCATAAAGAAGAAGAATTAGACAAGCTCACAGCCCGCTGGGGGTCCAGTCCAGGAAAGGGGCTGGTAAAAGACTTTGAGAATTCACTTATTGAAATGTTTTCATCTCTCAGTCACTGTAAATTTGGCCCAGGCTCCTTTTAAAACTCAGTGTAATGCAGTATCATCCAATGTCATAGCAATTACTTGTATGGACTGTGATATTCTCTTTGTGCAAAACTGCAATCTAGCAGTAAAGACAAAAAAACTGAAAGATTAGGCAATAAAATGATTTTGGAGGGAGGATAGTAGATACGATGCAGCCTGTGCGTGTCTGTGAAATCGCAGGCCAGTGGCAGTGACTGGGTTCTCTATACAGTGTGCCCTGTGGGGGTTGACAGCGATGGGAAGTTGTGGTGTAAAGTGATCCCATCACCCAGAACACAGATCCTTTCAGAGGAGCCATAAGTTCCCTCCACCCTTCCTCTGTCCCTGCGAATAGAGCAGACAGGTAATGATGGAAGCATGCACCAATAGATTTAGCAGATGTGGACAATACTAGCACATAGCTCTGCTGGCATTACAAATACAGAAGCTGTAAATCCTCCCAGCATAGTGTACTATTACATTACACTCCGCTTAAAGGGAACTATATAGTAAATGTACCAGTGGTTTCCAGGATTTTCAGAGCGCTGCTCCGCTACTCTGCCCCCGTACAGACAGGTTCCTAACAGTCAACAATATTACAGCATTATGATTGATCAACAGATGTTTTCCCATTGACAGAAAATCCTAAGGCTGCATTCACATGACCGTGGGATGGCCATGCCCATTTTGCGGACCACAAACAGCAGATCCGCAATACACGGGGGACGGTCATGAGCACTCTGCATTGTGTGTGCATTCCATGCCCTTCTGTGTCCGTGCCATAAAAGACAGGACATACACTATCTCCGGCTCCATCTTGGGGTCCGCACCGAGATACGGAGTGCACACAGTTGGTGCCCACGGTTAGCGGTAAGCAAAAAAGGCACGGCTGTCCCACGGTCATGTGAATGCGGCCTAAATGTAATGCTTTCCTGTCTGCTGCAAATTAAATCTGAAAGCCAATGAAAACTGACAAGTAAACGGCCTACAGGCCAGGTTCACATGGGCATATTTGTGCATCCATATTACAGCTGCAAATCCCAGATCTTTTTGAATCAGCGACATCATAGGTCCCCCTTATGGTGTTGTTAGTTTGGGTGATCAGACACGTGGACATAAAGAGATTTGCAGCCATCCATGCGCATTACAGGCATGTGACGTTAGTCTAAATGGTGACTGACGGAACGCGATCCATCACATTATATACATATAAACTCTGAACTGCACATATCATAAGGGGTTAATGGGACTTTAGTGGTTGGACCCCAGCGGCCATCTATCCTGTGGACAGGTGATAAATGCTGGTTCTGGGATAACCAAGTCAATGGGGGACATTTAAGAAGAATGGTGCTCCCATACGCCAGGCGGTCGCCCTGTGCTGAGGTAATTTTTTAGCTCTCCGTGCTCCAGAAATCCAAGCCTATGTCAGCCAACGAGTAAACTTCAGCTAATTATTTCTGACAATTTCTGGTGCAAGTTACAGTAAATCTAGGGGCTGGTGGGAAGTCCTGCACCCTCCTGCAAAGCCTTACCCCCTTTTCTCACCAATTTAGAAAGATGTCGAGCAACTGGAAACAGTCGAAATTATGGCACAAATATGGAGTGTGCCATAATTTGGGACTTTCCTAATTTTGTCATTTTCAGTGCAATTTAGATAGATGGTCATCAC
Source organism: Bufotes viridis (assembly GCA_033119425.1). NCBI lineage: Eukaryota > Metazoa > Chordata > Amphibia > Anura > Bufonidae > Bufotes > Bufotes viridis. The sequence goes on from CM065598.1 coordinate 105,219,257, forward strand.
TTATTTCTGAATGTTACCGGGGTGGACAGCTCCTGAGGTCCTATGGTTGAGTCCACGGCACATGAGGCCTTTTTATTATGACAACCCTAGCCAAAAACCACTTAATTTTTAAAGACTCGGGTAAAATCTGTCTGTGTCTAATGTCCCCTCCCGAAGCCAACAAAGCTTCTCAGAAGGTGAAGCCCAGCAGGAAAGACAGATAGTTTTGCAGTGCCTTTTTCAGTCTTGCTCAAGTATGTGATTTTTCTTCTGAAAGGAAAACACAGTCAGAACATAGGCAATAGGGCAGCTACCATCAACCTCACCACTGGATGAATATTGGTATTATGCGGCAGTCAGGGATGGGGTTAAGTAAAGCTTCTCTCACTGCAGGCTTCACCATAACAGCCATAGTCCTGTGGCGGATCCAGAGAAAGGGATAGTCTGTGTCGGTGATGGGAAGCCATACTGGTCACAGGAATGTGGTTTCAGGTCCTACTGCCAAGTCCACAGTGGTTATTAACCTCTGGATTTTGAGGGAACAGTTATGAGTTTAAGAATGTAGAATTTGTATAGTAAGAGCCTGTAATGTTTCCGTCACTTATACTGGTTCCAGTGGCAGCAATCTCTGCATCTGGTGGATGCAGAATAGAGTCTGCCCTCTTTATTCAGTGCAGAGGGAGGCTCGCTGTAAAGTAAATACTTCTGCATTTGCAGTAATTGCATTCACTGGAGTTTTCCCTTTGATCCACAAGCTTCCAAACTGGAGAATAAAGTGAGATGCCTGCACAGCACACCGAGTAGTGAACTTGCATAATAGCATCTATTCATACCATAGAGAATGTACCCACCTAGGAAGAGGCCTAAGCTCCCACTAAGCACCCCGGCCTCTTCACACAGCTGACTCTGGGGACCCCCGCCAAGCTCATATTGAAAGGATAGAGCAGCAATATGTAAACCTTTAAATGGATAGCTCTTTTGAGTCCCCGCAGTGGCATCAGTCGCCCATAGGGTCTCACTGTAAAGTTACATATAGCAGGGTCTACTTGGTTTTGTTTTACTATATTATTTTAGTTTCCTAAAGCACATTGGCCAGACGGACACCAAAAGGACAATCTTAGGGAGCTTTCCCCTTCAACAGACCTTACCTCACATCAGCTTCTTTCATAGCTGGGGGGCAACTTAACAAAATATTGCATCAATTGTTCTTTAGATGGTCTGATAAATTCACTTTACCTTAAGATTTGTTGAGAAAGACAGCCATAAAGTGACTATTGGCGGACAGTCCAGTGTGCACAGCTCTGCACGCTGGGGTCTGTAAGCTCCCCGCATACACCGGCTCCAGGACAGCGGGCCCCAATCTGTGGCTCTTCAGCAGTTTTACAAGTGGTGGAAAGCCACAGGCTGGAACCCATGATACTAAACCATATTGGACATAATATGAACAGCGTCACTGAGAAAAGATGTAAAGGCAATAAGAAGGCAAGACAAGGCCGGGCATGGCCAGCATTATTAGTCCCGCTGTGGCTGGTAAACTGAAGGAATAAACTTGCACAAAAGACTTTATTACCATCCAGATAGATATAAAGGCGTGTGAGGTGAAGCCTCTATCACACTGCCTGATTTTTCGGCAGATGATCGCTAATCAGCATTCGGAGTTGGCGATCATCTTGCAATGTAATACTGCCACTGATTGCCCGATGAACGAGCAAACACTTGATCATCAGCCAATCCAATCTTTTGACGTGTTAAATAAATGATTGTTTGCAGCCTCAGATCGTGGTGTCTAATATTGATCTGCTGCCGGCAAACCACTATACAGCATGGGGATGAGCGATGGCACAGGGATCCCTGCTCCCCGTGCTGTGGAGGAGATAGCTGCATATAACAGCAGAGGTCTCCTCCCCTAGCGAGCAGGCGATTGCTGGGAGGGGACGCTTCTCTGCCGACAATCTTCCGCCACATGGGGCAGAGCAGGCGTTATCACGTTTCACACTGCTGACCGACACCAGACAGTAATGGTCATTTATCAGCAGTAAACAGCAGTTGTGTGCTCCAGCTGTGCACACTACACGGACTTTCCTGAGCTCCCCTGAGGTGTCATATCTTCTAGCCGACCCCACATCTACAGGTCAGAGGTCACATGCCTGTCCAGGCTTTATTGCAGTAACACAGAATGTGACACCAGTTAAACACATTTCTATTAAGCTATTGTGATGGCAGCACCTACCCAAACATAATGCTACTTAATCCCGGGTCGTTTTCTTCCACAGCATTCTTGATATGAGCGAGGTGATAAAGATGGAAGTTAGGTGCTTCTCTAGCAGAAGTGTGTTCAGAACCTAAAATAGTGAAGGCAGGAGTGAATGATGGCTTTAGACACGTTTATTACATGAAATCTGTTTTCAAACTGGGAATGGATCCTAACAAAAAAAAAAACAGAAGTATATAAAAGCTTTCATTTAAAGTACTGCATAAAAAACACACCAAAAATGTAAATTGTGAACCGGGCTTGACCCTTAGGCCACATGCACACAGCCATTGCTCGCCCGTGCAAATAATGCGGCCAGCAAACAGCAGGTACGCAATATACCGACCGTTTGTGCACCGCATCACGAATGCAGACCCATTCACTTGAATGGGTCCGCATTCCGGAACAGAGGCAAAGAGTGCTTCGTGGGGTTGCTCTCCCCCCAAGTTGAAAGTGTCTGGATCTGTCTGTGGCAGCCGAACAGTTGGTGCCCATGCACCGGAGACCGCAAATTGCAATGACATGTAGCCTTAGGCTCAAAACACAAAGTGAATGTGGTTAAATCTGGTTTTCTGAGACTACTGATGAACTAGCCTCTAGTTAGGTAGTCAGTATCCTCTCCGATCAGCTGTTTGATTAGACACCAGCGATCAGTAGTGCCACCACCTTCTTACCCTACTTTCACACCAGTGTTTTTACTGGATCCGTCATGGTTCAGCAAAAACGCTTCAGTTACTGATAATACAACCATCTGCATCCGTTATGAACGGATCCGGTTGTATTACCTTTAACATAGCCAAGACGGATCAGTCATGAGCTCCATTGAAAGTCAATGGGGGACGGATCAGTTTTCTATTGTGTCAGATTGTGTCACCATAGACTTGCATTGGGGGGTCATGCTGGAACCGTCTTGCTCTGCATCACAGGACGGAAAACAACTACAAAATGCTGTGGTTTGCTCTCCGATATGGGAACGCAACAAAATGGAACGGAATGTATTTTGGAGCGTTCTGTTCAGTTCAGTTCAGTCTTGTCCCCATTGACAATGAATTGGGGCAAAACTAAAGCATTGTTTTCTGGTATTGAGCCCCTGTGACGGATCTCAATACCGGCAAACTAAAACGCTAGTGTGAAAGTAGCCTGTCCCATCATATTAATCAGTCACATGGCCTAGGCGCAGCTCAGCCCCACTGAGGTGAATGCCATACCAAGCGATACCAGAGCACAGCCGCTATAAAATGTGTATCGCTGTGCTTGGTGAGCTGAAGGAAGCCTGTGGTGCTATTGAGAGCGGCAGTGCCTTCTCAAAAAGCTGATCGGCAGGGGTCCCAAGTGTTGGATCGCCACGGATAACATACTGATAACCTATCCATTGGATAGGTCATCAGAAAAAATCATTGAAGCCCCCTTGAAGATTTTATACCTGCAGCAGACCTTGATGTGGAATAGCACAGGGGGTGACAATCTGAGCAGCAGCCATTCATCGTGGAGTGTACACAAACTGTGATATAGCGGTTATTCACTCATGTGTTACAAATGGCAGTGTCCGGTTAAACCTCCAGTGCCTCTAAGCGGACCGCAGCCTCGCCGCTGCACTATTCTGTACACTAATGACGCCTCTCTTTAACTCATTCCCTGCTGAGACCTCCAGTCTGGCAGTTCCTCTCATAGTATCCAAGACCTGTCAGTGTCTTTTCCCAGCCACATCCACATAACAAGGTGTGTGTGTTTTTCTTTAAGGGAGGGGCGCCTTCCAACTAATAGAGGCCGTTTTTTAAAGAAGACCTTGTTGGATAAATAGACACTAAATGGAACGGCCAGACAGGAGCCGGCTTCAAATCTCTCGCTGCAAGCTGTGAAAATTGGCAACAGGGTCCGTTTTCCAGAGCTTGCCTGGAGTGTCTGTCTGACATATGCGGATTTCTTAACCTCTGCTTAGCTGCACCTCACCTACAATACTGATAATCTTTATTATAGCACCATCATACTCCGCAGCACCTTACAATCAGAGGATACATGTACAGACAAAATCACACAATGCAGAGTAACAAATGAGGGTCCTGCTCACAAGAGCTTACAATCTATGAGGAAATGGAGGTGACACAAAAGGTCAATTGTTTTCTAAAGTGGTCTAGTCATAAGATGGTGCGAGCTAGTGCAAGGAGTGTAGAAATTACTGTCAGAGTACGGGTCTAAAGAATGTGTGTGGGGGGGGGGGGGGGGATGGGCAAGAGTCAGATTAGGGAACACGATAAGCCTGTCTAAAAAGAGGCGTTTTAAAGGCCTCATACACACGACCGTTGTTTTGGTCCGCGTCCGAGCCGCATATTTTGCGGCTCGGGCGCCGTTGCTCCTGTCCGTGCCCCCGCAAAAAAAAATTTAATTAGAAAATTAAAAATAAAAATAGCGATTCATTTTACACTTACATAGTAAAAACATCAAGCATCAACCAGAGAAGGATGAGAGTAATAAAGACAAACACATGACGTATCCTCTAGAACTAAATTATGGGGTCCAACTCGGAGCACCCCGTCTGACATGCGGCCATGTCCGAGGCTGTGTGACGTCATTGGTCACAAAGCCTGAATGCAGCTCAGTCCAATTCATGTGAATGGGCTCCTGCAATACCAAGCAAAGCTTCTGCATAATGCTGGGGGTCCCAGAAGTCAGGACCCCTCTGAGCATACACTGACGACCCATCAATATTATACTCCATGTAAACCCCTTTAACTCACTCCGGGAACTAATTGTTTTTTTTTTTAAGAGCAACTCTATATATCAAAAGAAATCAACCCAAAAATGTATGTGCCAGAGGCTAAATGTCACAACACATTGCCTCCTGGCTCCAGTCCTCTGTGGCCACAATTCCACTTTAATGTCCTTATTATTCAAACCCTGAAAACTCCACCACCGCACATTTGTCATTGACAATAACCCCCACTACATGTAGATCATTATGGCGACTTTCACACTAGCGTTAAAGTTTTCCGGTATTGAGTTCCGTCCTCGGGGCTCATTACCGGAAAAAAAATGATCCCTTTTGTCCCAATGCATTCTGAATGGAGAGCAATCCGTACAGTACGCATCAGGATGTCTTCAGTTCAGTCACTTTTACGGTATTTGGACGGAGAAAATACCGCAGCATGCTGCAGCATTTTCTCCGTCCAAAATTCCAGAACATTTGCCTAAATGCCAGATTGGGCATTAATTTCCATTGAAAAGTATTAATGCCAGATCTGTTATCAAGTGTTCCGGTAAAACGGATCCGGCTTCCAGGTCTCTACATGCGCAGACCTTTAAAAATGTGGAAAATAATAAATACCGGATCTGTTTTTCCGGATGACACTGAAAAAAACGGATCCGTATTGCAATGCATTTGTCAGACTGATCAGGATCCTGATCAGACACCTGAACTGCCTGCAGGAATGAAACAACGGAAGTGTGAAAGTACCACTTATAGGAATGACGATTATGCAGATCAGCGGTCACTGTGGCAGAAGCAGACGTGGCTGCCTCCATGGATATTACTGGAACCTGGGCCCATGTACAGTTAAAGTCCCGTTAAAGACATTTTTGTGATTCTAAAATTCACGACCATAAGCCTTTGCCAAATAGCGCCATATATAAAACTCTCACAGTCTGCGAGGGTTAAACACAGAAGCTGTCTTTAAAAGGCCTAGACCTTGGGTACACGCAATATATGCTGTAGATGAACTAACCAAACTAACGGACAGGGAATATACCATGTATCCTCCCTCGACCAGTTCGGAGTGCCCCGGCCCTACAGTGCCCAGTATTACCCGATCAGATGAAGCTGCTCCGGCTCCCTCTGCAGGAAATCCCAATTACTGTGAAGCTGCTGAAGCGGACTTTATCGAGCATTCCTCGGCACCTATTCTAGATGGATGTAGGCAGTCACATTTGTCATATGTCGCTGTGTGGATGAAATATGAGAGAGCCTGCCTATGCACTGATCAGATGTAAATGTAGAGTAACTGCATATCTGACCTTTCATCCACACAATGCATTTGCTATTACAATCAATTTTCACTGGTTTAACATGTTCTTAAAGGGACACTTCGGGCAGAATGGGGTGTTTGTTTGTTTTTTACACTCAACATTCATAGAAATTATTTTTCATATTTTTGTCCGTTTCTTATTTTTTCACAAGATCATTGAAAATTACATACAAAATATGAATGGTCTGAGTGGGAAGGTCAAGTGATCGGTTTGTCGTGCTAAAATTACAATGGAGGCAGGTAAAGGGGTATTCCGGTTCCATGAAACTTATGACTTATCCTCAGGTCAGACCACTATAAATATCAGATTGGTGGGGGTCTGACTTAAGGGGACGGGACAAAAATCTGTATTTTCCCTGCACCACCAATACAATGTAGATGGGATGCTGGTAAACACTGAAAAAAAAAAACCTAGAGACTATTCGAATATAGTGTGGCAGTAAAAACCTTGATGGCCGAGTCCCTTCAACTGGTATTTAGTCCTGTTTATCAACACCTGTGACGACCCTTCACTCTCATCTCATAGAGCCCTGTCCTCACCAGAGACCAACTCAACGCACAGCTTCTCCTGAAATACTCTGCATCTGTAAGCTACTTCTCCTGAAATAGTCTGCATCTGTAAGCTACTTCTCCTGAAATACTCTGTATCTGTAAGCTACTTCTCCTGAAATACTCTGCACCTGTAAGCTACTTCTCCTGAAATACTCTGCACCTGTAAGCTACTTCTCCTTAAATACTCTGCATCTGTAGGCTACTTCTCCTGAAATACTCTGCATCTGTAAGCTACTTCTCCTGAAATACTCTGCATCTGTAAGCTACTTCTCCTGAAATACTCTGCATCTGTAAGCTACTTCTCCTGAAATACTCTGCATCTGTAAGCTACTTCTCCTGAAATACTCTGCATCTGTAAGCTACTTCTCCTGAAATACTCTGCATCTGTAAGCTACTTCTCCTGAAATACTCTGCATCTGTAAGCTACTTCTCCTGAAATACTCTGCATCTGTAAGCTACTTCTCCTGAAATACTCTGCATCTGTAAGCTACTTCTCCTGAAATACTCTGCATCTGCAAGCTACTTCTCCTGAAATACTCTGCATCTGCAAGCTACTTCTCCTGAAATACTCTGCATCTGCAAGCTACTTCTCCTGACATACTCTGCATCTGTAAGCTACTTCTCCTGAAATACTCTGCATCTGCAAGCTACTTCTCCTGAAATACTCTGCATCTGTAAGCTACTTCTCCTGAAATACTCTGCATCTGCAAGCTACTTCTCCTGAAATACTCTGCATCTGCAAGCTACTTCTCCTGAAATACTCTGCATCTGCAAGCTACTTCTCCTGAAATACTCTGCATCTGTAAGCTACTTCTCCTGAAATACTCTGCATCTGCAAGCTACTTCTCCTGAAATACTCTGCATCTGCAAGCTACTTCTCCTGAAATACTCTGCATCTGTAAGCTACTTCTCTTGAAATACTCTGTATCTGTAAGTTACTTCTTCTGAAATACTCTGCATCTGTAAGCTACTTCTCCTGACATACTCTGCATCTGTAAGCTACTTCTCCTGAAATACTCTGTATCTGTAAGTTACTTCTTCTGAAATACTCTGCATCTGTAAGCTACTTCTCTTGAAATACTCTGTATCTGTAAGTTACTTCTTCTGAAATACTCTGCATCTGTAAGCTACTGTAAGGGCGTCGCCTTCTCCCAGGCTGTAGCGTTGGCCAATCTCAGCGCTCAGTTCACAGCCTGGGAGAAGGAGACACCCAGGAGAACAAGGGCACACCCCTCCCAGTTAAGCCGAAAATCTGAAGATACCGGAGGACGTACCGGGAGAACGGAGCGGCGCCCAGGGATAATAGTAAGTGCAGGGAGATCCCTGGGCGCCGCTCTATATGTCGGTATAATTAGTTTATATTTTTTATTCTAATTAAAGGTCCTCTTTAAATACTCTGTATCTGTAAGATACTTCTCATGAAATACTCTGTGTCTGTAAGAAACTTCTCCTTGCTATGATTTCCTACTCGTCTCCATTCCTCCTCACATCATGACTTGAATCTGTAGTTGTGATGGGTTCGGGGCGTCTTCACACTTGGTAGATTTTGTTGCAGAAAATTTGTGACTGAAAATCAGTTCAATTTATCTGGTTGGAGCCTTCTTCCCGCCAAAACAACCACATTCAAATAAATGAGGAACTGACTTTCATTTGCATACATTTTCTGCAATAAAATCTGCCACGTGTGAAGGCGCGCTTATACAGAACTAATATCGACAGCAGGCATACCAGTCACTGTTACTTTGCTTCTTTCACACGTATATTACCGTTTCCTCAATGATTTATAGTATTTCAAGGAGAATTTTGAAGTGTCATTGGCCCCAAAAATTTTTGCTTTCCTCAGAGGCACTCTGATGCTTGAGTGGACTTGTGATTTATTACCAGTGCAGATGTGGCCCCTGAATACTGGTCCACACGTGACGCAATGTACTGTGTGGCTTTTCACTCAGGTTGGATCTTAATGGTCCATTCCACTACTCCGTACAGGCTAAACCTACACAGAGGACGCATTCTTCTACTTTATGTTATTATAGACCCTCAAGTGGCGATCCACCAGGCTAACAGAAATACTTTTCTTACCTGCCATTCTTTTAAACTCAAGTGAAAAATGTAGTTATGCAATTTTATCTTAGAAGAGCTTTCCGATTAAATCGTTTCATTAAATCTCATTAAAGCTAGAAAGGCGTGGGTCCAGCAGCTGGACCTGTGAGAGGTCGCTGTGTAGGCGCCGTCAGCCTACACTAAAATCAAGGGCAGTTGTGAAACCCAAATCATAAAAACCCTTGAGTGAAGGTTTCAGCTCCTAATACTAAGCTATACCATGTATGTTCCTTTATTTAGATGCAAAAAAGACAGAGGAGGCAGCGCCTCATGTGTGGTGCTGTTTGGTATTAGGAGAATGACATCCAAAATAGTTGCGCTTACCCTCTGCTGTTGTGAGAAGTCTCGCTTTGCTAGTAACAGTGTCTGCGCTGCTGCCTTGGTTCCTACCTGTGCCAGGGATGCGGCGATCAGTCAAGAAACAGGAGAAAAGATTGGAACCTTTGTATTGGCGCTGTCAGCAGGGATGCAGTACTAGGTAAGGCGCCTTTCACACTGGCGTTTTTCCTTTCCGTCCTAGAGTTCTGTCCTCAGGGCTCTAGGACGGAAAGCTACTGATCAGGATTATCCCCATGCATCCTGAATGGAGAGAATCCGTTCAGGATGCATCAGGACGTCTTCTGTTCAGTATGTGAACGTTTTTTGGACGTTGACAAAAGCGCAGCATGCTGCGGATCTGTCTCCATCCAAAAATCCGGAAGACATGCCGTAACGCCGGATCCGGAATGAATGCCCATTGAAGTGCATTAATCCGGATCCGGCCTTAAGCTAAACGTCGTTTCGGCGCATTGCCGGTTCCGACGTTTAGCTTTTTCTCAATTGTTACCATGGCAGCCAGGACGCTAAAGTCCTGGTTGCCATGGTAAAATGTAGTGGGGAGCGGGGGGCAGTATACTTACCATCCGTGCGGCTCCCGGGGCACTCCAGAGTGACGTCAGGGCGCCCCACACGCATGGATCACGTGATCCATGGGCATGGGGTGCTCTGACGTCATTCAGGAGCGCCCCGGGAGCCGCACGGACTGTAAGTATACCGCTCCCCCGCTCCCCACTACTACTATGGCAACCAGGACTTTAATAGCGTCCTGGCTGCCATAGTAACCTCAAAGCATTTCGAAGACTGATCAGGATCCTGATCAGTCTTCTAATGCTTCAGGCGACTTGCGTTCTGACGGATCCGGCGGGATGGAAGTGCCCGCTGGATCCTCAGAACGCAAGTGTGAAAGAGGCCTTAGAAAAAAAAAAAAACACACACCGAAATATTAAGTATAAATCGCCGCCTTTTCCAATTTTACATCTAAAATATATAGATAAACATATAACATATTGCGATATCTAAAGTCCAACTCCAAACTGTTAAAAATAAAAATAAAACCTATGCTGTGAACGTCGTAACAGAAAAGTAAAAGAAAAATGCGCAATTCACAATTTTATTTATTTTTTTAGTTTTTTTTTTTCCGCGTAGTATCGAATAGTATCGATTATCGCAATACTTTTTTATGGTATCGATACCGAATCAAAATTTTGGTATCGGAACAACTCTATACTCTTGTATTACTATGAATAATAATTTTACCAGCATGCTATCACTCTCTGAGACCCCCAGCTGTCATAGCAAACAACTGGCACTCTGTGATAAGACAGCAAGGGTAGTGATGGGAGGATAGCGGGAGAAGGGCAATGCCAGTGGGTGACAGCTATGTAAAACATCTGGCAACCCCCATGTGCCCACGATATGCAGACAACTCCTCATACATTACTTACTGATCAATGACCTACATATAACTTCACTGGCTGAAAAAGGGTTAAACAGGATCTGTCACCTCTTCTGACATGTCTGTTTTACCAACCAATTGTGGAGCATCTGTTCTCATCACTCTGTGCTCTGCCATTCCTCTATTATTCCTGCTTGAAGATTATAAATAAATTGCCAGCAGTCTACAATAAAAATCCAACTGGGTGTTACTAGTTGGGGGTGTGCCCTTGTCCAGTGTCAGACTGTGCAGGGACACACCTCAACTGGTAACACCCAGTTGGATTCTTAGTGCTGAATGTTGGCGATGCATTTATATCGGTGGTTAGCACTGGTGCCTTGCAGCGATGGGGCCCTAGGTTTGAATCTGACCAAGGACAACACCTGCATGGAGTTTGTATGTTCTACCCGTGTTTGTTGGGTCTCCTCCAGTTTCCTCCCATACTCCAAAGACATACTGAAAGGGAAATTAGACTGTGAGCCCCATTGGAGACAGAACACAATAATAATGTCTTTGAAGCACTGTGGAATATGTCAATACTATATGCTGTATTTCTAGGACTTTAAGACGCACCTAGGATTTAGAGGAGTAAAATAAAAAAATATATATATTTTTCATCAGTCTCAGATCAGACCCCAGTTCTTCATCAGACCTCAGATCCAACGCCCATCCTCATCAGGCCTCAGATTAGACCCAAAACCAGCCCCTTAGCTCAGACCCCCATCAGACATTCAAAAAAATTAAAAAAAAATTATAAACTTACCTCGCTTGTGACGTCCCACAGGATCAGGTCATAGTGCGCACCTACACGCACTACATCCTGGTGCTGAAGGCAGTCAGAGCACAGTGCAGAGTCCGGAGGAAGACCAGGGAGCACTCCTCTCACCTCCTGCATACTAAGGAAACGGTCCTCTCTGAAGGAAGCCTGTCCAATCTGCATGTTATAGAGCCAGATAAACTTTTGTGAGAAAAGATTCTTATATTTCATTAATTTAAATCTCTGCCATTAGGAGTCCAGCAGGCGGTACTAATCAGTGACTGACAGCTGTCTCTGTAGGTACAGTCACACAGGAAATGCTGTCAGTCACTGATAAGACCGCCTACTGGACTCAGGGATAGAAACTTAAATGAATGAAATAAAAGTGGTATAGAATCTTTTCCCACCAACCAGACCCTGGTGGCAGTGGTTTGGGACCAATGTTAGACATGTTAAAATTTCACAACAATCCTTTTTTCCTCAAAATTTGCCACTGCAAATTTAGGATAGTTTCAGAAAACAAGGTGCATATTGCTATCAGATGTATTTTTTATATAAGACCAATTTTCATTGAAGTGAAAGGAAAGTGTACTAGAACAAGTATTCCTGTCTGTACACAGAGTGGAGCAAAGCACATTGTTTGTAAACCTATCATTAGCCTAGCCCCAGAAGATTGCGTGAGATGAGAAAAGGCTCCCAAAGACCTGATTTGGTGAAGAATACATTATTTTTACAGTAAATCTAATTTCTCTGAGCATACGGCACCGAACAATGGGGTGATTTATCAGTGGTCTATTTAAATAGAGGGGGCATGCCACCATAATAAGCTCCACTTGTGTAAATACCTTAAAGGGAGCTTTCTCGTTAACCCAATCCCTTCTAAAGGAAGTCATGATCAGGGGAGAGATCATCACACTAGTCAAAAAAATACCATTTCATGAGCTAGGCAGGAGGACCTTCAGTGAAAGAGTAAGCGTCTGCTGGTCACAATCTCGTCAGTACAGTTCAGGGCCCACGCACACGACCGTATGTATCTTGTGGTCCGCAAAAAATACAGATGACATCCATGTGCATTCCGTATTTTGCAGAACGGAACAGCCGGCCCCTAATAGAACAGTCCCTAGCATTGTCCTTAATACGGACAATAATAGGACATGTTAAATTTTTTTGCGGAACGGAAATACAGACATACAGAAACAGAATGCATACGAAATAACTTCTGTTTTATTTGCGGACCCATTGAAATGAATGGTTCCAGATATGGTCTGCAAAAAAAAAAAAAAAAGCGGAAACTGACACAGAAAAAAAATACATTCTTGCTCATGAGCCCCAAGTGAGTTTTCTGCAATTTCAAGTCATGTCAAACACTTTGAAGGCAGACCAGATTATAAACCAGTGCTCCTAGAACTGACCATTACATAAATAACATCGCAAGGTGTGTGTGCCCCTTGTGGTCGGTTTCAAAATGATTTGCTTTGGACGGTCTCTCAAAAGGTAAGGCCACCTTTGTTTGTTTAAAAAAGAAAGAGAGAGAGAAAGAAAGAAAGAGAGAAAGAGAGAGAGAAGGAAAGAAAGAAAGAGAGAAAGAAGAGAGAAAGAAGAGAATGCTTCTTGAATCTCAGATGGCTGATTTTGAGCGGTTGAAACTGCTGTCAGTGTTAGAAATTGGACCCACTGCTAATCCCGATGGTAAAGTAGTACCAGTAAATTTGGTCGTCACCAATGTTTGGCCAGATTTTGACATCTGGTTTGAACAGGATCACATGCACTTCGTTAAAGAATGGTTATCTGGTGGCCGAAACAAAAGGAATGATTACCTGTATGACAGACCACGTATATAATGGGACGCGAGGAAGCAGTTTATGTTAACTGTTGGTTGCCTTACAGATTTAGTGCAGGTCGCACGTGCCCACAGGGCAGGCTCTGCTGGAGTATTCTCTTTCCCAAGTCATTAAGATTAATGCAGCAGATAATTTCAGAAGTTGGTTTAAATGTAGCTGTCTGCACAGTATCAGCAGAGATATCACTTCACCCAGCGATTTATCTGCTGTAATAGAGCTTCCGGCAAAGGAAGACGACATTGAACTATTTATAGTATGGTAGGCAAGTAATGTCAGCAAATATATGCTATTAGGCCTAATTCACACGTCTGTAGTGTGTTGCGGATCCGCAAGTTGCAGATCCGCAACACACCTTGCCACCAGCCCCATAGAGATGCCTATACTTGTCCACAATTGCGGGCAAGAATAGGACATGCTCTATATTATTGCGGAGCCGCCGGCGGGAAGATCGGCGGTGCGCTCCGCAAATGCGGAGAACACAGTGTGTGCTCTCCGCATCCATCACGTCTCTATTTAAAATGAATGAGTGCGCACCCGTTCCGCAAATTTGCAGAACGGGTGCGGACGAACATTGCAGACGTGTGAATAAGGCCTTAGGATGGTCCTTAAAGAGGACCTTTCACTGGTTCAAAGTTTGTTAGTGAAAGGTATGTACATGCAGAGCGGCACCCAGGGATGTCCCTGCACTTACTTGTATCCCTGGGTGCCGCTCCGTTCGCCCGCTGTAGCCCCCGATACCGGCGCACGCGCTGAGGCTAATTTTGCTGTGGGCGGAGAAATCCTCTTTTGCCCTGGGCGTCTCCTTCTCCCAGGCTGAATCGCTGGCCAATCGTGGCGCTCAGCTCATATCCTGGGAGGTTGCAGGATATGAGCTGAGCGCCGTGATTGAGGTTCACCTTACCAGAAAAACAACAGAAGTTAAAGTCCAGGTTATGGCAGTCTGCTAATGGACTGACTACAGGCTGTAATGAAAGAGACTGAATGAATGGGCCTTCTGACACATGGCACCCTTGTGGAACCCAAAAGACTGGTTAAAATCAAATACCTGATACTTACAGAGGTTGTCCAGGATTTTGACACTGATGGTCTATCCTCAGGCCCGATACCCCACACTGCCACTGATCAGCTGTTTTGCTATAGCTCTGTGGCCAGAGCTACATATCTCCCTCCACTGTGGAGCAGACAGAGCTGGAAACTTCTGCGCTGCTCCCATTCAATTCAATGAACCAGCAACACCGCACAATGTATGGAGCTGTGCAGTTCAAATGCTTACATCCAGAGCGGGAGCTACCCAAAAAGAGCTGATCAGTATGGGTGCATGGTACTGAACCCCCGCTGATCAGACAGGGACTGTCTATCCCGAGGACAAGCTCCAATATCAATATCAGGGATAACTCTCCCCTTCAAGTATCAGACATTCTATTATAACCAGTCCAAACAGATGCCTGGGATTTACAAAAAAATAAAAAATGGAGGAATGATAATAAAGTAAAAAAACAATCCCATGCTGTTTCAGTGCCAGCACTCCTGTGGTCCCTGCCGGTCTCTGTCTACCTCCCTGCAGCCATGATGTCCGTACGTGTATGTGATCGGTACAGCCAATCACTGGTATCAATGGAGATGCTTGTATGAACAGCAAAAGACTGCTGAGGCCGGTGATTGTCTGCAGCGGTCGTATGGATGATGTCGTCACTGCAGGATTTACACCCAGGACAGTGGGAAAGAAGGTTTCTGTCCTAACATTGAAGGGATCGTTTACTGTAAGGATCTTTGCCAGAGGAGGGTGTCATGGGAATTTTCCCCACATGGAGCCAATACATTTTATTGCTGTACGGAAACAGCATTACAAACTTGAGTTTTTTAACGCATCAACCTCGGATCTATGATCTGAAGCTCAATTCACTCAACCCTAGCCACAATCTTTGAAATCACAGTATCTGATCTGTTAGCATAATTCTAGAAATAAAAGACTGATCTATAGAATTCTTTAAAAATGCACTGAAATGAATCAAATGTGTTATTACAATACCTTAGCCAGCAGGCATGCACTACCGGATTCTTCAAATAGCTGAACTTTGACATTGGCTAAGGGAATTTCTATTCCAGGGAGACAGGAAACTACTGCCAAGGTGAGCTGCTGAGCTGACAGATCTGCTAGATACTTAGCACAGCACTGAAAGATTGAAAACTTTCAAGGGGACCTGCCAATAACTTTCAGTATATCACCGGAGACCGGCCACATTCATTCTTTACCTACTCAAAGGACCCTCTTTAACTTACCGCCTCACAGCTATGGAATTTGTGGTTAGGATGGAAGGTTCATATATGAGCTTGAGTGCCCCGTTCTGCGGCCCGCAATGCATGAGCACCGTCCGTGTGCACGCAAGAGGCGGCCCACACTGCAAAAAGAAAGGACATGTTCTGCTTTTTTTGCAGTGCAGAAGCACAGACTGAAATGCCACAGAAGCGATTCGCAGTGCTTCCGATCCATATATTGCAGATTGCAGACCTATTCAAGTCAATGGGTCCTGTTTTCCCGCCCACAATATGGGCAGGGGGCACACGGACTGAAGGTTAACCAGCTGTAATATACACCGCGGCTGAGTCACTAATCCTGCATAAAATGTAGGCGCTGTGAATTTAGTCACTCTAAGGCTCCATTCACACGACCGTATGTTGTCCGCAAAAAAACGGATCCGTGTCCGCAAAAAAACGGATCCGTGTCCGTTTTTTTGCTGATCCATAGACTTCAATAGGGCCATGTCCTATTGAAGTCTATGGATCAGCAAAAAAACGGAATGCAATCCGTTTTTTTGCGGACACGGATCCGTTTTTTTGCGGACAACATACGGTCGTGTGAATGGAGCCTAAGGCTACAAGCACACGACAGTGAAAAAAATCATCCGTTAAAAACTGACATTTTTTTCACTGATGCCTCTCTGAGAGACGGACGTTAAAAATGGACCCATTCAATTGTATGGGGTCAGTCTGTCAGTGAAAAAGGGACAAGATGGAGCATGTTTTATTTTTTTACATCCATTTTTCACTGACAGTATAAAAAAAACTGCTGTGTAAATAACCCCATAGACGACCATTGGTCTCAAAATATACATTTCATGGCCGTTAAAAAAATGTACATCTCATGTCCGTTTTTCACTGTCGTGTGCATGTAGCCTAAATGTGCAAAAAAAAACAACAACTTAGGTATCTCAAAGGGAGTATACAAAGCAAAACTTAAAGTGACTACCTCCCTTAAATAAAATATAATTTTTATTATGATATCTAAAAGAGATAGAATACCCGTAAGGCGATGAGCACAATAATTCGGAGTATACCAATATCAATAGACAGAGAGTGAACAGGTTATCACAAGGTGGGACTATAGTGGACCCTCGTACTCACGGTTTGGTGACCCATATATCTTGATAATATATTTTACATGTAAAATTGGGAAAGGGGGTTATTTAAACCTTTCATATTTTGGTGGGGGGGGGGGGGGTTTAAACTGTTAATCCCTTGTCCTATTCACCCTAATAGAGCTGTATCAGGATGAATAAGACTTTACACTTTTCCTGCTGCTCTGGGCTTTGTGCACACAGCAGCAGGGAGCTTACCATGGAAGGCTTCAGTAGCGTCCTGGCTGCCATGGCAACCGATCTGAGCCCCGCAATTACACTGCTGGGGCTCCAATCGAAAGCTGCCACTGCCCCACCAATGAGGAGGGGAGGAATAAGGATGGGAGGGATGAGTATAATACTTCTGGATAGGTCATCAGTATCTGATCGGTGGGGGTCTGACACCCAGGACTCCCACCGATCAACAGTTTGAGAAGGCACTGGCACTCGGAGTAACTCTGTGGCTGTCACGGACGTACCGAGACATACGGACGTCCCTGAGAAAGTGAGTGGCTGGAGATCTTTGCAACATGTGGTTTGATCTGACATGTTTACCTTGTGGCTCAATAGGCGTCTGTGTTGTTTCCGGTACTGGCCGCACCCTTAACCTCCAGCTGTGGCTATTGTAGTCATTTAACTTTCCCCATTTCTAGCTGTTTCTCCCACAATGCTGTGCGGTTTATAGCTTCAGTTGGACCTGTGGATAGCTTGTGTTTGGATCTCGGCTGAGTTACTGGTGCTGCCATAGCTTCATGGAAGTTAACTCCTTAAGGACACATGACGTATGGGTACGTCATGTGTCCAGTCCCTGAAGATGGCGCCCGCTCCTGGCCACTGCGGGCACCATCGCTGCGGGGGTCCGGCTGATTCCTGTAGCTGACCCCCGCAGCTGATGATCGCGGTCGGCAGCGCTGCCGACCGCGATCATTTAACCCCGCAGATGCCATGATCAATCCTGATCACGGCATCTGCGCGCGCCTTTCATTCAGCTTAAGGCTATCACTTACTATTTCCTATGCAGCCCTTGTTAGCAATAGGGCTTCATAGGAAAGTAGTAAAATGCTCATAAACTCCAATACAAGTGTATTGGAGTTTATGATAGAAGCAATCAGGTAACTGATTTATATAGGTCCCTATGGGATCTATATAAAAGTGTAAAAAAAAAAAAAAAAAAAAAACCTAAAAATTTAAATCACCCCCCTTTCCCCAAAATTAAAATAAAATAAAAAAAATAAAAAAAAATACACATCATGGGTGTCGCAATGTGTGAAAACGCCCATAGTATAAAAATATAAAAATATATTTCCCATACGGTAAACAGAAAAACGGAAAAATGAAAAAGAAAAAGATTCCATAATTTCTAAGGAGACAAACTATAATCCAATGAGAAGGATGTGTTGCCTAAAGCCTGCAAAACAGAGACCGACTGAGCAAGCGATTGTCGGGATGGAAACGTTCCCTCCTGGCAATCGCCTGCTCGCTACTATTACATGCGGCGATTGCCTCCACAGCATGGCGAGGAATGGTCGCTATGCCATTGCTCGTCCCCATGCTGTATAGTGGTTTGCCAGCGGCAGGTCGCAATTAGACACCACGATCTGGTGCCAGTAAAAATCACAATTGCCCGATGAATGAGCGTGTGCTTGTTCACCAGGCAATCAGCAGCAGAATTACACCACAAGATGATTGCTAACAAGCGCTCATACGAATGTGGCAGGTGTAAAACAGCCTGAAGGCTAGAGCTGCACGGCGATATTTGTTGGGCGACATTACGTGTAATGTATTTCTAAGGGGTCGCGGTGCTGCTTCTACAGCAAGGAGGTACTCACAAAAAACCTGACACTACTGAAATAACACGAAATGGCACACGACAAATTCCTCTGTGTTGCCCCAGCCGAAATCCTATAATTCACATGCTTGTCCACTTTGCTCATTCATCTGACCTCCAAATGAGAATCTTCCACTAAAAGCATATAACATAAGCGGTGCTTTCCTAACCGGTCAGACTGGGAAACCTGCTTTATCGTTACAATAATAGGGCTATTTCTTTTGGCATATTAATATTATGGACTGAACCTTAATCAGGGCTCCCGGCAATGACCAGGCTTTATCTTTCCTTTACATATGATACAGCCTCAAGTACCTTCTTTATGCAACTGAAAAGCCACAACTGAGAAGATACGGCATGGGTAGGCCTGTCTATTCTGTCTTGGCAGGAGGCCCTTGCAGATCTGAACAGTTTATAGCTGAAGCAGTATTAGGTATGAGTGGTGGATTGTTGTCAGGCTAATATCATGCACACCGACTGCCTGCGGATCTAGCTATGTCAACTCAGCAGGGACGGGATTAGAGGCTGGAAGCTGAAGGGATAGTATCAGGCCAGCAATAGGAAATTCACAGGAAGGCTGTACAATAGGGGGTGTTCAAAAATTAGATTCATTTTACATTTACAGACTGATATAGTAAACCAACAGCTTGTCTAAAATCCCTCTCACTATCTGTATACAGAAAGCAGAACCTCCTAATTCACTACATTTGTTGCATCATGAGACTGTTTAACAAAATTACTGGTATAAATCCTAAATTTCCAGTGCATTTTTGTTTGCGTCTTTCTTTACCCATAAAGTGAGCAAAAAAAGCCAAATTCGCATTTATGTGTTCCTGAAACAGTTTTGTAGAAATCCTGCATGCTCATTAGGGAGTCTGGGGCTTATCTGTCTTAGGACAGGGGAGAGGTTCCTGCTGCAGCCAGGACTCTGAGGAAGAGGAGCAGGAGGCACCAGAAACGCATGCACACATTCTTTACTAATGTCTCTGTTTTAAATCCACGCCAGAAAGGGGGCAGGTGTAGAGTTTAATTTGTTGCATGTCCTGCTGGAGGAAGCACTAGAGGAAGTGCAGAGGGACTTGAGACTGGCGTGAAAACGCTGGTCTTAATATAGGCTTCCCTACTTTTTTGCGGTTTTTAAAATTAACATTGGGGTCCTCCGCTGCAGTTTGAGATGCAGCTTAGCCTAGACCAGTGATGGCTAACCTCTAGCACTCCAGCTGTGGTGAAACTCCCAGCATGCTCCATTCATTTCTGTGGAGTTCTGAGGACAGCTAAGCGAGTGTGCATTGTGGGAGTTGTAGTTTTACCACAGCTGGAGTGCGGGAGGTTAGCCATCACAGGCCTGGACTATGTGATGTCACATTCATTGGTCACATGGTCTAGGTGCAGCTCAGCCCCACTAAATGAATGGAGCCGAGCGCGCTACCAAACACAGCCGCTATACAATGTACGACACTGCGCTTGATAAACTGTGAGAAGGCCGCAACGCTACAGCAAACACCGATACCTTCTCAAACAGCAGGTATCAAACGCCCACAGATCAGATACTGATACGGATAGGTCATCGGGTTAAAAAAATCTCGGAAAACCCCTTTAAAGTGAGCATGTCATCATGAAAATGCGGTACAATCTGCAGGCGGCATGCTACCAGGAGGAGCAGATTGATAATAGTTTTGTTAGAAAGTTCCAGTATAATTTGTAATTTATAAAAAAAAAAAAAAAAGAATGGGGTTTTTGTTCCGTTTTCATCGTGGATATGCTGTGATCTATAAAACCTAGAAATAAATGTAGTTGTGGCTACTAAATAATCTACTACTATTACTAGCTTATGTTTTGTGCATTAAAATAAAAACATTGGACACAGACCTAGATGTAAAAAAATGAATTAAAACGATCACTTAATACCATCATTCATTCTACGTTGTCTGCTCTTTTGTAGGTGAATCCTGGATGTATAAAGCAATCTCTACAATGAAGTCCAAGGAGAAACAATGATGAAAGCATCGGTGCGGCTGTTTCTGTGACCCTCCACCATGTATCTGACAGAATGGCCGTCCACAGTCATTATGTGAAAAACATGAGCAAACAAGAGGTGACTGGTGCCACTTATTCCCTCTGAGTGGTACCATGACCAGGGAAACAAGGCCTGCGTATCCCATCAATGCTAAATCACCCAGCTCCAAGGAGGACTCGGCTTTTGAACAGTTTGGAAAAAAGAATTTAGCCGACAGTAAACCAAGCAGGACTTCAGAAACCTCGGATAGTGCCTTCAGTTCTGACAAAGCATCCCTTTTAAATTGTCGCGAAAGAGACAGTCACAGTCAAAGGGAAGCTGTGATAAGGCCTCAACAAGCAGGGAAAATAGACTTTAAATCTCTTCATAACAGGCCAAACTTTCCCAGCGATGCTAAATGGACTAATGGTAAAAGCAGCCCACTGTCTCCAACAGGGAGGAGCAGAGGGAGAGACAAAAATAAGAGGACTGGGAAGGGAGATCGCAATCAACACCAGCTCTACAGACTCAGTATTAGCAGCTCAAGGGCCAATCCTACCATTGGGATTGCGTATCCTCAGCAAAAGGTGACCCCACCTAAAAAAGCAGAAGTCAGTCCAGGGCCCATCTCTGGAAGTTATCGCTTCAATGTCCCAAGTCTTCCAGACAGAGAGGGAGAAGTCCATCACGTAGGCGGTACCTTTAACAGGTCACATCCAGAGCCCATTCCCACCCTTACCTCCACAAACTATACCTCACAAACAGCTCCAGCATCGAGAATCCATCAAGGACTAAAGATTCCTCCGGGTAACGTTCATGACACAGCTAACTCTAGTGGGCAGCTGCATTATTTGGAATTCCAGCCAAATGGAAATACATGGCATCCATCAGATAAACACTTTACTGGTACCAGTGGATATGTCATCTCAAATCAAAAAGCATGTCCTTTCCCGGAGGGCAACAAATCAGACTATGGGCCGGTGTCATTTCAGTACCCATTTCCATCTCTGCAGGAGCAAGTTGGGACTACATTCTGCAATAATGGGAGTAATCAGGACTTTGTGGATGCTGCACTGGCTGTCAACCAGGTAGCACCCAATACTTTTTCCTTCCAGTCCTCATCAAGAGAAGGACCCGAAGATCCACAAGGAAGTGGATCCTATAATGCTGTCTTGCCAGACAACAGGACTTATGGAAACCCTTCCCAGCAGGCTCCATTTCTACAGCATTCACCTAGACCCCCTTGTTACACGGGGCGTAGTGATGAGGTCTCTGATCACAATGGTGCTATTTCATCTACTGGTGCTTTCTCTTCCTCTGGTGCTATAGACCAAACCCAAAGCACTTTTCAAGAAAACCAAGCAGTTTTTGATCCGAGTGAATTTAGTTTACATAGTAGCAGTATGCCAGCATTAATCAATAAGAGGCCAGCTAAAGACTTTGTACATAGTCAAAGGCTCCTGACTCCAGGGAGTACACTACGAAGGAATATACCACAGACTTCTCTAACCAAAGTGCACTTCCCTGGCAAGGCCTTCACCAGTGGAAACACCGGATCTGTGCCTTACGATAAGAATATTTCAAGAATACCTCAGACTTGGGATGCTGGAAACAACAATTTTCCACCTTTGGACCAAAGCTCTGTTTCATATCCTAATGGTTCTGGAAACGTAATTCCATATCAATGCCAGCCAGATGAGCAGAGACAGGTACTGAAAAACCAAAGGATGCCTTGGCAGCAGAGTCTCAACGCACCTTCTGCAGCAAACCAAAATCACATAGAGCTGTCAAGGCACATTGGAGGTCAAAAACCTTACCCCCTGAGTAATCCTGATTGGCAAAACAACTTGATGACTAAAATCCCACCAAGTTATCATCCAAAGACACACTTAGTGGTAGAGGGGAGTCCCACACAGAGGGCTGATATGACCAGACAAAATTACAGCTCAAATAATGACCTAATGTACAATAATAAAAAGGACAAGAAAGACACAAGGACAAAAAGTATTTCATACGGTGTAAGCCAACCAATCCAACAACCAAGAAAGAACTCCAACCAGCCACTACCATTTTCAGGAAAGCCTTTTGTACCCGAATCTCCCTATGAATCGCCTCTTCCCTCCCCTGTTACCAACCCTGTCTCCGGTAGTACCTGCTCGTCACTTTCACCCATGTCAAGCAGCCCGGTCAATCCTGATGAGAACCCAGTGCCTCACACACTGACATCCTCTCCCTATTTTCACCAGCCATGTCATCCAGCTGACAAGTCTTATAATATGGCCGATTCAATTAGCTCTGGTTCATTTCTATATCCCAATTCGGAAACCACCAAAACATATAATTACATAACAGAGCCTTCTAAAGAAGAACACACATTCAAGAATCTACCAGGCAATGAATACCAAAAAATAGCCAATGAGCAAAGTAAAGTCTGTCTTGAGAATTATGAAAGTGAACCCCCTCCTCCTTATTCCTCTCACCACTTTCTTGCCAGCTCACTTAGCAGTGCAAATTTAGACCAGCTCGATGTTCTTCTAACCTGCAAACAGTGTGACCACAATTTTGGCAATTTATCCTCATTCTTAGAGCATCGGCAGTACTGTAATTTGAACTCGACTGTCCAAGCTGAGATGAAGGACCCTTTACATGGAGGGGATTTGA
Source organism: Bufotes viridis (assembly GCA_033119425.1). Classification (NCBI taxonomy): domain Eukaryota; kingdom Metazoa; phylum Chordata; class Amphibia; order Anura; family Bufonidae; genus Bufotes; species Bufotes viridis. The sequence goes on from CM065598.1 coordinate 105,242,389, forward strand.
GAAAGTCTTCGCTTGACCAATTGAAGTCATCTCAAACACTACCAGCAATATCCTTACCCAAAGCTCAAGCTGAATTTAATCCACATTTAACTGGTTTAAGCAAAGACTATCTTCTTGACAGTGATGCCAAAGCAGATGCCAAAGAAGACCCAATGAAAGGTAATATTTTACACAACGCCACGCCACATTTATTGCCTCTGACCGCCTGTGACACTTTAGAGATGGATGAGGCAAAGCTGGACAGTTTAATCATAGAAGCACTGAATGTCTTAGAGTTTCAAGTAGACAATCCAGAGATAGATAGCACCTTTATTGATGTCTTTGTAGATGACGATCTCACCACTGCCAAGATAGTTAACAATTCCCAAAAGGTCAAAGAGACTAAAGAATCCAAAAAAAGGATAATTGCAGAACAAAAACAAGCTCTCCATAACGCAATCTCATGCACATTTGATGAAAAATACGACACAGATGGATCCCAACTCCAAAAGAATGCAATCAAAATGCCAAATGAAAAAAGATGTACAGAGATGGGAAGCACTCGTAAGCATTCTATAGACACTGACTCCACAAAGGGCAAAAATATCACAAAAATAAATTTGGAAGACTGTGAATGGCAGAAGTCAGATGACGCTAATAAAAGAACAACTTCACAGGAAAAAAAGAAAACGTCTCTAAATAAATCTGATTTTAAGTATATTGATGGTGGAGAAATAAAACCTTATGACTCCCACGAAGGGAGAATAGAGAAAACTGATCCACAAGATCTTCCCCTCACAGAAACATCAAAGTCACGCAGGGCCGGATTTAAAGACACTAAGAAAAAGAAAGCTCACAATGGGACCTGGAGTAAAGAGCTAATACACAAAATTGTGCAACAAAAAAATAAACTTCACAAGCTACATGTAAAGAGTAATAAAAATCTGCAGTTTTCACTGGTAACTGAGAGACTTTATCCTCCTACAAAAACGCATACGTTTGGTGAATATGACTATATCTCAGATTCCGATGACGAACTCGCTCCTTCTTTGCCACAACACATGCCAAATGGCAGCCTGAAGTACAATTTTAATCGGCATATACAAGGGAGAGAAACCAAAACAAAACTAAAGGAACCAATATGGCGTATGGGAGAGGCCACAAGATTCCAGTTGCAAAGCAAAGATTTGAGGAACACAAATAAAGAGACCTCAAGTAGAGTTCGGAGAAGAAACAGTCAGTCATCAAATAGCAGCGAGCAGAGCACCAGTATTTCAAGCGAGACCGGGACAAGTCCAAAAAGCACTGAACGCACAGATTCTGAAAACGAACAGGAGTGCGTGGCAAGGTGCAAAAGCTTAAGCACTCAGTCTCAGAATAATGCAGAGAGAAACTTAGTAAGGCCTCTACTCAGAGAAAACCCACCAGCAGCCACAGCAGCACATGCAGACTTTACCAAAGGAACAAAGAGGTTTGCATCTGCTAAATTCCTGCTTACAAGTTCAAAAGCAAACCAAAAGATTCACGAAACACACTATGGGGAAAATATAAAAAAAATACAACAAACCACTGATTTTACAAAGAAAAACACAGGTAAAACACATGGAATTCAGGACCTCAAGAACAATGTAGAGGAAAGACTAAGCACTTACCAAGAAGCAATGGCAGCTAGCACCTTATCACAAGACAATTACACGGTAAATGCTCCACCTCAGCAGCGCTCTTCTTTCAATGTCACAAATACAAACTACCAAGAGAAACAACTGAATGCTATATCATGTGAAATAAATCCAAATAATGAAAAGTACTTAAATGAAAAAATATGCAATGGCAGCAAAGACTTTTCAATATCGGTGCCATGCTATACTGGAGATTCGGCAGTAGCTATATTGCCGCGACAAAACGACAACTCCTATGGAGCTGAATGCCAACAGTATTCACACAATAAAGAGGTGCACCATCTATACACAAATCATATTTTCTCTGAACGTCAACCCGCTGCTTCCGCTGATGTTGAGCAGATACATGCAGATCAAAGTAACCCTGATAGCATGTGCTCTTTTGAGAGTAAATGTTCAGAACAGACATCATATCCACCAGACAACAATGACAAAGTTTCAGCCGGTCTTTCATTTGATTCGTCTTCTATATTTGCAGAGTTACCAATATCTGACTTTGACACTCCGATGTACAACACCGCAACAATTTCAAGAGAGAACTTTATAGAATTCAACCAATCTAGCAAATCAAGCAACTTTGAACAACAATTTCCAGAGTTCTTGCAAGAGAAAAGTTGGGATCTTATTGGAGGCATTTCAATGTCGACAGATAATGTTCCTCCATTCCACGTACAAGAAAATCCAAGCACAGAGAAGTATGCTGAACAGATAGCAGTGTCATCAGAACAAATAGCGCTTTCAGATTACAACGCAGCATTTATTAGCAACATTTCAGACGACGAGCTAGAAATCAAAAGACTGGTAACAGAATTAGAGAGTCAGCTTCAAACAAGGAAAGAGCATAATGAGACGTCTTCAAAACTAGTGAGTAAAGATCATGTTAACCAGGAGCTGACGGACTGTACCCTCACAGTAACAGAGATGGCAGTCGATCCAATTGAAAGCTGCAGAAATAATGCATACTTTAATGAAATTCCTAACAATGTACACAGCCCAGACCACACAACACCTCAACTTCAGGATTCCCAACCACTTGCAAAAGTTGATAGAAGCTGTAAAAATGTCAGGAACTCTTGGACTAGTTCACTTCAATTTGATTCCTTCACTTCAGACATCCAGTGTTGCAAACAGACAAATATGAAAAATGGTGCATGTATGACAGAAGGAATGGGCTTACTGGGAAATAGCCCTCTGGCTGCCATGTCTGACAAAGGCTTGTCTAACCTCTCAAATCCAATCAAATGTCCAACATATCCTGACTATGACCTTCTGAAAGAGACGCTGGTGCCAAACGAAGCACAGCTTTCTAAAAACAATGAAAATAAAGAAGATACACTTGGAAAAGAAATCCAGCAAACTGATTCACAAAATCTGTCTGTCCAACAGAAAGTTGAAGAGCGGTACGACGACCCACCAAAGCTGGAACCTGTACAAAGCGTGACAGAAATGGATTCTGAATTTGCTTTGCAAGACGACAGCACTCTTTTAAATATAAGTGACAGTCCAATGCAGAAGAAGAGCGCTGCAGAAGAGAGACCGCAGCTCTCTACAAGTTCAGAGCATGCAACAGACACAGAGTACAGCAAAAAGAATTTCATTTTGCACAATAAAGAAGGATTACAGGATGATAATCAAATAGACCTTGTTCTTCTTGACATGCCAATCCTGGTGAAAGAGGAGAATGCAATTAGTGAGAGATCCTTACCTTCTAAAGAATCTTCGGAAAATCCTTTGCAACAGCTCCAACTATTTGTAGCAAGAACAGCAAAAAATAACGAGGAAGACATGCTCATACCATGTTTCCCCATGCTATTAGCTGCTTCCGCAGTATCAGAAGAAGAGAGTCGGGTTGTATGCACTCTGGAGAGCGCATATACATCTATTGGAGAATCCGGGGAAAATTCTAAGGTGGTGGAAGAAAATGGGGCATTACAGCTTTCTGAATCATGCACAAAACAGGCAGACATTGATCATACGGGCTCTAATTGCTGCACGTTACTGGAAGCACTAAGTCATGAAGCTGAATGTGAGAAACAAGCAAACATTAAAGACTGCACCGAACTGAGTGTTATCAACGTGGTCACAGGTGGCTTGAGAAATGATATAATAAATAATGGAAATGGAGCAAACTATGAAACAATTGACGGTAAAAAATCGCTTACAAAAAAGGGAACGCCAACAAAAACCAGCACAGCATTTGATACTGAACCATACACAGGTGGTAAAATGACATCCACATTAATCGATGTTCAGAAACAATTATCTGATATGACAAAAGCAGACTTCCGGGAAAGTGGTACCTTAGAACCCAAAGAGCCGCACATTTCCAGAAAGAATGATGAGACACACGACCTGAGCAGTGAAGTCTCCGTTTTTAGAATCCAGAAGAAGAATCCAAAGGAAATGGACATCCCCCAGGTAACAGAACTATTTCTGGGAACTGATAACATTAAGGAAGCTTCTCTGTTGGCCGAAGATAAATGTGATGCCATGGCCGCGGTTGACAATTCTTCCGCTCATTTCCCTTTGCCTCCTAACACTAATGAAGTCCTATGCAGCAGTAATAAGGACTATGAGGCACATCTTCTAAGCATACCTACAGCACATTCTGGGTTGAGGTTTGACCTGCTCTCTCATGTGGCACAAGACTCACCACAAAGACTGTCCTATACATCCACAGATGATGGCTCAAGTTCAAAAGAAAGGGATTCACTTCAAAAATGTCAAAATGAAGAGCAAGTAGCAAAACATTCAGGGCCAGACATGACAGATATACAGCTTTATCTGCAGAGAGACAAAACTTTGACAATAGATAACAGCAAAAAACTGGCAGAAGAGAAAGTCTTAATGCAACCCGTAGTGGGAGGAACAGTAACACCGTGCTTCTGCTCGCAATTAGTTTGTGGGCATTATGAAGGTCAACAACAAGAATCTGTTACGGACATGATTCTCGGGTGTCCATCAATACCAACAAATGATACCTATCCAATTTACACTGAAGAAAATACTAACTACTTAACTTTGCAAAGTGATATTTTTCAGGAAAGAGTACAAACACCTGTAGGACCATCAATGTGTAATCAAAAGGAAGAGGCCGATCAGTGTGACTGGGACACCATACATGATGGTTCCGATATGGACCATGTATTTCTGAACAAGGACAGGTCATCAGCTTCAGGGTGCGACCTGGTGGGGACTGCTGATCAGGGGTTTGTAGAATTTACCCGTCAAAAAAATACTACAGAAAAAACAGCTGCACAATTAGTTCCAGGTCTCCACAGTACGGAAGCTGAAAAGATTTCCACAGATGAATCCGACAACAGGTGTACCAATGATATGAACTCTATTATAGATGGTGTCCTACGAATTCTAGAAGGTGACAAGAGCAAGGAAATACTCCAGAGCATTGGAATTTCACCCAAAAGCAGTCCCTTCAAAGAAAAGAAATCAGCTGGACTAGCCCTAACCTGTGACATATGTTCAGCATCTTTCCGTTCAAAACCAGGACTGATGAGACACAAAGCGGTTAAGCATAATGGGTCACTAGTATCACAAAAAGATGGCGGGATTAGTGTTAAACCAGTTAAAGTGAAAAACGCAACATGCGAGTGGAACGACAATAATGACCGTCAACACAATCTCGACATGACATCTCAGAACATAATTGCAGATCTGCTCAACTCAGACAGTAACCTTCAATCTCAGATCCTAATATCAGATGAACCCAGACCTCTGACAGCCAAAAACTGTGAAGACTCGGTTATATCTGATTCAGTAAGCAAAAATAAGATGAATGGAAAAGTCAAGAAAAGAAAACGCAAGTCGTTAAACAAATCTACAGAGTCACAAATTCCTTCTGATGATGTCTTAAACGTCCTAAAAACAAATATTTTGAAGGCCATCGGACAATCGAACAGCTTCAACTCCTCAGAGACGGGCTTGGAACAGTCCGTACATAAAGACATGGCACATACAGAAATCAGTCTGAAAAATGACACCTTAGAAACCTACTTAACTGCGGTAACTATAGACGAAGATGAAAAGCTGGTGAGCGACGTTTTAGACATGGAAATGAACAGTGAGAGTTTGCTTCAAGAGCAGACATGGGCAAAAAAACTAAACCGTCAAAACAAACACATAATAAATGACTGCAAAATTCAACCTGTGGATACCAGGATGGCTAATGATCAAAGGCTATTAACTGGAGGACCTGCCGGGGCACCGCCTGAAGGCGAAGTGTCAAACATGCCCAAAGAAACAGTAACTGACTTTCACATATTATTTGATGACGACAATTCATTTTCCCAATTATTTCCAAGAGATGATCATTTCATTAGGAGAAAATGCACCCGTGTTTATGGGAAAAGAAACAAACGACAAACGCCACCTTTCGAGTCAGATGTCAAACATGCAGATACAGCTGAACAATGCCATACCCCACAAATAAACTACTCGAGTGACTACGGTAACATTTCACTTGAATCGACAATAGATAGCAGTCATTTTTCTAATCAAAATGAACACGTCACCGATTATGAACACCTCGGTTCTTCAAAGGAAACCAGTGAGGGAGATAAAGGCGAGATACTCTCTTTTGCTTGCCAGAATCAGGAAGATAATGTACCGTCACGTATTGATAGGATTGAAACAGAAGACAGAGATGTACCCCCTCACAGTACCCTCTACAAGTCTTCCGCTGAACCTTCAGATTTGTCAGTAGAAATGAGTCCAGACACAAGAGACTCACAAACAGAAGATTTCTTCAACTGCAGTGCTAGTGATGACGCCGATCTTCCTGAGGTGCCTACTATCGACATGAAGATGCTTAGCACAAAGTTTGATATGAGAGAACTGTCTTTTTTTAGTGCTTGTGGAGATGACTCTGACCAATCTGATTTAGAAGCATTAGATATTAACCAAATGCCAGAAAAACGTAAAAAGAATGGCAAAAATAAGTTCAATGACAAAAGGCAAGCAAGAAATCACAACAATGTAAAAATGAAAAGCAAAGACAAGCAATACAAATGTAAAGTGTGCTTTCAATGGTTTCTCACTTTAGGCGAGCTGGATTTTCATAAGCTAACTCATAACCCTTCACCTCCTCCAACCTGCTACATGTGTGTTCAACGCAAGTTCAGTTCACGTGAACAGCTGAGAGATCACCTGAAAGAGAAGCATGCCAAAAACAAGGCAGGACTCTGGATTTGTGGAATGTGTTTAAAAGAAATCTCTGACGTGTGGATGTATAATGAGCACTTAAGAGAGCATGCTACTCAGTTTGCTAGGAAAGGCCAAGCACAGAAGTCTGTGATGGGCATTCCAGGGTGTTTTGGAGGCGATGGTATGGTAAGGACATTCCTCAGTACCTTTATATACAGAACACCTAGCACCTTATCGAAGACTTCAGAGTCAGATGATAAAGGTTCACTGAGTAAAAGACCAGATCAGGCTGAACAGCAGGCTGAAGATGAAGCCATTGGCGAAAAAGAACCTGACAACTTTATCCATGTTGTTGCACCTGCTCCAGTCCAACAAGTAAAGCTTTCAGTTAGTCCTGAGGGCTCTTCAAAGAGTGACATCATTGCCAAGAACGCAGCCATGCATCCTCACTGTAAAGACCCGTCCAGAGACTGCCACCACTGCGGGAAGCAGTTCCCTAAACCTTTCAAACTACAACGACACCTTGTTGTCCACAGCTTGCAAAAAATATACCTGTGTCACAAATGTCCCAAATCTTACCAGGAAGCACAGGAGTTGAGAACTCATCTTCACACTGAACATGAATTAGCAGAAAAGTCGGAAATAAAGCACACCACACTGTATGCATGTGAGCTATGTGCTGATGTTATGCATGTGATAAAGAAGTCGTTCATCTGTAGCACATGCAACTACACGTTTTCTAAAAAAGAACAGTACGACAGGCACATGGAAAAACATCTGATTGGTGGAAGTTTGACTTTTAAATTTAGAGGAGTAACCAGGCCAACAATTTCTGCAAAGGAGCTCAAGCTGAAAATAAAAGATTCTCCTACATATGATGATGTGCCTCCTCCAAAAAAGATAAAGTCTACCTATTCTCAGATGTGTGGAGATGTACTAGGCACTGATCATGGTGACCTTTCTCAATACCCAAAACTTTCACCGGGTGTGGTTTTTGACGAAATGAGAGAAGAAAATATGGAAAATGAACAAGAAAGCACAGTAAAAATAGAGGAGATAGTGATGGATGCTCCAGAACTCCAAGCAGAAGGAAAGGAAGAGCAGGTTCAATGTATTAATCAAGAATGTCCGTTCTCTCCTAAAATCTGTGATGTGAAAATAAGTGAGAAAGATGACGGCATAATTGGTGACACTGGAGCAACAACAGAGTCCCCTGCATGGACACAGAAAAATGTTGCTGAATACACGGCCAGTGCAAACATGTCAACCGATAATCAACCAGCGTGTAAACTAGTGGCATCAACAGACATACAAACCTCGGAAATCAACGCGGACAATGATCTCACTCAACTGCTCACAGAAGACCCTGCAGAACTTCTTACTTCAGTTACAACAATGCCGCCATCCAATGGCACAACTGCAGAGCTCCAACATAAAGGTGCAGAGGGTGAGAAAGAAGAAACATCAGGGTCTCCGACACTTGTTTCACGTCCTCCCAATGTAAAATCTCTTATGACTGACATAGAAACTTCAGTGAAAGGCCTGAAAAAGAACAAGTCAGCCAGCCAACTCACAGAGCCTCACAGCGAAGAGTTACTGAAAATCTTCACACCTAAATTAAAGTCGGACACCTCTCTACCAAAGGATCAGGGTGCCTGTAATCTGAAGGAAACAAATTCAAACCCAATGAAGATAGCAAAAAAAGAACTGACTGTAAATTTGTCGAAAAATAACACAGATTTTAAAATAATGGACAAGATGTCCGGAGCAATATGCCAAAAACTACACCAAAGGAAACACAAAGAACACAAAATTTCTATCCATAAAAGCAACGCAGCCTCACAGGAGAATGTTGTTGAAGTGAAGAAAAAAAAGACCAAAGTGGTAGTGACTGGAAAACATGAAACCTCCGTTAATGTAAAAAAGTCAGAATGGATAAGTGGTCTTCTGGACATAAAAGATGAAAGTCCAGGCACCAGGACTCACCCCAAGCCACATACTGGAGGGACTGGCAGTCAGCTGAAGAAGGCTGTGCTGGACACCCACAACCTGAAGAGACTCAACTCTCAGGCTATCAATGGGGAGTACAAGAGCAGAAGGACTGCTGTTCCAAAAAGTCATCACTTTTTACCAAAAACCTCTGCTCTGTATTCGAACAAACGTAAAATGGGCCACAACACAAAACCCACTGAGCCATCAAATTATAGGACTGCCGAGTCACAGAATAATTTGTTAAGCCAACTCTTTGGGCAGAAACTTACTAGCTTTAAAATTCCTTTAAGAAGGGATGTTACAGAATGACATTAGGTGATCCATGTCCTAAAAAAAAAAAAAAACATTTTTATTATTGATGCATTCCCTAAGCTTTGCCAAACTTGCACTGCCTCCATTGTAAATGAGTCCCTTTGTGCTGTAATCTACTTTGATGCATTTGATTTGTTATGCTAATGTTGGAATATGCATATGAATTTTGACTATACAGAACCAACGTTTTCATTTCTTTGGACAAGCATACCAGTCAAAAGCTCTTTTCTACTGTTGTACATAGTTTCTTTTTTTCCCTTTTTTTTGTTCAGGATGAAGAGATGGAGTTATAAGTTAAAAATAACTTAACCTTTGCTCTTCAATAAAATAATAATAGTAATTGATATCAGAGACTCTCCCCATAACTTTATACTATTTTTCAGAGCATAGTGAAATAAATAGATAGCTAAAAATGGTTTAAAAGGTATAAGAGAAATTCTATTTTGACAAGTAGTTTGGTTCCCAGCTGGTCAACTAGTCACGATGACAGGTTCACATGAAATACATGTATGGCTTTATAAATATAGCAAGATATTCTTTAGAAATAAAGCCTGATTACACATCTACATGAAAAGAAGCAGCACTGATAAAAACATAGACTGATCATTTATTAATTTACCAAAGTATTATTAACCACTGCCCAACCACAAAATTTGTATAAATGGAACTAAAATTGCTGAACCCAAACATAGGAAGCAAATAATAAACTGTATCTATCATCTACAAGACAGGATGAATACTAATAGCATAGACAAGCAGTCAGCTCCTAATCGTCCTCTATTAGATGTGGTGGACAGAGGCATATGTGTTACTTCCCTAGTCCGAGAGAGTGCCTTATTGTGCATACAAATGTACTATAAAATACACTGTATTAATGTTATGTAGGAAATGCTTCCCTGGCTTTTATGAATGCTGCCTTTTAAGTAAAAATACAACTATATAATTTTAAAGAAACCCTAAGTTTTAAGTAAACTGCCTCCATACTGATATGGAGCTGAGAAATGACGGTCTATAACTCTTCTTGAGTTGGAAACGTGACATTGCTGTGAGCCGGGAATCCTAGCACATGTAGTCACACTAGTGAGTCACGTGTCAATCACAATCAACAGAGGGAGCACAAAGACTGCGCCCCTGGCATGTCTGCCAAATATATTTATCTTCCTCTTTTATACCTGTTTTTTTTCATATGTGTTTTTTTAATTCGGCAGAGCAGCCAATTCCTATATAACCTGTGAACTGGTTAAGGGTTTGGCTACTTGCCAATCTTGGTCATGTGACACCCAAGGATCGCAGTGTAGCATAGAAATGAATTGGATAATAACACGATTTTCACGTGTGTTGCAACCACAACCCCAGAATCACAAAACATCCAATTCTAGAGTTGTGGCACTTGCGTGAGTTGCGCTGCGACCCCTTTAACTTCTAAACTAGTGCCACTACACTGCAGTCCGGCTGTGATTCTGGGCACGACCAAGATCACGATGTAGTCCACCCCTAAACGTTCTGTCCTGTGTGCCAATACGCAGATGAAGGATTACAAAGAAGACATGCACAGAAAGACTTACCAATACTGTTTGAGCGTATATATATTCCCATAGACATACAACACTCACCAGAAGATACAATTTCTGTGACCACTGTAAATTAATACATTACAAGTATTTTTCTACCCTTTCACACGAGAATGTGCCTTCTCAGCTTCTGGTGACGCATTAATAAACCGCAATGCTGCAGACACTTCAGAAGAACCTGAGGTGTCACATCTTTGAAGGACTTTATAATAATATTTTATTCTTGACAATCTTACTGTAACTCATCCACAATCTTTTGCATAATGATATCCATGGTGCTATTTGTTTATAGTTCAATTAATGTGAAAAAACTGAAATAAATGTTCATTGTCCAGTGCCGGAACAGTGTTAAAATCACTCTCCCTCTATCTAGCTTCTGTAAGCCTATATGCAACTATATCTACTATATACCGAGAGACATGAAAACTCAGGTGCAACGGATGGTCACTCTGGTTCAGCTGAAAACCTCTAAGAGACGTTAGTATCCTAAAGCACTGATGTAGCTTGTAAGACCAGAGTACTCTTCCAGCACAGAACCCTGAGAAATGTACCAACATGCAAGGTCTTAACTTGTTTATATGTATCATTAAAGAACATTGTATTGTATAAAATATATTCTAGTTATTTGGTGCAATGACTAATTCAAAAGATTTTATTTTGATATTTGTGTCATAAAAGAGCAGAAAGAGCATAAAGCATTTTTATATCATTATTTTGTATGACTTAAAATGCCCCTTTATATTGTTGTTAAATAAAATATAAAATAAGGCGCGTCTGCTTCTTCGTGAATGTATGCACACAGGGAAGCACTTGCTGGTAACAAAACCTTACGATCTGCAGCCTGTGGTATAAGCAGGATGGGATATGCAGCGGCTAACACAATTCACCAACTAAAGACGAAGGCCACTTTTATTAAGACTGGCCGGGCACCCACGGGTATAGACAAGACTCACATGGGCGCTGTGCATGTCACGGGGGCAGCTGCAGGGACTGCCAGACGACAGGTCACTTGATCACGATGTTGGGTCTAACTAGTTCCAGCACAGTCCTGACAGTATGGGCTGTCACTTGTCAAGGCTCTTTTCCTGTCACTAGGGCTCCTATGGCAGTTTCAGCTGTAGGGGAAAAAAGTTACCAGTTAAAAAGTTAAGTAAAACTGGTCAGACACTGGCTGATCTGATATTGATGACTTATTCTGAGGATAGACCATCAAAAAGATTCAGTATTACTAGTTAAAGGCTATGTGAACCTTTAGGGACATATTTGTATTATTGCATTGTACTCATTTGAGCTAATAATCTTTTATTTCCAGTTGGTCTTTATTAAAGATGATGAGCCGGTTTCCATGCACAGCTTTGAGTTACTGATAACAATGTGGCTTAGGGCTCTTTCACACTTGCGTTTTTGTTTTCCGGCAAAGAGTTCCGTCGTCGGGTCTCTATGACGGAAAAATCCTGATCAGTTTTATCCCCATGCATTCTGAATGGAGAGAAATCCGTTCAGGATGCATCAGGATGTTTTCAGTTCAGGACCGGAACGTTTTTTTGGCCGGAGAAAATACCGCAGCATGCTGCGCTTTCTGCCTGGGCCAAAAATCTGGAACACTTGCCGCAAGGCCGGATCCGGAAATAATGCCCATTGAAAGGCATTAATCCGGATCCGGTCTTAAGTCTTCAAATGCTTTCAGGTCACTTGCATTGTTACGGATCCGGCGGGAATTTCCGGCGACAGAAGTGCACGCCGGATCCTAACAATGCAAGTGTGAAAGAGGCCTTAAAGGGTTTTTTTAGGAATATGCCCCCATTGTCTGATAAGTGCAGGTCCCACCTCTGGGACCAGCACCTACAATGAGAACGGAGTGGGGAAATGAACGGAGGGCACACTGCGCATACGCTGCCACCCTCCATTTCTATGGGGAGGCCGAAAATAGCTGAGCGCTGGCTCGGCCATTTCCGTCTGCCCCATAGAAATGAATGGGAGCAGGGGCCGCGCGTGCCTGGTACGCTCCTATTCACTTCTATGGGAGCACCGCTTGGTGGTGGACGGACCCCAGGAAATCCCCGCTCCGTTCTTGTTGTAGGTGAGGGTCCCAGAGGTGGGACCCGCACCTATCAGACAAAGGGGGCATATCCTAGCAATATGCCCCCAGTGTATGTGATGGGAATACCCCTTTAGATACGTTTTTTTTTTTAACCTTATAGTAATTTAGAGATTAAGTCTATTAGATGACCAGCACAAAGTGAAAGTGAAACCCTTCATAACAGAATGGCTAAATATTTTTAATAAAGACCAATAGAAAAAAAGATTTTTAGATTTGCAATCCTTGTTTAAAAATTGTCCCCGGAGGTGTACATAGCTTTTAAGGCTTTATTCACACATTAGGGTTTGGTCCGTCATTTAAATCAGTGACTGTGAGCAGAAACAAGATGTGGGCCAAAAATTCAGAACAGGCGCAAATACCTCCATTGTACCTGACTAGTTTTTGGCTCCCAATCACTGACCAAACACTGTGCCACTAAGGCCTCAGTCATTCATTTAAATCCCTGCTCTTCCTGTGCTTAGGAGTCCAGTGGGAAAACCTGGGACGGCTACTTCTCTCTGCAGTCATACAGGGCAGGCTGTCCATCACCGGCAGGACGGTCCAATGGACTCCGAAGCACATGAAGAGCAGGGCGCGAAACAAATGAATCACCAGCTACAGCTAGGGTTGGGTGATAGCAAAAATATTCAGACAATAACAATATTAAGAAATTTACCCCAATAACTATATACATAGCGGTAATCGCCCATTTAGAAGAAGGAGACATTACTGTATACTGTATGGGGCAACAAGGAGACATTACTGTATACTGTATGGGGCAACAAGGAGACATTACTGTATACTGTATGGGGCAACAAGGAGACATTACTATATACTGTATGGGGCAACAAGGAGACATTACTGTATACTGTATGGGGCAACAAGGAGACATTACTATATACTGTATGGGGCAACAAGGAGACATTACTGTATACTGTATGGGGCAACAAGGAGACATTACTGTATACTGTATGGGGCAACAAGGAGACATTACTGTATACTGTATGAGGCAACAAGGAGACATTATACTGTATGGGGCAACAAGGAGACATTACTATATACTGTATGAGGCAACAAGGAGACATTACTGTATACTGTATGGGGCAACAAGGAGACATTACTATATACTGTATGGGGCAACAAGGAGACATTACTGTATACTGTATGAGGCAACAAGGAGACATTACTATATACTGTATGGGGCAACAAGGAGACATTACTATATACTGTATGGGGCAACAAGGAGACATTACTGTATACTGTATGAGGCAACAAGGCGACATTACTATATACTGTATGGGGCAACAAGGAGACATTACTATATACTGTATGGGGCAACAAGGCGACATTACTGTATGAGGCAACAAGGAGACATTACTATATACTGTATGGGGCAACAAGGCGACATTACACTGTATGGGGCAACAAGGAGACATTACTATATACTGTATGGGGCAACAAGGCGACATTACTGTATGAGGCAACAAGGAGACATTATACTGTATGGGGCAACAAGGAGACATTACTATATACTGTATGGGGCAACAAGGAGACATTACTATATACTGTATGGGGCAACAAGGAGACATTACTGTATACTGTATGAGGCAACAAGGAGACATTACTGTATACTGTATGGGGCAACAAGGAGACATTACTATATACTGTATGGGGCAACAAGGAGACATTATACTGTATGGGGCAACAAGGAGACATTACTGTATACTGTATGAGGCAACAAGGAGACATTACTATATACTGTATGGGGCAACAAGGAGACATTACTGTATACTGTATGAGGCAACAAGGAGACATTACTGTATACTGTATGAGGCAACAAGGCGACATTACTATATACTGTATGGGGCAACAAGGAGACATTACTATATACTGTATGGGGCAACAAGGAGACATTACTATATACTGTATGGGGCAACAAGGAGACATTACTGTATACTGTATGGGGCAACAAGGAGACATTACTGTATACTGTATGGGGCAACAAGGAGACATTACTATATACTGTATGGGGCAACAAGGAGACATTACTGTATACTGTATGGGGCAACAAGGAGACATTACTGTATACTGTATGGGGCAACAAGGAGACATTACTATATACTGTATGGGGCAACAAGGAGACATTATACTGTATGGGGCAACAAGGAGACATTACTGTATACTGTATGGGGCAACAAGGAGACATTACTGTATACTGTATGGGGCAACAAGGAGACATTACTGTATACTGTATGGGGCAACAAGGAGACATTACTGTATACTGTATGGGGCAACAAGGAGACATTACTGTATACTGTATGGGGCAACAAGGAGACATTACTGTATACTGTATGGGGCAACAAGGAGACATTACTGTATACTGTATGGGGCAACAAGGAGACATTACTATATACTGTATGGGGCAACAAGGAGACATTACTATATACTGTATGGGGCAACAAGGAGACATTACTATATACTGTATGGGGCAACAAGGCGACATTACTATATACTGTATGGGGCAACAAGGAGACATTACTATATACTGTATGGGGCAACAAGGAGACATTACTATATACTGTATGGGGCAACAAGGAGACATTACTGTATACTGTATGAGGCAACAAGGCGACATTACTATATACTGTATGGGGCAACAAGGAGACATTACTGTATACTGTATGGGGCAACAAGGAGACATTACTGTATACTGTATGAGGCAACAAGGAGACATTACTGTATACTGTATGGGGCAACAAGGAGACATTACTGTATACTGTATGAGGCAACAAGGAGACATTACTGTATACTGTATGGGGCAACAAGGAGACATTACTATATACTGTATGGGGCAACAAGGAGACATTACTATATACTGTATGGGGCAACAAGGAGACATTACTGTATACTGTATGAGGCAACAAGGAGACATTATACTGTATGGGGCAACAAGGAGACATTACTATATACTGTATGGGGCAACAAGGAGACATTACTGTATACTGTATGGGGCAACAAGGAGACATTACTATATACTGTATGGGGCAACAAGGAGACATTACTATATACTGTATGAGGCAACAAGGCGACATTATACTGTATGGGGCAACAAGGAGACATTACTATATACTGTATGGGGCAACACGGAGACATTACTGTATACTGTATGGGGCAACAAGGAGACATTACTATATACTGTATGGGGCAACAAGGAGACATTACTATATACTGTATGGGGCAACAAGGCGACATTACTATATACTGTATGGGGCAACAAGGCGACATTATACTGTATGGGGCAACAAGGAGACATTACTATATACTGTATGGGGCAACAAGGCGACATTACTATATACTGTATGGGGCAACAAGGCGACATTACTATATACTGTATGGGGCAACAAGGCGACATTATACTGTATGGGGCAACAAGGAGACATTACTGTATACTGTATGGGGCAACAAGGAGACATTACAATATACTGTATGGGGCAAAAAGGCGACAATACTATATACTGTATGGGGCAACAAGGAGACATTACTATATACTGTATGGGGCAACAAGGCGACATTACTATATACTGTATGGGGCAACAAGGCGACATTATACTGTATGAGGCAACAAGGCGACATTATACTGTATGGGGATTATAAAGTAAAACGTCTCCGTGTTGCTCCCATACCTTATAGTAATGTCTTATTGTGGCCCCACTGTCCCACATCATGTAATAAGGCCTGGGAACACGGATTTATGAATGAATGGGTCTGCATTTGATCCGCAAAAAAAATACGGTTGCATGCGTAAGGCCTTAAAGAGATATTTGGATAGATATAAGGCTACTTTCACACTGGCGTTAGATGCTGATCCGTCTGGTATTTGCACAGACGGATCCGCACCTATAATGCAAATGTTTGTATCCGTTCAGAACAGATCCGTTTGCATTAGTTTTAAAAAAAATTGTCCGGATCCGTTTTGAATTACATTAAAAGTCAATGGGGGACGAATCCATTTTCCATATTGTGTCATTGAAAACTGACCCGTCCCCATTGACTTACATTGTAAGTCAAAACGGATCCGTTCGGCTCTGCTTCGTCAGACGGACACAAAAACGCTGCAAGCTGCGGGGATCAGAGGGTTAATGCCCCCAATGTGTTTATTTTTAACCCCCCCTGCAGCCCCCAATCATATTGTGGCTGTGGGGGTGCAGGGGGGGTGGTTGCGGGCGGCGGGAGGCGGTGCAGGAGGCGGGCGGTGCGGCGGGCGGGATCGCGATTGCGATCCCCCGCCCGCCTCCTCTGTAATGTTTCCCTGGTGTCTAGTGGGTCTATCAGAGTGTCAGCACATTACTGACACTCTGATAGAAACGGCTGGCATCTGTGCTTGATCAGATGCCAGCCGTTTAACCCCTTCCGTACCGCGGTCCGTATGGAAGGGTTAACAGGGAGGGAGCTCCCTCCCTCTCCCATCGGGGGGCTGCTGTGCCTTTGCAGCCCCCGAACAGGATGGGATCACAGAGGGAGGGGGCGCCACTCCTTCTGCTTCAATCACCCGCTGCCCTCTTATGGCAGCGGGTGATGGTTGCCATGGAGACAGGACGCTTTCAGAAGCGTCCTGTGTCCATGGTGCTGAAAGTCTGAATAGACCTGCTAAAGGTCTATTCAGACTTTGTAAAGTACAAAATACAGTACAGTGCACTATATAGTGTACTGTACTGTATTATACAGACACCAGATCCACTGGATCTTTCAGAACCAAGTGGGTCTGGGTCCAAAAAAATTTAAAAAAGTGAAAAAAAAGTAAAAATTAAAAAAAACACATATCACTGAATAAAAAAATAAAAATAAAAAATACACTACACATATTAGGTATCGCCGCGTCCGTAAAAATCTGCTCTATAAAAATATCACATGACTGAACTCGTCAGGTGAACGCCATAAAAAAATAAAATAAAATGGTGTAAATAAGCCATTTTTGGGCAACTTACATCACTAAAAATGTAATACAAAGCGATCAAAAAAGCGTATGCCTCCCAAAATAGTACCAATCAAACCGCCATCTCATCCCGCAAAAAATGAGCCCCTACCTAAATTAATTGGCCAAAAATAAAAAATCTATGCTTCTCAGACTAAAACATGATTTTTTTGTTTCAAAAATGCTTTTAGTGTTAAATGTATAAAAAAACTAAAAAGTAGACATATTGGGTATCTCCACGTCCGTAAGAATCTGCTCTATAAAAATATCACCTGACCTAACCCCTCAAGTAAAAACTGTAAAAAAATTAAATAAAAACTTTGTCAAAAAGCCATTTTTTGTCACCTTACATCACAAAAGGTGTAATAACAAGCGATCAAAAATTCATATGACCCCCAAATAGTGTCAATCTAACCGCCACCTCATCCCGCAAAAAATGAGCCCCTACATAGGACAATCGCCCAAAAAAATAAATAAATATGGCTCTCAAACTATGGAGACACTAAAACATGATTTATTTTTGTTTTAAAAATGATATTATTGTGTAAAACTTATATAAATAAATAAAAAGTATACATATTAGGTATTGCCGCGTCCGTCACAACCTGCTCTATAAAAATAACACATGACCTAACCCCTCAGCTGAACACATCAAAAAATAATAATCAATACGGTGTCAAAAGCCATTTTTGTCACCTTACATCACAAAAAGTGTAATAGCAAGCGACCAAAATGTCATATGCACCCCAAGATAGTGCCAATCAAACCGCCATCTCATCCCGCAAAAAATGAGCCCCTACATAAGACAGTCGCCCAAAAAAAAAAAATAAACTATGGCTTTCAGAATGTGGAGACACTAAAAAATAATTTTGTTCAAAAATGCTTTATTATGTAAAACTGAAACAAAAACCCCTAAAAAGTAGTCATATTTGGTATTGTCGCGTCCGTTACAACCTGCTCTATAGAAATAGCACACAATCTAACCTGTCACTTCAACAATGTAAATAGCAAAAATAAAAACGGTCCCAAAACAGCAATTTTTTGCAAATTTTCCATTTTAATCCATTTTTCCAGTAACAAAGCAAGGGTTAACAGCCAAACAAAACTCAATATTTATTGCCCTGATTCTCTTGTTTGCACAAACACCCCATATGTGGTTGTAAACTGCTGTATGGCCAAACGGCAGGGCGTAGAAGGAAGGGAACGCCATATGGTTTTTGGAAGGCAGATTTTGCTGGACTGGTTTTTGACACTATGTCCCATTTGAAGCCCCCTGATGCACCCCTACAGTAGAAAATCCAAAAAGTGACCCCATTTTGGAAACTACGGGATAAGGTGTCAGTTTTGTTGGTACTATTTTAGGGTAAATATGATTTTTGGTTGCTCTATATTACAGTTTTTTGAGACAAGGTAACAAAAATAGAAATTCTGAAATTTCATCTCCATTTGCCAATAACTCTTGTGGAACACCTAAAGGGTTAACAAAGTTTGCAAAACTGGTTTTGAATACCTTGAAGGGTGTAGTTTCTTAGATGGAGTCACTTTTATGGAGTTTCTACTCTAGGGGTGCATCGGGGGCTTCAAATGGGACATGGTGTCAAAAAACAGTCCAGCAAAATCCACCTTCCAAAAACCATATGGCGTTCCTTTCCTTCTGCGCCCTGCAGTTTGGCCATACAGCAGTTTACGACCACATATTGGGTGTTCGTGCAAACTACAGAATCGGGGAATAAATATTAAGATTTGTTTGGCTGTTAACCCTTGCTTTGTTACTGGAAAAATGGATTGAAATGGAAAATTTTTCAAAAAATCGAAATTCTGAAATTTTATCTCCAGTTGCCATTAACTTTTGTGGAAAACCTAAAGGGTTAATTACGTTTGTAAAATCAGTTTTGAATACCTTGAGGGGTGTAGTTTTTAGAATGGGGTAATTTTTGGGTGGTTTCTATTATGTAAGCCTCACAAAGTGACTTCAGACCTGAACTGGTCCCTAAAAGTGGGTTTTTGAAAATTTCTGAAAAATTTCAAGATTTGCTTCTAAACTTCTAAGCCTTGTAACGTCCCCAAAAAATGAAATAGCATTCCCAAAATGATCCAAACATGAAGTAGACATATGGGGAATGTAAATCAATAACTTTTTTTGCTGTTATTACTATGTATTATAGAAGTAGAGAAATTGAAACTTGGAA
Organism: Bufotes viridis; assembly: GCA_033119425.1. Lineage (NCBI taxonomy): Eukaryota > Metazoa > Chordata > Amphibia > Anura > Bufonidae > Bufotes > Bufotes viridis. The sequence goes on from CM065598.1 coordinate 105,262,323, forward strand.
AATTGCGAATTTTTCAAAATTTTTGGTAAATTTTGTATTTTTTTATAAATAAAAATGAAATTTTTCAACTTTATTTTACCACTGTTATGAAGTACAATATGTGACGAAAAAACAATCTCAGAATGGCCTGGATAAGAAAAAGCGTTTTAAAGTTATCACCACATAAAGTGACACTGGTCAGATTTGCAAAAAATGGCCAGGTCCTTAGGGTGAAATAGGGCTGAGTCCTTAAGGGGATAATGATCTCCCCTCTAGTATTATGCTACCATATATAATGCTCTCTCCCCTCTAGTATAATGCCCCCATATATAATGATCTCCCCTCTAGTATAATGCCCCCATATATAATGATCTCCCCTCTAATATAATGCCCCCATATATAATGCTCTCCCCTCTAGTATAATGCCCCCATATATAATGCTCTCCCCTCTAGTATAATGCCCCCATATATAATGCTCTCCCCTCTAATATAATGCCCCCATATATAATGCTCTCTCCCCTCTAGTATAATGCCCCCATATATAATGCTCTCTCCCCTCTAGTATAATGCCCCCATATATAATGATCTCCCCTCTAGTATAATGCCCCCATATATAATGCTCTCCCCTCTAGTATAATGCCCCCATATATAATACTCCTCTCCTCTAGCATAATGCCCCCATATATACTGCTCTCCCTCTGGTATAATGCCCCCATATATACTGCTCTCCCTCTGGTATAATGCCCCCATATATACTGCTCTCCCTCTGGTATAATGCCCCCATATATAATGATCTCCCCTCTAGTATAATGCCCCCATATATAATGCTCTCTCCCCTCTAGTATAATGCCCCCATATATACTGCTCTCTCCCTCTAGTATAATGCCCCCATATATAATGCTCTCCCCTCTGTTATAATGCCCCCATATATAATGATCTCTCCCTCTGGTATAATGCCCCCATATATACTGCTCTCTCCCTCTGGTATAATGCCCCCATATATACCGCTCTCCCCTCTAGTATAATGCCCCCATATATAATGCTTTTTCCCTCTATTATAATGCCCCCATATATAATACTCTCCCCTCTAGTATAATGCCCCCATATATAATGCTCTCCCTCTGGTATAATACCCACATATATAATGCTCTCCCTCTGGTATAATACCCACATATATAATGCTCTCCCTCTGGTATAATGCCCCCATATATAATGATCTCCCTCTAGTATAATGCCCCTATATATACTGCTCTCCCTCTGGTATAATACCCACATATATAATGCTCTCCCTCTGGTTTCATGCTCCAAAGCTCTCCCTTGCCCTGTGCTAGATCGTGCTGGGCAAGGGCTTGTTTGTTTATACTATGACACTGGTAGGCGGAGGCTTCACCTAGCAGCGTTGCTGGTGACGTCACTGGCACTGATGGGCAGACTTTAGCGCTGTCCTAGCCTATGGAGAGCCCAGTACGTCACCGGATCTCCATAAAAAGCCTTTGCCCTGTGCTGAATCTCGGAGAGCATCGGATAGTGAAATACTCTGATGTTCTTATCAGGGGGGCTGCCTGGGTGAAAATGAGCTCTGAACTCGGACAATCCCTTTAATACTGTGATATATCCTTATATCGTATATACCAGTTAAGATGCACTTAGGGTTAAGCGATATACTGGTATCAACGAAATACCGCGGTATTAAGAAACAGCAATATGGCGATATCGCTGTTTCCTAATAACAAGGGTATTTTGTGACGTCATATCTGCATCCGCCCCTGCATCGTGCATATCAGTACAATTACTTCCCGCAGTGGCCGCCCCCAGCTCCTCCTAAATCCCATATTCAAGCACACGAGCAAAGTCAGTCAGCAGTCAGTGTCCAAGCCAAGGTGGGGAAGAGGAGTGGGAGACCCTAACGGTGTCAGAAATAAAGGTTATACTGTCTGTCTATTAGGGATTGAACGATATAGAATATTTAGAGCCGATACCGATAATCTGTGAACTTTCAGGCCGATAACTTATGCCGATATTTTATATCTTATAACATATATTATATTAGTTGGTAGTCACTGAGGTGGGCGACGGTTGTGGTGGAAATTTGCATTTGGCACTAGTATATTATAAATGTAAATTATAAATGAATAAAGCCCTTAGTTGGTAGTCAATTTATAATTTACATTTATAATATACTAGTGCCAAATGCCAATATCCACACCATCCCACCCTTCTCACTGACTTCATTAACCAGATCAGACCTTTATTAACCCTTATCAGACCTCAGATCTTTAACCCCTATCAGACCTCAGATCAGACCTTTAACCCCTATCAGATGAATAAAATAAAAAACTCCTCACCTCTCCTGCGCCGCGGCTCCTCTACATCTCAGGCGTCTTGCTCCCCTGTGCGACAGTGTGCAGCGTCAGGTCATAGTGCGCACTACGTCCGGACGCTGCACGGGGCAGGACAGTGCAGCGCTGGCTGGATCAAAGAAGACCAGGGAGGGCGAGTATCGGAAGCGCTCGCTGCGCTTCTTCCCCGCTCCTGGCACCCAATGCATACTAGTGCAAGCTTCCATAATCGAAGCGCGCTCTAGTATTCGCTTTATATGCATTATCGGTAGGGTTAGATGCCGATAACTTGCAAAATCCTGAATATCGGGCGATAATATTGATACTTTCAATAATCGGTCGATCCCTACTGTCTTCTGCGGCCCTGGCCCTGCCTACAAACTGCACTGCACATGGTGATGGCACTTGATCTCTTATAGCAGGCATTAGGGAATAATATACAGGTCATCATGAGTCCCATCAGTATAATATAGTAGTGAAAGGGCACTCCTGTATCTGTCGTCTTTGTTTACCATTTATTTGATATATATATATATATATATTATGATTAAAATGTCATATATTAAAAACATACAGTAAAATCAGGTAATTTGAATTGAACAATATAGTGAGGTTAGATATCAGCCCTGCTTATACTATAGTTAGTTCTGTTTGGGGTAAATTGTCCATATATGGTAGAGATCTCCTTTGGATGTCGCCTTAGTATAAATCCATCAGACCATATATGCCCAAAAAAATGTGTAGAAAGCAAAGTTCCTAATCACCAGGCAATGTTTATCAGATTTTGCAGCTTGATAAGATATATTTGTTAAATGACGTTCCTTGTATTTCATATAAGTTATCAATGACATATACTAAAAGCCGTTATGCTGTTAAATATGCATTGATCTTTGGTGTTAGTTAGTAGGTTGCCTCACTGGCTGCTTTACCGCTCCTGGTGTGGCTGTCTTCCCAGCTTGTGCTGGTGTGATCCGCGGTATTCTGCTGAGTACGGTCGGCTGCGTGCACTTCCTCTGCTGCGTTGATTCAGCCTCTGACTCTGTGTGCAGTGCGGTCTCCTGTGCAGGCCGGCTCGGCACTGACCAGCGGCGTTCCGTGGTGTTCTGTATTTTTCACTTTGCTCCGGTACACAGTTTCTGAGCGCTCAGAATATCATTTGATAGGCTATATTCTGAGCGCTCAGAAACTGTGTACCGGAGCAAAGTGGAAAAATACAGAACACCACGAGGAACGCCGCTGGTCAGTGCCGAGCCGGCCCTGCACAGGAGACCGCACGCACACAGAGTCGGAGGCTGAATCAACGCAGCAGAGGAAGTGCACGCAGCCGACCGTACTCAGCAGAATACCGCGGATCACACCAGCACAAGCTGGGAAGACAGCCACACCAGGAGCGGTAAAGTAGCCAGTGAGGCAACCTACTAACCAACACCAAAAGATCAATGCATATTTAACAGCATAACGGCTTTTAGTATATGTCATTGATAACTTATATGAAATACAAGGAACGTCATTTAACAAATATATCTTATCAAGCTGCAAAATCTGATAAACATTGCCTGGTGATTAGGAACTTTGCTTTCTACACATTTTTTTGGGCATATATGGTCTGATGGATTTATACTAAGGCGACATCCAAAGGAGATCTCTACCATATATGGACAATTTACCCCAAACAGAACTAACTATAGTATAAGCAGGGCTGATATCTAACCTCACTATATTGTTCAATTCAAATTACCTGATTTTACTGTATGTTTTTAATATATGACATTTTTATCATAATATATATATATATATATATATCAAATAAATGGTAAACAAAGACGACAGATACAGGAGTGCCCTTTCACTACTATATTTTTTATCGCTTGAATCACTTTAGAGGCACGGGTGTTGCCTATCAGAAAGTGAGCACCCATTCCATACTAGTCTGAAGGGAGAGCCATTGAAGCACTATTCTTGTTGTTTTTTCTCCATCAGTATAATAGCCTGATACAGTATAAGGTCTCCCTAATGCCCCCATACAGGAGCAACAAGAAGACATTACTGTATGCGGGTCATGAGACATTGTTATACTGATGGGGGGGTTACAAATTGTTTCCCATACAGTATAATGTCATCTTGTGGCCCCCTTACAGTATAGTTCCTGAGTTTAGACAGTATAATGTCTCCTGGTGGCCCCGTGCAGTGTAGTGACTCCTATACTGTATATAATGTCTCCTTGTGGCCCCCTTACAGTATAGTTCCTGAGTTCAGACAGTATAATGTCTCCTGGTGGCCCCGTGCAGTGTAGTGACTCCTATACTGTATATAATGTCTCCTTGGGGCCCCCTTACAGTATAGTTCCTGAGTTCAGACACTATAATGTCTCCTTGTGGCCCCCTTACAGTATAGTTCCTGAGTTCAGACAGTATAATGTCTCCTGGTGGCCCCGTGCAGTGTAGTGACTCCTATACTGTATATAATGTTTCCTTGTGGCCCCGTGCAGTGTAGTGACTCCTATACTGTATATAATGTCTCCTTGGGGCCCCCTTACAGTATAGTTCCTGAGTTCAGACAGTATAATGTCTCCTGGTGGCCCCGTGCAGTGTAGTGACTCCTATACTGTATATAATGTTTCCTTGTGGCCCCGTGCAGTGTAGTGACTCCTATACTGTATATAATGTCCCTAGCCCTTACAGTATAGTTCTGAGTTCAGACAGTATAGTGTCCCAGCCCTGGTAGCCCTAGTATAGTTCCTGAGTTCAGACAGTATAATGTCTCCTGGTGGCCCCGTGCAGTGTAGTGACTCCTATACTGTATATAATGTCTCCTTGTGGCCCCCTTACAGTATAGTTCCTGAGTTCAGACAGTATAATGTCTCCTGGTGGCCCTGTGCAGTGTAGTGACTCCTATACTGTATATAATGTCTCCTTGGGGCCCCCTTACAGTATAGTTCCTGAGTTCAGACAGTATAATGTCTCCTGGTGGCCCCGTGCAGTGTAGTGACTCCTATACTGTATATAATGTCTCCTTGTGGCCCCCTTACAGTATAGTTCCTGAGTTCAGACAGTATAATGTCTCCTGGTGGCCCTGTGCAGTGTAGTGACTCCTATACTGTATATAATGTCTCCTTGGGGCCCCCTTACAGTATAGTTCCTGAGTTCAGACAGTATAATGTCTCCTGGTGGCCCCGTGCAGTGTAGTGACTCCTATACTGTATATAATGTCTCCTTGTGGCCCCTTTACAGTATAGTTCCTGAGTTCAGACAGTATAATGTCTCCTGGTGGCCCTGTGCAGTGTAGTGACTCCTATACTGTATATAATGTCTCCTTGTGGCCCCCTTACAGTATAGTTCCTGAGTTCAGACAGTATAATGTCTCCTGGTGGCCCCGTGCAGTGTAGTGACTCCTATACTGTATATAATGTCTCCTTGGGGCCCGCTGCCTGCCTAACCAGCCCATACAGTATATAACGTATAATGTAGCCCGCCTGAACAGAATGACGTAATAGTACATTAAATTGCGAGAGGTCACCTCCCACTATGACGTACTATTACATCATATGTCAGGAAGGGGTGAAACAAATAAAAACTTTGAAAAATAAAATAATTTTTTCTTTGCATTGCCATATTCTGACCCCCATATTTTTTAATATTTATGTCTACATAGCTGTCTGAGGACTCATTTTTTGCCGGCCAATCTGTAGTTTATTGTGGTCTGTATGTACTTTTTTATGATTTTGTATTTTTTTTTGGTGAAGTAAAACAACAACAAAAAAAGCATTATATCAGCCACTCTGACTTTTTTCCGTTATGGTGTTCCCCATACGGGGTGAATAGGTTTACATTTTAATATACATTTAAGGGAGTTCTGAGAATAGCCGAGTGCTGGCTCGGCCATTTCTGTCAGCCCCACAGAAGTGAATGGAGCGGTGGCCGTGCTTGAGTGGTGTGCTAAATCTATGTCCACAAGGGAGCGAGCTGGCATAGTGTAAAGTAGAACTGGCTTAGTTGCCCATAGCAACCAATCAGATTCCACCTTTCATTTTTTACAGTTCCTTTGAAAAATGAAAGGTGGAATCTGATTGGTTGCTTTTGGTAAATAAGCCAGTTCTACTTTACACCAGTTTGACAAATCTCCCTATATAATATACATATATAAATTCAAATCACCTCCCTTTCCCCAAAATTAAAATAAAATACATAATTTAACAATAGGAAAAAACATAAAATCATGGAAATCACTACGTGCGAAAATGACCATACTATTAAAATATGAAAATATTTATCACATACAGCAAGCAAACAGGGAAACAGAAAAAGAGAAAAAAAGTCAAAATGGCCAATTTGCCATTTTTTTGGTCGCTTCACCTCCCACAATAAATAAAAAGTCATCAAAAAGTCATGCAGACCCCAGAATGGAATAAAATAAAAGTACAGCTCAAGCCCTCACACTGCTCAATAAACATAAAGGTAAAAACGTTATGGGGGATATGGCAATGCAAAAGAAAAATTAGTTTTTTCCAAAGTTTAAAAAAAAAATTCAGTATTAAAACGCAAGAAAAACTATACATGGGTATCGTTGTAATTGCAATGACGCGTAGAATAAAAGTAACAGGTCAGTTTTAGGCTACTTTCACACTAGCGTTTGAGTTTTTATAAGGGCTGAATACCAGAAAAAAACGCTTCAGTTTTGTCCCCATTCATTGTCAACGGGGAAAAACTGAACAGAACGGAGTGCTCCAAAATGCATTCCGTTCTGTTTTTTTGCGTTCCCATACCGGAGAGCAAACAGCAGCATGTTGTAGTTTGCTTTCCGTCCTGGGATGCAGAGCAAGACGGATCCAGCATGACCCCCAATGCAAGTCAATGGAGACGGATCCGTTTACTCTGACACAATAGAAAACGGATCTGTCCCCCATTGACTTTCAATGGAGCTCATGACGGATCCAGAATGACCCCCAATGCAAGTCAATGGAGACGGATCCGTCTACTCTGACACAATCTGACACAATAGAAAACGGATCTGTCCCCCATTGACTTTCAATGGAGCTCATGACGGATCCGTCTTCGCTATGTTACAGATAATACAACCGAATCCATTCATAACAGATGCAGACGGTTGTATTATCAGTAACGGAAGCATTTTTCTGAACCATGGCGGATCCAGTAAAAACGCTAGTGTAAAAGTAGCCTTACCGCATAAGAAAGGGTGTTAAAAAAAAATACCCCATAAAATTGTGGTACAATGGTGTTTTGTTTCATAATTCCCCCCCATTTGGAATTTTTTTCCTGCTTCCCACCACACTGTATGTAAACCGTAAATGGTGCCATTAGAAAATACAACAAAACAAGCGCCAATACGGCTATGTGAATAAAAAAACTATGTATTTGGGGGGGCTGGAGTAAAAGATGAAAACGGAAAATCATCCGGTCTTGAAAGGGTTAATCTCTAAACATACAGGGTCTTAATAAAGCCCTAAGCTGGCGGTGGTTCCGCCGAAGTTATGAAGAGGAGCCTGCTTCTCCATAACTTCGGCCGATCCCCCGCCAGTTCTAAGTGTAAGGCAGTTTCCTCGCTGTTTTACATTTGGACCTTTTTCTACACCTAAAACAGGTGTAGAGAATGGTAAATGAGGCAGGCCTGCCAGACCCCCCCCCCCCCAATCCCGCAATGTTACACCTGGCGTGAGTGCGCCTGAAATATGCCTAATTTATGTGTATTTCAGAATGATAAATGACCCCCACAGTGCGTGAGATATGCCAAATCCATTATGATTTTGTGCATCTCTGGAAGGCCACAAGCCAGAAACTAAATCAACGCCAGCTGGGATGAGCCAGAGATTTGTGCCATAAGAACCTATAATGGTGATATTCAGCATTACAAAAGAAAGCAATTTCCACAACATAATTTGACCACTGGGGGGCGATGCTGCCCTGGGAATGGTATACTGGTTAGCAAGTACAGCTAGTATTTCAGACTGATAAAACAAAACTGAAACTTACTAAGCCAAGATATTAGAAAACTAGATCATTATCTTTTAATCTCTTGAACATGGTGTTTGAGGGGGATCTGGAGATGAGAAACCCTGTAGCATCTCTTTACTGCTAACAGAATACAGGCTACACGATCTTAGATGCTCAACCTGCGGCTCTCCAGCTGCTGTAAAACCCCCACCATGCCCTTCTGGAGGCTGATAGCTGTAGGCTGTCCGGAAATAATGGCAGTTGTAGTTTTGCAACAGCTGGAGGGCCACAGGTTGAGCATGCCTGCCTTGGGGCAGGGAGAGTACAATGAGGTAACAAGGCTATTGCAAGAAAAAAAACTACTGATTAAAGGGGTTTCCGGGTGTTTAATATTAATGACCTATCCAGCACATGGCACTGGCGCCAATCAGCTGTTTGAGGAGGTTGCAGGACTCTAGGGACCACTGAGGCCTTCTCACAGCTTACCATGCACAGCACCGTACACTGCATAGCCGCTGTGCTTTGTACTGCAGCTCACCTCCATTCACTTGAATGGGACTGAGCAGCACCTAGGCCATATGACAGATAATCATGACATCCCTAGCTCCGCAACCTCTTCAAGCAGCTGATGGTCGAGAGTTCCAGGAGTCGGACCTCCAGCAATGAGATATTGATGACCTTTCCAATATTAAACATCCAGACAACACGTTTTATAAAAGACTGCTTGATGCATGCTTTATGTTCAATAGAGCATCAGGTACAGTTGAAAACAAAAATTTGTGTTTGGGTGTGGATGTTGGGTCTTTAAAGATGGTGCCTGCTCCGGAGCAGGCAAGCGCCATAGAAACTGGGTGCCTGGTATTTCACACATCAGAAACCTGGGTCTAATGTCCGCGATCGGCGGTATATGCTGATTGCAGACATTTAACCCCTCAGATGTCGTGGTCAAATGTGACCATGGCATCTGAGAGGCCGAAAACCTTGAAGTGCACTTGCCAGGCAGGAACGCCTGCCCCGGGCGGAAGGTGTTCCATTGAAGTAATAAGCCAGAGTCTGTACTAGGGTTGGGCAATGTCAAAATAACTCCCACAATAACGATATTAAGAAATTTATTGCGATAACTATATATATCGCGATAAATGCCCATTTAGAATAAAAAAACACTCAAAACTCGTACTGGTGTTTCTTTGTTGCCCTCATACAGGATAATGTCTCCTTGATGCCCCCATACTGTAATATGTGTTAGTTGCCCCACCAAGAACAGGGTCACTGTTCCCCCCAATCTGATGGAGCGGCCAGTTGGGCGTGCCCCCTACTGCTCCATTCATTCTCTATGGGAGTGCTGGAGATAACAGCGATCAGCTCTCTGACACTTCCATAGACCAGTGTTTCCCAACCAGTGTGCCTCCAGCTGTTGCAAAACTACAACTCCCAGCATGCCTGAACAGCCAAAGGCTGTCCGGGTATGCTGGGAGTTGTAGTTTTGCAACATCTGGAGGCACACTGGCTGAGAAACACTGCCATAGACAATGGGACATGCTGACGTAGAACCCTGATCAGTGGGTTGTTCAGAGTGCGCCCATCGTAGGTGCACATTCTCAGAACGGGCACATTGGCCTCATAAACGTGTTTTTCAGCCAAATAAAACATTGGGGGTCATTTACTCAAGACCAGTGTTTTCCATATGGGTCTTAGTCCCTACACACTACAGCCATATTACAGCAACCCCAAAGCGTGGTGCCCGTTATCGCAGCCCCGACCTCTCCGCGCAGCAGCTACCAGAGCGCAGCGACTGTTATCCAGCGCCGGTCTCTCTGCGCAGCAGCCACCAGAACGCAGCGACTGTTATCCAGTGCCGGCTTCTCCGCGCAGCAGCCACCAGAGTGCAGTGCCTGTTATCCAGCCCCGACCTCTTCACGCAGCAGCCACAAGAGCGCAGCAACTCTTATCCAGCGCCGGTATCTCTGCGCAGCAGCCACCAGAGCGCAGCGACTGTTATCCAGCGCCGGTATCCTGGCTCCGGGGGTTTATAGCCGCTAGATGCCATTTCTTTGTCACCTAATGGATTTGAGATGACGTTATGCCCCCGTAAATAGGTTTTTTACAATATCAAAATTTTAATTCAATTTCAGTGCCATAAAAATGTATTGCAATACTCAATACTACACGGAATAAAAATAAAATGCCAAAAGCCGTGTGCATTCCGCATTTCATGTAACGTCCGGTCCAAAATAGTCATGTCCTATTTTTGAAGGGACAAGGTGACAAAAAAAATGGTGAACTGTGCGCTTTTTACATTTTTTTTTCTGTTACGGCATTCCCTGCATAGGAAATATTTTTCAATACTTTAATAGTTTGTACTTTTTCGTTGTTTATATATTTTATATGTAAAATTGGGAAAGGGGATGATTTAAAATTTAAATTTTTTTGGTGTTTTTTTTTTGGTATTTTTTTTTACCTTTTATTTAATAACTATTAGCCCCCTTATAAGCTAGAACCCTTGTCCTAGTCACCCACATAGATCTTTATTAGGGTAAATAGGACTTTACTCTTTCCCTGCTGCCCAGGGCTTTGTGCACACAGCAGCAGGGAGCTTACCATGGCAGCTATGGAAGGCTTCAGCAGCGTCCTGGCTGCCATGGTAACTGATCTGAGCCCTGCAATTTAATTGCTGGGGCTCCGATCAGAAGCTGTCACCAATGAGGAGGAGAGGGGAGCCTGTGACCACTGGGCCACCAATGAATATAACAATGATGGGGGGGGGCACCTGTGGCCACTACGCCACCAAAGATTCTAGTACTGGGGGTTGGGGGGGGTGCACTGCGCCACCAATCTCCTCTGCGCTTCCTCCCAGGCTGACTGAGGGAAGAGCGAGCATCGGACGTCACTGGTCTCAGCGCATGCCCAGTGACGACGATGAAGCTCCTGCCCTCAGTCTCCAGCACATCGCATCGGCCGCCAGGGAGGGGGAGGAGAGGGAGGAGACGCTGTGGGCGGTTAGGGATTCAGGAGGAAGGCGTGTTTTACTGATTAGAGAGGCGGGCTTGGGCACTGCAGGGGGCGTTACTGGGCACACAAAGTGGAAGAAAACGCCCTTCTGGGTACCTTCAGGATTAATTAGCATAATGATAAAAATCGTTTTTGAGCAAAACTACTGGACGGATTACAGTATAGAACAGCAAAGCCAATTCAAGGTAATCTGTGGAGCATGACTGGTTTAAAAGTTTAAATGGTGTATACTGAGGTGACAGAATCCCTTTAATGAATAAAAAGTACAGATTTTCCAGTTTTTAAAAAAAAAAAAAAAATTCAGTATTGAAATGCAAGAAAAATTATACACCTGGGGTATCGTTGTAATCGTAATGACCCCGAGAATAAAAGTGGTCAGTTTTGCCATATATGAAAAAGTCCTCATTCTTACCCACAAAGCTATTAACAGTGCTGCACCCCCTACATCTCCTCGTCATCTCTGTCTACCACTCTACCTGTACTCTCCACAGTGCTGCACCCCCTACATCTCCTCCTCATCTCTGTCTACCACTCTACCTGTACTCTCCACAGTGCTGCACCCCCTACATCTCCTCCTCATCTCTGTCTACCACTCTACCTGTACTCTCCACAGTGCTGCACCCCCTACATCTCCTCCTCATCTCTGTCTACCACTCTACCTGTACTCTCCACAGTGCTGCACCCCTACATCTCCTCCTCATCTCTGTCTACCATCCTACCTGTACTCTCCACAGTGCTGCACCCCTACATCTCCTCCTCATCTCTGTCTACCACTCTACCTGTACTCTCCACAGTGCTGCACCCCCTACATCTCCTCCTCATCTCTGTCTACCACTCTACCTGTACTCTCCACAGTGCTGCACCCCTACATCTCCTCCTCATCTCTGTCTACCACTCTACCTGTACTCTCCACAGTGCTGCACCCCTACATCTCCTCCTCATCTCTGTCTACCACTCTACCTGTACTCTCCACAGTGCTGCACCCCTACATCTCCTCCTCATCTCTGTCTACCACTCTACCTGTACTCTCCACAGTGCTGCACCCCCTACATCTCCTCCTCATCTCTGTCTACCACTCTACCTGTACTCTCCACAGTGCTGCACCCCCTACATCTCCTCCTCATCTCTGTCTACCATCCTACCTGTGTTCTCCACAGTGCTGCACCCCCTACATCTCCTCCTCATCTCTGTCTACCATCCTACCTGTGCTCTCCACAGTGCTGCACCCCCTACATCTCCTCCTTATCTCTGTCTACCATTCTACCTGTACTCTCCACAGTGCTGCACCCCCTACATCTCCTCCTCATCTCTGTCTACCATCCTACCTGTGTTCTCCACAGTGCTGCACCCCCTCCCTCTCCTCCTCATCTCTCTCTACCATCCTACCTGTACTCTCCACAGTGCTGAACCCCCTACATCTCCTCCTCATCTCTGTCTACCATCCTACCAGTTTTCTCCACAGTGCTGCACCCCCTACATCTCCTCCCTCATCTCTGTCTACCATTCTACCTGTGCTCTCTACAGTGCTGCACCCCCTACATCCCCTCCTCATCTCTGTCTACCATTCTACCTGTACTCTCTACAGTGCTGCACCCCCTACATCCCCTCCTCATCTCTGTCTACCATCCTACCCGTGCATCCACCATACCCTATACACTCAGAAGCACTACAGATACCAGCTGGTGACGTATCATGCAGCTTCATATCTATTCCCCCATTGTGTTAAGATGGCTGGACCATTGAACAAAACAAGCACTTCTATCTTTTGTCTCACCCCCATCTCCAGGGTTTGTACCCCCTGAGTATAAAGCACTGAGAAATATATTGGAGCTAATATTTAGCACTCCATCTGAATACGCCCTTACTGGACGCCTTTACTGCAATGTCGTCCATGATGTAGGTGCCCCGCCGGCAGGTGTTTGTCATGGGTGCGCTAAGCTTGTGTCAGCGGACTATGGCACAATTAGTGCCGGACTACCATGTCAATTACTGTTCATCCGGCGTGGGCTATTTCTTGCATGGCGAATTATCAGGTTATCCAAACAATACACTGGCAGATCAAAGGATGTTCACAGGACTGTCCTCTGCTGAGGAACGCCATCGTACAGAAACAAAGGAGGTCATTTATCAAAGGAAGGTTTTTTACGCCGGTCTTTTGGAGGAAGCTCCTAATTTATGTCGAGGTGCGGACCTCGTCAGTCCGTGTACTTCGCCCCCAACTGATAGCCAGTGACTGGACTAGTCTTTCACCAACATTTATGTAAATGTTAGTAAATTTGCCGGGCCCACAAATGGAAGCATGGAATACTGCCAGTGCTATTAAACGATCCTCTGTGCTTCAACCTAATAAGCCACAAGATCAACAACAAGTTATCAGCGTTATTGGCACCTATGACACCGAATCTCAAAAGATTCGGGAGATCCTAGGTAGATATTGGTCGCTATCTCGATCACGTGACCACTCACGTCACACTCTGTATCCTAAATAAGGGCGGTAATGAGCACTAACTACAAGCCACAGAGCTTTAGGACACCATCTCTGTCCAAACATACTTTCGGGCTTGTTCCGCTGCCTCTATCCAGCAAGGCTTTTTTGCCCCCTCACTGAGCTCTGCAGAGATATGTAGCAGTTGCGTTTGGCGACCCTTTGCCGTTTTTTTTTTTTTTTTTGGGGGCTTAATTGATTTGAATGGGGAAGATTTGTTTCTCATGTGCCGAACTCTGTATCTATAGTTCTGTTGCAGGTGCCTTCCATACACGGCCGCTGCCCTTGTGTGGTCTGATCTGATATATTATTGCACTACACCGTCTGAAGACACGCAAGTAGCAACCATATAACTAAACAGCAGAGGTTTGGGGTCTGTTTAGCTGATTGCTGACAGTCGTTGGTTGTTGTTTCTTCACCTCCACGGTCATTGTGTTAATGTACTCTGATTGGTATTTGCTTTAACATGAGCTATACCTCCATAAGTTTACTCAGTGTCCACTGATGAGGCCCCCAAGTGTTCGGGTGAAACGCGTAGGCATAGGGACATGTCAATCTCACACATCCCATAATATTACCATTAAACAACTGTGGTATTCTTTAAAGGGGTTGTCCGACTTATTTTGTTGTTCTTTCTATGTTTCTAACTAGGCAAATGTAACAGCTTTCCAATTAACTTAGGTTATCTCCAGTGGCTTCTCCACTTCTCTCCCCACAAGCCTGTACTGTACACCAGATGTCACTGGGCCACGCCCCCTTCACTGTCTCTCAGGATTCTTAACCCCTTCAGCTGCACAGACTCAGGGCTGAAGTGTTTACTGTGTAGCTGCAGGCAGTGAGGAGACTAATGCTGGGCACAGGAGCTGAAAGAGAAGTTCTGCAGAGCATTGCAGGTAGGGGGAAGATCCTGTGTGTATTAGCAGTGTCACTGTACAGCTAGCACTTGTAGTTCTACACATACAACATGCTGCTGAGTCTCCCAGCAGGCAGACATGTCACTCAGGGCACCACTTGTATTCACTCCCCTAGCAGTGTAATTATACAGCTGGGACTTGTAGTTCTACACATACAACATGCGGCTGAGTCTCCCAGCAAGCAGACATGTCACTCAGGGCAGCACTTGTTTTCACTCCCTTAGCAGTGTAATTATACAGCTGGGAATTGTAGTTCTACACATACAACATGCTGCCGAGTCTCCCAGCAGGCAAATATGTCACTCAGGGCAGCACTTGTATTCACTCCCCTAGCAGTGTAATTATACAGCTGGGACTTGTAGTTCTACACATACAACATGCGGCTGAGTCTCCCAGCAAGCAGACATGTCACTCAGGGCAGCACTTGTTTTCACTCCCTTAGCAGTGTAATTATACAGCTGGAAATTGTAGTTCTACACATACAACATGCTGATGTGTCTCCCAGCAGGCAGACATGTCACTCAGGGCAGCACTTGTATTCACTCCCTTAGCAGTGCAAGGGGGAGAGGCAGAGATTGTTGTTATTGCACGTAAATAAAGGCCAGAAAAAAAACAGGGAAATGAGAAAATAGATAATTGTTTGCCTAAAACTTGCTTAGCTTAGTAAAATATCGCTGCCCATCAGATTTTCAGTGCTATATTTTTTTTTCCATAACTCGGACAACCCCTTTAAGCTACCATGTGACTTCTCCCTTGTTGATGGGAGTTGATATGCACCAATCTTTTCCATCTGTGATACTGGTTATTATCTTTGGTATGTTTATTTTTACATGGTAAACTCTAGACTAGCTCTACACTTCGCAATCAGACCCTTCCTAGGGCGGCCAGGAGGTTCCTTATACGGGATCGCCCCTATCAGGGCGGCCATTCTGTTCTAGGCAGGCCAGAACGAAGATAGGGGCATCTCTAGGGACAGTCCCCAAGCAGCATTTACCATACGAGTCCCTGTCATTTTGTCGCCCACTACTGTGAAGATTAAGGGTACTTTTACACTTGCGGCAGGACGGGTCCGTCCTGCCGTTCAGTCCTGCCGCGAGTGCCCGTGCACTGCCGTGCTGCCGCTCCGTCCCCATTGACTATAATGGGGTGGGGGCGGAGCTACAGCGCAGCACAGCAGTGCACGGCCAGAGACCACTGGACTAAAAGTCCTGCATGTCCGACTCTTCAGTCCGGCGATCTTTGCCGTGCCATAGCTCGGCCCCCGCCCCATCATAGTCAATGGGGACGGAGCGGCAGCACGGCAGTGCACGGGCCCTTGTGGCAGGACGGATCCGGGCAACTCTTTCACAATAGGAATTTCCTTTTGTTATGTTGTATAATTTTGCCTATTTGGGGTATCCTATGTGCTTCTTTTATTTAGAAATATGAATAAAGGCTAAGTTTTAAACAATGGTTTATCTGTGACTAGCCTTAATTTCACCAGACCATCCTGATTTATATTACCCTGACGGGTTACAGTGAGTTTTGGACTAGTCTTTCGCCAACATTTACGTAAATGTTAGTAAATTTGCTGGGGCCCACATCCTGGGCTCCTGTGGCGAGCAAAGTGCAAAAACACCATGGGCACAAATATAAAAGAAAGTTGAGGTCTTGCAACTTATTTTATGCAAAAGATAAAATAAAAATAAATGGCATGGAACTGATAGTAGATGATCCCCAATACAAAGACTGATTAAATACAAGTCACAGCAGAGGTTACAGGAGGTAATGACACATTATCACACACAGGGAGCTGTAGGGATCTGGGAAGACGTCACTCTCCTGTCACTCTCCAGGTAGGCCGCCATCTAATGCCCCGAGCTCATACATTTCCGAATAATGTCCGCGGAAATTGTATTTAGCGGGAAGGGACCGACAAGCAGCGACCCGTCGGCTAAAACCCTGTGGTAATTGTAAGCTCACAACGCCATTAGACGTCACATTCTCCTCACCCGTGAGGTGTTGTGGATGGCGGCGCCCCTCCGGCTTATACGCGGTCCGCCGGGAGCAAATAGGACCGTTCTGACTGGAGCCTGACACAAAATGGCGCCGGCTCAGTCTACAACTCTCCCTCAGGTGAAGCTCCGCCCCCGGCAGACACCGCGCCTCGCAGCTGGCCGATTGATGATTTCCCGCCCTAGAGGCTCCAGGTGATTACGTCATCTGCTCGATTTCGTCTTTGCGCGGGTCACGATTGCAGGCCTACCCGGTTCCTTCATGGCTGATTACCTCATTTACTTCATATCTCCATAGACCCGTTGTTGCTGAGGGAATGAATGTGGAAAAAGAATGAGGTAAATATGTTAGTGAAGTAATAATTACATGACAGATCTATATGACATCGCATGAAGGTCTGGTATACGCAGGGAGCAGCAACTCGTGGATTTTCTGCCGCAAATTACACCACGGATTTTCCATATCAAATTCTGTATGGAAAATCTGCAGCGTTTCCCAGGAGCAAAGAGAATGAGATTTAGAAATTGTCCGCCTGAGTGCGAAATAAACCTGTGGTGCAGACGTTAGGTTGGAGCTACACTGACCTCAGCGCGACAGCTAAGATCGCCGTAAAGCAGCGCCGCCACTGAATGTTCATTCTTGGCACGGAAACCGCTGTGGGAGTCCACACCTGATATTACTCCATTGAACGTGGGTGTATCCACAGGGTCCACTGCATGCAAAGGTCAGCCTCGTATTCTGTGGCTGAAATGCAGTGACCCAGTGGATCTCTGCTAAAAGGGTTAATGTCCACAATTGAAGGCTAATGTACTTTCCATGTTTTGAATGTGATTCCAAGAGCTGAATATGTGAAGAAAGCGGGGTCTGTGCAGAGTGAGGGGCTGCGGGGTCTGTGCAGAGTGAGGGGCTGCGGGGTCTGTGCAGAGTGAGGGGCTGCGGGGTCTGTGCAGAGTCTGTGAGGGGCTGCGGGGTCTGTGCAGAGTGAGGGGCTGCGGGGTCTGTGCAGAGTCTGTGAGGGGCTGCGGGGTCTGTGCAGAGTGAGGGGCTGCGGGGTCTGTGAGGGTCTGTGCAGAGTGAGGGGCTGCGGGGTCTGTGCAGAGTCTGTGAGGGGCTGCGGGGTCTGTGCAGTGGGGGGCTGCGGGGTCTGCGCAGTGGGGGGCTGCGGGGTCTGCGCAGAGTGGGGGGCTGCATTTCCACATTTTTGCACACAGCATACGGCCGTCTGAATGAGCCCTAAGGCTTCCTTCACGCAGTTTTTTTTCTATTTGCTCTCTTCTTTTTATTGCTGGTTAAAACCGCTATGTGTTTATTAGATTGGTGGGGTTTCTACTGCTGGGATCCCAGTCAATCAAGAGAATGGGGCCCCATACCATGCAGAGCCCCCTGACCACTCCGTTAATCTCTGTGGCAGAGAGAGTCGAGTACAGCACTCTATATGTGGCAGTGCACACGCTCAGCCTGCCACTCAGGGGCGTAGCTATAGGGCCCAGGAGCCTGAGGGGGCCCAAAGACCCTCTGCCGTATAGGAAGACACACAAAGCACTGAGGGAAGGGGGGCCCAAGCTGAACTCTTGCACCAGGGCCCCTGCTGCCACTCCATACCTTTCAAGGGTCCCGGCAGGATACGGGATATCCTCACGACAGGTCATCAGTATGTGATCGGTGGGGTCCGTCTCCCAGCACCCCCGCCAATCATCTGAAGAGGCTTCTGCACTGTAGGGAGAGCTGCGGCCGCCTCATAGCTCACCAAGCACAGCGCCATATAGTGGCTGTGCTTGGCATTGCAGCCAAAGTCCATTCACTTAAAGGGGAATGTCCTGTGTCTAGGCCATGTCAATGATGAAAGTGATGTCAAAGCACAATGGCCTCCTAAAACAGCTGATTGATGACTGTTCTCTGTGAAAACCCCTTTAAACAATGCTGTGCTGTGTGGAATGCTGTTATGCTGTGAGGAGGCCGGAGTGCCTAAGGATGAGTTTCCAGCTTCTGGTAGCAAACAAAACAGTTTCCATTCATTGTCAGCAAGAAGAATATTAGTGCGGAATTGAACCCGAGGTCTATTAGAACTTCTCATTCATTTACAGACATGTGTTGAGCCTTTGATTTTGAGATGTCCATATATTGACCTGAAAGAAGGGAGCAGGACTTGTACCCACGTATCTGCCTCCTCGCAGCGGTATACGGCGCCTCCTGTAAGCCTGTGATATCGGGAGCCGGCGGATAAATCCGTGCGGTTGGCATCGGAATGGAAGCATTTAGGAGATTTAATTGATGCGGCAGTACCAGTCGGGAGATGCTGTCCACATGAGATAGTGTTACAAGGAGCTCGTCCGCTGGGGACGTGTAACGAGAACTCGCTCGCCTAATTAGATTACTGGATAGGATTATGCTCAGGGTCTTCCTTTTGTTTGTGGAGGTTTAAAGAGTTTCCCCTCCCCTTCATCTAGTGTTTTGCACGACTGAGATAAATCCGGCTGAAGAGACGTCATGGACGGTCACCGTCCCGCTGGATATTACTTCTTTTTCACTGCAAAATTTGTCGCGCGCGTCAATTTTTATAATGGGAGTCGCAGACAGTCGCAGAAAAAACCATCTTGAATGGATTTTTTGCGACTGTCGCACCGCAGTCGCAGCATGTCGCAATGCGACACCATAGACTCCCATTATAAAAATGGTAGCGCAACAAAAGTGGGAGAGCATAGTTTTATCAGATCCGATATTGGGGTCCTTCACACTGGTGTACTGATAAGATATTGTATTCTAGGGTCTCCATTTTTATTTTTTATTTTTTTAGTTTTAAATCTTTTTGTTGTGTTTACAATATTGATGAAACAAATGTAAAAAATTGAATAAATTTGCACCAAAATATGGATTTACTCGTCCCCATCCCAGCCTGCCATTGACTGCCCCCCGCCCCCCCGACACCGGATTTTTCCATCCATGTACAGGGAGAAGCAGCAGCGGCGGTGCAGGGACCAGGAACAGCAAGGGGAGCCAGGTAAGTATATTCCGTGTGGGGGGCCTGGCACATGAGGGGGAAGAGGGGGGGGGGGCTGTTTATGACATTGGATAACCCCTTTAAATAGTGGAAAGAGCAGGCTTCACAGCAGCACAGAGTGTTTTCAGGAAAGGAGTGTTAGTCTTGTGGAGGTCACTGGCTGAGAGTTACATAGTGGGAGGAGCAGGGTCTCAGCAGCACAGAGGATTTCAGGAGAGAAGTATACTGGTCTCATGAGAGGCAGTTACAGGTAGTATGCTGTTAGTTTGTGAGGTCTCCATTCCTTTTGGAGAAGGCTCTTGGATTGGCTAAAGTCATGTTGCATGGCCTGTTAAAGGGCTGGACATTGACTACAGGGTAGCTGCCTCCACTAGGTGGCAGTACAGATGCAACTTTATTTCTCTTGGATAGGACCTAATCTGCATATCTTTTTACTTGGGGGGCTTTGCATGGTCTTTAGGAATAGACTGCCGGGGTTCACTGTAATGGGATACGGGGGCAATGCGGCCACTTTCCAACACGTATGCCGATTTTCAGACAGACAAAAAATGTTGTGTGTAGCATTGTTTTTCTGGCTGAAAACCGGCATGTACGCTGAATCCAGTGACCGGATTACGGTGTTCACAACAAGATGTGAACCTGGCCTTACACTAAGGGCCCTTGCACACGACCGTATGCGCTCTGAGACATACGATCCATGATCGGGCCATATGTGCCGGAGCGGCATTCATCGGGAGCACACAGCATCATAGACTACAATGATGCTGCGCACGCTGGGCCGCCCGCGGGGCTATTGTCCCGCACTCATAAGATTATAAGCCTTCTAAGCCCTGTTGGACTTGCTGTTACTCTTTGATTTTCCTGTTCATCCATCACATGTAGGTTTCTGTGTATTTTATTTTTGTATTTTTTTGGGGGGAGCCTGGAAAACCCTTTAACGTTTTTTATTTTTTTTTCCCATTTAGGTGACTCCCAGGAATGAACCATGAGACAGATGACTTCTAGCACCGTAAGTGGGTTGTCTACAAGCACACCCCTAACATCCTGTTTTGCAAAAGAATTTGCATCAAAAATGTTCTTTGCTGTTTGGAAGGTCATGAAGCTGTGTGGCCAGTAGGGGGCAGCAGAACACCGCTTAATGTTTGTTTTTGCCAGATTTACCATGATTTTCCTCAACATACAAAGCTGCATTCACATTGCTATGTGCAGTCCCTGAAACGCTATCCGTGTAATGGCGGCATGTCCTGCACTGACCGTGGTTCGCGAGGTGCATTCCCTGTGATCTAAGACTTGCGGCTATTTTAGGTGTAAAATAGTTCCAAGTCCCCTTTTTAACCAAATGTACTAATTTACCGACGTTTATGCCTGGAAACGGGCGGAAATACTACATCAGCCAGGGATTTATGTCGTTTTTATGCCAAGGAAAAGGACTGCCAGAGATGCGCCTAAGTTATGACGAGGCGCCATAAATTATCTCACATGAGCCTAGTCAGTCCAGTAAATGCAGTTGCCACACAGACCACATTTCAAAGACTGCACATGGCAATGTTGAATGTACAGGGTGCAGATTTCTATGCAGAAAATCCAGCTGAAATCCGTACCATTAATGCGCATAAATCAACACTATTGCAGTTTATGGTACATTTTTTGTGCTTTTTTTTTTTGCAGATCAAGAGGGAGATATATTAAGACTGGCGCATCCATATGTTAGTCTTGATCTCCTTGCACTGGCTTGAGATGTGCAGACGCCTCTTGACAAATCGGACACATCTCTGCCCTGCCGTGTGCCAGAAACTGAGATAGGTTTTAGCTATAACTTCCGCCACTTTCTGGTTATAGTGAATGGCGCGGGCTGCAGGCCCCACCCACTAAGCCATGCCACTTTTTCTCTGCACTTCAAAAAATTGCAGAGAAGCTCAAAAAGTCACAAATTATGTTGCACACTTGATGTCGGCCATAATCTGCGACTTTTTCACTCCATAATAGTGGCGTTAGGAGCTTAATAAATGTCCCTCTTTCTGTTTTTGTTAGCAACCCCATTGAAGTCTATGGGGAAAAAGACTGCAGAAGGTGCGCAATAGCACAAACAATTGACATTTTAAAATCCACACAAAAAGTCTGTTTCCGCATGGAATTAAAAAAAGCAAAGTGTACATGAGAGTTGTCACATCGCATCCACTTTGCTGGTTCTGTATTATGCTGCAGTTTTTCCCACGCGAAAATCCAGAAATTGTGCTTGTGTCAGAATGTGTTCATGGAAAAATAAATTGGGGGGGGGGGGGGTTGTTTATTATCAGATATGCACCATTTTTGGAATATATCTATCACAGATTCGGTCCCAAAGGGGAATTGTGGCCGAATCTGGGTCTTTTCCCCTCACACCAGGTCTAAAAAAGGGGAGTTGGGAAGGGGGTGGTCCAACAGGCTCCTCTCATTTATCATGTTCTACACCTGTTTTAGGCTAACTTCACACTAGCGTTTTCTTTTTTCCAGTATTGAGATCAGTCATAGGGTCTCAATACAGGAAAAAAACGCTTCAGTTTTGTCCCTATTCATTGTCAATGGGGACAAAACGTAACTGAACAGAACGCTCCAAAATGCGTTCCGTTCTTATACCAGAGAACAGTGTTTTGCGGTTTGCTTTTCGTCATGGGACGCAGAGCAAGACGGATCCGTCATGACTCACAATGTAAGTCAATGGGGACGGATCTGTTTTCTCTGGCACAATAGAAGACCGATCCGTCCTGCATTGACTTTCAATGGAGTTCATGACGAATTCGTCTTGGCTATATAAGCCATAATACAAGCGGATTTGTTCATAACGGATGCACTGTTGTATTATCAGTAACGGAAGCGTTTTTGCTGTACCCTTCCGGATCCAGCAAAAACGCTAGTGTGAAAGTAGCCTTAGGCTACATACACACGACCATTGGTGTTTTGCGATCCGCAAACCGCGGAAGCTGCTCCGCGTTCCGTTCTGCAATTTGCGGAACGGAACGCGGCCCATTATAGAAATGCCTATTCTTGTCCGCATAACAGACAAAATAGGACCTGCTCTATTTTCTTGCGGGGGCACGGAACGGAGCAACTCCGTGTGCTGTCTGCACCTTTTGCGGCCCCATTGAAGTGAATGGGTCCGTGCCCGAGCCGCAAAATATGCGGCTCGGACGCAGACCACAACAACGGCCGTGTGCATGAGGCCTTAGGCATAGAAAATTATATTAATCTACGCCTGCAAGGGAGCTGGTGTAGATTTAGACAGGCAGTGGATGCGCCAAAGTTATATAGAGGCTGCCTCCACCAACAGTGCAAGGGGCATTTTAGTAAATGACTCCAATGTTTTTGGACGCGAGTCTAATCAGTTTTGTCAGTGATTGTATTTAGTGGAGGTCATAAAAATAGTCACAAGTCCCTTTTTGCTTGGACAGGTGACAATATTTAGTCGTGCAGCCAGTTTTACACCAAGTTCGATAGTTAGGCTGGCCGGAGATGTTTCAGGGGCCGTGCCGAAACTCCAGCCATCAAATTTACAGGCGTATATTTTGGTGAAAAACTACTCCAGCCAGGGGCTGCAGTAATTTTCACTTCTGGTGCACGGACTGCCATAGATTCGCCTAATTCATAACGAGGAGCACGCCTCACCATAAATTAGCTCAATCTTAGTGTAGCGTAGAAGGGGGATGCATAAAAAGCTGGTCTTTGTAAATGACCCCCAATGTTTCAGTTTTTTCCACGCAGATGCAATCAGTTTTTGATGCATTTTTCACACGTGAGAAGAAAAACTGAAGTATAAGGCCCCTTTCACATGAGCGAGTTTCCCGCGCGGGTGCAATGCGTGACGTGAACGCATAGCATCCGCACTGAATCCTGACCCATTCATTTCAATGGGTCTGTGTACATGAGCGTTTTTTTTTCACGCATTACTTGTGCGTTGCGTGAAAATCGCAGCATGTTCTATATTTTGCGTTTTTCACGCATCCCTAGCCCCATAGAAGTGAATGGGGCTGCGTGAAAAACGCATTGCATCCGCAAGCAAGTGCGGGTGCGTTGCGTTTTTCACTGATGGTTGCTAGGAGATGTTGTTTGTAAACCTTCAGTTTTTTATCACGCGCGTGAAAGAGAGCCAAGCCCTGTTCCGGACAGCAGAGACACGGAGCAGTAACATGATTGATAATGCTCCATGGCTCTCTGTGACCTTTTTACTACAAAATCACGGTGACAACTTTATCTGACTGTGATATTGTAGTAAAAAGGTCACAGAGAGGCACGGAGCGTTATCAATAATATTCATCACTAAACACATGAGCAATATGGGCTGGGCATAGCATTTCTACAGTGTGGATCTGCAAAATACGGATGACATACAGATGTGTTCCGTGTGCGTTCCATATTTTTGCTGACCCATTGAATTAAATGGGGCCTCAGACCATGATTTGTGGACCATAATAGGACATGCACTACTTTTTTGCGGAACGGCCATGTGGACAAACGAAATGGAATGCACACTGAGTAACTTCTGTATTTTCTACAGCCCCATTGAAGTAAATGGTTCCGCATACAGGCCGCACAAAAACGTGACGGAAGCGGAAAGAAAATACAGTCATGTGCATGAGCCCTTAGGGACAATAGCAGTCTAGTTTCTACTCTTCTGATCAGGCTTTTTCTTCCCGTCTGTTTTGGGGGTGACTTTCTATACATTGAACGAGATGGGGATGTGACTTTTTCCAATCACTTGCACAATTATTTAATGCACAAACCAGTGATACAAGCCTTAGGCCCCTTTCACACGGGCGAAGTTTTCAGCGGGTGCAATGCGTGACGAGGACGCATAGCATCCGCACTGAATCCTGACCCATTCATTTCAATGGGTCTGTGTACATGAGCGGTGATTTTCACGCATCACCTCTGCGTTGCGTGAAAATCGCAGCATGTTCTATATTGTGCATTTTCACGCATCCCAGCCCCATAGAAGTGAATGGGGCTGCGTGAAAATCGCATTGCATCCGCAGCAAGTGCGGGTGCGTTGCGTTTTCACTGATGGTTGCTAGGAGATGTTGTTTGTAAACCTTCAGTTTTTTATCACGCGCGTGAAAGAGAGCCAAGCCCTGTTCCGGACAGCAGAGACACGGAGCAGTAACATGATTGATAATGCTCCATGGCTCTCTGTGACCTTTTACTACAAAATCACGGTGACAACTTTATCTGACTGTGATATTGTAGTAAAAAGGTCACAGAGAGGCACGGAGCGTTATCAATAATATTCATCACTAAACACATGAGCAATATGGGCTGGGCATAGCATTTCTACAGTGTGGATCTGCAAAATACGGATGACATACAGATGTGTTCCGTGTGCGTTCCATATTTTTTGCTGACCCATTGAATTAAATGGGGCCTCAGACCATGATTTGTGGACCATAATAGGACATGCACTACTTTTTTGCGGAACGGCCATGTGGACAAACGAAATGGAATGCACACTGAGTAACTTCTGTATTTTCTACAGCCCCATTGAAGTAAATGGTTCCGCATACAGGCCGCACAAAAAAACGTGACGGAAGCGGAAAGAAAATACAGTCATGTGCATGAGCCCTTAGGGACAATAGCAGTCTAGTTTCTACTCTTCTGATCAGGCTTTTTCTTCCCGTCTGTTTTGGGGGTGACTTTCTATACATTGAACGAGATGGGGATGTGACTTTTTTCCAATCACTTGCACAATTATTTAATGCACAAACCAGTGATACAAGCCTTAGGCCCCTTTCACACGGGCGAGTTTTCCGCGCGGGTGCAATGCGTGAGGAGGACGCATTGCACCCGCACTGAATCCGGACCCATTCATTTCTATGGGGCTGTGCACATGAGCGGTGATTTTCACGCATCACCTCTGCGTTGCGTGAAAATCGCAGCATGCTCTATATTGTGCATTTTTCACGCAACGCAGGCCCCATAGAAGTGAATGGGGCTGCGGGAAAATCGCAAGCATCCGCAAGCAAGTGCGGATGCGTTGCGATTTTCCCGCATGGTTGCTTAGCAACGGGACCCGATCTTTATTATTTTCCCTTGTAATATGGTTATAAGGGGAAATAATAGCATTCTTAATGAAGAATGCATAGTAAAATGAAGTGGAAGGGGTTAAAAATAATAAAAGTTAACTTACCTTAGCCACTTGATGGCGTAGTTGCGATCTGTCCTCTTTCCCTGCAGCATCTAAGATCTACAGGACCTGTGATGACATCACATCACCATGGTAAGATGGACCATGTGATGGACCATGTGATGTGACGTCATCACAGGTCCTTTAGATCTTAGCTGATGCAGGGAAAGAGAGGACAGATCGCAACTACGCCATCAAGTGGCTAAGGTAAGTTAACTTTTATTATTTTTAACCCCTTCCACTTCATTTTACTATGCATTCTTCATTAAGAATGCTATTATTTCCCCTTATAACCATGTTATAAGGGGAAATAAACAATTCTCCAGAAGACCCGAAACCGGACTTCAGTGATGAAGTCCGGCTTCAGGTCTGGGTACCAAACATGGCGATTTTTTTAGCATTTCAAACGTTTGCACCCACCGCTGGAAAATCGTGTATATTCCCACAACGCATCCGCCTCTTATTCGGGCGTCAAACATGACGCCCGTGTGAAAGAGGCCTTAGGCGAGCGTGTCCGGATTAGGTCCGGATGCGTTCAGGGAAAACTGTGCGATTTCACAGACAAAGCCATTCAGTTTTGCCTGCGATTGCGTTCAGTTGTTCATTTTTTTTCTGCGCGGGTGCAATGCGTTTTGATGCGTTTTTCACGCGCGTGGTAAAAAACTGAAGGTTTACAAACAACATCTCCTAGCAACCATCAGTGAAAAATGCAACGCACCCGCACCTGCTTGCGGATGCAATGCGTTTTTCACGCAGCCCCACTTCTATGGGGCTAGGGCTGCATGAAAAATGCAGAATATGGCCTCATGCACACAACAGTATTTTTTTTGCGGTCCGCAAAACGGGGTTCCGTTGTTCAGTGATCAGTGTCCGTTTTTGCCTTCTGTTGTGTTTCCGTGTGTCTTCCGTTTTTTTTAGCGGACATGACCCAAAAGATTTTACCAAAAGACAGGCTGACAATTTTTGCCAAGTGCCTGTCAAGGGATCCGCAAAAAAAAAACGGACGCAGATGACACACGGATGGCCATCCGCATTTTTTCACGGTCCCATTGACTTGAATGGGTCCGTGAACCGTTTTTCACGGACAAGAATAGGACAGGTTATATTTTTTTGACGGACTGGAATCACGGACGCGGAGGACAAACGGTGCATTTGCTGAGTTTTCCACGGACCCATTGAAAATCAATGGGTCCGCAGAAAATCACGAAAAACGGAGCAACGGACACGGAATCAAACAACGGTCGTGTGCATGAGGCCTATAGAACATGCTGCGATTTTAACGCAACGCACAAGTGATGCGTGAAAAAAAACGCTCATGTACACAGACCCATTAAAATGAATGGGTCCGGATTCAGTGCGGGTGCAATGCGTTCACATCACGCATTGCACCCGCGCGGAAAACTCGCCCATGTGAAAGGAGTCTTAGTGAATATGAACCTGTCTTACAAGAAAACAACCACTAGAGGGCAGACTTAACCAAAAAAGAAAAACCTGATTTGTTAACCCTAGGTACAGACCTAAGCATTTTACAGCGCGTTCAAACGCGCTGTAAAACGCACAACATGTGAAAAGCCATGCTTCCCTATGGGCATGGTTCACATTTGGGCGTTTTACAGCGCGTTTGATCGCGCTGTAAAACGTCCCACGCCCAAACAAGTACATGAGCTTCTTTGGGGCGTTTTAACGCGCCTATGGACAATGATGCCATAGGGGAGAATCACAGAATCGCGCGTATGACGCGCTTTTCTTAGTTACAAAAATGCACATCCAAAAACGCGCGTCATACGCGCGATTCAGAAACGCCTAGGTGTGTTCCCAGCCTAAGGGTTAATAAATGAGATGTTGCTGATCTTGATAAATGTGCCCCAGTGTTCGGTCAGTGATTTCCTTCAGTGATTTTGAGTCAAAACCAGGTGCAGCTCTAGACACTGAACAGGAGCAGATCTGTGGAGGCTCCGCTCCTGGTTTTGGCTCACAATCACTGATGGAAATCACTGACCAAACCCTGACTTATTGTTTGTCACAGCAGACCATCATAAGGGCTGCCCTCCTTGTGTGAAATTACGATTGCAGTAATTGTAGTGGAAGTTAAAGGCTATGTACATCTTTGGAGTCAGATTTTTTTATGATTGCATTTAACTTATTTTTAAAAACCATATTTTCAATTATGCTGGTATTGCAGCTGGGCTCCATTGAAATGATTTTTGGCCTAGCTGCAATACCATACACAGCCTGTGTGCAGGTGTGGCGCTGTTCCTGGACAACTCGGCAAATTAAACAAAATGGAACCCTCAATAAATAGTTACATTTGTACAATACTTGCCGTATTTTTTTATTTTTTTTATTTTTGCACTTATTTTTCTAAATTGTGTACCTTGGCTATATGGACTGAATACGATATAAACCAGACTGACGTATGTGATTCTGGAGGTTGTGGCCATGTCAATAAAATCTGCTTGGACATATCGCTAGCTGCCCAGACATTAAGAGAGGGAACATTGCTGGGGGCAGCTCCAAGCTTGATGGGCTGAGAGGGAATGAAGTCCTCGGTGGTGCACAGCAGCCGGCCACAGCATTCCTCCAGCAGCTCCACTCATCAGCACAGACTAATTGGCTCTTTAACAAGTGTGCAAAAGTATGTAAGAGGTGTCAGCCGGAGCACAATAGCAGCTGCGCCTCCCGGCCATTATCTCCTCCCTGCAGACCTGCTACTCGTTCCTCCGCAAAACAGCATTTATTTCCATATATCTGAACAAAAGGCATGCAGATAGGAGTGCAGCAGGAAAACAGCAGGGAGGATTAACCATTGCCGTGAATACGCGGTATATCTTAATATGTTCTCGCATCCATTCATTGTACTGGAAGTCATTAACCCAGTGGAAGCAGCTCCGCGGATTCTCGAAAACCATGGCTCTTATCCAGTGAACCTTATTTTTGGGTGTCAGGATGGGACAGTATTATTTCCGTATTTTTAGAATGCTTCATTCCTGCTCACATGGCATTAACTCTCTCCAAAGCCTCTTGTGAATTTACTTTTTTATGTTATCCTCCTGGACATGAAAGTGTTTATCCAGGACTTACTGTAGATACGCCTCATGATACAGCATCAGTATAAGATCTGTGGGGGTCCGACGCCTGGCACCCCACCAAACAGGTGCCAGAGAAAGGACACCTGCCTGAACAGCTGATGGGTGGGGTGCCGGTTGAGCTGAATGGAGCCGCAGCCCACATGTTTGACCACGGCACCATTCAAACTGGGGAGCATGCGCCCCCATTCTTGCAGAGGGTCCAATGATGTAAAACACAAGACCTGGAAATTGAAAGGCAGCCGTAGTGCTAGGCTGGGGCTGGGGAGAGCAGTACAAACATACTTTTTGTGGAGCTTTTATCATCAGGAGTAATGTGCATATGAACTTTTATTCAGCCAGGTTCTGCTCCTGCGAGTGCCCAGTGATGTTCTGTGCAGAGAGCTGCTTACAGCTTCACCCCTCTGCCCTGTAGCATCCAACTAGTAGAGCACCACAGCGGTCATTCAGAGCAGGAGGAGAGGCTGTGAAGCAGTACAGTGCATAGAGCGCGTCACAGTGAAGCTCCGCCTCCAGTGCACTGAATATAAGTTCATATTCACACTACTTCTGACCAGGGCTGTGGAGTCGGTAGATAAATTGTCCGACTCCGACTCCTCAGATTTTGAAACTTCCGACTCCTCGACTCCGACTCCTCTGTATTTAATATGCAAATACGAAGCTGTTCCACCAAGTTCTTCTAATCTCCTCCAGCACAGAGAGGTAGTTGAGCAGAAGCTGCTGCCTTCTCCTTTGTGTGCTGATCTTCTGCTGAAGATAGAGCAGTGGGAGGATCCAGGAAGGGGCAGGGGAAGGGGCATTTATTTTAAAACATGATTTTCCTAGTAGAATCCCATAGTCATGTTTAAAATTTAAGCTAACAATCTGAGTTTACATGTTTTATAGCCTTAGCTGAATGATAGCAGTTTTTCAAATGGTTTACAGCTTCAGTCTTGAACTATTGACTATCCATTCCCTTCACTTATACAAGTGTCTCCAGTCCTTAATCAGTTATCAGTGAGAGGCGAGGATAACCATGGGTTCCCTGTAACAGCAGACCACAAGACAATGGAAAGTGTAAGTATTGCCGCTCCTTAAAGGGACACTGACTGGCTGACAGATATATATATACTGGTATTCATCAGAGAATTAGGAATAAAACGATACTAATGTTACCCCCAGTTAAGCTGTACTTGTGTTTAAGAAACATTTTAATCTGTATGCAAATTCACTATCTTTGTGCCCAATGGGGCAGCGTCTCCTGCGGCTTTGTGCCCAGCCGCGCCCGAAGTACAGCTTCCCAGCGCTGTTCCCCTCGTTATTATTCACTGCACTGGCCTGTTTTTTCAGGCTAGCCGAACGCTGAATTCCTGCGCAGGCGCACGTGTAGAGTGCTGGCAGCAGCCTCGTCTGGCTATGCTGAGGCTGTGCCAGCTTTCTCTCTTCCTCCTCTCTACCTAGTCCTGTCTAGTGCTGCCAGTACTCTACATGTGCGCCTGCCCCCTTGGGCACAAAGGTAGAGAATTTGCATATTGATTAAAACGTTTTTAAACACAAGTAACCTCAACTGGGGGTAACAGTCGTCTAGTTGTATTCCTAATCCTCTGATGAATACCAGCAGATATATCAGCATGTCAGTGTCCCTTTAACTGCATAGTAAAGCATATGAAAAGCTTCTTCACGGTCACTTAACGTCTGTGTTTAGCGGTAACGTGACGCACTGCATGCATTGGCCTTTATTCTTACAGTAGAGAAGTAATTATTATAACTTTATCTGAATTGGGACATTTAAACTTGCTTTTTTTTTTATTTCAATTTTTTTTTATTCCAATTTAAATCTAGTCGGAGTCGGTCCATTTTTTGCCGACTCCGACTCCAGGTACCCAAAATTGCCTCCGACTCCTCGACTCCGACTCCACAGCCCTGCTTCTGACAATAAAAGCTCCAAAAAGGCATGTTTGTCCAGCTCCAAAGCTCCCGGCTAATGCCTTCAGCATTGTCAAAACTTCTGACAGACACAGTTCATACACATTCGGGAGGCAGGATCTGATGACTCTTTACCTTCCCTGTTTCATATTTAATTGTACGATGCGAAATGATCTTTTTATACAATTTCCCCTACAAAAATATGGTCCTGTTGAAATGAACGTGCGACTCTTTCCAGTTGCATCTTCACGCCTCGTTGGCTGATGGAGGGGTTCTGAATGGGACCCTCTCTCTAATAAGAACAACCCTCTGCCTATTGATGCGGGCTCATGCACACAAACTTATTTTTTGTCCGTGTCCATTCTGGGGGGGTTTTTTGCAGCACGTATGCAGAACCATTCACTTCAGTGGGGCTGCAAAAAAACGGAAATTACTCTGCGTGCATTCTGTGTCCGCATGGCCGTTCCGTAAAAGAATAGAACACGTTCTATTATTGTCTGTGTTACGGACAAGGATAGGACTGTTATATTAGGGGCTTGCCCTTCTGTTCCGCAAAATGCGGAATGCACACAGCCGCTATCCGTGTTTTGCGGATTCACAAATTGCAGACTGCAAAGCAGCAAAGGTCGTGTGCATGAGCCCAAAGTCGTAGAAATGTCATTGGAGAAAACTGATCATTCACAACTTGGGCCTCTTTCACACTTGCGTTCTGAGGATCCGGCAGGCACTTTCGCCCCGCCGGATCTGTCAGAACGCAAGTCGCCTGAAAGCATTAGAAGACTGATCAGGATCCTGATTAGTCTTCGAAATGCTTTCAGGTTACCATGGCAGCCAGGACGCTTCTGAAGTCTTGGCTGCCATGGTTCTCCACAGCAGTGTACTTACCTGCGCTGCGGCCGCCGAGCGCTCCTTCATGACGTCACAGGTCCCTGCGGTGCATAGATCAATGTGCCGTCCAGACCTGTGACATCATAAAGGAGCGCCCGGAGGCCGCAGCGCAGGCAAGTACACTGCTGCGGAGTACTTACCATGGCAGCCAGGACTTCAGTAGCGTCCTGGCTGCCATGGTAACCGATTGTAACTGCTGCTGCGCATGCGCAGAGCTAAACGTCAGATCCGGCGATGCGCCGAAACGACGTTTAGCTTAATTCCGGATCAATGCACTTCAATGGGCATTAATTCCGGATCCGGCGTTACGGCATGTCTTCCAGATTTTTGGACGGAGACACCCGCAGCATGCTGCAGTTTTGTTAACGTCAAAAAAAACGTTCACATACTGAACGGAAGACGTCCTGATGCATCCTGAACGGATTTCTCTCCATTCAGAATGCATTAAGATTATCCTGATCAGTATCTTTCCGTCCTAGAGCCCCGAGGACGCAACTCTAGGACGGAAGGGAAAAACGCAGATGTGAAAGGCGCCTTACTTTCAAAGTATTGTTCAGTGCGGTACATGCAGTGAGGGTCAGAGTGCAGATGTCTGTTTCCACCCTTAGCTTTCAGTCAGAGGGGTTTTCCAGAATTATAGCCATTTTTAGCCAGCCCCTGGAGAGTGTGGTACCTGTTGAAAAAGTCATACTCATCGGCCCCCAGGTGCCCCATTCTGGCGCCGGGGCTTTGTTCAGAGATCTTTTACCTCCAGCTCTGGTATGGGCAGCAAGTGACTGGCCTCAGCGGTGACGTGTCTCCAAGCAGCACGTGACCCAGCAGTGACATGCTGCCTGGGGACATGTCACTGCTGAGGCCAGTCATTGGTTGCAGTGGCGTACGCGACACCCATCCGGAAGTAGGTGGGCCAGATCGCCAAAACTGAACCAGGGTGCTGGAATGGAGCAGCGGGGAGCAGGGGCTGGCTACATTTGGCCATAATTCTGGAAAACCCCGTTAAGATGATTGAAAACTAAGGATTTATCCACACATGAATGGGGGGGGGTGTTGTGTCGTTTTTTTGAACATGCAGTTTCTGTAGTTTTCTTTTTTTTGCCTGGACAGTAACAATCACCATCAGAGTGTTCCCCGGCCATTTCTCTTCAGCTCCGGTTGTTATGTCATCATTTATCGACCGACAGCCTCTTTTGTCTGAGCCTCTCGACTGATGTGAACAAGTGATAAAGGCAGCGGACATCAAAGTGTGTGGTGACGAGGGGAGGTCAGAGCCAGGACGCTGCATGCATAATGCATTCATCATATTGTAATCTTATTTCCAAATTCTATCTCTCACACTAGTGCCAAATCTATAGCTGCAAAGCATGCTGGGAATGGAGGCAGCTCAACTTAAAGGGGTTTTCGCATCTCAAGATGGATATGCCACAAATGTCAGATAGGTGCTGCTCCCACCTCTGGGACCCACTCCTGTCTCCCAAACTGAGCCCTCAAAGTGAAGAGCGAGCACACCGTGCGTGTTCTGCCCCATTAGTAGCTGCGCTCTGGTCCGGCTATTTCCGGCAGTCGCATGATGGTGAACAGAAAGTTGGCCGTGCATGCACGGTATCTATTCACTGTTAAGGGACGTCCGAAGATACCCAAGCGCACTTGTATGGCTATTTTTCAGGAGTCCTATTGCAGTAAATGCAGAGGACACCATGCATAAGTGCTTTGTTGTTCTTTACTATGGGGGCTCCATTCTAGAGATAGGAGAGGGTTCCAAAGGAGAGACCCTCACCTATGACATTTGTGGCATATCCTAGCAATATGCCAGCCACATCTACGATTGGCACACATGCAACACAACAGGCCATGAACGGGCACTCTGGCATTCGCTGCACCTGTGATCTTGAGTGTGGCTGTACTCTGCTTACACACTTTTACACTTGCCTTAGGCCTCTTGCACACGACCATATGGCTTTTTCAGTGTTTTGCGGTCTGCAAAAAATACGAATGACGTCCGTGTGCATTCTGTTTTTGTGGAACGGAACAGCTGGCCCCTGATAGAACAGTCCTATCCTTGTCCGTTATGCGGACAATAATAGGACATGTTCTATCTTTGAACGGAAATACGGAAACAGAAGGCATACGGAGTCCTTCTGTATTTATTTTTATTTTTTGCAAATCCATTGAAATTAATGGTTCCGTACACGGTCCATATACGGAACACCAAAAAACAACGGAACGGAAAACGTTAGTGTGCAAGAGGCCTTATAGATTAAGCTACCAAGAAGTTAGAGGGGTAGTCCAGGTCCAGAGCTGAACCCTGACACATCCCCATCTTCACCCCTCTGGCCCCCCTGATATGAGCATCGGAGCATTTCATGCTCCAGTTCTCTCTTTTGCCCTGCGCTGAATCGTCTGGATTTTTAAGAATTACATGGTACTGACTTCTGATACAATATGATTCATAACATGATTTATACAAATGTAAAGGCGCATTTACACAGGACGAGGAGCAGCAGATTGTCAGGCAGGTAGCGTTCCTTCCTGACAGTCGGCCGCTCGCTCAGCGGGGGTGAAGGGCCTGGTATTAACTGCATCTACAGGATAAATGCCATTAGCTGAGATGAGAGGACCCCTTTAAAGGCTATGGACACCTTTGGGAGCATTTTTTTTTATTATTGCATTGTATTTATTTTGAGCTAAAAATAATTTTTTCAATTGTTCTTTATTATAAAATCTGAAATCCTTCTTTGTGTACCGAGCTGAGATGCTTTAGTAGCTGCCTGTGGATTTTCCATCAGTTGGGGAGCTGACGGACTCCTTGGGGCAGATTTATCATTACACTTCCATCTTACTCCAATTTCACATAAGTCCAGAGTCACTTTTGGCTCAGTCCCATTTATTAATGGTCCTTTAATACTGTGATAAATGTGGTTTGATGGCAGCAGTTCATCCTTCAGTAAACGACTTTACAAAAGTCGCACATATTTACAAAAAATTTGCATGTTCTATTAAAAAGTCGCATAAGATAAGCATGGTCCTCATTGGGGTGAAATTGGGACTTTTTTGCGACTTTTTAAAAAAGTCCCAATGATAAATCTGGAGTGAAAATCATTAACATGGCTGATCACGCCTATTTTTACAGTGAGTGGTGTACACATGTAAAAAAAAGTAGCAAAATTATGCGCAAATGAGTGTGAAAAGTCGCAAATGCCCTATTTTGGGACTTTTTGATGCCAGAATTCTGGAGCGAAGGTATGATAAATCATGGCCCTTATCTCTGCTCTCTGACCTTATAAACACTTATTAAAGCTCAATCCTTACCTTCACACTAGCAGTAAGGAACTCCGACAGGCTGTCGGATCCGTGCTGCCGCTAGTGCACGCGTGGCCCCGGACTATGGCTCCGGCCCCATTGACTATAAACATCCCGAGAGGCGACCGTAATAAAAGTACGACATGTCACGCGCCGGAACAGCCTGCCGGAGTTCCTTGCCGCTAGTGTGAAAGTACCCTAATAAGAATGTGGATTAAATCTGTGTTTCTGACCTCTTAGTAGTTTAGAGATGAGAATTATTAGACGACAACACAAAGCGAAAGTACCAGTCACACAGTTAGAAAAACAGTCAACCCTTTGTGACAGAATGGCTCAATATTTTTAACAAATGCCAATCAAAAAATGCTTTTTAGTCAAAAATGAGTAAGATGCAATAATAAACAAAAACTGCCTCCAATTTTGTACAAAGCATGGGAGTCTCGATGTCGGCCTCATAGACATGAATAGAGAGCTTAACTGCCAGTCTTAAGGTACTGGGGGTTATTTATTTAAGGGTTTGCGACTATTTTAGTTGTAAAAATAGTCACAAGGTTTTTTTTTTTACCAGCAGTGCGACAATATTTATTCACATGGCCAGTTTCATGCAGTGTTTGGCAGACGGGGCCATGCCCGGCCCCAGCAAATTTACTAACATTTCCACCTGCAAACAGGCGTAAATGATGGTGAAAAACTACTCCAGCCCCTGCAGTTGTAGTTCTAGATGCACGGACTGCCTTAGATTTGCTTAATTCATAAATAAGCCAAATATTACGGCATCGTAGGGGTAAATCAGTCAGTCTTAGTAAACTACCCCCAGTGTGTGAATTTGCTAGTCAGAACTCGAGCCACGTTGAACAAAGGTGGAATGCTCAACAATTGTAGTACCCTACGTCATATGTAGCATACAAACAACTTTAATGGGGTTTTACTACAGTTTGTTACCGATAACCTGTGCTCTGGAGGTCATCAGTATCTGATTGGTGGGGGTCCGACACCTGGGACCTCCGGAGATCATCTTTTGAGAAGGCATCGGTTCTCCCAGTAGCGCCACAGCCTTCTCTCAGCTCACCAAGCACCGCGCCGTACACTTTGGTATCACAGCTCGGCTGCGCCTAGGTCATATAACCGATGAACGTGATATCACATGGGCCTAGGCAAAGCTGGAGAAGCCCACCGCTCTACTGTGAGCGCCGTTGCCTTCTCTAACAGTGTTGGACCCCCACTGATCAGTAATACACTGTCGGAAAACCCCTTTAATCATCTGTTCTCCCACAATTCTCTGCAGTGCAGCACTGCTGACAAGTTATACCTATGGAGGGAGCCAGGCGATGTCTCCAGTAGTTATATTTCCAGGTCAAGTACTTGTGGGGACTGAACGGTTTTTGTAGCCCACAGTCATTTCAATAAAAATAGTTTGCGTATGTGACAGCATCACCAACGAGAGTATGGAACAGTGACCTCTCCTTCTTGGGGAGAGAACCCCAATAATCACACTATCTTCCCATATGTAATCAATATGTCATAAAAATGTAGGAGTGGAAATCCCCAAATGAGCAGGACATTGGATAAAATCAGGTACAGCAGTGCCATACCCTTTAATCCAGATGTGGAAAACAGCCAATGGCCCCATATAATGGGTGGTATGTACCACGGTGGGACGCTCTTCATCTACAGGCACAGGGCCACAGCCAGAGGATTGTGCGCTCAATCTAAGGACACGAGGGGTGGTCACGGGATGGAGGAGTGTGAACCAGCGCAAGGATAGGGCCTTATTGTAGTTTTTGGGACCCTTTCCTGCATATTCTTCTCTGGGCAACAGGTGTGTATGGTGGTGGTGGGTGCCGGCTGGGGCGTTCAGCTTTTCGCACAGTTAAATGAACCTTTATCCTTGTCGATGTCTCCTCCACTAATGTGAAGTAAATGTATTTTTATTATGCTTCTTTCCGCCTATGCCATAGAAAGCTGAAGTAATTTTCAGCTCGACAACCAACAATAAAACTAATCTTTCTAGTTATTTTTTCATCATATCTGAAGCGTTCAGTGCGTGGCGCTCGTGATTGGCAGACACTTCCCTTTGATGTGGAATTATAATACTTGCACAGAATAGTCAAATAGTGCCCTGTGCAATTTAGAAACTCGAGTATTGCCAGAGGAAAAGAAGAAAAATTCCAGTGCTTTTTATCCGTTGGTTGTAAAAGTCCATAAAAGCATTAATGCTGCTGAGGGCTGGCAGGAGCAACGCTGGATTGTGGAGCATTGGTATGTAAAAACAGGGACAAAGCTGCTCATCTGTGCCCTGAATGGGAGACAGTACGAGTCTTTGGCATCCATTTTCTTTTCAATCTTACTTTAAAAGCATTTGTAAAAAACCGTCAGAGGATTAAAAAACCAGGGATTAGCATATAGCATAGCACTATGTATATACACTGATCAGCCATAACATTAAAACTACCTGATATTGCCAAATCCCCTGTAACTCCTCAAGACCTCTGAGGTGTCCTGTGGGATCTGGTACAAGACATTAGCAGTGGATCCTTTGCGGTGCCTCCATGGATCAGATTTAGGACTCATGCAAATTTTGATTTAGGACGCAAACGTATTTTTTGTCTGCATCCGATCCGCAAAATGCAGAACGCACATGGCCGGACCAAATATATGGATGTGTAAAAGATTTTCCAGCACATCCCACAGGTGATGAACAGACTTCTGGTGAATTTAGAGGCCATTTCAAAACCTTGAACTCTTTGTCCTGCTCCTCAAACCATTCCTGAGTAATTTTTGCAGTGTGGCCGGGGCACTGTCATTAGGGAATATAGCTGCCATGAAGGTTTGCAGGAACGTTTAGGTAAGTGGTTGGCCTCTCCATATCAGTGAGCCCTAGGACCCTGCTGTCATTCACTATTTGTCCTTTGTTGGTGGTACTACCACTGCATGCTGGGACCGCCCCTCAAGACGACCAAGGTGGGCCCCTGGTCTTCCACCCCCTGCACAAGTGGCACATAACACAGTAGACTTACTGCTCTATATACAGTCGGTGTACAGCACCTCAACCAGCCTATGTTCATATAACACACCTGATTATTACAGAGCCTTCCCGGATTATTATTATAGACACGTTCATGTGGCTGCGATGACGTCTAGGCACAGAGGCCGGACAGCCAGTGTCCTCCTTTCCCAGGGACCTTCCTTCTCAAAGATGCTACAGAGACCCCATAATCAGTCATCTTGTAGCATCTTGCTAGTGTTGAGCGAAGCGGGCTTTGGACTCTTCATCTCAAGTCGTTTCATTCAAAACTTCGGAATAATATCCTACAGAGATTCGTCTCCATACAGTATTAGAATGTATGGGCTCCGATGAGCTGAAGTTATTCACAAAGTTGCGCGTGACTTCGTTGAATAATTTTGGTAGTTGATTTTTAAAGTGGAAAACCAGTTTAAAACTTGAAACCGAACTCAGCTTTGATTCCGACTAGTACCTCAGAACCAAAGCTGAGTTCCACTTTAAAAATCAACTACCAACGAGGGCATCCCCAGCCATTACCTCTACTCCCTTTGAACACTTCTTTTTATACTCTTTTGAAAGGGTGGGACTGGTATCTCGTCTCTATAATTGGCTAAATACTTCAGCAGATGAATGTAAGCTACCCTTCATGTCTGAGTGGGAGGAGGACATCCACTGCTCGATGCCCCTATCTAAATGGCATGCTGCTGTGAAACTATCAGCAGAGGTAGTTGGCAGGTTTCCTTGGTAAAAATGTCCCTTAAGGTTCTTCATAGGACCTACCTAGTGCCGAAAGATTACGCCATATCTATCCATCAATCGCGCCCTTCTGCTTTCGAGGCTGTGATTCCAGAGGGTCGATGTATCATACCTGGTGGACGTGCCCTATAGTCAATGCCTTTTGGACCCGTGTATGTTCGGTTATCTCAGATGTTCTGGGCACTACTTTTCGCAAAACTCCATTTGCGTGTCTACTCGGGGACAAACCACTAGGGCTAAAGTATGCACCGTTTAAATTGGCCCACTTTCTTTTGTTAGCGGCACGCATACATAATTGCGGCCAAATGGTGTACTGACAGCATCAATCTCTCTAAAGTTCTACAGCGAATGGATAGAATGTTTCACAGTGCGGTTCACTGGCTGCATGACCTCTCACGTACTGGCTGCTGGCTGGTTGCTTGGGGCTGCGTTCTGGCTGCAGTGTCTAATGTGAACTGCTGCCTGTGAATGTTTGCTCTTCCCATGTCTGCTTCTCTGTGCAGTTCTGATCACTGTTGCCGTGCAGGCTGGCTGCAGGTTCCCTCGCGTACTGGCTGCAGGCTGACACCGTGTATGCTGGTTGTGTGGGACTGCAGGCTGGCTGCGGTGTAGTATGTGACCTGTGTTTGTGTATTCCCGTGCATCTCTGTGGCTCATGTCTTTGGTGCCATGTAGTCTAGCTGCATGCGCCTTGTGTACTGGATGTGGGTTTCCCCATGCTTGCTGGTTCTGCGATGCGTGCTGGCTGCAGCCTTGTGTGTGAACTAGGTCTGAATTGGGATGCTTCTCTGTTTGTCACTGTGACACGGGTTGTTTGTGCTCTGCGTACT
This sequence comes from Bufotes viridis, assembly GCA_033119425.1. Classification (NCBI taxonomy): domain Eukaryota; kingdom Metazoa; phylum Chordata; class Amphibia; order Anura; family Bufonidae; genus Bufotes; species Bufotes viridis. The sequence continues at coordinate 105,301,910 of CM065598.1, forward strand.
GGTGGAATCTGTGTATGCTGGTTGCCAGGGGCAACGTCCTGTACTGCAGCCTGTGTGGTTCTGGTACTCCTGTTCTGATGGGGTTCACATTCCCTGGTCTGGCTTATCAGGTGCCCTCCTTATCCAGCTATATCCATTGTGAGCTGTGGGGCTTGGGGTCAGTCTTTCTTGTGTCTTAATGGGGGTAGCACCTTTCCGCTCACCCAGGAGGTCAGGCTATCTGTCCAGTGCCTTACTGGGTGCAGCCCCTTGCTGCTGACCAGGGGGTTTCCTATCTGCCCTTGTTTGTGGTAATGCATAGTTGCTGCCTTGTCTGTTCTCCTGCACCTGTTCTGTCATGTTGTTGATCTTCTGTACCTGTCCTGTGTGATGTTATCCTTGTCTGTCCCATGTGTAGCCTAGTAGTGCTCCACTTTTTCCAATCCTGCCCGTTCCTTGTCCAGCCTGGCAGTGCCCACTGCTTCCGATTCTTGTCTGTCCTGCAGTGCTTCTCCTTCTCTTCCTGTGTTTGTCCTGCCTTTGTGAGAGGGCCCCTGGGTTCTCCGGAGGGGGGATCTCTACTCCATGTGAATCTCTGCCATGCTTCCATTCCGCTTGGGGTCCAGGCACCTGCTTCTGTGCTGGCTCCCGTTCGTCTTGTTGTCTGTTCCATGTGCTGTGTTTGTATGGGTTCCAGTTCCGTTGTCTGTTTCGCTGGTGCGTGCACCTGTGTGGTTCTCTGCAGGTTGGGGCCAAGTGTACCGGGCCCTTCCTGGGAGGTGCGACCGCTGGCTCTCCGCTCTCTGGGTTTGCCTCTGGTCGGCCGGTGCACTTGGTTCTGCGGTAGTGCTACCACTATTGCCTACCTGCTTACTGTCATGTGCTCTTATTACACTTGTAATAAAGTTCTCTGTGGGTCCTTGGTCTGTTTTGCCTGTGTCCTGTTTGCATGACGTCCCGGAGGTCTGCCTTGGGCCTCCAGCATGTGACAGAATGGCTATATATAAAAAGATTGCAGCTATTAGAGGGGATATGGTTGACTCCTATTGGAAACTGTGGCAGCCTTGGCTGTCCTCCTCTCACTCATCTCACTAAAAGGCCTCACGCAAACAGCGGGCTCGCGATATGCGGACACCGGCCGTGTGCTCCCCACATCACGGATGCAGACCCGTTCACAGTTTATTCACAATGAAGTCACACACGACTTTGCAAATAACTTACTTCAGCTCATCGGAGCCCATACATTCTAATACTGTACAGACGAATCTCCGTACAATATTTTTCTGAAGTTTTGCTTCACTCAACACTACGTCTTGCTGCTGTGTGAGCAGATCATACTTGGATGTATCCGTACAGTGGGCCCCCAAAATAAGTTTTACTGGTGGGCCTTAGACACCCCAGTCCAACACTGATCATCAGTGTTGTGTATCTCAGTGGTTTTAATATTATGGCAGATCAGTGTATAATGCGGTACCCCGGGGCCTGTTGCAGACCATTTCTGGTCTTGTTGACCATTGGTGTCTGGTGGGGGCAGGCTGAATCTTCCCTTCCACTGGTTTCTGCCCTGCGGAGCTAACTGCATGTTATTTCTGGATGCCGCCATATTCTCTGTTGGTCAGATACATTTTTTTTGTCTGACGACTATTTTATATTTGTCCCTTTACACAAAATATACTGGAAGGTCCTGCTGTGTGCATTGTGGGCGTTGTACGGTTTTCCATATGCTGTATGAAAAGTGCCATTTGCATCGTTACAGTGTGTGTGGACTGTGATGGAATATGTTGGGATTGTGTAGTCAATACAGATTTTCTTTCTAGTATTTCCTTGCAGTCCTGTTCTGTGAGCTGCTGGTGTCGCTCTTGCTCTTGATGTCTGTAGGGAGTTTGCAGTGTGAATGCCATTTTCATCATATTGGCATGTGTAGCTTTTTAAGTATCTCCCACTGATTGTTACAGTGACTCTACTGTCCACTAGGCCGCTTTGACTTGAAGGGGTCGTCTGAGATTAGTTTTAAAAAAAAAGTCTGTTTTTCCCACTCCACAGCCTATAGGCTCATGCACACAGCCGTTGCCCCAAAAAACCACACCATTGACCCAAAAAGGCACCTCAAGGGTAAAGAAACGCAAAAGCAGATGTGTGTTTATCTTGTGTTCTCCAAATTAATAGAACATCTGGGACAGGATCTCCAATAGCCAAACCAGAAGTGGATCCAGTAGTAAGTAGATGTATAAATAAGGATGTGGACCTGTGGAGGGCCGGGTTCAGCTGGACTTTGGGGCACTAAAATGGCTATAAAATAGTCGTAGTAAGGGCTAGAGGGCTGCAAAATGGATGTAAGAGCAGGACAGTTGCCCTGCAAACAGACGTGGATGACTTAATGACTTAAAATAACATAGAATAGAGGGAGAGGTCAAAGTGGAGTAGGAGGTTGAGGAGGCGGTGGAAGCGATGGTGGAGAAGGAGGTAGCCAACACTGTTTTTGATGTGTTTTTTTTTAATTTTTATTTTTTTCCCTTTTATTTTTATAAATTTGGGAAGACCCCAAAACATTGGAAAATAGAAAAGAGAATGCAAAGAGAAAGTGCGCTGGAGTATAACATTGTCTGCGGACAGGCGGCTGCATTTGTCTGTGATAACGCCCCCTGCCGTGCTGAATACACGTTCAGACAATACACTGGCTGCAGGGCGGGCCAGCACCTCCAAGGCATAAAGGGTAAGCTCTGGCCATGTGGACAATTTGGAGACCCAGAAATTGAATGGGGAAGACCCATCAGTCAGTACGTGGAGGGGTGTGCACACATACTGCTCCACCATGTTGCTGAAATGCTGCCTCCTGCTAAGACATTCCCTATCAGCTGGTGGTGCCGGTTGTTGTGGCGCGGTGACAAAGCTTTTCCACATTTTGGCCATGCTAACCCTGTCTTCTGAGGTGCGGGCGGTGCCTCGGCTGTGTTGGCGACCTCCTCCTCTGCCTTGGCCTTGTGATTTCACTGAGCCCGTACTGTGAGGTGTAAATACTACCAGCGTGCGCTTGTACTCGCGCATCTTCCGATCACGCTCCAGTGAGGGAATTAAGGACAGCACGTTGACCTTGTAACGGGGATCCAGCAGGGTGGCCACCCAGTAATCAGCACAAGTTAAAATGTGGGCAACTCTGCTGTCGTTGCGCAGGCACTGCAGCATGTAGTCGCTCATGTGTGCCAGGCTGCCCAGAGGCAACGACAAGCTGTCCTCTGTGGGAGGCGTATCGTCTGTGTCCTCTGTATCCCCCCCAGCACCGCTCCATTGATGCTTTGGGTGCCACCCTGCTGTGAACACGGTTCCTCCTCATCATCCTCCAGAACTGTGCCCTGGCTGGACAGTTGTGTACCTGGCCTCTGTTGGTGCAGGAACCCTTCCTTCGGAGCCACTTGTGAATGACTGGCCTGATAACCGTGGTAATGCCCCCTCCTCCTCCTGTGCCATATCCTCACCCATCATCACCCAAAGCGTTTTTTCAAGGAGACATAGAAGTGGGATGGTAACGCTGAGAACTGGCCATGTTGGTGCAGTACTCGAAACAGCGCAACAAGGCACACAGGTCTCACATGGAGGCCCACTCAGTGGTGGTGAAGTGGTGCTGCATGACTTGGGGCTCAGACTGCTTGGCTGATTTGCAAGGCGGTGAGGTGGAAGACTGATGCCCATGGGCTGCAGGTGCCAACTCTGAGCTTTCTGCAGTGGACCGGGTGGGAGACAATATGAAGGTACTGGAGGCACTGTCAGCCACCCAATCTACTACCGCCTCTACTTGTTCTGGCCTCACCATTCTTACACCGGTATTCGGGCCTACAAAATAACGCTGAACGTTCTGTCGCCTACCTGCATCTGAGGAAGGCGTTTCATTTGGGCGTGTAGCTGGCACAGATCGACCACGTCCTCTCCCTGCAACAGGAGCTCCACCAACACCACGACCAGGGCCACGTCCCTTATTTGATGCTCTCCTCGTTCTTTGAGGTCACCGGCTGAACTAACAGACAGATTAACTACCGTATATTAATTTCCCTGCCACGTATGCATTGCAGGTGTACCTCACACCAAAAGTGGGTATATGTCACCCATCGAACTAACAGACGAATTAACTATTATATTTTTGTGTCAGGGGTACAAAGATGGTGCATTGCACCCACAAAAAATCGCTATAGGTCACCCACAGAATTAACAGCCAGATTTATTATTATATTTCTGTTTCAGGGGTGCAAAGCTGGAGCACTGCACCCACAAAAAATCATTATAGGTCACTCACAAAACAAATAGCCAGATTCCTAACCCGGTCCCTGCACTACTCAGAGCTGATGGGCGGTGCTACACGTGATCCAGCTTATATAGGGGCTGGGTCACATGATTCACCGGCCAATCACAGCCATGCCATTACGAGGCATGGCTCTGATGGCTTCTAAGTGCCCACACCTTAAAAGCTTGTTGATTGGCTGCCCTGTTTCTCCCCTCCCCCCCCCCCATTCCATGTACGCTGCTCGGCTGAAAATTAATTCCCAGAGCATCTCCTAGCAATAGTCCGTGAAAAGCACTGACAGAACACGGATGCCGCCTGCATTGTGTCAGTGGTTTTTACATCCCCATAGACTTCAATGGGTATGTTTGGTGCATATTAAGGACCAAACTAGTGCATGTCTTCTTCTTTCCACTGATCCACAGTGAGTGGTGTACGAGTGGTGTCTGTGGAGAACACATACGGCACGCGTCTGTGATAGAAAGAGCAACTCTAACATTGGAGGATTTGGTGAGACCATTGATAGCATGGTCACCGTATAATACATTTGCTCTGCGGTAATTGTATGGGAAATGTATGACCGTCTGCAGCTTCCCCTGATGATTGCCAAACCAGCTGGATGGTTGCTCTCATGAGACACCCTCTTAAGGCCGCATTCACACAGTCAGTATTCGATCAGTGATTTCCATCTGTGATTGTCATCAAAAACCAGGAGTGGAGGCTACACAGAGATCAGGCATAATGGAAAGATCTGCACCTCTTCTGTGTTTTTGACCTGCACCTGGTTTTGGCTCCGAGTAACTGATGGAAATCACTGATCGAATACTGACCAAACTCTGACTATCTGAAAGCAGCTTAATGCCTCATTCACATGTCTGTTATTCACGGACAGCACACGTATCCATTCATTGTTATGTGTGTATTCACACATCCGTGTTTTAGCATGGACCGTGCCGCTGTATACGATGGATGAATGTCAACTGAAGTTGCTGATTTCAGCCGATACTCTGATGTGTATGAGGGTGTCCTGACTCCCTGCTGACCGTACACAAGGACGCGAAGGGTCGAGGTAGATGCGTCTGGTAGCAGCTTATTCCCCTCTCCCTATTGAAGACACATGCATACTCGGCCAAGCACCTATGGGGTTGTGGGAGAATCAGCTCGGCTGATAGGTGTCTAAGGCTACTTTCACGCTAGCGTTTTTACTGGATCCGTCAAGGATCAGCAAAAACGCTTCTGTCACAATAATACAACCGTCTGCTTCTGTTATGAACGGATCCGCTTGTATTATGGCTTATATAGCCAAGACGGATCCGTCATGAACTCCATTGAAAGTCAATGGGGGACGGATCTGTTTTTATTGTGTCAGAGAAAACGGATCCGTCCCCATTGACTTACATTGTGGGTCATGCCGTCTTGCTCCACACCACATCGCGGACAGAAAAACGCTGCTTGCTGCGGTTTGCTCTCCAGTATGGGGACGCAACCAAATGGAACGGAATGCATTCTGGTGACTCCGTTCTGTTCAGCTCAGTTTTGTCCCCATCCGTTGTCGTTTTCCCCCCACTATTGAGATCCTATGACTGGTCTCAATATCGGAAAATGAAAGCGCAGCTGTGACAGTAGCCTTAGACGCTTGGTCACCTTAGCAGACAAACATATGAAATAGACATGATAGGCTTAGATACAGTATCGCAGAATATGGGTTTTAGATACAGCGTCTCATCTATTGTCAGCCATTGAACTGAATTCTGTATCAGTGCAACTCGCAAGTTTCCACCTCCCCAAATCGCTAAACGGAGCCATTTTAGATTTTTGTGTTTCTGGGGTTGCAGATACCTGAGTCACACTGCAAGCCTATTCACTGGCTGCACTGCAATCCAGTGGTGGAGTCAATGGTGCTTGTAGCCCTAGCCTAGCAGTGGGCAGGATCATACATGGGCTTAGATACACCTGCTTAGCAGACTATAGGCTTTGGTACAAAGGCTCATGGAAAGACGCTCAGTTGTCGCACCCAGTGCGCCGGTTCTGGTTGCTTTTCGTTCTTACAGTAGCGTGTAATGATGGAAATGAGAGGTTGGGTGTATGCCTCAGATAGGATCTGCTCAGAGAACATCTCTGCTGTGTTTTCTATAAGCTGATTCATCTGATCTCAGAGACTAATGAATCAGCCCATACCCGATCGCAGCAGGAGGAGATGCTATCTGCAAGGAGATGTAATCACACACAAGTGCAGCAGTGCTCTGTGACTTGTGCAGGTCTAGAACAGGGCCTGACCTCAGAGCCTGGTCTTACATTTATCTAGATTTAGTCCATTTCTATTTGTTTTCATTCTGCCCATTTTTGTAACATTTTTAATCAATGTCCCTAATTGCTTTGTCAGCATAAACATCCAGCCTGACAACACCAGCTGCATTACCCTCCGGAGCGCTCGTGTAGGAAGATTGTCCACAGCACGCCCCCGTAGCTCGTTTAGGCTAATGTGAAAGTCCTCTATACCACTGCATTGTGCGTGCGTCATGACGTCGCAGGTTGGGCGGTGACATCTTGTGTGTGTACCAGTGGGAGGGTTTGCCTGCACCGCCTTCCAGACTGGCCACGCCCCGTTTGGAATGTTGCGGCCGCTTCGATACATTTGAGCGTTCCATTGAGAAAAAGTAGTGATCCCGGCGCGTCTTCTCCGGGGAGGCTGAGAGCGGATCCGCCTGCGTCCTGCTGCCGCCGCAGCGGTATCTTCCCGGCACCTGCTCTACAGCACCAGAGCCCTGCCGATCGCTGGTCACTTTCCGTACATAGCCCAGGACTGGACGTCTCTATATGACACCCGAATTGGGTCCAGGAGAGCCACGGCGGATTACACACCTGCAGGCGTTCCGCATGACACACAGGAGACGGGAGAGTTTGTGAGCCGAGCTGGTGAGCGGGCACCTACCTCTGTTGTATGGACCCATGCCACAGGGCAGTGAAATAACCCTGGTGAATGGGATCCCCGGACCCTGGGCACTGCCTGCTGACATCCCTTTATCATAAACGGTAGGAGGGGAACTTACCGCACCTACCACCCCTGGCACAAGAGCCCAGAACCCTTCCCCTGGCCTGAAGCTCCGTCTGTTGCTGAAGCAAAGGACTGAAGTGGGCATGAGGACTGTCTGACCCTCCCTGCCCATCCCAGAGAGATGTCCAGGCGAAAACAGAGTAATCCCAGGCAGATCAAACGTGAGTACAGTGCTGCTGACAGCCCCCACCATAGCGCAGCCTCCGGCTCTCCATTTCCTTGTATTGGTACCTACATGTGCCTATAAATGGAAGCTTGTCCTGGCTCCTGTGGCTCTATCAGGGTTCTGCATTAACATTACACAGACCATGGGGAAGGCGTGCAGTTCTGCTGCGAGCAGAGGGGTGAACTGGGCTCCCATAGACGGCAGCTTGGTGCATGTGGTCCCACAAGGACTATAAAATACACTGCGCCTTTATGTCCCAGGGTAGAGATCATACACATAAAGCCGTCTTCTCCTTGCATAGCGCTTGTGACTTATAAAGTCAGGTAAGGACCCAGCCGTGTGGCTGTTAGGTATTTGCTATTGATGAGTTCTGATTGCCGGCCGTTTATCACATCATAGATATCTTGACTTTACTGCCTAGTTGTGATTGAGGGACTACAGCTCCCAGCGGGCCTGAGGGCTGTCATTGGCGTGTTTTACCTCTGCCTTTTTGGAACCACATAATTGATGGAGAGCCATGGTTTCCCCCTCCTCGGCAGATGCTTTTCAGGGGCTCAGTCTTCACGTTATCCACTGTCCGGTAGTTTTGTCACTGGGTGGGGGACCCGCTAGTTTTTATTTCTGGTGACGATGACCCCTCAGAATGACTTTATCCTTGTCCCTGATTTACTCACCGGTCAGTATGTCCCCTGCGGCTAACGGCTGTGAGTCTACAGACCACAGCATGCGGTGGGACACAGACTGCACGTCACTAGCTTATTCCGTCCCAGCTGCCTCTTCTCCCCCTTCGGCCGGCTATTTATAACGTTCTTCTCTCTGTTGGGCGCAGTACACACTGCTTGACACGTTGATAAATATACTCTGATTATCACTTGTCAACACCAAGCGCCAATAAAAGGTGAGCCGTTTACAGCAGAGGTTTGCCGAGTGTAATTTGTGTTTGTGCAGCCTGTGTACCCAGGAGAAGCTGGCAGGGAGGCCTTCACACAATGGCACAAAGTTTATTTGGTGTCTGTTTAAACTATTGGTGGCTGTAGTGTGTAGCGGCCGCCCAGAGGGCAGTCTGTGTGAGATTTTGTAGTCTGTCATCTGCTTATAGTCATGGGTTTAGCTTCGTCATGTGGGCCATTAATGAGGCCATTTCATCACCCTGGGAATTCAGGCAGCTTGGAAATATGGCGCGTCTCCTAGAGCTCAGCGGTGGGCGCCGTGCCTGCAGTCCGTCGCCTGGTGTAACGCCGCTGTTCCTCCTTATTAAATAGTCCACGGCCCATATTCTTATTGATTATTAGTAACATTGAGATTGGAAAAGCTGCAGCATTTGTGTCCTATTACTTCTCTATCGTGCCAGCATATTCCACAGTGCAGTAGACAGCTGCTCATCACATCAGCCCCTGTTCCCCAGAGCTGACACTCTACCTCTCCTTCCATGCTCTGTGTCCTGAGGTTACAGTTTCCTCAGTCTGATAAAATCCCAGGTATCTGTGACTTCAGAGGATCTTTTGCCTGAATATGACCTTTTCTCATTATGTGCTTGTCACTAAAATGTCTGGTTTTGGTTGATGTTTTGCTGTAAATTCTGTTGGTCAGTGACTGAGTACAAGGCAATGCATATCCACCAGTCTCCATAGTCCTATGTGCTGGGGGAGCAATTTCCAAGTGAAACGTCCTCCCCATCCTATGGGGCATCAGCCAGTGCAGGCCCATGTAATAGTCGGGTAGGGGGATTCCCATGATAGATTGTTGGGGCACATCGCTTGCGCTGACCTCTGGGAAGCTGGTGACCAGAGTCATGGCTGCACTGTGCTGCAGCACTGAGGGTCCCATCTGATTCCCAGCAATATGCCATCCTTTACTATATTGGGAAGGACTCATTGAATATTCTTTCTCTATGCTTTCATATAGCAATGGGATAAAAAGGAGTTTGCACCAGAGTAGGCTGCTCCAGTGCTATTGTCATGTAGCGTCCTGTCTATAAGACCACACAACCAGGAAAGTTTGGCACCAGTTTAAAATATCTACCCGACACGGGTTCAGGTACACGTTAAATTGCATATCAGGAAGTCATGGACCTGATGGGACAACCCCTGTAATATTGCAGCCCCTCCGGCGGCGGTCCAGCTATGGGGGCGACATGTCCCCTGCAGAAAATTGAGCGTTGACATGATTTGATGCCTATTCCGACACCTGCATTGGCTGAGAGAAGAGGCTCCTCCCTCCAGGGGGCTGGCCTAAGGTGACAACCCCTTCTAGAGCCACTGCTATATCAGCAGGTATGTTGTGTGAATGGCGTCCTAGTGAACGCCACCTCTGTACTTCAACAATACCTGTTGGTAAAATGCTTCCCATTTGATGTATCGGATCGTCCAATTTCTCAGTTGGCAGAAGCTTGTGATTGTTCTTTCAAAGACACAAATTGCGGATCCATAAACACACCCGGCCGGCAGCCCCATAGAAATGTCTATTCTTGTCCGCAATTGCGGGCAGGAATAGGACATGCTCTACTTTGTGTGCTACAGTGTGTGCTCTCCGCATCGTTCCGTGCCCCATTCACAGTCAATGGGTCCGCATGTATTCCGCAGAATTGTGGAATACATGCGGACGACATTGCGGACGTGTGAATGGAGCCTTAAAGGGGCTGTCCAGCTTCTACCGCAGTAGTGTCTGTTCCCCCAGACAGCACAATACATAGCATAAAAAAGACACTCGCCTGCTCCCAGTCCCCACCGCATCGTTCCAGCACCCAGGGTCCGGTCTTGCTCCTTCCAGCCCCCCAGTTTGTAAACTTCCATACAAGATCAGTTCCACGCTGCAGCCAATCATTAGCCTCAGTGACGCGTCCCCAAGAGGTCACCAGCCGCTGGGGACTGAGGCCAATCATTGGTTTACACACTGGGAATTCAAAAGAACAGGGCGGTGGAGAGCAGGTAAGAGAACATAAAAATGTCAGAGATTTCTGGGACGTGGATAAAATTAAAGTAAAATCTGGACACCCCCTTTAAACCTAGTCTAAAGATGCATTAAAGCGATCAGTGTCTCGTGCTGTATGATGAACTTGTTGCGTCCTGCTAGATGTTAGGCAGTTTGGTGTAAATTTGCACCACCCATTAGTTGGCATAGGGCACTTTCACACTAGCGTTTTGGATTCCGTTTGTGAGATCCGTTTCAGGGCTCTCACAAACTGTCCAAAACGGATCAGTTCAGCCCCAGTGCATTCTGAATGGATAAGGATCCGTTCCACCTCTATTCCGTTTTGGAGGCGGACAACAAAGCGCAGCATGCAGCATTTTGGTGTCCGTCTGAAGAGGCAGAGCATAACGGATCCGTTTTGAATTACAATGTAAGTCAATGGGAACGGATCTGTTGTCAATGACACAATATGTTTCATTTGACTTTCAATGTAATTCAAAACGGATCCGTTTTGGACTTTGTCATTTTTCTTTAAACCTAATGCAAACGGATCCGTTCTGAACGGATACAAACGTTTGCATTATAGGTGCGGATCCGTCTGTGCAAATAACAGACAGATCAGCACCTAATGCCAGTGTGAAAGTAGCCTTACTTAGTGCCCTAATGTTTTCCCACTTCATGCCATGCCCCTCCCCACTAAACTGCACCTCCTTTCATATAAAAGTCATAACCTTTGTCTAAGGAGGTGCAAAAGAAGTGACTAGGAGACATAGGACGTGCCCGTTTGTATGGCGGAATTTGCATGTGATTCCAGTCTCCCATGGTTTCTCAGCACTGTGTAAAGCTGCGACTGTGCCAAGAAGCGACATGACCCTTCTTGGTGCGGTGTCCGGACAGGATTCAGAGTAAACCACCGTAAGCGTCAGAATCCACAGTGTAAACCTGCCGTGAAGGGTCTGGGGCCTGTAGATCAGGCTAATGGTGCAAATTGAGACAGAGTTCTAGCTTATCAGATCTCCCCCATTACTCTTTTTTTTAGATCTTTCTAATGAGCAACATGAGGTCAAACACAAATCTAATATTGTATTTTTTTTTTTTTTTGATGAGTTATTTAAACCCTCTGAATATGGCCTTTGTGTTTCATTTTCAGTGTAGCTAAGGCCACAGAAGAGATTGGAGGAGGGCTTCACCATGACCCACTAATCAGGGCTGGCAAAAATATAACAATTTGTGATTTTCTTTTCTTTCCACGTACTGTGTACTAATGCTATGAGGGTTACGGCCACCAACCTGTTTGTGTGCAGTAGGTGGAGGGTATGGGTACAGTGGTAGAGGAGGGGAAAGGCCCTTCTAGGGGCAGGAGCTTCTCATGCAGACCTTCACTCATGTCACTGGGATCAGAAGACTATGCCCTTTCTGCCACCACTCTCCCATATCACAAGCGCCAACATGAATTACCCAGCAGAACTGGAGCCGGGGTCTGCCAGCTGTTGCAGCGGATCCTGGAGTTAGGCCCTTCTTATTCTCATGCAGGATGTGCTTTAAAAAGTCTGGCGCCATCTACAGAGAAGGAGAACAGTGACCGCTATACTTTCTGCGCCGCACTAGTCTCCTGTGACGGCTGTACTTTCTGCGCCGCACTAGTCTCCTGTGACCGCTGTACTTTCTGCGCCGTACTCGTCTCCTGTGACCGCTGTACTTTCTGCGCCGCACTCGTCTCCTGTGACCGCTGTACTTTCTGCGCCGTACTCGTCTCCTGTGACCGCTGTACTTTCTGCGCCGCACTCGTCTCCTGTGACCGCTATACTTTCTGCGCCGCACTCGTCTCCTGTGACCGCTGTACTTTCTGCGCCGCACTCGTCTCCTGTGACCGCCGTAGTTTCTGCGCCGCACTCGTCTCCTGTGACCACGTTGCTCAGTGAGCAGCCAGACGGGAAAAAAAATATGACAATATTTAAAACAATAAATAACATTGTTGGCAATTAAGAGGGTTAATTTGATTAATTGCCAGTCCTAGCTGTAATCTAGTGGGGCTTTGGCTGAGTGTCCCACACATGGGGCTGACATTACAGTCATTTAGTCGCCGGTATGGGGTATATAATACAGTGCTGGGGTTTGGGTGATGTATCCTATCAGCAGTACATAAATCAGATCGAGTGAAGATCACGGCCCACTGGATTATTTATTTTGATTTATTTCATTACATTTTTTTAACACCTGCCAACCTTTTAGTGATGATTCATGGTTGATGTACTTTTTAGTTTATTGCTTGTTTTATATTTTCTTAAGAAACTTGGTGAAATAAAATAAATAATCCGGGGTCGCGTGCTTCACTTGGTCCCGTACATGTACGCTGTAGAATACTACACTTGTAATGAGGGGACTGGTTGCACACCAGGAGATAACGCCACATGGCGGATACACCGGGCGGCTGCAGAATGTCGCCACAGTTAGTGACACGATCGACCACTGAAGTGGTCGTGGGTGCAGCGATCGCAGGTACCGTATTACAAAATGCTAGTCTTAGGCCCCTTTCACACGGGCGAGTTTTCCGCGCGGGTGCAATGCGTGAGGAGGACGCATTGCACCCGCACTGAATCCGGACCCATTCATTTCTATGGGGCTGTGCACATGAGCGGTGATTTTTCACGCATCACTTCTGCGTTGCGTGAAAATCGCAGCATGTTCTATATTCTGCGTTTTTCACGCAACGCAGGCCCCATAGAAGTGAATGGGGCTGCGGGAAAATCGCAAGCATCCGCAACCAAGTGCGGATGCGTTGCGATTTTCCCGCATTGTTGCTTAGCAACGGGACCCAATCTCTATTATTTCCCATGGTTATAAGGGGAAATAATAGCATTCTTAATAAAGAATGCATTGTTAAATGATGAGGAAGGGGTTAAAAATAATAAAAGTTAACTTACCTTAGCCACTTGATCGCGTAGTCGCGATCTGTCCTCTCTTTCCCTGCAGCATCTATGATCTAAAGGACCTGTGATGACGTCACATCACATGGCCCAATCACATGCTCCATCACTATGACATCATCACAGGTCCTTTACCTAGTAGCAAGCTAATGGAGAGGATGCCGGGCTTCGCAATCAAATGGACCAGGTAAGTTATGATTAGTTTATTGTTTTTGACCCATTCAGCACCGGGTTCAACATTAGGAAGATGGCCAAGGGTATTATTTTACATTATAACTATGTTATAATGTGAAATAATACCAGCGGGACAATTTCTGACCCAAACATTCTGTGAAGAAGTGCAGGTTCGGGTCTGGGTACCAAAAGTGCAGATTTTTCTCCCGCGCGTGCAAAACGCATGACAGCGCTTTGCACTCGCAGGGAAAAATCGCGGCGATTCCCGCAACGCACCCGCACTGTTTGACGGAGTGCACCCGCAACGCCCGTGTGAAAGAGGCCTTACTGATAATCATCTTTGGAAATGCTCAGGTTTGAGTTCAGAAAAAGATAATAATCGTTTGTGACCATGTATGCACACATCCTGAATAAGGCTGTGTCTGTGATGAAATGTGTGATAAGATGGCCAGTGATTCATCCGTGAAGGATCCGTGTATGGTCCCTGTGTCCGTGTTTTGCTCTCCGTGTGTCATCCGTGTTACAATGACATTGCACAGCTTAAAATAAATTTTCAGAGCATCTCCTATGACGGGTCCGTGAAACATAGATGGGGCCCATGTTTTTCGTGGACCAATAAACTATAATGGGTGTGATGGATCCATAAACACAGGCAAAAGAGAGCACGCTTCTGTGCTAAAACCACGTACCACCGACTGCTAAAACACTAATGTGTGGATAAAATGAATGTGTGGAGAAGACGGACAGCACACGCCCGTGACGCCGTGCGCTCCCTGCCGCCGCTGCAGGATAGCAATACACTGGTATAGATCATACCGGTGTATTACTGTAGTCCAGCGGCGGCAGGGAGCGCACGGCATCATAGCAACCAATGGCTCCGGCTGTAAAGAACAAATCCAGCCCGCATTACCACGAACTGCTCACCTCCGGGTTTAATGGACGTCTGCATCTAGCCTAAGGCCGTTCAGTACAGGAAGGAAAAAATATTCCAACACAGAGAGCAAAAAACAGACGCATGGACCAAACACGGATCCTTGACGGATGAATCACTGATTTTGACAGACATGTGACTCGGCCCTTACACGGCACAATTATAGTGAACCAATGCTCCTATGAATGTTAGTTGCTGATAAACGTCCCATGTAAGTGCGCAGCTAATCACCCAACAAACTAGCGGAACGCTTTGTCGGGGATCCGTCATGTATGGAGCTCATAAAATCATTGCTTGTGAGCAGGAATCTGTAGGGCGATGAACGGTTCTAGTAATCCTCTATCCCCATACACAGCGGATGATTGCTGTACGTAAATGCAACCTTCAGGCAATGATGAGGAACAGATAGTTTGTTCCCAGTCATTGCCCTGTGTATCGACCCTTAGCGCACACTTACAGGTTGGTAACGCCCTCTCTTCTACCTTTTTAATGTAAAAATCAGTGCAGCAATTTTGGCCCAATTTAAATGGAACGGTGACATTTTTGCCAAAATCTTGCTTAAACTGCTAAACTGATTGTCTTTTAAAAGAATATATGCTACACTGATATCAATGATATAGGATCATGCTGAACGCAAACACTGCTGTAAGATACCCAGGTTATACCAGCATGGTCCATATCACTATATACAAGATGATGTAGAACTTATACCAGCTGTACATATATAATTATATACAGGAGACACCCAGGTTATACCGGCTGTACATATATAATTATATACAGGAGATACCCAGGTTATACCAGCTGTACATATATAATTATATACAGGAGATGCCCAGGTTATACCAGCTGTACATATATAATTATATACAGGAGATGCCCAGGTTATACCAGCTGTACATATATAATTATATACAGGAGATACCCAGGTTATACCCGCTGTACATATATAATTATATACAGGAGATACCCAGGTTATACCAGCTGTACATATATAATTATATATAGGAGATACCCGGGTTATACCAGCTGTACATATATAATTATATACAGGAGATGCCCAGGTTATACCAGCTGTACATATATAATTATATACAGGAGATGCCCAGGTTATACCAGCTGTACATATATAATTATATACAGGAGATACCCAGGTTATACCAGCTGTACATATATAATTATATACAGGAGATGCCCGGGTTATACCAGCTGCACATATATAATTATATACAGGAGATGCCCAGGTTATACCGGCTGTACATATATAATTATATACAGGAGATGCCCAGGTTATACCAGCTGTACATATATAATTACATACAGGAGATGCCCAGGTTATACCGGCTGTACATATATAATTATATACAGGAGATACCCAGGTTATACCAGCTGTACATATATAATTATATACAGGAGATGCCCAGGTTATACCAGCTGTACATATATAATTATATACAGGAGATGCCCAGGTTATACCAGCCGTACATATATAATTATATACAGGAGATGCCCAGGTTATACCAGCTGTACATATATAATTATATACAGGAGATGCCCAGGTTATACCAGCTGTACATATATAATTATATACAGGAGATGCCCAGGTTATACCAGCTGTACATATATAATTATATACAGGAGATGCCCAGGTTATACCAGCTGTACATATATAATTATATACAGGAGATGCCCAGGTTATACCAGCTGTACATATATAATTATATACAGGAGATGCCCAGGTTATACCAGCTGTACATATATAATTATATACAGGAGATACCCAGGTTATACCAGCTGTACATATATAATTATATACAGGAGATGCCCAGGTTATACCAGCTGTACATATATAATTATATACAGGAGATGCCTGGGTTATACAAGCTGTACATATATAATTATATACAGGAGATGCCCAGGTTATACCGGCTGTACATATATAATTATATACAGGAGATGCCCAGGTTATACCAGCTGTACATATATAATTACATACAGGAGATGCCCGGGTTATACCAGCTGTACATATATAATTACATACAGGAGATGCCCGGGTTATACCAGGAATAGGACACGTTCCATTGTTATTTTGTACTTTGTGGGGCGACGGATGCTGATGCACGGGGAGCGCTGTCCGTTGTGTGCATGAGGCCTTATCGGCAGTCAGTTGGCGATGGAACAACCTCGGGCTTTTCCCGTTTACATTAGCTTTTTCTTGGACTCCTCCAGGAGGATGAAGCAGGCGGCTGGAATATGGCGTATACGTGCGGTCACATGTAACCTTATCTCCCCCGTCCAGATACATGGCGGCGTTGATGGAGGCGGCCTGGACTCGGGGAGCTCATTACTCTGCTTTATGCAGATTATAGCCATCGGGGGAAGGGCTGATGTGAAAGGTGAGCAGCTACTTGTGCATCTTCTGGGGCCCCAGCTCCCACCCTGATGCTGGGCAGGATAAGAGCTGCGATCGGCAGGCAGATAAGCTTGAAATATCCTATTATGCAGTCACATCCTGATAGAATCAGTGTGTCGGGACAGGCCTGAATGCGAGATCTTATCTCCTGTGACTCTCACATTCATTGTATTAAAAGGATCACGTGTGTTTCAAAGTATTTCTTCAGAGATCTCGCAGCTGCTGCGATCTTATCTCCCCCTCAGCAGATATTACTTTGCAGCCAGCAGACATATAGGGTTTTCTTTTCCTGATGATGATTCTGAACATAGATAACGAGAAAATGCAAAATGAACTGGACTCTTGTTGTGGGAGCAGATGGTGGATTGGAAGTAGATTGCGGGCTGCAATAATAATTTTATGCTGCTAATCTTTTTGTGATAAGGGGGTGGTGTCAGCCGTGTGATATGTGTAGATGGCGGCGGGTGGTGGGGGGTGACCTGCTTCTCCCAGGACTTTCTGACAGTCTTCCATGGGCATCTGTACCTTGTTTGCTCTGCAGAGATCTAGGCTGCAGATAAGGAGCTGATTTGAGGATGACAGAAATAACTGCCTGATAAAACTGCTTTATCTGACGGGGGAAGTAATTGCAGGCCTGAAGTTCTATCTACCTGTCTGGGTTTTTCCAGAAGCGATTATTAAATTGATAATAAATCTGAGTCTCTCTTTCCTTCCATTTTCTCTCCCTTTCACTTTCCCAATCTCTCATCCCATTTCCCACTTCAGCTTCCTCTGCACCTTTTTTTTTTTTTCTTCACACTCCTCCATTCATTTTCTCCCGAGCAGACTACTAGTGGTCGACAACATGTAAATAATCAATGTTGACCTAGCCACTAGTTGTCAGGAAACTTTTAGCGGGGAGGGGGTTAATGTGCCTCCCACGCGTTTTGTTGCACCAGATCTGCCAGGGAGGCGAGCAGCCACGCCGTCTGCCATTCCTGCCTCTCAAAGACTCGGCTGCTGAAATACAATACTGATCTTCAGCTTGATAACCGTACGGTTCTTGGGATGAGATACAAAGCAGGTACGGTGCAGCCAGGCCGGAGTCCCTCAGCAGGTACCATCTGCCAGATAAGGACTAGTCCTGTACCAAGGTGGTATCGGGACTTGACCCACGTAATGCAGAAAGCCATAATGCAGTTTTCAATGACTTTATTTTTCCGTCTGTTTGTCTTGATGTCCTCGGGATCCTCATAAAACACTACCAGCCTCATATGAGGTCAGACGGGAGACATGGCCATCACAGGAGTTCACACGGACGTTCAGTCATTCTGGTCATGATGCCTCTGTCATTGGTACTGATCCAACTGATGAAGAGGGGGCACCTGTACTTCCCGATGAATCCCCCCTACTACTGTGTATAATGGGTCGGAGAAGCCGGTTCTTGCATCCGATTTTACTTCTCACGCCGGGACTTCTCTTTTGAAACTCAGAATTTAGCAGAATTTCATCAACTGGTAAAAGGGGCCCTCTCACCGCTCCTGCCTGTTTTAATAGCTTCATGCATTCGTCATGTAACAACAATTTTGGAATATCTATTCTTATGGCTCCATGTTCTGCCGTTCCTTTATTATTTCTACCAGAAGTTTTGGATGAATTGCTAGCAGTCTGCAGTAAGGGTACCGAGGGGTGGTAACCAGTTGGGGGGGGTGTACCTGCACAGTCTGACAATGGCAACACTGACTGGATAGAGTCAGACTGTGGGGGTACACCCGAACTGGTTACCACCCCTCGGTACCCTTACTGCAGACTGCTAGCAATTCATTCATAACTCCTGGTAGAAATAATAAAGGAATATCACAACATGGAGCCATAAGAATAGATATTCCAGAATTGTTACATGAAGAATGCATGAAGCTAATAAAACGGGCAGGAGCGGTGAGCGGGCCCCTTTTACCAGTTGATGAAAGGGGCGTGAGAAGTTAATCGGATGTAATAACCGGCTTCTCCGACCCATCATACACAGTAATAGGGGGGATTCATCGTGAAGTACAGGTGCCCCTTGACTTCATCAGTTGGATCAGTACCAATGACAGAGGCGTCATGACCAGAACGACTGAACGTCCGTGTGAACTTCTGTAGAAAAAAATATTTCATGTTACCGGCCAAAGTGTGAGGCTACAAACGCACATGCGGTTTCTGATGGGAGTCGCTTGTGCAAGTTGAAATCCAGCATGTCTGAGCTTTTTCTCCCCGTAAATTAGCCCATACTCATTAGATGGTTGGTTGATCCTAAAACAATGGGGGGATTGGACCAACATACATGTGATTGATGATTGATGATCAGATCGATGTCTCATTAGCCAAGAGTTCTCTCTCCCTGCAGGTGATGATGCTCCCACCGCCTCTTGATTGACAGGACGTCTTGTGCCTGTGCCACGGCTCCGCTTCACTGGAAATGCAGATGCGCATGTGCAGTCACTGTGTCCCTCCAGTAAGAGCAGTTAGTCCTGCACTTGTGAGGCGATGTTCAGGCAGGTGAGCGCTTCTTCACAGGTGCAGAACTAATGAGAACAATCAGATTGTTCACCCCTTTCACAAAGATGTGACGAGGACTGGTCTCTGCTCATTTCTTAATTGTGAGCCTGAGAGGAACCACTCCCATCCGTATCAATATCTACGTCTTGTCACCTGACCGAAATCCGAAGGGAATGTATTGTTCTCAGTACGGCAGCCTAAGGGTTTGGGACTTTACTATCTTAAGGTACAGTAAGGTCGTCCTTCAGCAGTCACTATAGATTCAGCCTCGTACGTTCTCTTGATAATCGTCTAGCTCTATGTGAAGAGGTAAACGCTGTGATGTCACTTCCTAAGAAGGCACGGTGGCATGGTCCTGGACGGGGCTTTCATCCTGTGGGGGCCGGTTTTGGCTGCTGTCTGCCCGGCACAGGAGGTAGCGGGGCTCAGTTTCCATGTCCTTTGTTCTTATTGTTGTCAGTTAGATGCAGCAGATAAGAGCTGGGAACTGATCAGACCGGAGATTGCAGACGGGGAGCAGGACCTTGCTGTACGAAGAATGGGTTGGTGCTTTTTAATGTTAACCCTTTCAAAGCAGGGCTTTGTGTAAATGGATTACGGTTGCGAGGAAACCGGAGGTCAAGCTGCACTTGAATATCTGTGAGATGGGCTCAGGCCTCTTGTGGATCCTGTAGGTTGGACTTGAGCTGATGACCCGGCGCTGCAGGGCCGCTATAGTATCACTGAGCCCAAGGGCACAGATAACGCTGAGGCCGATCCGTGGACCTTAATGGAAAGAACCTGCATAGAGAGAATGTATACAGGTGCTAAGTGGCTCTAGGCCACGGAGAGGCGTGATGTCACTATGGCTGTCACATGCAGAGGGATTATGTTGCCTCCGGTATGTGAGAAGACACGTAATGTTCTATACGTGGGAATACCAGGCTATGGAGGCTCCTACATGTTCCATTGTAATGTGTAACGTGGGCCCTGCACCATCAGAGCTTACAGTCTAACGATATCTGCTCAGGGTTTTAGATCTTCCTTTCCTCTCATGGTGCAGCGTGTGCACAGATCCTGGCGGCTGATCTCCCTGCACCTGCATGCCAGGCTCCTGCCCTCCTGGACAGCTGCTTGATATGTACTATGTGATAAAAGCCGGGGGTTAGGGCAGTCCTGATCCATGAACTCATTTAGCTGAGGGCATATAGGACCCTCCGATACCTTAAAATTGGCGCAGTGAAGAAATGTCAGGTGTGACGATCCTACAGATACGAGTGTGTCATGAAGCGGCAGCACCGGATCTGTAGAAGAGCTCGTCTGGATGAGCTTTCCTGTCGCTTGCTGTTCTCCTCAGTTCTGTTCAGCGGCTGAAGAATTGCCGTTCATTGTATGTCTTGTTCACACAGACACGAAGGTTGGACCGTTAGCGCCGAGCCCGAGCGTGTCATACCAGGACTCGTAGTTAGACCAATCTAAGAGCCAACATGACGTTTTCATAGACTAATCGAAGACAACTCGGTGGGGGTCATTTACTACAATCGCCTCAGCTGTTATTGCATTAAATACACTTTCTCTAGGGCCCTTTTTGTGACTTTTTAAACACTTGTGTGATGATGATTTGTTGCACAGGAGTTCTCGGAGTCCCTCACCACATGGGAGTGTCAGGGGCCAGGACATTGGGCCCCACACATTTACTCATTTTTCCTACTCCAGGTGCGCATACTGCCGGAGGTGTGCTTTACTTATGATGAGGCGCACGCATAGCCATAAATTAGGTGAATCCCCCGGCAGAGGGAAATCAGAGACCACCGCCCAAAGCTGAGCTGTTTTAGATGCTGGAGAGACGCTCTTTGTCCGGCCATGCCATAGGGGCAGCACATGCAGCTCCTAGGATTTCCATCTCCTTTCCTCATGGGTTTTGCATACTGTGCGCTCTATTCCTCCAAAATACTACAATAAGGCCTCTTTCAAATGTCTGTGATGACATCTCTGACAAGGCGGTCAATGGTTTATTTCTGATGAATACGTTGTTTGGTCCATGTGTCCGTTTTTCATCTTCCATGTGTCACTGCTAGGCACAAAATTGGTTTTCAGAGCATCTCCTAGCAATTGCGATGCATCCATGTTGTTTGCATGGTTTTCCTAGACTATAATGTGTGTGAGAGATCTGTGATCATGGCCCATGATAGGGCATTCTTCCATGGTACCGCCAACGAGCCACTGTCCGTGGAAAACCACACGTTAGTCAGTAGGTGTGTGCTGTCTGTGGAGACCATGCGTCCCTGGGCAGAGGGTCGTCATGAAACCATTGAGGACAAGGCAGATTCTATAAGGGAGCCTCTCCAAAATGTCCTTCACACGAGGACTATTGACTGGGCAGTCTCCCATCGCTCGTTACCTGATGTCAGAACTGTCGCCCCTTGTTTGGTATTGGGGATTACTCCTCAATAATAGAACCTGTTCTTCCCACGCGTTACACAGGCTGTGATGGACCAGAACCCCCGGGGGCTCCTGAGATGAACTGTGGGTTTCATGTTCCTTTTACCCGTGAGTTGGTTTTGTAAAGTTCAAGTTAACCCTAAAAAGCCGGCGTTTAAACAAACGAGAAGAGGAAGCTGAAGTGGGCCTGCCTGGGAGTTGGTCGGCCTGTTTTTCCTCTCGGCTCAGGCTCTTGACTAGATGGAAATTTGCGATAAGTTCCATGGGCTGATCTGCTCCCTGATAAAGATCTCCCCGGCAGATAAAGGCCCCTTATCTCCAGCAAGCAGACTGGAGAAGGATTCAGCAATAATAACAATCAGTGAATAGAAGCAAAGACAGAAGGGCTCCGCTCTGCCGGGTCACTGCCTGGCCATGATTAATGCCGTCCACTGGCTTATCAGCTGGGGAGGTGATTGATGGGGAGGGGGCCATGCCTTACTATACATCTGTGTAGATGTGCATCATAGGCCTTTGTAACTTCCTTATCCCACTACTGTCGGCTGAGGGGAAACACTGGTAACAACCTATATTCCTACCTATGTCCCTAGAGCTGATTTTTGGCTTTCCCTACTTTTGACCACTATGAACGTTGTTTCGTGGTTGTTTTTAAAGTGCACTAAACAAATGTGAAAGAAATTGCCCAAATGTCTCTGTTTAGCGGTGAGAAATAAACGTGTGTATGGATCTTAACGTGCAGACGGGTAGATCATGTGCTATTATATGAAAAAGAGTAAGTCCAGCTTCCAAAAAATGTGCCAGCCTTTATTATTTAGTGCAAATTAAAACCCATGAATAAGGGTCATTACTGCTAGACCTGAAATGCGTGGACATTGTGTTCATACTGGATTTTAATTTGCACTAAATCATAACGGCTGTCACATTTTTTGGAAGCTGGACTTACTCTTTGTTTCGGATTCGTGTGCCCAGCACCGTCCGTGCTCCCGTTTGTGACTTAGGTGAGCTTAGCGGCTATTTCTCTGCTGCATGTGCCATTATATGTTTGAGGAGAAAAATATGTCCTTGATGTGCCAAGGTTTTTTGCACATTGATGGTCGGATCACTCGTAGGTTATTGTGAGTGCATTCTGGCTGGCCGATCCTTATCTTGTGTACGGGCAGTTTTGGGCCTTATTCACATTTTGCATCTGAAAAGGTCCAGGTTCAGTGTTCTCTATGTTTGAGGTTGATCCATAAAACTATATATACATATATATACATGCACATACCAACGTTCTCTCAATTGTCTATTAGTGGCTGAGTAAAACACGGCTGTGCTTAGTGCACATGACCAATGTACAGGGACATCGCCGGCCTAGGAAGAGGGGCTTCAGCATCCTCCAACAGATGATCAGCAGAGCTCCTGGAAGTCGAATCCCCACCATCCTTTATATTGATGACCTATGCTGGAGATCGGTCACCAATATCGTATTCCCGGATAACGCCTTTAAGACCCCTTTAATGTGTCCGTGTTAAGTCCAGGTGCTTTCCATTGTATAGAACGGACAGAAGCCAGCATTTCCCATCTCGGTCTGCAGAGTTGGGCGTTGTGCTCACCGCCCGGTCTATATTACGGCACTTATACCGTACCTCTGTGCTGCTGATGGTGACATTTGAGAAAAGGAATTCCAGAATCGGCCCCTCCAGAAGCATTTCCAGAGAAGAGCTTCTGGTGGCTCCTTTCACTCCATCCACATGACATGTCTGTTCACGCCAGGCGGTCATCACTTTTGCCTTTAGGGCACGTTTAGGGAGAACCTCTTTATCCCCACTAGTTCTGGTAGCTTTTCCGTGTAAATCTGTACACCGCCACTTCCTCAGTCTTGAGGTATGGTTGAAGATGCACAAGGGACTGTAAGCAAATCGAGCTCCGCGTTCTCAAATTATCACCGATGTGAAAACTCTCTTCCTGCCAGAGACATTTGGGATAAGACTTGGGAGCAGGTAAATGACATTAGCAGACGTCCTGCGCTCTCGGGCCCAGGTTCATGTGTTAATGCATTTACTGTTCGGCTGCAAAGAGTGAAATATTCCGAGAAGTGCTACTGACCCCGCGCTGAGCACCCGATGAAAGCACAACCCTGCCGTTCTCTCCTGTCCAGTCTAATTTACTGAATTATTCATCATTTCAGCAGTTGTAGAAGAGCAATACATGTAAAATCCATAAAACACGCAAAATTGTAACCTTGTATCTCTTCTTATTGGAAACTATCAGCTACTTGTGAACTGTTGGGGGGATTTATCAAACTGGTGTAAAGTAGAACCGGCTTAGTTGCCCATAGCAACCAATCCGATTCCTCCTTTCATTTTTGACAGCTCCCTTGGAAAATGAAAGGTGGAATCTGATTGGCTGCTTTTGGTAACGAAGCCGGTTCTACTTTACACCAGGTTAATAAATGACCCCGAGTGTTTGATTGCAATCGGACTAAACGTATCGCACATTTACATTCACACTTGGCCTGAAGAAGCCTTGGCGCCCAACCAGGATGGTCTCCCTGGGCATTTAGGTTACACAGGCGGCGACTTCTCTTGTGGTAGTCTGTGACCTGAGACATTGCTCCGCAGTCGTATAACTGCTCAATATCCGTGACTGAATGAAAGTGTCGCTGGAGCGATCAATAGCGCTGGTCACCGAAGACATTGACATGTTTAGCCTGTCAGCCATACATGAATATAGATATATACTGTATGGGGGGATTTCTAATGTTGTCATTGGCTATTTACAGTACTGTGTAATATGGTGTCGGATATGAGATGTATACAATACAGTGGATGATGCTGGTGTCGTGTGTACACACTGCTATGGAATATGTTGGCGCCATATATACAGATCTATAGCAGAACTGCGATCGCCATATAAATGTGATGGCAATTCTGATGTTATGTAATCTGCTGTCACCCATACAAAGTGAGAGAGCGCGAGCGCGTTGTGGAATACGGTAAATACAACAGGAGATATTTACTAGGTTAAATGCGCCAAAATCCTGCGCCACTCGCCTTGTGCCAGCTTTTTTCTGGCACATCACTAGACCGTTTTGGCAAATATCTAATAAACGAGGAGCCTTAAAATGTGTCAAAATTCACTAAGATTTTGGTGCAAATATTGGTCTAATGTAGGCCAACCAAGAGGCTTCACAAGCGCCTGTCCGATGGTTGCGGACGTGGCACATCTTCTGCCCCCCGATAATATACTGGTAATCTATATCGCCCCCTGCTGTGAGACTCTTGGATTATTTTATTTTTTGCCCCGCTGGCAGCGTGTAGGGTTAACCTGCTGTATCAACGCAAATGGCAATAAGTAATCTCCTTGATTTTCTAAATACACTGGATGCTTATTCACTCTGCCGGTCGTCGGCCGCCTTGTGTCCCTCTGGCTCGAATCAGTCTCCCTGATAAAGCAGAAAGTTGAACCGGCCCCATTACTGAGCTGTGATGGTTGCATTGATAAGGCCTTGATAATGGTGGCGATAGGCAGGCCTCCGCAGCCAATCTCTCGGCTGTTCCTCCTATTAACATTCCCCACCAGCGCTCGGCCTGGGAGCTGCCTATCTGCTCCGTTTCCACTCCTCCACCAGATAAGGCTGGAAACACTGACTTCATAGCTCACTGATTAAAGTGTCTGGCTTTCTTGATAATACACAGATAAATTATGTTTTTCAAAGAGAGGTAAGGAAAGGGAGTGAAATAAAATAAAAAGGACATTTTTTTCCATTTTGCCTGATATATTGTAAGAATCCGCCCTCCCCTCCCCCACTATAACCCCCTGCACTGAAAATGCTGATTCTAATAAACTGAATTCACCATTTATCCCCCCGTAATCTCATTATTTATATGGCACCAGGATATTTGCAGTATCGAGAAAATATTTGCTCCTTTTGTCCCCTGCACCAAAAGAGCTTACACTCTAATCAGCCGAGTAAATAAAAGTGTTGAATAGGAGAAAGCTGAATGATGTAATGGTCCCTCCGCTTTCCAGGAGCAGATTTGTTCCCTTTTTCTAGAAAGCTGGGTGGCAATATGGCCCCCGGTACAAGTTGTGGACCTGGTGACCAAGGACAGAAGGGGAAGAATGGTAAATCGATGTTTATGGGGAATGTTTGGCCGCCATTTCTGTCTCATCTGATGCTGCAGAATATCGAGGGTCGGATGCATGTGAGGATTCGCCAGCTGTGCCTCAGCCCTGGTCATGATGGATGGCTGACTCCTCTCCGTGTTTCTTGCTTTCCCTCCATATCAGCTGTGCAAGCCCTTTCGATTTTTAACTCCTTTTATTTTCCACCATTCGCATAATGTCGCACCTCCGCCTAACGCTGCGCTGGGCACCGACTCCCCATGAGCACGGTCGTAGACGTAAAGATTAGAATTCGTGATCTGGGAAGTTCTACATTAAGGCCTCTTTCACACGGGCGTCATGTTTATAAGGGAAAATAATAGCATTCTTAATAAAGAATGCTTTGTAAAATGAGGATGAAGGGGTTAAAAATAAAAAACTTACCTTATCCACTTGATTGCGTAGTTGGCGATCTCGCTTCTCTCTTCAAGCTTTAGCTGCAGTCTAAAGGACCTGTGATGACGTCACATCACATGGTCCGTGATGGACTATATGATTGGACCATGTGATGTGACGTCATCACAGGTCCTTTAGACTGCAGCTAATGCTTGAAGACAGATCGCCAACTACGCAATCAAGTGGCTAAGGTAAGCTTTTTATTTTTAACCCCTTCATCCTCATTTTACTATGCATTCTTTATTATGAATGCTACTATTTTCCCTTATAAACATGTTATAAGGGAAAATAATAAAGATCTGGTCCCGTCGCTTAGCAACCATGCGGGAAAATCGCACTGCATCCGCATTTGCTTGCGGATGCTTGCGATTTTACCGCAGCCCCATTCACTTCTATAGGACCTGCGTTGCGTGAAAAACGCACAATTCAGAGCATGCTGCGATTTTCACGCAACGCTGAAGTAATGCGTGAAAATCACCGCTCATGTGCTTAGCCCCATAGAAATGAATGGGTCTGGATTCAGTGTGGGCGCAATGCATTCACCTCACGCATTGCACCCGCGCGGAAAACTCGCCCGTGTGAAAGGGGCCTAAAGGATTTTCCAGGCTTCTGATATTGATAGGTCATTAATATCCAATCAGTGGACGCCAACACCCCGCACCCCCAATGATCAGTTGTTCCCTGGAACCCCTGGCGCTGGAGCTAGCACATTGAATGAATCGGAAGCACAGCGCCGCTCAAACTGCAGTGGCCATGCCAGGTAACTGCAGCTGAAGTGAATGGGAGCTGTGCTGCCTTTTCCATTCAAATTGCTAGTTTCAGCGCTGGAAGCTGCAGGAAGTAGATGATTGTGGGGGTACCGGATGTCCAGAGGACAAGTCCTCCATATCAGGAGGGGTTCTCCAAGACCTAAACACTGATGACCCATCCCAGGAATCGGCAACCTTCCTCACTCCAGCTGCCGTAATACTACAACTCCCAGCATGCACACTTCCTCTGCTGTTCTTTTAACTCCCATAGAAGTATAAGAAGGATTCTGGGAGTTGTAGTTTTGCTGGAGTGCCGGAGGTTGCTGATCCCTGACCTATCCTCTGGTAGGTCATCACTGGATTTCTCTCCGCTTTCCGTAAGCCCAGAGGTGTCACGTTCATCGGTCACACGGCCTACATGCATCTTAGCCTCATGGAAGTGAATAAGCCTGAGCTGCGGCACCAAGCACATCGGCTATACAACGTACGGCGCTGAGCTTGGTGGGCAAGGTGAAGGCGACAGTAGTGTCACTGCCTTCTCGGTCAGCTGAGCGGGGGTCCCAGGTGTCAGACCCCCACCGATCAGAAACTGATCACTAGTGTTGAGCGAAGCGAGCTTCAGATGCTTCATCCGAGGTCACTTCATTCAAAACTTTGGAATAATACTGTACAGAGATGCGTCTACGTACAGTATTAGAATGTATGGGCTCCGACGAGCCAAAGTAAGCTATTCACGATGTCACGTATGACTTCGTTGAATAACTTCAAGTAGTTGATTTTTAAAGCGGAAAAACACTTCTCTGTACAGTATTATTCCTAAGTTTTGAACAAGGTGACAGATAAAGCATCCGAAGTTCGCTTCGCTCAATACTACTGATCAGCTATCCGGAAGACAGGTCATCAGTATTTAGGCTCTGACCAGCGGGAATCGCATCTTGCACCCTCCTCTGAGAGCTCATCCAGCAATTACAAATGGAATTGGTTCCCTTTATGAATTCTGGGTGAAATCCTGACCTCTTTGGCTACTGATATAATATGGTTTAATAGTATCCCCAGACTGGTACCCGGTGCTGGTCACTGCACAACCTGTAGGCCGAGGTTGCCGGCAGAATGTTTTTATTTTCTTTCTCAGTGTTGTCCGTGTCATTGGGCTCGATGCAATCTTGTCCTAAAATATTTAATTTGCTTTTCAATGAACTAAAATAATAAGAAAATCTCCAGGCAACTGTATAACAGCTGTAGGATTTGGGTATTACTAGAATATCGTATACAGTATAAAATCTCCAGACAATATCTGAGGATTATTATTATTAGGGAGTATATATAAGCTATGTACATGACACACTCCTAGATCCGAGAATTTCCTTTTGAGAGTCTGAAGAAACCAACAGGAGCTAATGCGTATGGCTCACCCGCCGCAGGAGCTAATGCGTATGGCTCGC
Organism: Bufotes viridis; assembly: GCA_033119425.1. Taxonomy (NCBI): domain Eukaryota; kingdom Metazoa; phylum Chordata; class Amphibia; order Anura; family Bufonidae; genus Bufotes; species Bufotes viridis. The sequence continues at coordinate 105,330,409 of CM065598.1, forward strand.
CCGCCGCAGGAGCCAATGCGTATGGCTCGCCCGCCGCAGGAGCTAATGCGTATGGCTCACCCGCCGCAGGAGCTAATGCGTATGGCTCGCCCGCCGCTGGAGCTAATGCGTATGGCTCGCCCGCCGCAGGAGCTAATGCGTATGGCTCACCCGCCGCAGGAGCTAATGCGTATGGCTCACCCGCCGCAGGAGCTAATGCGTATGGCTCACCCGCCGCAGGAGCTAATGCGTATGGCTCACCCGCCTCAGGAGCCAATGCGTATGGCTCGCCCGCCGCTGGAGCTAATGCGTATGGCTCACCCGCCGCAGGAGCTAATGCGTATGGCTCGCCCGCCGCAGGAGCCAATGCGTATGGCTCGCCCGCCGCAGGAGCTAATGCGTATGGCTCACCCGCCGCAGGAGCTAATGCGTATGGCTCGCCCGCCGCTGGAGCTAATGCGTATGGCTCGCCCGCCGCAGGAGCTAATGCGTATGGCTCACCCGCCGCAGGAGCTAATGCGTATGGCTCACCCGCCGCAGGAGCTAATGCGTATGGCTCACCCGCCGCAGGAGCTAATGCGTATGGCTCACCCGCCTCAGGAGCCAATGCGTATGGCTCACCCGCCGCAGGAGCTAATGCGTATGGCTCACCCGCCGCAGGAGCTAATGCGTATGGCTCGCCCGCCGCAGGAGCTAATGCGTATGGCTCGCCCGCCGCAGGAGCTAATGCGTATGGCTCACCCGCCGCAGGAGCTAATGCGTATGGCTCACCCGCCGCAGGAGCTAATGCGTATGGCTCACCCGCCGCAGGAGCCAATGCGTATGGGCTCTGGATCTGGATCTCCCCTCCACAATAGACTGTCGGCTGACAATAGTTTAATGTGTGGGGACCTCTAGGGTCAAACTGTGTGAACATTATAGGCCAAGGACCAAGCCGATCGGATTCCTGAGAGGTAGATGCTGTAAAGGCGGTTTACACCAGAATTGTAGAGAAAATCTGACTTTATTCCACTTCATTTGAATAAACTGCTGACCTTTATAACTTTACATAGATCACAAAATGTTGATTTCTTCAGGGTCACGTAGAGCGATGTGCCTTATCTTGGGCTAACTCGGAATAGCGGATAGACAGCTCTGGGGCCATCGTGCTGACACTTGACACTGAGTCACCGGAATAACTTGTGACGTCTCCTAGCACAGATTTCAAAACCTTCTCATCTACCAGAAATAATGCTCTGCTCCGTCACCATATCCCTAATGTGGGAAAGCCACGTTTTATGGATTTGGTTGATAATCCGTGGAAAACTGGATTGCAGAGATAAATGTCACTAGATTGACATATATCGGGAGCGGATTTGCAGGCTGTCTGGTTAGTTGGCTATTTGATGACCAGATGGAGATGGTTGCTCCCGTGTGACCTGATCTGGCCATAGGTGTGAACACAGATCCCCGGGCAGCACTGCGGGTGCAGAAGTAGTACCCGAGGTGCCGCCAGAAGCATCCGGTGGCGTGACAGCCGAGAGGGCTCAGACTATAGCTATACAGTGTCGTCATACGTGCCGCACAGTATATGTCTTATATAAGTGACCTGAATACACTCTCTGCTGCACTTTGCTATACAGTTAATCAAAAGCCATGCCAACATACTGACCCGATGGAGGTGAAAAGGGCACTCCTGGAACAGGGGCCTGCGGGTATGTTTGGCATATACGCCGAGAGCATTGCATGCGTTCACAAGACATGATATGACCCTCTGGGGGCTACACAGACATGAGGTAGAGGGGAAAGATCTGCACCTGCCATTGTAAGCCCCCTTATTACTTTTTAACACCTGTGATTTTGTTGCACATGGCGCTTTTTTGCCGTCCTTTATACTCGGAGTGGTGGGTCCGGGGCCCAGCTAATTTATTAACGTTTATGCCTGGAAACAGGTGTAAAAGTGGAGTAAAAACGGCTGCGGTCTGGGGCAGGAGTGGATTTCCCTACAGGCGCATGGACCTCCAGTGGTGGGCCTAGTTTACCCCTTGTCATAAATTAGGCGCTTCCTCCGGGGCTGGTCTTGGATAAATGACCCCCACTGACTGTGTGAAAGCGGCCTAGGACTTCGTGTTATCGATCCCTTCAGGTCCTGTAATGAGTCGGGCAATGCGTGGTCTTCTCATCCAGTCCCGATAAACTTGCCGATCAGACCCCATGGCAGATGACGTCCTCTTTCCTGGCTCTCCTTTTTCTATGCCACGTCCGATGGATTCCCTGGTGATGTATTGTAGTAATTGCTGTACTTGTGGCAGAACTTGCTGGGTCTTGTAGTCTCCAGGCTCCTGCAGATTACTGATATTCTATCATGTAAGACGGGCTAAACGCAGATTGGCTGCGCTCTCCGGACTCTCGCTGCTCGATAAATCCTCTTCCACGCAATTCCGCCGTGTGACGTGATAATATCTTTCAGGAGCTAATGTTACCCTCTCCATGAATATAATTCTTTGTGCCGTATCTGTGCCTTGCCTAACCTCAGCACCGGGGCCAAACGGTCTCCATGTAAATAATACATGTAAATCTGTACACGTGGATGTTTGTGAGAGAAGGGGGGACCTTCTGGCCAGGGAGCCATCTTTACTCTGACCTGAGCCAAGTGCACGCAGTTCAGCGCCTGACCTTGTTTCCAGAATAACCATCTGTAATAGAGAGAGCGCGACCTAGGTTTAATAGCTTGTTTTAACCTTATCCCTGCCGATCTGAAGTGGGGGAAAAACAGCGAAAGTGCATAAACCAAGATCACTCGCCACATGCCTGACCACTAAACATCATCATCCTGTGGTGCTAGACTCGCTGAACACTGTGCCCCTAACTAAACCACTACAACCCCCAGCATGGCCCAACCATTGCACCTAATCCTGATACAGAGGACATGTACATGATCATAAAGCAAGTCCATCATACCCGGATATGATAACGGGCGCCAGCATAATTTTCTTACACTTTGTCATAGATCACTACTCCCCCCAACATGACCGGAATACAGTTTCTACTCTTCATGTAGAATGCTACGCCTCTATGAAGGCTTGCTGAAAGTTTCCAGAGTTCTCCTTTAAGGCAGATACCCCCTTGATGAAGCTTTATTTCATTGGATCAGCCAATTCTTTGCTGATTCTGATGTGACTAATGGGGGGCACTCATAAATTTATTCTACTGTGTACGTAGAAAGCTGCACCTCCATAATGAACTGACCGCTGTACGTGACGCAGTACGTGTAACGCTCATATGGCCTTCATGTCGCTGCTAGTAGGGGGCAGCCATAATCTATTCTATTATATTCTGTGTACTTTGAATGGAGCAATAAAGCGCATGGTCGACTGCTGCTCCATTCAGACCCCCTGCTGTGGGACCCCCAGAAAATCAACAATGGTCCCCCACCCATGGGTAGTATATAATTGTCAGTGGGCACTACGGATGTAGCGTGGCGGTGCAAGTGTCCTAGGGTTGGCGTCCCGTATAGATAGTAAAGGACCGGCACTCACTCCTGTGAAATGCTCGTTTATTGCCACATATTTGTGACGCGTTTCGGCACAATCGATGCCTTCTGTCTGAAGCATAGGAGTGAGTGGCGGTCCTTTACTGTTACCATGGATAGGTGATATGTGTGCCTTGTGGGACAATCCCTTTAGCCTACTTTCACACTGCCGTCTGGTGCGGATCCGTCATGTATCTGATAATACGACCGCATGCATCCGTTCAGAACAGATCCGTTTGTGTGATCATGAACATAGGCAAAACAGATCCGTCTTAAACACCATTGAAAGTCAATGGGGGACGGATCCGTTTTCTCTTGTGACATATTTACTTACACTGTGTGCCAGGACGGATCCGTTTTCTCTTGTGACATATTTACTTACACTGTGTTACAGGACGGATCCGTTTGGCTCAGTATCGTCAGACGGACACCAAAACGCTGTAGACAAAGCGGAATGGAGACGGATCGGAGGCAAACTGACGCATTCTGAGCAGATCCTTTTCCATTCAGAATGCATTAGGGCAAAACTGATCCGTTTTGGACCGGAGAGCCCTGAACGGATCTCAAACGGAAACCAAAATGCCAGCGTGAAAGTAGCCCAACATGCAATTGCCTCATGGACAAGAAGAGGTGATGCTTGATGTGAAAGTTACCTACAGTAACTGCCTATAAGGCATTATCGATCTCTTCGGCTTACTGTGACTATAACCCCTATCTTCTTCCATCAGCAGGCTGGGAGATGCAGCTGGTGATGTGGCACTTTATTAACCCCGTGCATGCTAAAGTCTTCCAGAGTCACAGGACAGTCAGGGGAAGTGTGGAAACTTGTTATTATCTCGCAGCATTACAATTAATCTTCACTTATCACAGGGCGATCATTCCATGTTATTTGCACCTCGGTATCAGAAGCAGAGTAAAGTTCAGCTGTACGGCTTTGGTCCAGTCCTGATGGGGCTCCTGGCAGGGGAGGGGGGATCGAAGGGGAAGGGAAGATAAAAAGCCGAGATAAGCATGGTGGAGGAGTTCTATCAATGTTATCTATCTGCCTGTTCTCACTCTTCCAGTACGGCTGTTGTTTTTACCTTATCTCGCTCCACCAAAATGCCAGGAACAGAGAATAGCCACTCCGATAATTCATGGAGCCCATGATAAAATGTTAACAATAAATTAAGAAATCTGCAGCTGCTTTCTCTCTCTGCCGCTCTTTGTTCTCTTCAGCCTGTGTACGTTAATAATTGCCACATAAAAATCCTCCATACGTCCTGCCTTCCATTTCTACGGATTTAGCTTGTGCTACAATCTGTCCGTACAGATGAAGGAAACCTCCCGTGTGCAGTGTGGCTAATTTTATATATTTTAATTTAAAGGTTCCTGCAGACGGAGAATTGACTAGGACTTACCCAGTGCCAGGACGCGCGACTCTGATCCGGCGCCATTTCCGTTACGTGGCTTTCATTTCGGTGGCAGTAGGAAAAGACAAGCAGCTGTCCTGGTCTGTGTTCACTTGGGTGTGACGCCAAAAGTCTATCGGGGCAGCTAATACTGTCTTAAGGTTCAGATTATAAAATGCGCCAAATGTATAATGCTGTAAGATAAATCTGGCGTCCCAGTGGGCGGTCTAGTCTAAGTCAATAGCATTTAGTAAGTGGCTTTCTTTTTGCCAGAATGTTGTCACAGTTTTGGTGCTTCCTAAAGGGGTCCTCTGACTTCAGCAAACAGCATTTATCCTGTAGATGCGGTTAATACCAGGCCCTTACTAATGTGCTGTGATCCTGTAATTTTTCCATATCATTATACACTGCTCGTTTCCATGGTTACGACCACCCTACAGTCCAGCAGCGGTGGTCATCCTTCTACACTATAGGAAAAGGCACCAGCCTATGTGTGGTCCCACAGTATTGGCCGCTAGAGGCGCCATTTCCTATAGTGTGCAAGCACGACCAACGCTGATGGATTGCCAGGTCGTAACCATGGAAACGAGCAGGGTATAATATGATGGAAAAATTAATCCAGACATCAAAGGAGGCAACATGGAGAATCACAGTACATTAGGAAGTGGTTTGTAATAACGCTGCCTACATAATAAATGCCACTTACTGAAGTGAGAGGACCCCTTTAAACCAGGTCTCCTTTCCGCTAAGACCCCGTCTTGTCAGGCAAGGCAAAGAAAGTGTTTAAGGCGCTTCATAAATGTGTCGTACAGCCGGAGCGCCAGAATTCTGGGGCATTGACGGTAGTAAATCTGCTGCCCCATTGTGTAAGTATGTTGAAGGCCAATTGTGTGCCCCTTAGTGTTTGAGCTAATGAAAGATTGGGGCCACGTGTCTGCTCTATGGCTGCGTAGACACACGTGACCCCATCCGTACCCCAATAGGCGCGGCACGGAATGGCGCTAGGGTGCCGGAAAGGCGTGTGCGGAGCTGGTGAATATAAATCTTTCATTAGGTTCAACACTATGGGGCCTAACTAAAAAATCCTGGAAAACCCCTTTAAAGAGGTTGACTCCTCTCAGACCTTGATGACACGGCATAGGATATGCCGTCAATGTTTGATAGTTGTAGGTCCCACCTCTGGGACACGCTCCTGTCTCCAGAACTGGGCCCACAAAGTGAACGGAGAGCAGGCGTGAAGTCAACCTCTGTTCAACCGCTACGGGAGTTATTGTCATAACTACTGTAGCAATGAACGGAGAAAGCGCTGCACGTGTGCGCTGCAATCATTCGCCCTCATACCGTTCCGGTGTTTGTCGGCAGCACATTCCACTTTACACAAGGAGATGTGTTGCCAACAAATGAGGATTGTTGGAGCAGCATGAAAAGATCTGATCACCCGACAAACGGGCATTTGCCGATTTTTGTTTGGCGATCATCATCAGCTTTAGGGTGTCCTTCACGCGTCCGTAATTTGGGTTTGCATTCGTTCTGCAATTTCAGGACCCATTCACTTTCAACATGGCTAGAAAGGATGTGGATTCGCATTTCCGGGATCCGCATCTGCTTTTCCGTGATCTGTATTTTCGGAATCTGCAGTTCTGTTCCCAAAAGTAATAGAACGATGTCCGTAATTGCGGACCAGAAAAGGCATTTTCTATTGTAGTGTCGACAATATGCGGTCCGCAAATTGCAGATCGCACATTGCCGGTGTCCATGTTTTACGGATCCACAATTTTCAGATCCACAAAACGCCTACGGACGAGTGAATGGACCCTTAACTGTGCCAGTTATCAGGAGCGAGTCTTCTAACAAAAGTTCCTTCCCTATAATTGCTCCATGTAAAAGGGCCCTAAGGCCTCATGCACATGACCGTATGTGTTTTGTAGAAATACCTATTCTTGTCTGCAAAATGGATAAGAATAGGACATGCTCTAATTTTTTTGCGGGGCCACGGATGCGGAAAGCACACGGAGTGCTGTCCGCATCTTTTGCGGCCCCATTGAAGTGAATGGGTCTGTGCCGAGCTGCAAAATATGCGGCTCGGACGCAGACCAAAACAGCCGTGTGCATGAGGCCTAAGGCTGACTATGCACACAGGATCAGCCCCCCTCATACACCCCCACACCGGTGCAGCCAAATGTCTGTGTGTTGTGAAAGGAGAGAGAGCTGTTGCCGGACCCGATAACAGAAGGATCGGGCTTCTCATGATGTCCCTCCACATCTGCTATCGGAGAGCACCGCTCATCAGATGCTCGGCTGAAGCGAAGATCTGTCTCACATCTGGGGGTTTGTTACAATATTATCCTGTCTAGGCAATCCCATTGTCAACCAAATAGCCGGACCAGTAGGCTAATACGTTCTTCCCCCCATTACACTGTCTGATTTTGGTTATAGGAACACTCATTCCAGATAACGGACCAGCGATCAACCGACTAAGAAGTAAATGCTGTTTGTTGACTGATTGCATCTTTTATTCAGAATGCAAGATGCTCGATTAAATCATTCAATAATTCTAAACAATTGAACTGAATGGGGGAGGAATGATCGCTGCAACAATTGTTACTTCCCCATATATTTTGCATCAGCAGTGTATAGGCTGATGCAAACAAGTGCCAGTTAACGGGTTTCTTGTTGATCAGCACTCATCCCGTCTGAACATTGGCTTAAGGTCCCTTCACACTGCTAGATATGGCCGACAGTTGTCGGAAAGGAAGCGTTCCTTCCTGACAATCACCTGCTCGTCGGTGGAGGAGACACATTTACATGCACCGATCTCCTCCACAGTATGGGGAGCAGTGATCACTACTGCCATCGCTCGTCCTCATACAGAAGCGTTCCTTCCTGACAATCTCCTGCTCGTCGGTGGAGGAGACACATTTACATGCAGCGATCTCCTCCACAGTACGGGGAGCAGTGATCACTAATGCCATCGTTCATCCTCATACAGAAGCGTTCCTTCCTGACAATCTCCTGCTCGTCGGTGAAGGAGACACATTTACATGCAGCGATCTCCTCCACAGTACGGGGAGCAGTGATCACTAATGCCATCGTTCATCCTCATACAGAAGCGTTCCTTCCTGACAATCTCCTGCTCGTCGGTGGAGGAGACACATTTACATGCAGCGATCTCCTCCACAGTACGGGGAGCAGTGATCACTAATGCCATCGTTCATCCTCATACAGAAGCGTTATTTGCTGGCAGTAGAGGCTGTTTCGCTCATTCATTGGGTAATTATAAATTATTATTATTATTTATTATTAGAGCGCCATTCATTCCCTGGCGCTGTACATATGATAAGCGGTGCACATACATGATGCAGACGAGGTACAGAAGGAGAGAGGGCCCGGCCCGCGAGGCTTACAATCTACATGATATGGGGGGAGGACACAGTAGGTGAGGGTGAAGCCGGTCAATATGTGGCCCCTTTACCCCGGCAGATCATCGCTAATGAGCATTCCCATGAGCGCTTGTTAGCGATAATCTTGCCAGTGTAAGGGCGCCTTCACACGCGGCAGATTTTGTATCTGATAAATTCTGCTACTGAATATCCGTTCTATTCACCTTAATGAGACTTGCAGGAATCCGTGTGCTGCCTCATTCAAATAAATGGAACTGATTTTCAGTCGCAGAATTTTCTGACACAAAATCTGCCGCGTGTGATGGCGCCTTAAAGGGACCTTTTAGTTTTATACAGGTTTTCAGGTTCTGGAAGCAAACAATATATAATACACATATTCAATTATAGCAAGCAGAGATCTTGAAAATGGGCAACTGAAACACAAAGTCTATTAGATAGTGGCTGTAGAATACACTTTATTTGGCAGATGGCCGCGTTTTCTGTAAACTCTTGGTAATATTGTGGGCTTAGGTGGCGACACCAGTTTTTCAAGCACCTTTTAATTCCTGTTTTGCCCTTTATCTTCAGCACCTCTGCCCCATAAATGTCAGTGCGCGGAGCGGCTGCAAGTTCTTCTTTCTCCCTGCGCTCGCTCCGTCTCCTCCTCACCCCCAGCCTTGCCCTGGAGAACGTGGGCTCACTATTAGTATTAGTAATTGTGTGCCGTGAAGGGTAACAATCTGCTGTAATCTATCAGACTGTTATCTGCTTTATCGGAGAGCTGAGAATGGCCGGGCCTGGAGATGGCGCCATGCTGCGGAGCTGATAAAGTTTCAGAGTTCAGGCAGTGATGAATGTTGAGTGAGTACACGCCAGTTACATGGGATAGAGACTTGGCAGGGAGAGCATTTTCGTCTGAAACCAATCTCCCAGATATCATTGGAGCTGTTTTTTCTCAGGCTCCCTCTCTCTGCGTCCTACCTCTGTCTCTCTATCTTCCCCCCTCGGTGTCTCCCTCCTTTTTCGTTATCTTTTTCCCCCCACGTTATCTTCCTGCTCCGTCAGCGTGTCTCTTTTCTTATTGTTTTGCGCTGTCTCTTCTCTGTCTTGCAGTGAATGCTCCTCTTTTCTTTCTTTACTGTCCATTCATGGGTTTGGTATTTGGGGAGATGGGGGGCGAGTGGTGGAGGATTCAGGTCATTACATTAAATCATATAAAACATCTATGTGTATATACTCTAGGATGCCAGTTGGGTGGCGAGTGCGCAGGATTTACCAGTATGGATCCACCTGGAAAAGGAAATCTAAATCCTTCCTTTATATTTCCAATTCCTTTTTTTAATCCACTTCTGACTTTAGCAAAAAAAATGCTGCAGACAGATCCGCCTCAAAACCTCCTCCAAAATACTCGGTGTGACCGTCCCCTTAGTGCTCCAGATTGGCGGAGGCCATGGTCGGCCATGTGGTGTAGATGATGCCATGTGAAGTTGAGACCATGTCAGCTCCTCTAGCCTGGTAACCTGAGGCTATTGTGCACCACAACTCCCAACATGCCCTGACAGCCAAATACCAACTCTTCCGCGTTCACAAGAAATCATGCCAATATTCAGCATCGTAAGGCCTAGTTCACATCTCACTTATTTCCGTCAGTTAGTGGGAGCCTAAACATGGGACAGGAGCAGATCCCTCCATTACACCTGATCTCTGGAGGCTTCACTGCTGGATATGGCTCCTAATAAGGACGGTTAGCGTTATAACGGAACTTCTAACAGAACATAACGGAATTTTAGGGCGGAATGCAAAATGGAAGCCTTTAAGAGTCCGTTCTGCTCCGTGCTCATACATTTCTGTGGGCACAAATAAGGCTTCCGTTTCCGTATGTCCAGCTTCTCTAACCCGGCTGATTGTCTCATGTATGCGGCAGGGCTACAGCCCTTGAAGACTCGCCCGGCTGCCGGATACTTTTTCATCGAATCCATCGTGGGATTATTTCTGACTGTAATTCTTAATCTCTTATCTAGATTTAAAAGACCCTTTCTGACCCGCTGCACACGTCTGTCCCCTCCACACGTGTGAACGACGCCACCTGCCGCGGCTGTGACATAGCTCCATCACGTGTCCTTCTGAAGCAGAAAGGTGCGTCGTTACCCCCTCATTTTTTTTCCCATCTGCCATTTACTATTTTAATCTCTAAAATTATTAATGACAAGAGGGCAGCGGAGTCTCCATAGCAACTGATAGAAAAGGTCAGCAGGAGTTTATCTTATCTGGGTAGAAAAGGGTTACTAATTAGAGGCAGTGCTCGGCGTTAGGACAAGGCCAGCCATGCTATCAGCCGCACAGCAGATGCACAATGCAATCCATCTCAAGGGGCTGCCTGACTCCTCCAAAGCGGGGGGACGAGCCGAGGCTTCGGGGAGGCCATTCTGCTCCACTGGATCAGATTCACCATTACTGGGAACCTAGTGGGGCCAACCATGGGCGAGCTGTAGGTGCCTTGTAATAATTTATAGAGATCTTATTATTGGCCCCGACCTGTAAGTACAAATAAATGAGCCTGCAAAATAAAGTATGGGACCCTAAACTATGTGGGAGAAATGCCTGCAGTACCTGAGATCAGCCACTCCACGCTGTACGGCGCTGCAGGTAAGAGCTGGTTGTGGGGGGCGTCGGACCCCACCTGTCTGATATTGAGGACCTGTCGGCTTTTTTCTGAATTGTTCAGGGATACACCCTATTATTGCTGTATAAATAGACCTCTGTCCAGGGGGTGACAACCCTATGGCAGCTGTAATGGGCAGCTCTCTGGTCGCAGGTCATGATGCCCCTTCAAGGCCCAGGAGATAATGGCTGATATATTTTCTGATCAGTAGAGCAGTGGGCGCTTTTTATCAGGGATTTTGTCCCATTCCTTGGGGGTCTTTGGCCCTTGTAGAGCCGTTACCTCCCCGAGGTGTTGAAGAACTGAAGGTCTTTCTTCTTCGGGAAGATCATTGACATCTGTTAATTACCGTCAGGTGTGCAGAGGATGGCGGAGATCGCCCGGAGGAGCTTCCCTTTTGTAACTTTCTCTGAACAATACGTGTTTTATGCAGTGCGTCCCGGTGCACCCCCCACCCCTTTCCCAGCAGCTCCTGTCTCATAAAGGCTCACATGGTATTATTCTATATTTGTTCTCCAGCAGATCGGATGGCCACGAGTCCTACAAGGGGCGATGGTTCCGAGCACAGGTTTTATTTGTGCTTGCTTCAGTGCGACCTATGGGTTACGTTTTCGGTAAGGCCTCTTTCACACGAGCGTGTCCGGATGCGTTGCGGATGCGTTCAGTGAAAACTGTGCGATTTCACAGGCAAAGCCATTCAGTTTTGCCCGCGATTGCGTTCAGTTTTTTTCCGCGCGGGTGCAATGCGTTTTGATGCGTTTTTCACGCGCGTGATAAGACTGAAGGTTTACAAACAACATCTCCTAGCAACCATCAGTGAAAAACGCAACGCACTCGAACTTGCTTGCGGATGCAATGCGTTTTTCACGCAGCCCCATTCACTTCTATGGGGCTAGGGGAATATAGAACATGCTGCGATTTTCACGCAACGCACAAGCAGGGCTGTGGAGTCGGTAGATAAATTGTCCGACTCCGACTCCGACTCCTCAGATTTTGAAACTTCCGACTCCGACTCCGACTCCTCGACTCCGACTCCTCTGTATTTAATATGCAAATACGAAGCTGTTCCACCAAGTTCTTCTAATCTTCTCTAGCACAGAGAGGTAGTTGAGCAGAAGCTGCTGCCTTCTCCTTTGTGCTGATCTTCTGCTGAAGATAGAGCAGTGGGAGGATCCAGGAAGGGGCAGGGGAAGGGGCATTTATTTTAAAACATGATTTTCCTAGTAGAATCCCATAGTCATGTTTAAAATTTAAGCTAACAATCTGAGTTTACATGTTTTATAGCCTTAGCTGAATGATAGCAGTTTTTCAAATGGTTTACAGCTTCAGTCTTGAACCATTGACTATCCATTCCCTTCACTTATACAAGTGTCTCCAGTCCTTAATCAGTTATCAGTGAGAGGCGAGGATAACCATGGGTTCCCTGTAACAGCAGACCACAAGACGATGGAAAGTGTAAGTATTGCCGCTCCTTAAAGGGACACTGACAGGCTGATTTTCCAGCTAAAGATATATATATACTGGTATTCATCAGAGAATTAGGAATAAAACTATACTAATGTTACCCCCAGTTAAGCTGTACTTGTGTTTAAGAAACATTTTAATCTGTATGCAAATTCACTATCTTTGTGCCCAATGGGGCAGCGTCTCCTGCGGCTTTGTGCCCAGCCGCGCCCGAAGTACAGCTTCCCAGCGCTGTTCCCTCGTTATTATTCACTGCACTGGCCTTTTTTTCAGGCTAGCCGAACGCTGAATTCCTGCGCAGGCGCACGTGTAGAGTGCTGGCAGCAGCCTCGTCTGGCTATGCTGAGGCTGTGCCAGCTTTCTCTCTTCCTCCTCGCTACCTAGTCCTGTCTAGTGCTGCCAGTACTCTACATGTGCGCCTGCCCCTTGGGCACAAAGGTAGAGAATTTGCATATTGATTAAAACGTTTTTAAACACAAGTAAACCTCAACTGGGGGTAACAGTCGTCTAGTTGTATTCCTAATCCTCTGATGAATACCAGCAGATATATCAGCCTGTCAGTGTCCCTTTAACTGCATAGTAAAGCATATGAAAAGCATGCTTCTTCACGGTCACTTAACGTCTTTGTTTAACGTGACGCACTGCATGCATTGGCCTTTATTCTTACAGTAGAGAAGTAATTCATTATAACTTTATCTGAATTGGGACATTTAAACTTGCTTTTTTTTTATTCTAATTTTTTTTTATTCCAATTTAAATCTAGTAGGAGTCGGAGTCGGAGTCGGTCCATTTTTTTCCGACTCCGACTCCAGGTACCCAAAATTGCCTCCGACTCCGACTCCTCGACTCCGACTCCGACTCCACAGCCCTGCGCACAAGTGATGCGTGAAAAAAAACGCTCATGTACACAGTCCCATTGAAATGAATGGGTCCGGATTCAGTGCGGGTGCAATGCGTTCACATCACGCATTGCACCTGTGCGGAAAACGTGCTTGTGTGAAAGGGGCCTAAGGTTTGCTCACGTGAAGGGGAGTATGGTGACATTCGTCAGCTGGCCACCAGCAGACCATGTGTTTGGGGGCCTCCCGTCTCCAAGGGTCCGACATGCCCAATCCTCTTGTGACTGGCAGTGGCTTTCTCCCCTGTTTCCTTCACACTTGCATGCTCTGCCATTCCTTCTGTATTTACATTCCTTTTGAATCTACTCCTGGTTTTGCCGCAGACTTCCGCTATGTCCACGGACGGCAAAAACTTTGCAGATTGGTTGCGGCAAATTTCCAGGGTTTCACAGTATGTACCAGCAATGTGGAGGCCATTTAAAAAACTTGACATGCTGAAAAAAAATAAAAATCATAAGGTTATATCGGTCTGAGGTGCAGATTGTAAATCTGCAGCATTTTATGATCCAGATTTCCACCACAGATTTAACCCTTAACAATGCACCAAAATCTGCAGTGGAAACTCCACCCCATGTGACTGTACACCAAAGAGGCCATACACTTTGTACGGATTCCCCATTTTTGGTAGACCTCAGTGTCCATGTGTATTGGGGGGTGGAGGGAGTTCAGAGAAGCGGCTGCCGGACCAATCGGTGTATAGACGACCCCTATCTAAGCTATATACCCTTACGTCTCCTATGTACCAGATGATTAAACCAAGAGCAATTTCAATGATCGGCAACATTTTCCAAGCAGTTGGTGACAGGTGACAGCATATTTGCCCCAATCTGTCTAGGATAACTCTATTTGTATAGAGTAACTCCTGTCGAAGACGAGGAGGCGACCCCTCGAGGAGATCCGTCCGGGATCCCGCGCGTGCACACCATGGAATGAAGGCAGACGTAGAGCTAATTGTTATGGATCTGTACACATTGCTACAGGCTCGGAGCAGGATAAGCCTGGCCATTGCTCTTGTAAGACCATTAATTCTGCAGCCGTGCAGATGACATAAAAGAAAGTTGGAGCAGCCTGTTTGTTTTAAGTGGCGTTAAGGTGGAAGTGATCTTTTATAGCCGCAGTAATGCCATGTTTATTCTGCAGGAGAGGAAAGCCTCATAACTCACACCCTTGTGCCAGGCGGCCTGTGTGTCTCCCGGAGATTATGTCCCAGTCGTGGTCTCTCTGCAGATAACAACTAAACCTAGAGCTCTCACTTTATGAGCCAGTAACCAGATCTCTCGGCAGATAAGGCTAAGGAAGCCAGGGAGACGTGGCTATTACCAGGGCAGTGGCCCGGCAAGGAAATAAATCTGAGGATCTAGCTATAGGCAGCTCTTGTGGATGATTAACCCCCTTTCAGGGGGAGGAGGGGGTTCGGAGTAATGTAAAGGAAATAAAAGCTTCATCTGGTCAGAACAAAAAGTTTTGCAACTTTCTAACGTAGTCCTGGTGACATTTATCACGAGGGACCTTTTTTAAAGTAATTTTTCAGGCGTCTGCGTTGCTGTAATTGGCGCCAAATTGGATGGATGACAACTGGTCCATCTGTAAGTCTTTAACACTTTGGTCTTGAGATGTTGCACCACCTTCTATACTACTCCTTTACTGGAGGAAGACAATTGTGATAAATCCAGCTTACAGTTCTGACCACATGGCACGGTCATGTCGCGGCTGCGCTGTGGTTGAGTACCACACGGACGTCCGAGACGCAGAGGGCCTTAACCAGAAGAGGGCCCCCTTGTTTAGTGGGTCAGCGGTCTATAGGGCTACGTAGTGGGGTCTCACCCTGTATCTGCTCAGCAGGCTGAAAATGAGAGCGAGTGGCGTAGAAATGCAGAATGTTGCACACATTTGAAGCAAGTCCGGCCTAGTTCACACTTCAGTTATTTGATCAGTTTTTTAGCCAAAACCAGGTTCGGGTCAAAGGAAAGAACAGGTGCAAATCTTCCCGTTATACCCGACCTCTGTGTAGCCTCCACTCCTGGTTTTGGCTCAAAAAAACTGATGGAAATAACTGACCAAATAACTTATGTGTGAACTGGGCCGGAGCCTTATTCAGAATTCTGCACTACACGTTTTGGTAAATTCCCCCCTTTGTGTTTTAATCTCTCAACTTGTTTGTTCAAGATCTCTGCATCATGTCAATAAATGGGAATGTATTTGTTTACATTTGCAAACCCATTGTGACCTAATACTTCTCACAGCTGTGCCCATAACGAACTATCGGGACAAGAAACCCTACATGGTTTGTCACTGACCGTGGGACGGGGACGATCTAAAAATATTACTAAAACACTCAACCTTTACTGTGTTGTTCACTTTCCATAATTACTCTGCTAACAGTAGGAGGTAAAACTCTGTCCTAATGCACATGACTGTATTTTTGGCCTGTGTCTGATCCAAATATTTTTGCAGATTGCACACAGACCCATTCATTTCTGTGGGTCCACCCAAAAAAACTGCATGCTGTGTACTTTCCGCGTCCTTTGTAGCCGCATTGAAATGAATAGGTCCACATCCGATCCGCAAGAAATGTGCACTGGATGGAGACCAAAACTATGGTCATATGCGTGAGGCCTAAAGGGAAGCCGACTCGCATCCATCAGTGCACGTCCAGCGCAGGAAGGTGGATACGAGGCCGTCAGCAGCTCAAAATGCGCGTTGAGCCTCTTGCAGATGACCGTATGGCTTTTTCAGCTTTTTGCGGAACAGAACAGCTGCCCCTGATAGAACAGTACTATCCTTGTCCGTTATCTGGACTATAAGGCCTCTTTCACACGGCCGTTTCCGATTTGTTCCGGGTGCGTCTCGGGTGCATTGCCGGAAACCCGTGTGAGTGCGCACGCATTTTCAGTCAGTTTTGACTGCGATTGCGTTGATTGATTTTCACTGTGGATTTTACCCTTTTAAAAGTAGATGCAGATCCACAGCAAACCGGTGATAGTCTACATTTGTTGCAGGCAGATTATTAGAGTATATTCACATATAATGAAAAAATAGGAGAAGCGGGCACTCTCTAATACTGGGAACCAGTTCAAAACTTCATTAAAAAGGAATTCTATATATAATTATCCCCAAAATGATATCCGGTAGTGGGTAATAAATAGTATAAGTGATCCTCAGATAGGGCGGTATAAAAATGAATATCAATAAATGAAAGTAATAATAATAGCAGCTGTAAGTTACTGATTGTCCATAAATTCATCCATGCCAGTAATAGTTATTCCTGACTAAAAAGTAGAGCAAAGATGTCCTTATTCTAAATACGTCCAGACATGGCATTACCATGTGTATGCTGTGTACATGTACTATAGGGGGGTGTATGCTGTGTACATGTACTATAGGGGGGTGTATACTGTGTACATGTACTATAGGGGGGTGTATACTGTGTACATGTACTATAGGGGGGTGTATACTGTGTACATGTACTATAGGGGGGTGTATACTGTGTACATGTACTATAGGGGGGGTGTATGCTGTGTACATGTACTATAGGGGGGGTGTATGCTGTGTACATGTACTATAGGGGGTGTGTATACTGTGTACATGTACTATAGGGGGTGTATGCTGTGTACATGTACTATAGGGGGTGTATGCTGTGTACATGTACTATAGGGGTGTGTATACTGTGTACATGTACTATAGGGGTGTGTATACTGTGTACATGTACTATAGGGGGTGTATACTGTGTACATGTACTATAGGGGTGTATACTGTGTACATGTACTATAGGGGGTGTATGCTGTGTACATGTACTATAGGGGTGTGTATACTGTGTACATGTACTATAGGGGTGTATACTGTGTACATGTACTATAGGGGGTGTATACTGTGTACATGTACTATAGGGGTGTATACTGTGTACATGTACTATAGGGGGTGTATGCTGTGTACATGTACTATAGGGGGTGTGTATACTGTGTACATGTACTATAGGGGTGTGTATACTGTGTACATGTACTATAGGGGGTGTATGCTGTGTACATGTACTATAGGGGGTGTATACTGTGTACATGTACTATAGGGGGTGTATACTGTGTACATGTACTATAGGGGGTGTATGCTGTGTACATGTACTATAGGGGTGTGTATACTGTGTACATGTACTATAGGGGGTGTATACTGTGTACATGTACTATAGGGGGTGTATACTGTGTACATGTACTATAGGGGTGTATACTGTGTACATGTACTATAGGGGGTGTATACTGTGTACATGTACTATAGGGAGGTGTATACTGTGTACATGTACTATAGGGGGTGTATGCTGTGTACATGTACTATAGGGGGTGTATGCTGTGTACATGTACTATAGGGGGTGTATGCTGTGTACATGTACTATAGGGGGTGTATATACTGTGTACATGTACTATAGGGGGGTGTATGCTGTGTACATGTACTATAGGGGGTGTATACTGTGTACATGTACTATAGGGGGTGTATGCTGTGTACATGTACTATAGGGGGTGTATGCTGTGTACATGTACTATAGGGGGTGTATACTGTGTACATGTACTATAGGGGGTGTATACTGTGTACATGTACTATAGGGGGTGTATACTGTGTACATGTACTATAGGGGGTGTATACTGTGTACATGTACTATAGGGGAGTGTATACTGTGTACATGTACTATAGGGGGTGTATACTGTGTACATGTACTATAGGGGTGTGTATACTGTGTACATGTACTATAGGGTGTGTATACTGTGTACATGTACTATAGGGGGTGTATACTGTGTACATGTACTATAGGGGTGTATACTGTGTACATGTACTATAGGGGGTGTATGCTGTGTACATGTACTATAGGGGGTGTATACTGTGTACATGTACTATAGGGGGTGTATGCTGTGTACATGTACTATAGGGGGTGTATGCTGTGTACATGTACTATAGGGGGTGTATGCTGTGTACATGTACTATAGGGGGTGTATGCTGTGTACATGTACTATAGGGGGTGTATGCTGTGTACATGTACTATAGGGGGTGTATGCTGTGTACATGTACTATAGGGAGGTGTATGCTGTGTACATGTACTATAGGGGGTGTATGCTGTGTACATGTACTATAGGGGGTGTATGCTGTGTACATGTACTATAGGGGGTGTATGCTGTGTACATGTACTATAGGGGGTGTATGCTGTGTACATGTACTATAGGGGGTGTATGCTGTGTACATGTACTATAGGGGGTGTATGCTGTGTACATGTACTATAGGGGGTGTATGCTGTGTACATGTACTATAGGGGGTGTATGCTGTGTACATGTACTATAGGGGGTGTATGCTGTGTACATGTACTATAGGGGTGTATACTGTGTACATGTACTATAGGGGGTGTATACTGTGTACATGTACTATAGGGGGTGTATACTGTGTACATGTACTATAGGGGGAGTGTATACTGTGTACACATGTACTATAGGGGGTGTATACTGTGTACATGTACTATAGGGGGTGTGTATACTATGTACTATAGGGGGGGTGTATACTGTGTACATGTACTATAGGGGGGGTGTATACTGTGTACATGTACTATAGGGGGGGTGTATGCTGTGTACATGTACTATAGGGGGTGTGTATACTATGTACTATAGGGGGGGTGTATACTGTGTACATGTACTATAGGGGGGGTGTATACTGTGTACATGTACTATAGGGGGGGGTGTATACTGTGTACATGTACTATAGGGGGTGTGTATACTATGTACTATAGGGGGTGTATACTTTGATGTATATATTTTATTTTGGGTTTGTGTTAATGGACTCCCATCATCTCAGGTTTGCCGTCCCTATCATCCAGTGAAGCAGATCAGCGCCTCTCTGCTGCGTTTGGCTGGAGCGGTTTACACTCGCCCGAGCCCCCAGACCCTTAATTGTAAAGTGATTGATAAGCATCGGGCCCTTGTTTTACAAGTAGTGGAGTCTTCTTTAAGCTCCCGGGGGTTTGATAGGAAGCATCTGCTGGATCCTGGCTCTCCTCAGTCTAATAGGAAGATGAATTCAGGGTCACGGCCTACGGAGGGCGAGGACCGGCCGTTATCTGTCGCTTTATTGGGGGGGGGGGGGGGTTGGCTTCCCTTCATTCCTAAGAGTTCACTAATCTACAGACTCCTCAGGGTCAGTCTGACGAAAATCTCAGAATCATTTATTTTTGGGGTTTAATTGCTCTTTCCATCAGACTGTTCTATCTTTTCTTGTCTGAGCTGAAGACTCGTAGTCGCTGAATTATTCAATAAAATGTATAGCGCCACCGACTGCTGCTTCGTATGCTTATTGCTCGGTCCATCTCGGTAACATCACTGAGGTGGATGCACATACTCCGTGGCATCCTTCAGCTCTCATCAGCCATATCTACAGTTACAGGGAGTTAGCTGCAGCAGAAAGGATATGCCCCCGGTACTGTGGTAGGGCTATACATGCAGCAGTAAAGACACAATGCCTGAGCTTTGACAAAGAGAGAGAGCTCCAAAAGAAAGGTCACACCCCCTGAGCTGTGAAAATGAAACAGCTGCAGCACAAAGGACATGCCAACTGAGCTGTGCTAGGGAGGGAGCTGCAGTAGAAAGGACACTCCCCCCTCAGCTGTGAAAAAGCTGGAGAAGAAAGATCATGCCCCCTGAGTTGTGACTAGGAGAATGCCGCAGCAGAAAAGACGCGTCCCCTGAGCTGGCATGAGTAAGCTGCAGCAGGAAGGACACGCCCACCTGGGTCGGTCAGCCTGAAATCTGTCTAGCAGAGCAGGTACAGTAATGACTGGGGAGATCTCTGGACCCATGTGAGGTACGGGGCTGGTTCTAGCTTTATTAGTAAGAACGATTTACATCCGTCATGGGGTGGCTCCTTTAAATGGAGACTTGGCGGGCACAAGAAATCCTGCAGTAGACTAAAGGGGTTAATCTTGTGCTGATCTGCTCCATCATTGGCTGGATAAAGACTGAGGGGAGGGGATTAGTCTAGGGGTGGGCACAACAGGGAGGCTCCTGCTCCAGCCCGTTGTCTTATAGCCTGTCACAAGACGGTGTGGAGGAGCAGGAACATGGGTGACCTGCTGGGACACAGAGGGAAAACTTCTGTCCCATGAAAAATATTAGACGTTTTTCAAACCAGCACCTGGATCTGAATTCTTCTGTAATTGCATGTAATTAATCATTTAGCCTCTCCACGGAGTTATTCACCGACACCTCTGTGTGGCTGTTTGCCCTTTTTTCTAATTTCTCTGTCCTGCTCACTGAGATAGAAGCACATGCTCAGCTGCAGCAGAAAGGACATGCCCCCTGAGTGTGCACGCTCCCTAAGCTGCCAGCTTGAAATAAATGTAGCTGAGCAATGTGTGGGGAGATCTCTGGATCCATGTGAGGTGCAGGGCTGCTTCCAAGATTGTTGGAAAGAAACTGTCATGTACTATAGATCCGTGATCTGGACCCTGTGGCTCACTGGCTGCTTATAGACTACAACTCCCAGCTGCTTATAACAATATGTGGTTTTCACTTCCTGCTGAGAGTTGTAGTGACAACAACTGAAGATCCAGTAGGCTTTAGAGACCTAAAACATGATGTATTTGGTGATTATTGGGAGTCTTTGCAGTGTAACTGGCCTTGTGATCTGTCTTATCTCTTGTTCTAAGCGCCACCACTGGGTCCACAGCCCGGATTATCTCCGTTGTGGTAGATGGCGGGCAGGAAGTGCTGAGTGCATTGGGAATATCTTCCCCCACTCTTCCTTCCTCATCTGATGCTGTACTATCGGTCTTTCTGATAAGTTCCAGATTTGCCCTTTTACATTTTGTCCTTTTGTCCTGGCTGTTTGTGACTCGTCAAGGTGATTGTTCGTTCACCTGCAGGTTACATATTAGGATTTAAATGGTTAACAGCAGGCAGGCTCCTTCATTACTTGATAGGCGGACATGTTTACACGGGGCGGTGATCAGGAACGAGCAGTGTAAGAAGGATTGGCCGATCATCTGCCCGTGGTCAGGGGCCTTTAGTATATCAAGTGTGCAAAACACATCTAAAGTAGAAGTCGCCATTTTTGTCTTTATATTGAGACCACAAGCAATGGATTATCAACTGGGGGGCGATTTGTATCACCGGATTATAGTGTTTTTCTGCTGTTTCTAATATTACCTGCTGTATATATAAATGCAGACAGAATATCTTTTTATAATTTCGGAAATGAACAACGAAAGAAAGACTGCGATCTATTCAACTGTGGTAAATTCATTAACTATCGCTGTGTTTGTTCTGCAACCTGCAGATTTGGAGATAAGAATAAAATGTTTTTGTTTCCTAGAAATTCACACATTCAGATTGTTTGCTTTTGCTCCACATGGCAACCAATCAGAATTCAGCTTACATGTTCTAATCTACCTCAAGGCAAATGAAAGATGAAAAGTTTTTGCTGCAGAAAACTGGTGTCAAAAAGTCACAATTTTATACAACGCTCAGCACTTAAAAAAAAAAAAGTGGATGGGGCAAAAGGAGCAGGGCAGATTCACTATAATTACAAATGTGAAGGGACCCTTCTTGTAGGCACATGGCAAGCGTCCATTTTGCCTAGGTGATGTCTTTTTGTTCTCCCACAAACCATGTTCTACATTTTTGAAATCCGCACCTGGATCTGAACATTTTTGCACGTAGTTAATTTATTCAGTACAGTGTGTCTGTATAGCGCCGCCTGCTGTCCGTTCTTTTCCATATTTGTGTAGTCAGTGGCCTCCGCTGTGAGGAGTGGAATACCTGATGCACAGGTTGACCTCTGGCAGCATTTGCCCACCAGCGCAATGCGGATAAGACTTTGCAGATGGAGTAATTCGGGTCCATTCTCTGGAAAGTTATTTCTTGAAGATCCTAAGGTTGTCTTCCAGTAGCCGGTGTTTTTTTGGAGATAAATAAGGAAGCTGGTTCTGCCTGGGAGGATAGACGTGTGACGGCCCGCCCCTGAGCAATAAGTGGCACAACCGTGGTTTCCTTTGTCACTCCACACAAGAGGAAGACAGATCTTGCATTTTGCTCCTGAATTTAGAATGTGACTGTGCAGCCAATTCTACGGATCTTTCTAGTAGACCCGAAGTGCAGTTGGTTAGCAACCTCCCTGTGCACTTACCTCCTGCAGGACTCCCAAGGGTTAAGTGGCAGTGTATGTGTGCGGCACAGGAGGGCTCCAGTAGGCGGCTGTGTGGAAGGTAGGGGGACAGTGCTATCCTTCTCCCATGATCTCCAGGCCGGTGGGAAAGTTCGGATGTGTTACTATTTTCTGTTATCGTTTTTCCTTATCGGCCTGCTCTTGTCTGCATGCCTGAGTTCTGATACCGCGTGGTCTTTCACTTGCCAGCCTGAAATTCTTTCTCTTTAAACCACTTTTTTTTTTTAATTTAGTGGATAAACGAGGAGCATTTCAGAAACGGTTTATTATTTCACTGTTGAAAGAAGTTAATGCGGCCTTTAATTTGAGTGAAGCGCTCAGACAATCACTTGGAATCCTTTTCTCCTTTGAACCGTAGCTTCCCCCCGATCCTTTGTTCCGATCGTCTCCTCTACCCTGCCCTAACCTCCTACCATAGTTCCGATAGAAAACAACTCCCGCCAAGGTGATCGGTTTTAACTTGTCGCCAACCGACCCACGGGGTGACAATCATGGTGGCCTCCACCACTCTTGACGAGTCTTAGTAAATAACCATGCTGGAGAATCTTTTCAGATAGCTGTGGTATGCCATTCCTCTATTATTCTCAACTGGATGTTACCAGTAAGGGGTGTCGCTGGACAGTCTGAGGGCTCATGCACACGACCACGCCGTGTTTAGCAGTGCGAACATTGCAGATCTGCAAAACACGGATGCCGCTCATGTGCGTTCCGCAATTTACAGAACAGGCGGCCCATGATAGACATGCCTATTCTTGTTCTTTTATTCAGGGCCACGGAACGGAGCAATGGATGCGGAGAGCACACGATTGAAGTGAATGCAGCTTCTATCCGGTCCCAAACAACGTTTATGTGCATGAGCCCCGACTCTGGCAGCACTGATTGGATAGTGGCACACTGTGCAGGAAACGCCCCCTAACAAAAAGTTGGCAATTCATTCATAAACTTCTAGAAGGAATAATGGAGTAATGGCACAACAAAGAGTTATATATAAAAGATGCTCCAGAATAGGCCTTTAATGTGGAAATCTAATATTTATTACAGGTCTTCTTTAAACGAAGGTCACCCCCCAACTTTCTAGGATTCCTAGACACAAGCATATCTGCCCCGCTGTCAATGCCAGGCATTCATCCTAATCAGGAGGTCAGGAAAGCTGGGTGACAGGCATTTACACCCACCTGCTACTGTGAACCTGCAGCTACCAGAGCATGCTGGGAATGACCGTTTCACGGGCGCTCACCGTCGCTCCGCGGCCTGCTGCGCTGTCGGACAGTGATGGGATTTAGGGATAAATTAGATCTGAATCCAGTGAATGAGCAGCGGAAAGCTGAAAGTGCTTGGAATTAGCAGCCTGACGAGAGGATCATTTCGGCTGATCAGATGACTGCTGTCAGTCTTAATGTTGACTCAGCGTCCTGCCTATATTATTCCTATAATCCAGCATCTGATAGTTCGGCTGTTCTGGTGCTATAGTCACACTTGCCTTTTTGGTGCCGTTTTTGATGCAGGACTTTATTGCTTCTTCTGGATCCACTTCTGCGTTTGGCTAAAAAAAAAAAAAAAACATAAACTGCGCGTGATTCCAGCCTCCTATTCTCCAGATAGGGCTTCACTATCTGATCAGTGGAGTCTGACACCCCGCACCCCCTCCAATCAGCCGTACTGTAGTAGCGCCAGAACTTTACAGCGCCCTCCACCGCGCTATGGACGGAGCTGGTTACTGCAGCGCTGCTCCCATTAAAGCTAAATATGAGATCCTGCGGTGCAACAAACGTAACGATTTAGTGTTTACACCAGTCAGGAATTGTGTATAAACAATTGGACATTCGCTACAACAATAGTTACGGCTCAGGATCGTCATTCACAGTCCAGGGTGTATGTACGGTGGACTCAAGGGGATGAGAGGGGCCACGTGATTGTCTCCTTTATCTTCCTCTATAGAAATTCAAGTTTTCTCAGATATTCCATGAGACTTTGAACCGTTGTTCTATATTTTCCCGTCTAATGCATGAAAATATTGGTGTATTTTTAGACCTCATCCAATCCAGACAAGGATAGGACCGTTCTATTATGGGCCACACATTCCGTTTGGCAAAATGCGGTAGGCACACGGTCGGTATCTGTGTTTTGCGGATACATAATTTTTACGTGTATGAGCCATATGGAATAATGGAAATAATTCCTGCACTATAATGTGAATATCGGGGGTTTACGGAGTTAATTGGGTTTTGTCAGTCATCATTCTGGGGATGCCATCACTGCAGAAGCCCGTGGAGGGGAACATATTTCCCACATCATAATATAATAATAGCGGGGGATTTGTGTAATGGTTTGAGCCCCCCCCCCCCCCCATACATTTCAGTGGCCGGCCGAGTAATTCCATTTTTAAAGCATGAAAAAGGACGCTGATGAAATTCCACTATCAGCGACAAACCAATATGCAAAATATCTCTCAGCAAATCAAATGGCTATTATGTGCTCATTCCCTTCCCAGCGCATTTGCTTAATGAAGAATAGACAGATCAGTCTGCCGGAGGATGCCTGCGAGAGGTGATAAGTGCCAGCTATCCCAGTGAACATACAGGCATTTCTCCCTGCCCCCTCCCAACCAATCCTAGCACTGGCAACTTGCTTCACATTGGCAGCCCTGATGGCTTTTAGCCCAGTTTTTGCTTAAGGAGAATGGGCACAAAGAGTGGCCGATGGCTCAGGCGACTAGAACCTGATAACATCTGCGGGGGGGGTGCGTTCCTTTGTTTTACTTTAAAGGATTGCAAAATAGAAGAGTTGGGCGCTATGTTCCCAAATGAGGTCTCTGCGGCATTTCCAGGGGCATGACTGCAGTAGGCACATTGCCCCCAATCTGTTTATGCTGTGATAGGGACGCTGTATACTGCATTGCTATGCAAGAGATAAGCAGATAATGGCTCCTCTGTCGCCGGTACTAAAGCTCACAAAAGGCACAAATCTTTTTGAACATCACCTCCGCCTGACCAAAATCACCCATTAAACTGTTGTGGTACTTGGACTACACGCATATGTGCTCCAGCTTGGTTGGTGCCCTAGGGTGTTAAAGCCTGGTCAACACCATGCCATGGTCAGGGAATCGCCAGCGGCGGTCTGGGGGGGGCTGCAGCGTTCGATCAGATAGGAAGCTCTTTAGGACATTGATAGGATTGTTCTTTGCTATTGAAATGAAGGTTTCCGTGTCTTGGGCTCACACTGGGCTGCAGTATTTTGTCTTAGAACATTAGGACAACAGCAGGCAGCGTGAAAAGGGAACGGGATGAAATTTGGGTCAGATATCAACATTTTCCCTTTTTAATCTTCTTTTTTTTTTTTTACGTCTGCCAGAAGACTAAATTCATTGCATTGATCTTGGGCCTGAACGGCAGGCGTTTGATCTCAGATCACTATCGGGAGAGAATTTAAAGTTTGCTGAAAAGATCCTTTGTTCCCTAACCGGGGCTCTTCCATTAGCCTCTGAGGGCACTTTTCATGCACGCTGTCTCATGGGCAGGAATCTAGATTGGGTGTGAAAATATTGCTTTTATAAAATGTTAATTAACCCATCCTTGGCAGCATAAAGTCCTTCTTTTACATACAGACTTGAGACTGGCCATGCATGCAGGATTGGGCGTCTGTTGGGCCGTATATGAAGAGGTGATGAGGTATTTCGGTTGGAGGTTTTGTGATATCGAGATTTTAGAAAATGTTTGTGAAGCCAACCTTGTCCTTTCACAGTGGCCTCTGGCAGAGCTGGAGTGAACAGCAGTTTGTCGCTTTTTGGGCTGAGTGGTCCATAGATGGACAGGCCCCTCTATTTGTAGAATAGTGACCGGTTGCAGCTCTGCCCGATGCCATTATACGTGTTCATACTTATACATTTAGTTATTGTAATCCATTCCTATCAAAGGTCTGCGGTTCCAAAATGGCTGGTCCCGTCCCATAGAAATCTGTCCAGTTCTTCAGAATTTTTAGTAAACCCATAAGCCTACATGTGCTTACCTGCCATACCTTTATATAGCTTGTGGTACTGCTGCCAAGTATCCATCATCGAACCCTGGTACCTGTGGGCACGTGTCCTAGTATTGGGATGCACAGAGGAAATATCCCGCCGTAAAGAATTCCTCTTAATTCATGGCCTCTACCGCCCGCAATTCCATCCTATCCTCTCCACCAAAGACCGATGCCTCCTCACTGCCTGGCAAGAAAGGCAAGCCACGTGACCAGGCAGCCAGGGGTTAATTTTATCAGACACCCAGGAGCCGTGCAGCCGTGAACGAAGAAATTAGCTTAACGACGTTACATTTACAAGAGGAGAAAAGCGATTTGTTAGCTGCTGATTGTTTCTCAGCATTATCAGTGCAGACTTTAATTGTGCTGGAACTGAAATTAGCAGAATTAGAAAAATTGCCTGTGCAGGGTCTGGCAGTGGCTTTCTCCACGCTCATTGTTGTGCGCTATGTATAGATTATGGAGCCTTTGTTCTCTCTGCGTAAATATACATGCCTGCAGTCAGGGAGCCTCTGAGGTCTGAGCGCTGCGCTCTATCTCATCCCAAAACTCAGACTTCAACTTCCATCAGCGCCATGTGCGGCTGTCTCCAAGGGGAATTTGGGTCATCATTTAGGCTTTGACATTACTGAAGGCCAAGATCATGGTCCTGGAATGGAGATGAGCTAATTGATCGTTGTCGAACCGACAGCCCATAGAATACAATAGATTAAGCAAATGCTAAATGTGACACTTCATCCATGTTTCACAATGATATTCATAATGAAAAGTAATTTACAAGCAGGGCAAATCAGTCTGTCCAGGCCTTGAAGTCTGCCTGCTGTTTGCTTTCAGAGAAGTTTAAGGGGATATTTTTGTTTAATATCCTATTACCAGTATCCTGTATGAAGAGATCCTCATTGTATGTGTCTCTTGTTCCATAACATCCTCCTAGCTGGTGCCTGGTACCGTGGCATCCCCCTAGCTGGTGCCTGGTACCGTGGCATCCCCCTAGCTGGTGCCTGGTACCGTGGCATCCTCCTAGCTGGTGCCTGGTACCGTGGCATCCTCCTAGCTGGTGCCTGGTACCGTGGCATCCTCCTAGCTGGTGCCTGGTACCGTGGCATCCTCCTAGCTGGTGCCTGGTACCGTGGCATCCTCTTAGCTGGTGCCTGGTACCGTGGCATCCTCTTAGCTGGTGCCTGGTACCGTGGCATCCTCCTAGCTGGTGCCTGGTACCGTGGCATCCTCCTAGCTGGTGCCTGGTACCGTGGCATCCTCCTAGCTGGTGCCTGGTACCGTGGCATCTTCCTAGCTGGTGTCATGACAGGTTATTTTGTGTGACACATCTGGTTTCCAGCTATAGGGATATAACCTGGCCTTATTAATATGCTGTGCAAACTGATCATACTTAATTATTTTTTTAAAGGTTCTCTTGGCGACATGGAAGAGACCGATGAAAACTTACAAGCAGAGTCTGCCCTTTCTGAAAAAGATGGAACCAATTCAGACCCGGAAGAATCAGCGGACTGCAGTTCTTCCAGTGCATCGAACAGCGACTGCGCAGAAGGCGAGTCCCAATATATTGTATGGTCGCCTGTTTCACGGTTATGTTATTTCCCTAATATTCCCAGTCTCATAATGTATATGTTATGTATTATATTCTGTAGCCGACACAGTATCGTATATTTTGCCATATTTGTTGTTGACTCTCCGGAGATCCTTAGTAAAGGCTTTATTACAACTGCCGATTTTTCAGCAGAGGATCATGTTCGTATGAACACTCCTTAGCGATCATCTTGCAGGGTAATACTGCCACCGATTGCCCGATGAACGAGCAAATGCTTCCCTCCCGACAATCGCTTGCTCAATTGGCTTGTAATATACAGGCTTTAGTTTCTTCCTGCCGATCTAGAAGCCCCTTGTTTCCTTTGCCCCCATCATGACCTTTTCATCTTTACTACCAGGAGAGCAATGCAGCCCGGTGCCGCAGTCACTGGACCAAGAGATGGAAGACCCAGACCCAATGCCGAATCTATGTGAACTGGCTGAGGAATCTTCCCCCTCAGGTATCCCAGGTAACTGAAGTAGCTTGCACGCTCCTGGGGATTTTCCGTTTGTGTACAGAATTTTTGCACAAGCCATATTTGCACAGATCGGGGCTGCATGGACACATTACTAGTCTCTTAATGATGAGATACATTGACTGTGACGTCCTCTATGGATAACTCCTTTCCATTTGCCTTAGACAGGCACATGTGGTTAATAGAAGGACCCTCTATTAGAGCGCCCTCTACCAGGAGAGCCTCTCGCACTGGTGCACTGAATCAGTAGGCACTGCGTGGTGCTTCAGTGACATCGGCGCCTGTAATGTAATGCCAGGGTGGTCCAACAATCCGCTCCTCAGCTATGGGTCTCTCAAATGGCTTCTTTTGTCTTGATATTTGCAATGCAGACCCTCCTCTTACCACAGCGGTAGATTATTGGGGGTATGTCTGTGAAGGTCCTCGTTCATCCGGGTCATGGTCTATTCTTGTAGACGTTTCACTAGTCATTGTAGACGTTTCTCAGTTACAGTTGTATGAGAATTCTCCTGATAGATTATTTTAGGAGGATAGATGGGATTCAGGGTGGGAAACGTTTACCTGTTCCTATCCCGGAAATATCTCTTCATTTAAACTGGGAGCCCGGCCATGATCTCCTCCTGTCTAACCCAGAGTCGCAGTGAGTTCACCTGACAGTATCACTGATTTCGGTGGATAAGGGACGCACCCAGGTAGCTCCACATCACACAGGCTCTGTCCAATTCTGTGAAAGTCTCAGTGACTTGGCAGGTGCTGATAACAGTATAATGGACCATAACCCCTTCCTCTGCTCCTGAGCTCAGCATTGCACTGACCTGCATATTGAGGACACTCCACAGACACAGCATTGCTGTTCATTGACGATCCGATCACCTTCTATAAACCTTTAGGAGGCAGAACAGAGAGGCGCTAGGGTGGACCCAGTCTGTCCACGTACTGCTTGGTCATTCACCCTTCATGTGTCCAATGCAGAGAAAATGTACGGCCAGAGTTAATTCTGTACTCTAGCTTTTCCCTACTTGGGAGCACAGTTCATCCAGATCTTCTAGGTTCATGAATAGAATGCCTGAATTACAGTGAAGAATGACACTCCGTCCAATGATTCAGCTTTATATGCCCTTCAGGGACAAGCTGGTTTGCTTAGGCCGAAGAACAGCGACCTCCGGCACCCCTGCTGTTGTTAAACTACAATTCCCACTTGCTCACCTGTTTCTCAGAACTGCCATAGCAGTTAATAGAGCATGCTAGGAGTTGTAGTTTCACAACAGCTGGAGTGTGTCTGCCTAGGCAGTGTAATGGCGGTCCTTAGTAGTTGTCTCCATGGTCGGCTCACACTGTAACTTCATGGACATTCTGGCGGTAAACTACCGAGCATCCAGCTGGCCACTATCTGATGGGAGTCAAAATGTAACCCCCATAACGAGCATTAGATTATGGGGTACCGGACTAACAGCACGCCTCCTGAGGTCCCATGGAACGGAACATGGCTGACATAGCTGCCGTCTATTACACTGCAAGCAGTGAGAAATAATCTCCATCAGTGGAAAAACCGATAGTGAATAGATCCCTTTACAGCGGGAGTGAGCTGCTGCTCCCCGTGTTGGGGTGCGGCCTTAATTCCCATCGATCTGATGGTAATCGTGCTCCCGGGCAGCTATTAATAATTCTGACGTCAGCTTTTATGGGCATTATCGATCTCAACTGTTGTGGTTATCATTGCAGGACAATATGCAAACATGCACTTTGTGCAGTAATCAGCAGCACTGTCATATGCAGATAGCTTATCACGCCATCTTTAACTGCTGTTAATGGGGAGAAATATTATCAGCACCGTTGCTAGGAATAGGGCCTTGCTTCCTGTTAACCTCCGAGCTGCCATGGAGCTTGTTGGGAAGGTTGGAAGCCGATGAGCAGATTGTGATGGTGATGCCTAGTGTTGCGTTCATTGTTTTTTGGGGTTTTTTGGCCGCCATTTAAGCTGGGAAAAGCTTCTACCAGAAACATTAAATGAAAGCTGGGTTGGATGCCCGACGGTGATATTGAGTTTTAGTCCTTGGCTGCTATGAGGATCCAAGCAACTGAAAAGGACTATTGATTTTCTATGTATATATAGTACATTTACGTTGTCTTTAGCCACCTTCTTTCTGAATGTTTGGAAAGTCATCCTAGCAGATCTGCAAGAAAACATTTCACAATTATAAGGGTAATGGTAACCTGGCAGGGATGGAGCTGTCCATGCTTCAGCATGAATGAGTTTTTGTTTTTTCTTTTCTGGGTGCAGTGGTCCAGTCTCCAACGTGTGAAGCCCCTGAGTCCCTATCCAGTATGGAAAACATGGAGGAGCCCCTGAGGTGGAACGGTCCAGGTATGTGTCGCTGTGCCTCCTGTTCGTAAAGGATCTGGTCATGGTATGAAAATTCAGCAGTTAAATGGTGAAGAATTGAAATACAAAGTCTATTAGTAATTCACTCTCCAGTAATTAAGGATTACAGAGCTGGAGACCCCCTTTAACTACCCTATGGTCAAGATCACTCCCCAAGACAAATGGCCTCACTCACCCTTTTTTGAGATGCATGCACTGAAGTGACCGTGCGGGGATCTGGTAGCGGAACTGTCCGTGGAGTGACGGAGCTGCCCTGGAATGCTCTGGAATTCTGCAAGATAACATAAACAGGAAGTGGAGTGTCAGATAGGAAATAGGTGGCACGTACGCAGGCAGATGAAGCCCTGAGACTCGGACCATAGGTGGGAGCGCGCACCCAGAAAAAACAACTGCACGGGATTGTAAGGTTCTCAGCTGCAACCGTTCACCCGTAGCCCGTGTTTCTGGGTGAGGGCGTCTTCACAGAAGTTTCTACAACTGAAAGCCAGTTCTGTTCCTTTGAATGAGAAATCCATGTGCTCTCTGCCAAAACAAACCCATTCAGAGGAACGGAGCTGATTTTTAGTCCCAGACATTTCTGTCCGTAAGTTACAGCATCCATTATTACACAGTCCCCACACTGATCGTATAATCTATTATTGGATATATCCGTTTCTGTATGACAACCTGTATCTCTCACAATTAGAACTCATCTTTCCCAGGCTCCTGAATGGCAATGACATAGGGGATGTA
Source organism: Bufotes viridis (assembly GCA_033119425.1). NCBI lineage: Eukaryota > Metazoa > Chordata > Amphibia > Anura > Bufonidae > Bufotes > Bufotes viridis. The sequence continues at coordinate 105,362,070 of CM065598.1, forward strand.
CTATTAGCGCATTGACCATTCAGGAGGCTGGGGGACCATACTGATTTCAGAAATGAAGAATTCCTGTGGACCTCCAGGGGACTTTCTTTATTATAAGGGGGGTCACTCGGTGCATATAATATATATACATTCAGTGGTTGTTTGGAATGTTACCTGACGTGTCACACCACGCAGCACCCCTCTGCACCCAACCGATGACTAAACTGACGCATGCAAAGTTCACCAGATTAGCTAATCGCCTGCCTTGATTAATTGCTGATGAGAGATGCTGTGTGGTAGATTTCCACTGGCACTTTCGGTGTTAAAGCATCCAGTTCAGATACTGGAACATATCACAGGACTACACACCCAGGTAAACACATCTTGTGATAGTTACCTGCAGGAAGGGGCATTCATCACGAATCAGGACCCCACATTATTGATGCCGGCTCACCTGCTGTGGTTCGCCCCGGAGAGTCACTCTCTGAAATCCTTCAAAGCGAGGGCCCCTTTTCATCATTTGCAGTGCATAGCCGATTTTTCCTCTGCAGCTTACACCCCTTGTGGACAGACCTATAGTTGGCATCCCACTCTGCACCATGGCAAGTATAGAGTTAATCTTCACAGGTCCAACACCATTCTAAAACACGGATTGTGCTTGTGTGATGAGGCCGACGTGCAGCTTCTGGCTCTGCTTTGGTTACGGGCAGTCTGTGGGCATGAGCTGTGCCAGGTAGCAGCCAAGAAATTCTTAGTTAAATGTCTGTTGAAAAACTGTAGCATAGAAACAATGAACCGATCAGAGCCTGGGCCATAAAGGGCCATTATATATTTCTGATGTACACTGGGGTGCATGATGGGAGTGCCGTTCAGATTTACTTTTGTAATCTACGGCTTGCATGGAAACCATCTTGGAGCACAGGGTTACTTCTTGAAGGGGCACCAAATCTGCAGTATCTGTCCTCACCATTGGCATGTGAGGGCAGCATAGTGTTCTCTTGTATTTGCCATTTTTAGCTGTATGACAGGTGGATACTATCTGCTGTTCTCTGCTGTCCGTTATTTCCCGCTGTGGAGGGGCTGTGAATACAGTCTCTCGCTCGGGCCATGGGCAGGCTGACTATATGACTGATAAACGCAATCTATTGTTCTCTGGTATCAGCCATTCGGGCAGTGGATATGCGGACTGTATGCGAGGAAGTCCATACAGAACCCGTTACCTTCCTGTCACTCTGTATATACTGGGCTCCTCCCAGTGTGGTGCCCCCTAACCCTCCTGTGCCATCTGCATTCCTCCACTGCCCGTCAAACCTGTCTATTTTTTCCCTATTTTAATGCATTTGTTCCATGTAAGTGATCCTTCGCTATCGTGTGCCTTCAGCCTCGCTCTGTTCCGGTAATTTGAGCGTTATTAATTTCTATGTGGTTGGGAGTAGATGCAGCGCCTGCGATGAAATGGTGATAGGGGACTTCGCTCACACATACCCGACTGATAGGCCTTCTATCTGCTCCTGTGCAGACTGTGCACTTATCAGGGACAGCACTGGTGAAAAGAGAAGGAAATGGCGGAGACGCAGTGTAATTCTTTATTACATCGCCCACATCCACTGCAAAGAGGAGCAGTGTGTAAACCGTGAATTACATGCAGTGCCAAAACCACGGAACATGGTCAAGATCACTGGATAGTTCCTCCGGCCACACATCTGGGCCTGCTGGCCTTACCACGTGGTGCCACAGCACTTTATTTCCATGGAAGTCGTATTCTGTAGGTACCATTGTGAATGAAATGTCTTTCTGGTGACACGGACTCAGAGTGTTGCTGCTTCTCCATCTACCGGGCTTCTGGGTCATAGACGCTGCAGTAAAAAAGCGAATCTGGTCGATACCCGTATTGTGCATGTACTGGCTATTTAACACTACGCCATTAGTTCACAGCTATGCTCCGTAGGTCAGCATACCATACTGCAACCATCTGAAACCCAGCTCCTGATTCATGAGCCTTGATTTCTGCACCCACATGCTTTACAATGCAGTTGTGCTCTATTAATGCACCGCTAGGATTAGTAACTCCAGTTTCTCTAAATTATCTTTGTATGACCGGTAGTCTGAGAGCCACCTCCTGTTTCATCAGCTGCGGAGGCCACTGCTCTGTCCCATCACTTTCACTGTATATGTCCTTTTCGTGTTCACACAGTGCGATTATCATTATTATTTGGAAATGCAAGGTACTCCTGTTTGGTGTATCCCTGCCCCCCTTTTTCCTGGCTCTGTTGCTGAGGTCCTCCTCCCTCCCCAGATGCTATAGGCCATTGATGGCAGTCGGTGCAGATTAGTTTACAGAAAGCCCCTTTGCAGCTCTGTTAGCCGCCTGCCCCCTCCTTTGTCCGCCCGGCATTTCTGCTTCGCATTGTGGCTCTGGTGAATAATTTAGGCTCAGATTGCTATCTCGGTCCCATAGTATTCTCCATCTCTGGAGCAGCCATGGGATCCCTGCTGTTTGCATTGCACAGCTTGTAAAACATGACCGGGAGCTCACACGACGTCTACTTAGGTGACATTTGTGGAGTGGAAGGCATTCGATACCAGCGTCCATTCCAAAAACGGCTCTGAGGCACTTCATGTTAATGGAGGATGGATACAGGAGCTGCTAAACCTCGCAGTAAATACCTCCTACATACATTATGGGAACCTGTATAGCTATGGACAACCCGACTGGTCCAGGCTCCAGAATGGCAAATCTAACACATTACAACTTCTATAGGAGCAGTAACGCGGCCATAATGGTTGTTTCGCTTATCACGGTAACTGATAAAGGGCAAGCAGTCTGGGCTAGGCTTTCCATCACTTTTTGGTTTGCTGCCCTAGTGCTGCATCTGCTTGACCCTCGTGGTCACCAAGCATTGGGGCACTTCCCAGCTTGGCCCCCAAATGGTTGAAAAGATTAGTCTCTTGTTTCCCTGTTCACATGTGGGTTACAGTTTCCACAGACTGTCAGTAATGGTAGACGTCCACCCAGTTCCCTTTGCGCTTATTACCATTAAGCCTCTGTTTCTATCAGCGATCTGACAGACATGACTAATACAGCCAAGAACAGGCTGGCAGTGCCAATGTCTTAACCAGCTCCAAGAATGAAGATGTTGTTCCCCAGTCCGTCTTGGGGAGGAAAAAAAACATACAGGGGCGGAGGTGTACTCCATCAGCAAAAACTAACCCTGGCCCCTGAGCCTGACTGCTCCCTTGTTACTGGGCACTGGCATGGGGGCATTCAGACGGGGGGCACAGGGAGCGGAGGACGTCATAGACTGGATCTAGGTAGGATGGAGCATTCTCCACGCCTGTGACAAAGGTGTAACCCAAATATATGACCCCCTGCACTTGACTTCAATACATGGCAGATGGATAGAGTAGCATAGGGAATCCATTGGTCTAACACAGGGACCTGCAAACTGTCAGTGGCACGCCCAGGAAGACACTGGAATAATACAGAATGAGGTCAGTCCAGTAGAGGCCCGGTTACACATCAGGGATCGGCATTATCTTGAATGCTCCTTCGCAGTCCGTGGCTGACGGTTACAGGCATTGTGGGTAGCAGTTCTGTCCATGTCAAGCCCTGGGTATGGCCACGTGTGGCCTAAGTGAAGTGGAATTGTGTCTGGAAAATCTGGAGCATTTACATTACCGGTAAAGTGGAGATTTCAGAAATCTCATCCGCACGCTGCAGATTGACTTGCACTGCAGGTTTTCGATGTCAGTTTATACTCCAGGCTTTACCCGCAGCTTTCAATCTTGGGAATACAAAGGTGGGAAGCAGCAGAAGACCCCCTGCGATTCCTGCATCTGTGGCACTGCAAAAGCCAAACCATTTCGGCCAGCGGCAGATTTAGTCCAGATCTGCTGCGGGGGCTGTACCTATATGCACAGTCGGCTGCATTAATGATCATTTAGTCACCTTCATTGTCCGTGATCCTCCCTATAAGTGGAGCTGAACAGGCGCTGATGGACATATGGCTATGCAGCAATCTATCATTGGGGGTTGTCTGCTGTAGGCTCCCTGCACCAGTAATGCCCTCGCTCTGTCTTCCACTTCTCCCTGCAATATTATTAGGACCCCAGCAACAGAAACAAAGTAACTGCACAGAGAACTATTGCAAAACTACAACTCCCAGCATGCCCTGGCCCCCTGTTTTGCAATGGCTAGAGAACTTCAGGTTCTCTTCTTTTTGGAGCATTTAGTCGTCTCATTTAGTGAGTAGATACAAAGCATAAAGTACATGTAGTTTTTTTTAACATTTGGTTTAATTTGACATTTTTCAATAATGTTGAAAAAAACTTATAAATGGGACAAACTCTGAAAAAGGATCTGTTGTCAGTGAGCGTGGGGGGGGCACGAGGACTCCTTTCTGATCTGTCCCCACAATGTCTGTGAAGGTGTTCTCTGCTCTGATCTTCCAGCACCTCCGGGGTTAATTTTATAATGTCACTTTCAGCAAGACAAGTTGAGGCTGGGAATTAAAGAAGAAAAAAAAATGTAACAGAATTTTTATCTTTGGAATGACCTTGTTTGCTGGAGGGGTTTGACTGCTTAAAATTCTGATATGCAAATAACTGATAGCTATAATCTATAATCCTCAACTTGCTCACATTTACAGACGGAGGGCTGGTTAATTTGCTTTTACAAATTGATGAGCAAACGGTTCCCTGAAAACTCCAACCCTTAACCCCGGAGCGGCAGACACCGCTCATGGGGATTCACAGCGCAGGCTCCACACGTGACGCTTGCCACACAGGACATTTCGCCCCGAAATCCCTGATTCCTCCTTGCCTGTAAAGTCTGTCAGCTTTTATCTGATTCTAAGAAAGCCGAGTGACAACCAATATGAACACAATCACATCCAGCTTTCCTAGAATCAGGAACAATAAAAAAAAACTGCCAGTATGGATAAAGGAAAGCGGCATAATGGGGGAGATTAGACACTTCCCGCTGCCAACATGGCGGGAGAGGGCTGGGAATACCACGCAGCCAATCACTGCTGGAAGGAAGACCAGGAACAGCACAGAATTCGGAGAAAAGATGCTCCAGGATATTTGTCAGCAATTAAAAAGTTGATTGGAACAAATGTGAGGAGAGGTGACGGCTCCTCCTAAGCCATTATTACGTAATGAGATGGCCTGGTCTGGATCTTGCCCCCATTTTTTCCATCTAGATATGCTTTCCTCCGATCAGTTCTTCTTCCTCCGCTGGATACATTTCCTGCATTTAATGAGGGATTCCACTTTTCAATGTTGCTTTAATTAAATCCATTTTAACACAGTGTCTTGTCCCTTTTTATGGGATTTGTTATTTTGCTTGGAAGCATAAAAATTGAAAGTTCATTACTGCTCACGGGGCAGAGATGTAATCGATGCCAGTCTCCATTGGCAAGGAAGGACGAATTGCAGAAGATTACCCGGCCATGTTCTTGCTCTCGGTATGTGATGCCAGCGAGCCAGGATTCGCACTTTACCTCTTATTGAATTGTTTTACTCGTAGTTCAGAAAGTTTTATCCGTTCAAAGTTTCCTGATGACTTGTAGTAACGCGGCACCATATTAGTGGCTTACAAGGCTGTCCGGCAGGGTGGACCACACACTAGATTCTAATGAAGGAGCGGTCTGGTCTGTTGGCCGTCACCCTGCAGAATTGCCCTCCTGAGGAGGCGGATGTAGTTATATTACCCCTGACCTTGTCCTCGTCTGATAAAGTACCTGCAGATCCAGAAAACAGGACAGCTTTAGTGATTTTCTTAAACGGCCATTTCCAATGTTTCATCTTAAGGTGACCATACACCTTCAACTGCTGTCGGCCGAGCGTCTATGTGTTGGGAGAAGAGACAGGAGACACCTTTGGCAGGGGCTTATCTCCAGTTGGTTACTTGATAATCTTTTTCTCCCGCCAGTTCTGTTCCTTGTAGTTCCTTGTAATCCTCTTACTTTGCTGTTTTTGTCTGTCACCATGCTTCACACTGCAGCTCTGCTCGTCACTTTTTCATCAGTGTGATCCTCTTAGCTTCGAGGTGCATTTCAGCGTTTCTCCGGCTCCCATAGACCATGCAGCTGGGTTGCAGCCAGTGATCATCCCCTTTAAGGTTTTATTTTCAGATATACTGATGCCTAGTTGTTACCAATCGGGGCTGTTGGGGGCGGCCATGCTGCTCTTGTTAAGACCTGCTGTTGGTCCGTTCATCAGCCTGTGGATGTACATTCAATGCGAGCACGTAAAGCTGGGCCGCACTGCTCTACAGGGACCTGATGGGATGGAATCACCTTCTCTGTTTTGTCTGAGGCCTTGAGCTAGGTCATCGCGTCCCCCCAAACCTGCGCAGATTAAAGATTCCCCCCCCCCCCCCTTTATCTCTCTTGTGTTTCTTGCTTCAGTTACATCATGATCCTCTGAAGAATCCTTCCCTCTCTCCTCAGAACGCACAGCCTCCTTCTGTCATGTGCGAAAAGTCCTTCGTGTTTTACTTTAATTTCAAAGCATTTTCATTAAAATGTGATGAAAACCGGTTTCAGTTAATTTTATCTCCCCCCAGTGCTCCTGCCTCCCTAATCTCCAAACGCCTGGAGTTTTGGTAAAAACCTCAAGGTCTCGCTATCTGTGGGACCAGAACTCCACACCACGGAGGCACAGTATGTTCTGATGGACATGGGAGGGAAGAGATGCCGCTGATAAAGTCACTTTTTTGGTATGTGTGGGTGGGGAGAATAATTTAAGTTATTTGCTCTTTATCGGACAGAGCTTGCTTTGACGGCAGATAGAAGTATTTGTTTTAGATTAACACTCCAGACCCAAAAAAGAGACAGGAATACGCTTATAGGGAGATGATTGTCTCTATTAAAAGAAGTAACTGGATTCCATGCAAGAAACGTTGAGGCTGCCGGCGTATTCTCTTCAGAAATATATTTGTTCTGTCTCTGGGAAAGCTGGGTGCATAGTAACCTGAAACAGACCGCACCCAGAATGGTAAATACTTAAGGGTGCTAGTTACACCTGATCTTCACGCATGGGTAAGGGGGCGTGACCCCCGAATGTATGTGTGTCAACTCTGAGTTCTCTGAAGAAATGGGCCTGCGAGCCAAGGAATGTTTTTAATACGGAAGAATAAAGCTATGGAAAACTAGAGGTTCCTCAGAAGTGTGAGTAATATAGTTCTCGCTAACATTATAACATAAATCGAGTGGAATACGGCTGAATTATATGAAAAAGCCGTGCATGCTGAATTTGTGAAACTCTGGATCAGCCTATTGTTTAATACAGGCATGCTCAACCTGCGGCCCTCCAGCTGTTGCAAAACTACAACTCCCAGCATGCCCGAACAGCCTACAGGAATCAGCCTACAGCAGGGCATTGTGGGAGTTGTAGTTTTGCAACAGCTGGAGGGCCGCGGGTTGAGGATGCCTGGTTTAATAGATACGGGATTGTTCACATTGATTGCAAAAGCTGGGTGCAGACCCGTATGGCCGCCATTCCTGTTCCCACGAACTCCTGAATTACATAGTTAGACACGGATACCTGCATCCGTGCATTTATATGCAGAATCGCCATTTAGAAGTCCCTATGGGAGCAGAAATGACATCTATGTGGATCCTATAGAATACAGAGCTGGAAATTGGCACAGAATTTAATTTGCCCCGTGTGTCAGATTATGTGATTCAGTCATGCTGCGGACTAGCACTGGGCATAGCTGATGGCGTCTCCGGTAAATGAGGGTATGGATGGACCCCAGACACATTCAGTTATATTTGTGCATTGCCGAAGGATCGTCCACCATTGGCCTCTGGTTTGTGGCGTCGCTGTAGTGTCGGGCATTGTGACCAGCTTGTGTCTTCTCTATTCGCAGCTTACCAGCGGTTGTTCCAGCAAAATATCTAATGACCTTTTAATTGCAGCCGCAGGGACCTCCGGGGGTCCCAAGAAGGTTTGTGCCTCAGACCTGCGGCAGCCTGTGTAACTCTATAGGTTCCTATATGTTACTTAAGGCTTTTAGACAGTAACATTGATATTTGCTTTGTTTGACTCCCCTGAGCGCTGCATACTCTCTGAATATGACCCAGGCCCCTGTTTGCAGCCGATGTCTCTTCTACAGGCACTTGACCAAGGTCAATAGGCCCAGCACCTCCGCGTGCCCCGAGCTCTGCAGACCGCCGCCTCTGACAATCTGAAGACTCATTTTTCACAGTCATCCTCTGGCTATCAGCAGCTGGGGTGACATCAGAGATGTGGTTCCCCCTTTCCGGCACAGGATATCAGGACTGCTCATCACATCTGGCACGGAGCTAATCGCTCTGCACTTGCTTCCTTCTCCCGCCACTGTTTCCTGGGAATAGCGGCTCTGCTATCCTTAGAAGGCCGGGCCCCCCCAACCATGTACTCTGCTTCCTGCACCAACAAGCAGGAGGTGTTCTGCCATAGCAGTGGAGGTGTGCGTGAAGGAGCCTAAAAAGAGAGAAAAATGATGGAATCTTTATATCGGGACAGCGATCGCCATTGCCAATTTAAAGGGGAAGCATTTTATGGAAAGTTTCCAGTGGGTTTGATAAAGATTCTAGAAGGAGAAGAATCACCAGAGGACATCCTACTAGCATGAACCGCCTGTAACCAATGCATACAGCGGTACAGAGTGTTTCAGGAGCACTCATGAGATCCTTAATAGTATGTTGACCTCATCCTTTTCCCTTAAATATCATTGATATAAAACCTAAACCTGACATTACTTTCTGCATGTTCTGCCTTGCTCTTTGTCCCTCCCCCCTCGTAATCCGGTTGTCCTATCTGTGCCGCGTTCTGGTGGTGCGGAGATCTCGGAGCTATTAGAGGAGGTCACAGTTCAGCGCTGATAAACATTTCAGTTTGTGCTGTGTCAAAAAAAAAATCAATAAATGTGAATTGTGATTTCCAAGCTTTGTGATCACGGCTGAGCTGAAGGGGCGACGACTCCAAACACAAGACCCTCCAGGGGGCTCATTGTGACGCCCCCAGGCTCCTGGCCTAAGTGATTGATCTCATCCTCACCATCCTGGGGTGGAGATCATGGAGGAGAATCTCATGAAATGATCTGTTCACAGAATCAAGCACCAATACCCCTAACTTGAAGGTTTCATCCTCGGAGGCCCCGATTCATTTTCTGCCTCTGTGAGCCTTCACCTAGTAGGGCCACATTCACAGGTTTTGGATCTGATATGGGATGCACAAGCCTGTAATGTCCACTTGCCACGTATCCCACACAGCCACAGCAGACCACCCATTAAGATCTGAAGACGCGTGGGGACAGCAGTCATTTTTCACCCCATAGCAGGTTACATGCCCACTTCTTATTTCACACAGTGAGCGGTTTTCTTGTGGATCTAGCCAATCCCATTCATTGCCTTGGCCGTATTACACAAGGTGCTATCCTTACTTAAGATCCATAGAGGGGGCAACCATTGGGACACCAGTCCATGTGCCCCCCACTAGCACACCCATTGTGAAGAGGAGCTCTGTGATAGTCGGCTATCTACATACCATCCAGAATGTTGTATTGAGGTGCGGCCCCGTACAACCCATCCGCTTAGAGGCCGGGGTCCGAGTGCTGATGAATACTAATAGACGTCCAGGAATCAGTGGGGTAGCCTTCCCACCCGCTGAGATCCTGCTCCTTTACCTGGCAGTTCCTGGCGCAGCCCCAGCCCTGCAATCCCTTCTTCCTTCATGCTCCATCTGTCTCTCGGGAAGTAATTGGGCTGCTAGCCCCCTGCCCGCCTCCATTGTCCCCCTCTACCTGGGCAGTTAATTACCTGATAGGGAACACCAGACCCGTTCTTTATAAAGAACTCATAACTACTCCAGAGCGAGCGCCACCGAATACAACCCTCCTGGGAATCTCCTGCGCCATTACTTCTTGGGAATTAACCATTCATCTGCTGGACTCAATCTGTCCATCTCTAGGATTCATTCAGATAAAAGTGCTGCAGAAAAGACGCGAGGTGGCGGTCAGGATGTAACTCCCCAGCACTGCATAATGGGTTATATCGGACTAAAATGTCGGCAGAAGGAAAGTCCAGTGTAGAGTAAGTGCTCATTCACATTAGTGCTATTCACAGGTAGAACGGACAGCATCCGGACTCCACACTGACTGGTTATAGTCAACGGGCCGATTCACAGGTGAGATTTCTAGAGAAAATGGCCGTTGCATGGTCGCTGTCCGGTCTCATCCCTTCTTACTGACCAGAACACAGACGAGCTTACCATCATTCTTCTGAATCCAGCCTTACTGGGGGTTCTCCACCTTTATGATGTTTTTTACCGAAACCCCCCACTACTTCAGGTGTCGGGTCTCCCTGTGTCAATATACATTTTGACATGGGTCACCTGACTGCAGCAGCTAATCACCGGGCCACAGTCACCGCAGCGGACAGTGATTGGCTGCAGCAGTCACATGGCAAGTGTCAAAACGGATGTGTACAGAACCTGAAGAGCTGAGGGGGCAGTAATGTTGCTGGAACCAGGTAGGTATGATCACCACCGTGGGTTTGGCCATGATGTGGGATCTATAAAACACGTAGGGGGTCACTTATCTAACTAGTGTAAAGTAGAAACGGCTTAGTAGCCCATAGCTCCAAAGGAGCTGTCAAAAATGAAGGGTGGAATCTGGTTGCTGCACAATTCTGCTACAGATCTGAAAATGCACATCCTAAACTTGGTTGGTAAAACGTTACTTGAGTTTAAAGGGACATCTAATGACAGCAGTAGCCATTATTAATGATAACGTATACGCCATAGAGTCCATTCTACCTTATGATTCAAGCATACGGTGTGGTTATATTCAGGATATACACCTTTAATGTCCTTTCTGACAAGGGAAACCAGTAGTGCAGTGCCCCCTCTACTGGCCGGAGTGAACGCTGCAGCCTGTTCGTAACTTGTTTTCATGTCAATACTGACGTCCATGTCTTACACGTTAAACCCATTGTCTTATTAAAGCAGGACACGATCGGTGCGCCTCAGCCTCCTAATCGATCGGCGCTTCTTGTAGCCTTCAGTCTCCAGCGCTAAGCACAGTGTCAGCATTACATAGTGACCTTCCGCCTCTCCCAGGAAACCCGCTAATAGTGTGACTCTCTTATTATTTCATTTCAGTGACTTATCAGTAACAAACAGCCCCAGTTACCTGCAACATTTACTTAATGATTCCAGTGATAGGAAATAGTCTGATAATACGCAGACCAGCTGGCTGGCGCTGGCCAATCAGATGCTCGACTGCGATGGGAGATTAGATTACGGGGGACTGTATTTGTCGTGGTTCGGAGTCACCGAGAACCAACACTATTGATACAGAGATAGGATTCAGTGGACTTTGCCTCCTGTGATAATCGGGGGAAAAAAGATTATTTTTTAACCACTAGCTCACTGAGTGCTCTTAATATTAATGACTGCAGGAGCGGCGCTTATCTTTCCAAGCTCAAAGCAAAATAGCCGCTCAGAGAGCGCGGGGGTCGCCTGCGGCTGCACGGGGCGACGTGGAGTCTCAAGGTAGTTGCCCAGCAGGGACATTGTCGCGGAAATCTCTGTTACAGCATATTTTGCACTAATGACGTGACCGAGCGCCGTCTTAAAGGGAGACGATGCTGACAGGTGACGTATGCTGGAGACCATTTACCTGGAAGCCACATGTCTGCCTTGGGATATTGCACTAAAACGTTTAGCTTTAATCTGTCTGTTTCCAGGAAAGCTGTGCCACGACCGATATGGCCACGTTAATGTCTCCCCTGAAAGGCAATGTCCACTTCCATAGTCTGGGAGAGCGGAGCGACGGCCTCTCTGGGTGCGATGCTGATTGTCACCCAGCTTTCCCACAGGTTATTTTGGCGGCTCAGGGGTTAGCCTTTCGGAAATTTGAGCTCTCTGGGTTTGTTTGGGCTTCCCGAGGTCGCGTCCCACACCCCAAAAGCCTACAGCTAAGTTGATTTGGAATTTAGATTGGGGTCAAGGGGTGCAGAAAATGTAAGTGCTATATCGGTGAATAAAATACATTGTTTGATTATTTTATTTTTATTATCTTTTTTTGTTCACCTTGTCACTTGTCTGGATTTTTCCAGTGATTGCGCCATAATCACGTGTTATTCCTGTGGCCTCCTAGAGGTGGCGCTCTTCTTACTACCAGGTGGTTTCAAATACGCCGCCTTGTTTTCTCTATAGAGCTGCAGTTTTCTACAGAGAAGCGCCCAAGAGCTGACAATCCAGCCTGAGGCTTCTGCACCTGGGATGCCTGGGAACCGAACTGCTGCGGCTGCTACTGTGCCGCTGTTTGTCAGCGTGTCCTCCAGCTTGCTCCGGCCGCCTTATCAGCGGCTCTGTGTATTTTCCTTGGTGGGGTTTGATATAGAGAAGATAGATGGATGTTTTGACATGGAAAGTGTCAGGCCAGGAACCTTATCAGTTGGACATGAGCCCCCGACCTCGTTGCTCTCATGTTAACCTTATGTTACAAAGGATTCACATTACTATTGCAATGGAACATAGAATGACAATCACCCCCACCCAATCTGGTTGTTAAAGGGGCACGCACTGCTCTGCAGCAAGAGAATGTGGTTCCTGGTCATTACTGTGCATGTATGTCCTTGTATTATATCTGTATGATATTGATATAGAGCAGTTGTCCCTTCAGCACTGTGGTAGCATACAGGTGACCGCTACAGCCCAGGACTTCCAGAAAATGCCGCGTCCCATATGATGGGTGTTTATATGGGTATGACCGATCCTAGGATGTAGTACAGGATTCTGTCTGGTACCAGCCCAGTCACCTGTGTCTCGTCTCTCCACAGAGGAGTTGGTTTTGGAGATCCCATCACCTGACGGCGTCAGTCTGGTTCGAGCAGAGAGCAATATCCTTAAGGGCTTTACTTGGGGGCCGTACAGAGGAAGCTTCAGCGGTGCCGCATCTTCTCCAGACCGGACAGACATGGTAAGACATGGTGAGATGACACAGGAGTGAGTAATGGGGAGGGCACAGGATGGAGCGTGGACTGGTCAGAGAGCGAGGAATCTATGAGATGGCAATGAATAGAACAATCCCCCATCCACAGAATGAGCATGTGTCTGATCGGCAGAACCCATGTCTCCCTGTGCACATCCGCCACTCCTTTCAACTCTATTGGAATGCCAGAGGTAGCAGAGTGCAGGAGCTTTGCTATCTCTGCCAGTCCCATACTGTTTAATGGAGTGCCGGGCATGCATGTGTGTGTGCGGATCCATTCACACAGAGGAACACAGGCCCCTGTTCTAGTGTTGGGTGGGTGCCCAACTGCTCGGACCTTGTCTTCAGATACTTATCCCCTATCTTGTGGATGGGGGCAATAGGTTTCCCCTTTAAAGAGGACCTTTCACTGGTCCCGACATTACAGTATTAGTACCTGGCAGTGTAGGACATGACCAGTAGATGTTCCCGAGCCTCCGTTGGGGCGCTGGGCCCCTTGTTCTCTTTTGCTGTCCTGTATGCTAATTAATAGCATCGGTACAGGGAGGAGGAGACAGCCATGTTTCTGAAGGGGCGTGTCCTCTCTGGCTGTGAGCTGCCCAATTGCAGTGGAGAGCGTCACAGCCGGGGAGAAGGAGACACCCCTTCAGAAACATGGCCGTCTCCTCTTCCCTGTACCGATGCTATTAGCATACAGGACAGCAAAAGAGAACGAGGGGCCCAGCGCCCCAACGAAGAAGCCGATCTGAAAAAAACATTAGTTCGGGAACATCTACTGGTCATGCCCTACACTGCCAGGTACTAATAGTTTATTGTTGGGACCAGTGAAAGGTCCTGTTCAAGGCTTGTCACCTTCTCTATGTGGGGTGCCTTACTTGGCCAGAGTATTTGGGACATTGCTTCTCACTGGGAACCTCAACTAGTTGTACAGCTCCAGTATTAGCGCATAGGTGGCCGTATATCGTAGATGGCTGCTGATTCCTGACATATGTTTCGCTCAGCTGAGGGTAAATATGCTGCCGGTGGGGAGCAGGAATAAACCACATCCAAACGCCTCATTGCCAATCCTTCTTTCCTCTGATAGTCTGCCGTCGGGACACCCCGTACAGCGTGGTTGGTCAGCCGCTGAGACGGAGGCGTCTTCATGGTCTCTGGATGGACGGCACATGTTATAGGCCCCGTGCCCCGCTCGCCAGCATTTGATTGCAGTTTCTAGGGCACTTCATGGTGACATTAGTATTGGCCTCCTGTTTAGCAGTCTCCCTCCCTCACCCGCCGGTGTCGGGGACGCTGACTATATCCAGCTGGCGCCAGAACATCCAGAATGTCCCAATTAAGAACGAAATGTTTCTTTCAGTTGTCATGGGGCAGGATATCTCCAGATATAAATTATTAGAGGGGCAAAGAGGTGAAAACCTGAATCTCTGCTTATGGGGTGAAATAAGCGAAATAAAACACAAAATCTGAGCTTCTCTATCTTCCACAAAGAGGGGGAAGAAAGGGAGGGGGCGTTATCTCCTCCGCTTTAAGGTTAAAGCTCGAAATTTTAGACGAGAGCAAGCTGGGTTTGTGATAGCGATTGAGCCGTTATCTGCTGAGAATGAAATCCTTCATTAACCCCTTATCTCCCCTGTTCGGGGTGTTATGATCTTGTGGCGCCACTAGTCGAGACATAAGACAGCCAAGTGATTGATTCCTCCCAGATAATGTCCTGCCTTCCCGATGCTTCATTTATTGTCTAAATATTTTCCCTGGTGTTTTCGCCATTCAGCCCGGCCCTTATCGGGTGTCTTGGTGGTTTGCAGCTCATCATTTTCCCCCCTAGTCCCTGATATCAGTGCAGCCCTAGGAGAGGCAGGATGGAGAAGGTCCGTCCTTAACACTTGAAGTATCTTTCAACTTCCTCCTCTGCTTCTCTCTCCTTCCTGGCAGAAAACCATTTTCTCTAATTGTCGCACATCCTCTGGTGAGATAGCCCTGCTCTGTAAGAAATTCACAGGTTGCCAGGCTGCCCATTAACCCTATCTGTACAGGAGCTTAGAGGGGTGTTATGTCCTATCTGTAATTGTACAGAAAACCCACTTTCAATGTAGAGAAATAGTAACTGCACGTTCTGCACACAAAACTTTAGTCATTACAGATCCCAGCAGAAGGAAAATTAAATGTGAATGACCACAAAAACCTGCAGAAAATCCAAACCATTATCGCTTGAAAGAAAAACTCTAATACCACTTGCAATTTGTTAAAAAAAATAATAAATCTTTAAAAATTTGACAACGTTCCTTTGCCCCCATTGTTGTCAATGTGGTGAAAGGACTCATCGCCCAGTGCTGTGTCACTGCAGCAGCCAATTACTGGCTTTGTGATGATGCGACATTGTTTCCGCAGATAAGCGGCACCATGTGGCGATGACCCCGGGTACAGGAGGCGCAGGAACTACACAGAATTTTTATCTTACACTTTGAGAATTTTTTTTTAGGGTAATGTGACCCTTTAAACAGTTACTTTCACCAAAATAGGGTAAAAGAGGCAGTATAGTTGAAAAAAATCTAAATAGTGCCCTCTGCTGATTCAAGCGCCCCATCTTCCTGGGAAAGGAGGGCCTGGCACTTGTTGCCCTCCGGCATTTTATGCTTCCAGGTATTTCTCACAGAGAGCGGAGCCTATTGAATGACCCTACAGCTCATTGGAAAGGGGGGGATCTGTCCACACATGTCATAAAACACACCAAAAATGTCCGTAGCAAAAAACAACGCATGTATACTGTTTTCATCAGGAAAAAAGCTGTAGATGTCACCCTCTCCATTACAAAAGGCAAGATCCGCAGCATAAATTAACAAGCTGCAGATTTCATATCCACACTGGAAAACGCAGCGTTAAAATCTCATCCACTTTACTAAGTTTGTACATTGTCATATAGCTGTGGCTCCCACCTCTGGGACCCGCTGCAATCTCCAGAACAGAACTCGCGAAGAGAGCAAAGAGCGGTCGCGCTTGCTTTGCCATACTCCATTCATTTCTGTGGAAGTTCCCCAACTAGCCGAGCTCGCACGCTACATGAAGAGCACGCCCCCACATGCACGGTGTGCTCTCCTACACTTTCAGGGGCCTGTTTTAGGAATAGGTGCGGATATCAGAGGTGGGATCTGCACTTATCTGGCTTTGGCAGATCCTAGCGATATACCATCCCTGATGACACAACCCCTTTAAGCTGCCAGTGTCCATGTGGACTGGCTGCAGGGGGAGATTTCAGCACATCTTGCCTCGTGCTGCAGCTTTGACTGCACTAATCTAATGAGGCGATGCTGTTGGATGGGGCTCACAGAAGTTATGATCCTGCAGTGACGACATCGATTGTGCTTCAAGCTGCAGAACTTCACCTATTTAGTTTTTTATTAATTATTCAGCCTAGTGTAAGTAAATAGGATGCGTCCCCCTCCTCCAATTCATCCACCGCAGCGTTCCTGGAAACTGTGCCAGACTAGAAGCCCCTTCCCTGGATAAGCCGTGCAGCGGATGCAGTCTAGATAGAGTTTCTGATGCTATCAGGCAGAGTTCAGAGCAGAGACACTGACCTCTTTGTTTCAGAAGAAAACAACACATCTTGTCACAGACATTGGGGGGGTTAAAGATACAGCTTCCCCGTACTCTACTCCTGGATGCCCTGGAAGTCTTTTTCCACCCCTTCAAGGTTCCTGTAAACGGTCGATTTGTGTAATGTGGACATACCTACAAAAATCTGTCCATATTGTCACCTAGGAAATTACAGGCCACGTGGCATAGGCTGGGTATTTGAGGGCCAATGAGCACGTTCGGCGCGTGTCTGCAGCGTTCCCAGGTATACTCCAAAAAGTGAAGTAAAAACAGAGCCTTAAAGGCATCTGTCACCACGTGTCCAAATAAAACTGACTGACCTTTGAGATGTGCGCTGGTCGGCCGAACGCCACAGTCTTGGTCTCATCTTCCTTGGTGCCCACACTGCCAAGGAAACGGCAGTTTTGTAATATGCAAATGAGCCCCATAGGAGCAACAAGGTGGTGCCATTGCTCCCACTCACTGCCCTCCATTCTGCGTCCCCACCGCTAAGGCTGACAGGCCAGGCAGTGAAAACATTCACACTTGGCCCTGACTTCTCGTGGGAGCGTGTTCAGTACGTGCCCAGTAACGGGTTGGAGAATGTCTATCTGCCCAGCGGTCTCCATCCCTTTACTGCACATGTGCTGAACGCGTTCCTGCAAGACTTCAGAATATGTTTTCACTGCCGGCCTATCAGTCTGAATGCAGTGGGGACGCTGCATGCGAGGCAGTGAGCGGCAGCCTCTGGGTGCAATGACACCTCCCTTGTTGCTCCTAGGGGCTCATTTGCTGATTGTAGAACTGCAGTTTTCTTGGCAATGTGAGCAGTGAGGAAGATGGGACCAAGACTGTGGCGTCCGGGTGACCAGCGCACATCTCAACGTTCATCCAGTTTTATTTGGACGTATGTGGTGACAGATGCCTTTTAGTGGACACCAAGTCCCCATAATGACCAAGACTTTTCCACTTTTCTATGGTCAGTGGCGGCCGCAGTGTAAGACAGTCGGCTGCGCTGGTCCACGGCCATAGTGGCGCACTAATGGTGGACATGTGTTCTCCGTGCTGCGCCGTCTTCATTGCAGCAGGTAGAATGAATACATACAGAATCTGCTGTGGACAGATATGTGCAGATACAAGGCTCTTCTCCCTGCGCAGAGGACCAGTTCTTTGCCCGTTCTCCCTAATTGCTTGTGTCATCACGGGAGCTGTACTTTCTAATGCATTTTGAGCGGCACCAGGGGAAGGTGAAAAAGGCAGGCCGCTCGTGTTTGACAATGAGGGCTTTTCTGCATCATCAGCAGTGCCCGGCTCTTTATCGTGCCGGGAACACGCGGCCCATCACAGTGATAAGCCCGAGCTGACTAGCACCAGCGCTCTGTTCGAGGGTCTTAGAAATATTGGAAGGAATAATTAGATTTCATATCGTTACTGACGCAGCCATCTGAGGATCAGGCAGATTAATTTCTCTTTCTCTGCGCTCATTAATATTCATTAGAGACATGGAAGGACTCGGTCCTGAGCAGAGTGGAGTCTACGGAAAGCCGCAGGGCTCACAGTATTGCCGTCTTCTGCAGTGTTGAAATGGTTAGGATCCAAATGGATTCATGGGGTTTATACCATCGGATTCTTACTACGTGAATTATTATCCTAACCCTAAGGGCAATTAACCGCACTAGTGAATGGACCCCTATCTGCTATGTGACAGGTTTAGGATCATTATTTTCCTGGGAATTTGATTTGAAGTAGAATCTACATTGTCAGATGTTTGTGCCCATACTTGCAGCTGGTCACTGCAGTGCAGGGCATTAGGGCCCATTTGAACACACTGATAATGGTGGATGTGGAGATCCTCCAGCTGCTGGCAACATGGTGCAGAGCATGTGAAAAACATCTCCGAACCACCGAGCGCGTTAAGTCCCTGACAAAGTGAAGCGCGGTGACATTTCTCATAATAACACTCCAATCGTCAGATAAGTCAGAGCAAAGTATAGCACTCCAGACATCTAGATCTGCAACCGAAGAGCGCCACCTGCCTGTCACTGGCTGCCATGGCATTTAAAGGGCTGTGGTTTCTGACTGCATCTTGGGAGAAGCTCCTTCGCAGGGATTTACAACCTGCAGCCCCCAACCATCTGGACACGGACATGCTTGATGGCTGCTCACGTGTACTTATGTCAGAGCAGAGTAGAAGCAGGGATGTGTAAGGGTACTTTCACACTTGCGTTGTGAGGATCCAGCAGGCGGTTCCGTCGCCAGAAGTGTCTGCCGGATCTGGAAATCCGTTTGCAAATGGAAAGAATTTGTAGACCGATCCGGATGTCATCCGTAAAAATGGATCCAGTATTTTTTTTATTATTATTATTTTTTCATTTTTTAAAGTTCTGCGCATGCGCAGACCGGAAAATCCGGTTCCTTTTTGACGGAACACTTGGTGCCGGATCCGGCATTAATGCATTTCAATGGAAAATAATGCCAGATCCGGCAAGTGTTCTGGAATTTTGGACGGAGAAAATGCCGCAGCATGCTGCGGTATTTTCTCTGTCCAAATACCATAAGAGTGACTGAACTGAAGACGTCCTGATGCGTACTGTACGGATTGCTCTCCATTCAGAATGCATTAGGATAAAACTGATCAGTTTTTTCCCAGTATTGAGCCCCGAGGACGGAACTCAATACCGGAAAACTTCAACGCAAGTGTGAAAGTACGCTAAGTACCAGTGGTCCATTGGGTGGTCAGACAGATAATGGGGTTACTAGAGCCTGGTTTTGCACTCCAAAAAGGATTAGATGAGGTCAAAAGGCGACAGTCTATACATGTAGCTGTCTCCATTGCAGTGGTGAAAGTGTAGACTCTGGAGAGAGCAGCGTGCACGGCCTCTTCCCTGGATTGCAGAGTAGTGGAGACGGGGACCCCAATTCTCCTGCTAGGTGGCAGTCACTGGACACCGCACCTTTGAGGTATTTACTCCTTGAAGTTTTAGCACAGCCTTTGGGAGTGGTTCAGTCCGACAGTGCGGTCCTGCTCGGTTTGGACCCGCTACCCTCCATAGGTGTCCCAGCAGCACATAGCTTTGCAGAAGAGACAGTTGTAGATCTTTTTGCAGTAGTAATTTGTCCGCTCATGGACTCCCAGAAGCACAAAGTACGTCAGGACAGGAATTTTTGGGTAATTTCTGTATAAAACTACCATTAACCCTTAATAATCTCTGTGTAATATAATGTTGTAACAGCTGTTCTCATGTCTCTTTCTAGAATGGCTCCCTGTCTCTGGAAGTGGATGATAGTGACTGCTGGCTGAAGAATCTGACTCTCGTCGCCTGTGAGCTAGAAGCCAACTCGGTTATATATCGGAAAGGTGAGAACCTGATGTAATAATGTGTTGGAGTCGAGCAGTAATGGAGGTGCTAACCTAAGGGCTGTCCCCGTGTCCAGGTGACCAGATCTGGTGCAAGACCTCACAAGACATTCAACAAGGGGATGTCATCAAAGCCTTCCTTATGGCTGAACCCCAGGCCATCCCCAACTTCAAAATAAAAGAGGAGCCCTGCGAACCCTCCCAGGAGACCCCGATCCACACAGAATTTCCACTGCTCCCCCAACAAGCCGGCATGGCTTCAATACTGGCTACAGCAGTTGTGAACAGTAAGTGCTCCAGCGATGTCACTGCTCTCATGTGAATGCACAAAATCTGACGCTGAGTTTAGGAGCAAAATGTTTGCGTTTCTGTATTCATTTCATCATACAGTTATTTAACCGCAGCATTTGTAGACATCACTGCAGGGCTGACCATGTACTTGGTTCTGAAGGTTCAACAAACTGTCCCCTTAATGGTCAGATTTACCAGTGTTTTGTGTTTGTGTAAAAGTTATGAATTTTCTGACCTAGTCCAAAAATCTTTAGGGCCACATGCTGGCTTGTTGTTTGATCAGTGCCCTGCCTCTGTGCTTAGGCAATAATTACTTAATGTTTTATTACTTTGCGTTTAATGCTCCCCTCCTAACTTTTGCTGCCCTTCTATTCCAGAGGATGTATTCCCCTGCAAGGACTGTGGCATCTGGTATCGCAGCGAGCGGAACCTGCAGGCGCACCTCATGTATTATTGCGCCAGCCGACAGAGCTCAACCTCCCCGTCAGTTGAAGAAAAGCCCAAAGACTCCTACCCCAATGAGAGGATATGTCCCTTTCCCCAGTGCAAGAAGAGCTGCCCAAGCGCAAGCTCCCTGGAGATTCACATGAGGAGTCACAGCGGTGCGTAGAATCACAGAACTTTGTCGTTTGAGTTTAAACACATCTAGGGATGAGTGAACCCGAACATTACAGGTTCGGTCACAGATTCCATTATAACGTAATATAATGGGATTCATGAACGGGATGCAAATGGAAACCTTTACGAGGCATTCCGTTTTGATCCGTCATAATAGAAGTCTATGGCCAAGCATAGATTGTAAGCCCCATCGCAGGCAGGGCCCTCTGTCCTTCTGTACCAGTCTGTAACTCGTCTTGTTCATGCTTAGTATAATTGTCTGTATCATGTATGTGCACCGCTTATCATATGTACAGCGCCATGGAATGAATGACGCTTTAATAATAAATAATAACAACGGATCCATCTGGTTTCCGTTGTGCAGGACTTTGTTTTCCATCCTGTGTAACGGAACCCAGACGGATCCGTTATCCTTGGCCATAGACTTCTATTATGACGGATCAAGATGAAATGCCTCTTAAAGGCTTCCCTTTTGCCTTCCATCTATGAATCCCATTATATTCCGGTATAACGGAATTCCTACACCACCCGAACCAGTAAAGTTCAGGTTTGCTCATCCTTAAACACATCTTAAAAATACTATTTATTCATAGTGCTCCCTGATTCCTTTACAGAGTATTCCCATCCTAATAGTTTATATAGTGGTGTGGGTCCCAAATCTCCATAGAGTTCAAAGGAGCGTGATGCATGGAATATCTTCAAAATATAGCTCTTATTCTGCCGCACCCCATCACCTCCTGATCTAACCTGGAAATATTTGTTTAAAAGGATTTTCCTAAATACTTTTACTGATGACTGCATCAGTATCTGATTGGTGGGAGTCCATCGCTTGGGACCCCCACCAATCAGCTCTTTGAGATGGCAGCAGCACTCGCAGTAGCACCGTGGCCGTCTCTCAGCTTACCTAGGCCAGTGACGTCACGTTCACCGGCGCTGTGATTGATGAGCTGAGAGACGGCCACGGTGCTGCTGCCAGCATCGGTGCCTTCTGAAACAGCTGATCAGTTTGAGAATCAGATACCGATGACCTATTCAGAGGATCCCTGTCGATGTAGAAGCTAAAATCCTGACCACAGCTAAAATTTCTATGGTCGGGCCAGCGTAGACAATCCTCTGTGAGCTAAGCAGCCTGGACTCCAGCCAGATACATTTTACCCTCACTGGTACATGGTAACCAACTATAAGGGCATGTGTGAGATATGTGATGTGGAGCATTGTCTAAACTAGTGCTTCTCACACTCAGGCGCACGACCATATGTATTTTGCATTCTGCAAAAAACAGATCCGCAAAAAATACAGATGATGTCCGCGTGCATTCCAGATTTTGCGGAACGGAACAGCAGGCCCCTAATAGAACAGTCCTAAGATTGTCTGTAATGCGGACAATAATAGGAAATGTTCTACTTTTTGCGAAACGGAATGCACATGGAGTACCTTCCTTTTTTTTTTTGCGGGCCCATTAAAATGAATGGTTCCATATACGGCCCACAAAAACGGAACGGACATAGAAAGAAAATATGTTCGTGTGCATGAGCCCTTATTGTACTGAGGCCACACCACCCACGGTTGAAATCCATAATCTAAAATATTGAAAAATATATATTGTTTCAGTATAACATTAAAATATTCATAAAGAGTCAATTAGCTGCTAAATCTCAGACTGTTTAGGAAAATAGGAAATACTGTGCAGCTTAAACCATTTCACTTACAACTAGAGCGCCTCACAGAGAAGCACTGGTCTACGCTGACACATTGTGATAAACCCTCAGCTATGAGAAGTATTGGTTCAGAACAGGTGAGAATATTCCCATTCACTGACAGCAAACAGATCTTTAAAATCTCTTTGCTTACATTACGTCTTTAGCCTTAAAATCAGGCTCAATATTGCATTATACGTCATTTTTGGGGTGGAATTACTGACGTCCGTGGATCTCCAAGCTTCTATTAGGCTGGGGCTACGAGCTGTTCACATGTCACGTGACCAAACACCACTTTCCGGTCCGTCTGCCTGGTGCCCAGAGATGGGTTCTACAGGAAAGTTACGACTATTATTGTAGATGGAAGCCACCTTGTCGCTGGTAGATGGGTCTGACATATTATTGATCAAAAATCTGCACAAAGAGCTTCTAATTTTGAAGTAGTAGGTATAGCAGTGCTGCAGTTTACATTTATTCTGGTTTTCAATGTTTGCATGTTTCTTTGTGCATATAGCAGTGTGCTGCTACATGTAGTCCATGGTCCTGTGCACCTGCAGTCTCTCTAAGTATAGTTTGGAGTTGCTGGTTTAACTCTTTTGCAAACATCACTGTAGCAGTGCAGTCATTGAACTGAATAGTACCACATTGCAAGTTGCCACAACCCCGGACATTTCTGATCTGGGGTCACTGCAAGTCTTGCTGCAGCCTTATTCAGCTCAGTAGTGCTACACAGCATTCTTCAGTTGTGCAACAGCAATAATTGCTTATGTCTAGGGCTGGGACTACATGGCAGTGTATGAAAATACCGAAATGTCTACATTTCAGTCCTGATGAGGAAAACATTTATCAGCAGCTCTGATTGGAGGAATTCAGGTGAATTAAGGATACCGCACTGTGGAGCTCATCTCTCATCACCGTTGTTCTAAATGTGAGAAGCTAGCTTAACCCTGAGTTGCCCTCACACCCAGCAGCATCAGGAGTTTGGTAACCAGAGGGTTAATCTAAAGCTTCTCATTGCAACAATCTGATCTGAGACGTATTGTGCGCTCCGGAGAGGGAGATATTTAATCTGCCGCCTCCTCTGTTTTATAATAGGCTCCAATCCATTTGTTCAAAGTGTCCCCTTCAGATTAATAGCATCATAGGACATTATCTCGCCATCTTAATCAGAGTGCAGCGCACTCCTCTCTATTAGTACAAGTGGCTAGCATTGCTTTGTGATAACAAGGAGCCCAAGGTGGTGCAGCAAGAGGCTAAATAACGGAGACGCTTATCTTTTCGCAGGCGAGAGACCGTTCGTGTGCTTGATCTGTCTGTCCGCATTCACGACCAAGGCAAACTGTGAGCGTCATCTGAAGGTTCACACAGACACCCTGAACGGTAAGTGACGTACAACTGGGGCTTCTTAATATGAATTCAGTGCCACGTCTCAGCCAGTCCCGTCTTAATGACAACTTGTAAGGCTTTCCTAAGGTGATTTGCTCATGTGACTATTTCCTTTGGGCACTGTCCTAATCAAAAGGGTCAGGAACTCCAGGGATTTCCCTAGAAACCCACAGACAATACCTTTATCCAGGGATGTCCAACCTGCGGCGCTCCAGCTGTTGCAAAAAGCTCCTAGCATGCTTTGATAGCCCAAGGCTGTCCGGACATGATGGAAGTTGTAGTTTTTCAACAGCTGAAAGGCTGCAGGCGGGACGTCGCTGCTTATTCTGTGAAACTAAAAGGGGTTTCCAGGAATAGAAAAGAAATGGCACCACCCCTGTCCACAGGTTATGTGCAGTATTGCAGCTATGCCCCACTGACTGCAGTGGAGCGGAGATGCAAGAATACACACAACCCATAGACAGCGTAGTGCTGTTTTTGGATAAAGGCAGATCACCCCTTTAAGCTGACCATACGTGTTCGAGGTATGTCAGTCGATTTCAGTGGGATCAGCTGACCGTCCAATGTTTATGGTGGCCTCCGGACAGATGGCAGTTGGGTTTCAGTATGTCCTGATTCTTTTGTTCTTGGGGAGATAAGTCGCCCCTCCTCAGATTGAGAGCACATGCATACTCTGGCTATTCTTTTCAACCTGTTTGGCATTTTCTAATCGAAATCTGGCAGCAGAGGTTCACCACCCGCAACACCAGAACCTCCCCTCCCCCGTACCAATGCATGCTCAGCCAAGCTTGCTTGTGCCATCAATGGGAATAGAGGAGTAAGATGCACCTGGTGGCAGGTTGCAATATGGGCACGGTCCCTTTGAGGAATCAGACGGACCCTATACACACATTAGACGGTTGTCTGGTCTCACGAACATTCATCTAATTTTGTGACCACCTTAATTAAATGGAGAATCCGTTCCTATATGCCCCAAGCATCACTCACATTATAAAGAGACATACACTTATTATTTATGGATGAGTACTCAGCACAGAAATCCTGAAGTAGAGCGCTTCATTTTCTAATTCTCATTCATTCTTTTCCAGGTATGTGCCATGGATGCGGCTTCATCTCCACCACCCGGGACATTCTCTATAGCCACCTAGTGACTAATCACATGATCTGCCAACCAGGATCCAAGGTTGATGTGTTTCCTCTTGTAAAAACACTACCTACAGTCAAGTCCGTTAACTCTGGTGCGTGTACAGTTTAGTGTCACTGTCTCTTTAAAAGGACACTTGCATCAAAAATGTTACCACAAATTAAAGAGGTCCTGGAACCTCTCCGGACATGTCTGTTTAGAAACTACTTCCAACCCCCTTATAAAAATAGATGCTTCAGAATTATTGCTACAAGTCTGCTTTCTGCCTTTCTTTTATTATTCCTGCTAGAAGTTATGAATTAATTGCTAGCAGTTTGCAGTAAGGGTCCAGCTGGGTGTTATCAGTTGGTGTGTTTCTCACACTATCCAAGCAGTGCTGCCAATTTAAGACTATGCAGGGACACACTCCCAATTTGTAACACCCAGCTGCACCCTCACTGCCAGCAATTCATTTATAACTTCTAGCAGGAATAATAAAAGGAACAGCGCAACATAGTCTTAAGAATAGATGCTCCAGAATTATGACATAGGAAATGCGAGTAGGTTCTAAAGCAGACATGTCAGGAGGGGTGAGAGGTCCCCTTTAACAACACACATGTGACTATTGTATAACATTTTTATTTTATTTAGAAAAAAAAACTGGTGGATGGATTTCTGGCTATAATTCCATATATTCTGCTTCCGGTCCTGGCTCAGTAACTTCCTCTTTTCTTGGGCTTTTAGCACAGCGGACAGTCTTGCTTAAGGGCCCTATTGTGTTTGGAAGTACATGGCACGTGACCAAAGATTGCTGTGTAGCAGTGCATCCATAGAAATGAATGGGGATGCAGCCTGACCCACAAGTTGCTGTGACATCGACCCTAGAATCGCAAAGAAACCCAACCCTGCTCGATTTATATTTTTTTCTTTTTGCTATTCTGGGGACGTGGTGACTTGTGATGTGACCACGTTGGCTGTACTGATGCACGGCAATCCTTGGTTGTGTGATGGATTTCACGGCCAGGATCGCTGTGTAGCCCCATCCCTAGGCCTTATTCACACAGCAGTGTTTGGTCAGTGTTTTCAATCAGTGATTGAGAGACAAACCCAGGTGGGGTCAGAAACCGAGAACAGGAATAAGCCTTTTCCTTATACCTGATCTCTGTGTAGCTTCCACTTCTGGTTTTGGCTCTCTATCACCGATATAAATCACTGACCAAACACTGACTGTGTGAATAACGGCGTATGAACGTGTGCTGACCGTGCCTATATTGCAGCCTGCAAACATTCACCTCCCAATCCGCAAGATACGGAGTGGAAGCACTTCTGTAAGATTTCTGTTTGTGCCTCCGCACCGCAAAACAATTTAACATATTCCATTTTTTTTGCAGTGCAAGCTGAATCTTGTAGATTGCAGACCCATTCGAGTCAGTGGATCCACACCTGAAAATGGCAGCCACATGGCTGGTGCCCATGCATTGCGGACTGCTATTTGCGGTCCACTGCACGGGCATGGGGCGCACATGTTCATGAGCCCTAATGCCTTAGACCAGTGATGGGCAACGTGCGGCTCTCCAGCTGTTGCTAAACTACAACTCCCAACTACCATGCCCTGCAGTAGGCTGATAGCTATAGACAGGTTTTGCATGCTGGGAGTTCTAGTTCTGCAACAGCTGGAGAGCCGCAAGTTGCCCATCACTGCCTTAGACCAATTGATTATTCCTGATAATTGGCCTGACAATCATTCACAGGAACATTCGTTCCCGATAACTGGCCCGTACACTCGCGCCGCCGCTCAGCTGATAAATGAGCAAGGCTCGTTTGTTGTCTGATTTACAGCTCTCACCAGGATGAAATGTACGATTAGCAGGAGCACATCTCCCCTGTGTAATTAGGGATGTGCTGCCGATAATCAGTAGAAATGAATAAGGGAGGAACAACCGTGTTGGCAAGTGTTCCTCCCACATTCACTTTACATTGGACCATATATGAAAAAAAAAGTTTTCTATGAATATATAACACTCCAGCACTGTTTAGTTCTTGACTTTTAAGGTTAGTGCCACTTTAAGAAGATACAATACTTCTGGCAGGAATTGCGCATTATTTCCAGTTAAGAATAATATGCAATCCATGTGCACATATTCTTGAGATTACCAGAAGCTTCCTCCTTAGTAATGAGATTTTCTTTCATTTCCGCAGCAGTAAATCAGGGCTCATCCTCCACTCTTTTAAAGTGCAGCTTGTGTGGATTTCTGGCGGATGGACTGGCCAGTCTACAACAACACGCCATAATGCACACTACATCTCCCATCCCCATCACTGTACAGTCCGCCCAGTCCCCGTCTGACTCCGAAAGGGAGCAGCCTCCTGAGGTCCTGAAAAATGGGGACAGTACATCTCCAGCCTCATCTTTGTCAGGGAGTGAGGAACCTCCGCTCAAAGTCAAGATTAAAGAGGAGCCAGAACCATTGCTGCCCATCACTGAATCTGGGGCTGCCAGCTCTGACACCACTGATGCAGCGGCATTGGTGCCATCTCCAGCTGTCAAAATAAAGACTGAAATCTCCAGCCCCACACCTGGCTCCAGTCCGGTCCCTAATGAATCTGGAGCAGCAGTCGGTGGTGGTACAGTCATCATGCCACACTATGTCTTTGGACACGAAGCAGCGCCTGCCATTGTACCACAAGCTTCTGAGATCCTGGCAAAGATGTCAGAGCTGGTCCACAGCCGGCTGAAACAAGGCCAAGCTGCAAGTCCGGCTGGCTTTTCAGGGAATGCAGCACCCAAGGGTGCAACTTGTTTTGAGTGTGAAATTACCTTTAATAATATCAATAATTATTATGTGCACAAGAGACTTTACTGCTCGGGGAGACACGTGGCAGAGGAGAGCCCTTCCACTGCTCGCAAAATAAAAGTGACACCCATACGAGCCACAGTGGCCCCTGGCACTTCTACTTTACCAGCTGTAGATGACCAAGGGACAATCCCACCCCAGGAAGAAGCTGGAGGAGAAAGCAGCGCTCCTGTAGTATCCATTAAGGTTGAAGAGGGTGTTGGAACAGAGAGTGAACCCACAGGGAGTGGACATGTTAGTGAAGGTAGCCAGAGTCCTAGCTCCTTAGATGACACAGATGAAGACCCAACTCGCACTGTGTGTGAAGCGTGCAACATCCGATTCAGCAGACATGACACCTACATGGTGCACAAACGTTACTACTGCGCCTCACGCCATGATCCTCCCCTTCGCCGGCCTGGCATGAACAAGCCAGGGCTGCCATACACACCTCAGCCCACCCCACGAACACGCAAACGACGAAAGCTTTATGAAATTCATGGAATGCCCACAGCAGAGGTGACTCCTTCAGCATTGCTTTCGCTAAACAGAATAGAGGTGCTACCCCTGATACAAGGCCTCATACCAGCTCCTGCTGTACCCTCTCCGAGCTCCAGCCCCGATGATGCTGATGGACCGATAGACTTGAGCAAGAAACCTCGTCTTCTGGTTGACACTCCAGTGCCATCTCCAGCTGCAGCAGTGGTCCCATTGACAGACTACCATGAATGCACCGCCTGCCGCATCAGCTTCAATAGCCTTGAAAGTTACTTGGCACACAAGAAGTTCTCTTGCCCTGCGGCTCCTTTACAACAGAAGGCTCTGCAGCAGCTTCAGAAAATGAAAACTTCTGTCAATACAGCTGCAAAGATAGAAGACATAGTGAAGGTGAAAATAGAGAGACGAAGTCCAGGATCCGTTAATGAGTCCACCCAGGCTATTGCCATGCCCTTCACCTCCGTTCCAGACACTAAACCCATTCTGCAGTACCCGACTGCAGCAGAGGCGTCTCCATCTTCTACAGCCTCCTGCCCCTACTGCCCTCCAAACGTGATCATCCGAGGAGACCTGCTTGAACATTTCAGAAGTGTCCATGGTCTGCTCTTGGCAAAAGCCACTCCAGGTCACCGCCTACAAGGCACATTCACAGACGTGGTCCTACCTGCACGAGCGCAGCCAGGTACTGCATCAGAGGGCAGCTTGCCCAGTCCACCTGTCTCATCTGCTTCTCCATTGCAAATGCCCAGAGACAATGCAAACAGCAAGGATGGTTCATCATCGTCCTCTGCCAATGGAAGTCCGGTTTCAAACTGCACTCCACGACCAGTGTTAACCAGCACCCCCCGTCCTCTGTTGCCCAACTCTCCAGCCCTCCCTCTAAATTCTTTGGTGGAAACTCGAAGGGAAGATGGACTCAGGGCAACCACCCTCACTCTCCTGCCTGGGGATAAAGCGATGCAGTCTCCGAAGCTCGGCCTGGCCACCCCATTGCCAAACGGCAACCACAGATATTGTCGCCTCTGCAACATCAAATTCAGCAGCCTGTCCACATTCATCGCCCATAAAAAATACTACTGTTCATCGCACGCAGCGGAGCACGTGAAATAACCGGAAACAGAGACTTTGCTTGAATTTGTTGCAAAGCACTAGCACCACCTAGCAATTGGGGGACATTGAGGGTCGTTGTGTCCAGGGGTATGTGCTACTTCAATTGCAGCCACAGGATTAAAGAATTATTAATAAAGGATCTGCTGTCATATTGACACTTTGAATGAATCTGTGGCACGGCCGCGAAGTATGGCCGCCGTTCTGCTTCACAAGACTCTGTAGAGAGCGCATATCCCAAGAGGAAAGGCATCAAGGTGCGCTGCCGCCTGTGCCCACAGAGGGGATACACAGGGTCACCCCCCTCATCTGTTCAGTGACAGCAGTACGTGTTTCAGTCCGAGAGTTACCCACGCATTTCAGAATTGCACTGTCAGTAACTATGACACCGTAAACCTACAAGACTGTCGGTCCAGATTACGTCGTGAATGAATGCCTCCTGATTCTGAAGCACAATAACTGTTACAGAAAATGAAAACCATGCAGATAGGCACGTGTGTCTTTGTTACAGGGCGGGGGAAGGGAATACCTTTTTTAGTAAGTTATTTTTAAGATGTATTTAAAACTATGAAGAAAAAAATTACAGTTTTCTTTCTTTTTATAGTGAAAAGTTCATAAATTTGGAGAAAAAAAAAATCTTTGAATGTTTCCAGGGGGGAAAAATGTTTTATTGGGGGTGTAAGGTATTTCCTATGGGACACATTTTTTAAGGTTTTGAACAGAAAACGCATTAGCCCAAGGCTATGCCTATGAGAACTTCATAGGGGAGGGTGATATTAAGGCAGAACATGGGGGTGTATTGTGTCTGGGATCCAGATCATTTTTTCCATCCGGGAAGCCTTGCTGCTCCGCTCCCTACACGTTCAGTGTTTCACTTTGTGTCCCGATACTGTATGTTGCTTTCATTCCTTTTTGCGACACTGGTTGTCAGGTACTGCGGCATGGCAGGGTAAATGGTGTATCCCTATAGAGATGACAGAGGTAGGGCTGCGTTTTGGAAGGTCTCCTAATTGTCAGAGGGGAGTTAGGGCACTTAAAAGTTTACAAAGCGCGTTGCATCCTGTGATTGTGTCATCATTAAACCATCAGGAGGACGCCACAGTAATACAGAGGAGGGCTGCTCACAGGTAAAGGAACGGGCTGGATTTGCCCCCCAGCTTCTGATCCCTGCTCAGTTTCTTTATTTTTTCTTTTTTACATGGCATTATATACGTGATGAGAACTGGAAAACAAAAGTTGTGTTTAAAATAGTCCTGAAATATATTTATATATTAATATAGAGACGAGAGCACTGATTTACAAATAAACACACGTTTCTGGTGACTAACGAGTGTGTATAATTGTGTACAGAAATAAAGCCTGTGTATATTGGCTCGCCTCATCCTTGTGTTCGTCCGATCCATCTACAGCAGATACGGAGAAGCCGTGGGCAGGCCCCATCGTGGCAGCAGACAGTTTTCTGAAGGTAAAGGCCCCTTTAGGCCTCACGCTCACAACTGTATTTTTGGTCTCCATCCAATCCACATTTTTTTGGCCCTATTCATTTCAGTGGGGCCTAAAAAAAAGTGCTGACAGCAAACCGTGTGCTGTCCGTGGCAAGCAAAAACGATAAAACTCGTTCTACTCTTCCCTGTTTTGCAGACTAGGATAGGACTTCTTTTTTTTATAGGAGTTTGCAAAAAATGATGGCGCTGCAAGCACACAGACTGCAAAATGGGTTGTGCGCCTGAGGCCTAACACAAGTAGATAATCGTTTAAGAACATAAATCATACAACTAAGCTTAAGTGACCAGTTATTGAGTGACGTAAAAGCGCTGAACGATCAGCAATAATCTTCTAGTTTGTCGTTCTTGTGATCACTGATGCAGAAACCTGAATCGCCATTCATCGTCCAGCGTTCCAGAAGTGTGAACCGGTGTGACGAGTGGCTAACGATTCACACCCACCGTGGAATCATCTGTGCGGTAAGGATGTTAATTACTTGAGCCAGAAATGCATCCACAGCAGCGTGGATCTGAAGTCTGTTCTGCTATTTTCCTCAAGCTCCATGTCTAGAACATAATCCAGTATTTCCTTGGAAAGGCGACGCTTTACCCTCAAGCTCATCTCGCAACGTTGTGGTCTCAATGGAAGACTATGTGGAGATTGCACACAGCAGGGAAGCCGCTCTTGGCAGTAAAGAATGTGGAACACAGGGTCTTTACACACTTTTTCCCCCCAAACATCCCCCACACCGAGCGTTATCGTTTTGTCTAAATGCAACTGTTTGCCTAACCATCTATTACATGGTCCTCTCAGCATCGAACGGGTTGATGTTCAAGCGACTCATTCTTCCCTCAATATAATTATCTGCTTATGTAAAAGTGCCTTAATGGTGGATTTACACATGCAGATATTCGGGCAGCTTGGCAAGAAGAACGTTCCTGACAATCTGCCCGTCTAAAGGTGCTGCTGATGAACGGACGGAAATGATGCTGCTTATAAATGCTTCTCTTTTATTCTTCGTGTCTGTCCTGTTACAAGTTTACGGCATATACACAAGCGATGTGTGAGAGCAGAGGGTATCCGGGGCAGGACTCGCGTATCAGGACACCATTGGTCCTATGAAGCCCTAATTGCAGATTCCGTGTGATTCTGGTCTCATGCACACAACCATATCCGGTTTGTAAACTCCTGCTCAGATGCATATAGGCCGTGTGCAACCCGCATTTTCCCTTCCACACGTCCTGCCCCATGTTAGAAATGCCTATTCTTGTCTGCAAAATGGGCAAGTGTCACACATCTTGTTTTTAGGCAGGTTGTGGAATAGACATACAGATGTGGACGGCAGCGCGCAGTCCACATATTTTGCGGCCCTATTGAAATTAACGGTTGTGTGCATGGGGCCTAAAGAGGAGCTCGCACCTGTCTTAGTAACTACTTACATTTTCCATTAAATAACAATTCTGGGGCATCTATTCTTATGCCTATGTTATGCCATTCCTCTATTATTCCTGTTAGAAGTTATGAATTAATAGTTGTTTGCTATGAAGGTCCAGGCGGGTGTTACCAGTTGGGGTTGTGTCCCTGCACAGTCCAAAACTGGCAGCACTGATTGGATAGTGTCAGACTGGAACTTTGACCCTTCTCCTCACTGCTGTCTCCCATGCAATGAAGTGCAGCGTAAGACCAGGCTGAGCCAGTGATCGGAGGGAGGCAGCTGTCAAGCTTTGAATCTCTTCTCTCTCCCTCATGGCCATGATGCCTCCCCCGATTGAATGCAGTGCATGGGAGCCGATCTGCTGCACTACACAAGCTCTATGTGAACAGAGCTCAGCCCACGCCGTAAGCTGCAGCCCAGCCTGTCACCACCTATTGAGGAAGGAGGCATCATTTTGGGAAAACAAGTTAGTCATTCTATGTACAAAGAGAGGACAGGCTATGCTAAGGCCTGAGGAAAAGTGGGGCCATGGTGAAGACTGGAGAGGAGGGCACAGTACAGACGTTTATACTAAACCTGTGGCTTCAGCTATTGTAAGACAAACTCCCATCATGTGCTAGAAGATTACTGCTCTATACTGTGTGGCTGCTGAGTTTACACATTGCACGTACAGGACGATGCGTCCATACATGCGGGACAGTAATGGAGCAGCTGAAACCCACTCTGCAGTGGCCGGGATCAGATACGACTCCAATCCCTGCCTTTTAATCCCTTTGATGCCGCACTCGGATGCTGAGATCACAAAGGCAGGGGCCCCCTCTGACCCCTGATTGCCCCCAGTCCTGCCATCTTACTGCTCCTAATACACACCCAGGATGCTGGTAGAATCACAATGCAGTACAGAAGTATTACAGTATACTGTACAAGTGACTACAGGTTTAAATTCCCCAGAGGAATAAAAGAAAAAATAAGCTTAAACCTTCAACCGTCCTTTTACAATTTCTCACTAAAAAAAATGAACATAATTGGCATCACTGCACCTCAAAATCGTAAGAAACATTAATATATTCCCTATAACAAAATTGTGTTTTTTCTTACCTTGCCTCCCCAAAAATTCTAAATTATTCAAAAAGTCATATGTCAATAAAAACTGCAGCTCCTCCTGAAAAAAAAAATGCTCAGTTGACGGAAAAATCTGATTATAAATTGTCTGATTGTAAAAAAGAAAATAAAAATTACGTTTTTTTTTTAAAGTAGTAAAATATAACAAAAACGTAAATTTCATTTACTTTCACTGTAGTGACCCGCAGAATAAAGTTAAGTCATGCACCATGAACGCTGAAAAACGAAACCCATAAAACAAAGTCAGAATTTTTTCTATTCCGCTCCACAAGTAAAGTTATCAGAGCGTCTCAAGATCTCACATGAGCCATCAGATGTTGCTATTAAAGAGCACAGCTCCTCCTGCAGTAGACGGCAACCGTACAGCTACGTCGACAAGAAAAGAAAGTTATAGCTTTCAAGCACGACGGGAAAAAGGAAACTTGCTGCCAAAAGCTGGCTTGGCCCTTAAGAGGTTAAAAGGGTTTTCTGAGATTAAAATCCTGATGACCTATCCTCAGGAACTGTGGGGGTCTGACACCCGGGACCCCCACAGATAAGCTGTTTGAGAAGGCATCGTCATTCTAGCTTTTCCTAGGCCAGCGATGACACGTTCATCGGTCATGTGGCCTAGGAGCAGATCGTCGCATAGAAGTGAAGGGGGCCGAGTGTCATACTAAGCACGGCCAGTCTACAATGTACGGCGCTGTGCTTGGTGAGCTGCAAGAAGGCCGCCGCACTCACTGGAGTACCAATTTCTCAGAACTGAGGTCATCAGAATACAAATCTCGGAAAGCCCTTTTAAGGTTCTCATTTTTTTTCTCCATGAGATCGACCTCCAGTGATCTTTTCTTGTGATTCCCACAAAGCGATTTCATTGTAGTCTAAACTAGACTTTTAACATTTCTTCATAGCACCACTAGGGGGCAGCAGAGACATACAATTTTACTGGCATATCTGTGATATTAATAAAAACAGTGCACAGTAAAGACAACCAGTGTGGAACCATGCTAGGCTACTTTCACACCAGCGTTTTTACTGGATCCGGCAGAGCAGCAAAAACGCTTCCATTCTGATAATACAACCATCTGCATCCGTTATGAACGGATCTGTTTGTATTATCTTTAACATAGCCAAGACGGATCCGTCCCCATTGACTTGCATTGTGGGTCATGACGGATCTGTTTTGCTCCACATCCCAGGATGGAAAGCAAACCGCAGCTTGCTGTGGTTTACTCTCCGGTCTGAGAACAGAACGGAATGCATTTTGGTGACTCCGTTCTGTTCAGTTACGTTTTGTCCCCATTGACAATGAATGGGGACGAAACTGAAGCGTTTTTTTCCGGTATTGAGACCCTGTGACAGAACAGACACATACTAAACACACGATAAAGTCAATGTTCCAATTCCCTTGTCCCTTTTTTTTTTCATGGACTATTGGTCCGCTTACAGTATAAATGCCTCTTAATAAATCTGGCGCATTGTTGGCTGGCCGTGAAAATTGTAGTACGTGTGGTCGACAGGGGGTCCTGCCACCTCCACTTCTCGACACCTTTGCAAAGTGGAGAGAAGTGTAAAACTGCAAATCAATGCAAAAATGTGGAGTGCTCCATAATGTGCAACTTGTCAACACCAGAAAGTTGGCACAAATGCAATGATACATTTCCCCTATTGCGTGGTCCTGAGCTGTTTAAAAACTACAACTCCCAGCATTCCCTGACAGCACATTGGGGATAGTAGTATTGTGATGGCTCTGTCTGGAGAATGGAAGCCTATAGAAATGCTGATGTAGAGGCTGGGGACATATACATTAGGCACAGATGCAATATTTGCATTGATGGAAGACTGCTAAAGGCAATAATGTATCTTCTGGTGTTCTTCCTATTGGCCACAAGGGGGCAGCGTTCTATCACTACAGCCAGCAGATGTCAGAGGAGGCTACTCCTGCAATCTACAGCAGGAGTGCAATATCTGTTTTAATGGATGGAGATTCATTTTGTAAAGGATATTTATGTGTCTGTCCATCTGTGTATTACAAAGCAAGAAATACAGGGACCTGTCAGTGATGGCAGACGGGTCACTGTGTTGTTGAGCTTCCTGACCACCTCGTATTGACACCATGTTAAAAAACGGATTACAACACGGTCACCTGGGTTCAGGCACGCACACAGAATGCAGCACGCTCGCTCTTCTCCCAGCAGGAGCGTACATTCCTATATTGACATCCTGATAATACTACAATTATGTCCTATTAGAGCAGCTCAGTATTGTACTAATAATGACGGTATAATTGTATCTATTATTGCTGATTGCATTACGGTGGGGTGGGGGGGGCTGCGGGATGCGAAGGCGGCATGATATTCCTCGCTTTATTCATTGTTAAATGGCGCCTTTGTCTTCAGATGAATCTGATTATCGGCTTGCGAGCGCCCTTCTGCAAGGTTTATTACATCAAGGGCATCATGCCTCATTCCCTTATCACGGTTGTTTATTGGCTTTGGCCTGCATCGGATACCAGCGTAGTAAACATGGCGGCACTAGTTTAGATCCTCTCACCAGAAAAACAGCTTTAAAGACTTTAGTCCTTAATACCTTGCACTGATTTGAGAGCATATGGGGCACGGCTTTAACAGATGATGCTGTAAGAACACGGTATAGTCATCTGCGTTCTAGGGGATCCTAATTGGCATTTCCTATCCCCCATATGATCTGCTCCTGCAGTGCTGTAATAGTATTTTTATTGCAGGTACATAGTTTGTGCTCCTTGCGCCATCACTTGGGGGTACCATCCGTATTATACAGCTAGCGCCCTGCTCTCACTGACAAGATATAACTCCGATACTAGCAGTTTAACCCTTCAAATACCACAGTCAATAGTGAGTGCGGCATCTTAGCACTTCGACAGAGGGAGGGGTCTCTGTCCTCCAAATGGCACCCCCATGACACAATCGCCGGGTGCCAAGTGGTTGTTATGGCAGCTGAAACCCCCGAGGCCTGCCATGTTAGTGCCTCTTGGCAGAGGTATTGCGGTTTATATAGTATAAGCGTCAAACAATCACAGGTTTAATTAAAGAGACTAAAAATGTAAGAATAAAGTTTTAAAAAATGTAAAGCAAAATTAAAAATATTCAAATTTCTCATATCTATAAAAAAAAAAGCATTAACTTAATTGATATTGTCATGTCTGAAATAATAAAATATCATGTTATTTATCGTGCACGTTGAGCTCCATTATTGGAGTTTTTTTGGTCACCTCCCTCCAAAAAGCTGAATTAACAATTATCAAAAGGCAGTATCCCAAAACGGTATTAATAAAAACTATAGTTCGAAAATATTGCCACCATTTATGTGATTTGAGGTTCTATTCAATGCAAGCGGCTTCTATGGAGACAGTGGCAGGCAATGGCGCTAACTGTGCTGCTGCGTGGTAGTAATTGTGCTCATTGTTCGGTCATCGCTCCAGCTTTACACCACAGCCCAAAATCATCTGAAATCCAACACTGCAGTCAGGGCTACAACCCCATTCAGTTTGTGGCTGCACTTGCTACTTAGAGATCTATGGTTACCGTGTAGCCCCAGCCAAAGGGCTCATGCACACAACCGTTGGTTTTGTCCACATTCGACCCACATCGGATGGAGACCCATTCACCGCTCCACAGCCCCGCAAAAAAAAAAAAAAAACATGTCCTATACTTGTGTGTATTATATAGAGGGCCAGACATTCCATTCTGCAAAATGCAGAACGCACACAGCCAGTATCTGTGTTTTGCAGATCCACAATTTGTGTATGGCAAAAACGTCTACGTGTGCATGAGCCGTAAAGAAGATTACTATAGACTCAGCTGCAGCCCATAGAAAGGCCTTACCCATCAACGACTAACACAGACCACAGGGTGAGGAAACGACACCTTTAAATCACAAATTTAGTTCTGCTACATCTGTGTATAGAAACGCATGTCGGCCCCTGCAGCATAGATTTACAGGAGGTGCTTATGAGATTGGGGGAAAACAAATCTCTTCCCAATTCGGGAAATTGCATCAATCGCAGGGACAAATGTCACTGGATGAATCATGTTCTCGACTTCCCTCCAAAGGCAGGCACTGCTCTCTTTTATCTGCAGAGCTCGGCTCCTTTATCTCTATCCTCTTAAGCCAGCATACATTGCATGGAGGCGAGACATGAAACATTTATGATTTTTAAGGACGGGCAAGTACAGCAAATGTTGTCAGAAAATGGTCTGATCGTCCATGTTACACGAGCAGTCCAGCCACCAGAGAGGAGATCATTGGGTCGCAATTTGCCATCTGTTTAGGACACAGCGGGTGAATCACTTACAGATTTGCTTTGCACATTTATGTGAATCAAAGACGAAGAGATCCATTGTATTCTATGGACTGGCTAGAATGGAAATTGGGAATTTGGGTGAAATGTTTGCAGGTAAATAAAGCATAAAGGGTTTGTCCGGGACTTCAGATATTGATGACCTATCTTCAGGATAAGTCATCAATATCAGATAGGTAATCAGCTGTTTGAAGAGGTAGCGGTACTGGTATAAGTGCCACTTCTTCTCCAAAATTACCTGCACATCATCTCCTTTGTAGATGCGGCTCAGTGTAATTATAACTGCTCGGCGCATTGAAGTGATATATTCCATATGTAGCGTAAACTATTGCAATGTATCCAGTCTAGACAATCCTCTGTGAGGTAAATACATCAGCAGCACACTTCTCTCCCCTTTCCTGCTTGCTACAATGTGTCAGAGCACGTAGAATGTATCAACTGGAGTCCAGGTTATTAATCTCAAAGAGAATTGTCTAGACTGGATAAGATTGTAGCAAAACATCCACTGTGAGAAAAATTAAAGGGTTTTATTTGGGAGTTAAATATTGCTAAGGCTTCTTTCACATCTATGTTTTTGCTATATTTTTCAGGGGATCGGCAAAAACGCATCTATTCAATAATTCAACTGTTTGCATCCGTTCAGAACGGATCTAGGTGTATTATTTCCAAAATTAACAAGACAATAAAACCATTGTAAGTCAATGGGGGCAGATTCGGTTTTTATTGTGTCTGAAAAATCCGTCCTACTCAGTATCCCATGACGCACAAAAAGACACTGCTTGCAGCGTTTTTGTGTGCGTCATGGGAACATAACGATATGGAATGGAGTGCATTCTGGTGCACTCCAAGTTCGTTCAGTTTTGTCCCCATTAAAAATGAACAGGGAGAAAACTGTAGCGTTTTGCTGCGGTTATGAGATCCTGTGACGGATCTAAAAACTGTTCAGCAACACTGATGTGAAAAAAGCCTAACGTGACCCTCCTTTCCCGATGAGCGGTTTTGGGCAGCCTCTCCATCGTCAGGGCAGGACCCACCTCCAGCGTATTGTTGCTCAGCTCCCATTCACTTGAATGTTACCTGACATGGCCATCCACTGTACAGTTTCCGGTACCAGCAGCTGGCCAAAACATCTGATCGGCGGAGCTGCCGGCAGTCAGGCTCCCACCAATCTGATATTGATGACCTGAGGATAGGTAATCAATATCTAAGCCCAGAAAAGTCCTATCGCCACTTCTGTAGATGAAGCTGAATGGTAGTCACCCAGGTAGGATGTAAAGAGGTTGACAAGCAGCATAAACTTCCACAAACCACTAAGGGCCATAAACTTGGGTTCTGCATCGGTGATTGATCCACAATGCTGCTTACAGTTTCACAACCTGACAAAATCCACTTATATTAAGTGATAGAAGAGCGGGAAGAACGTGTTTACCGTGATTGTCATATGTGACCATTGGCGGATTTCAGGAGCACAGCTGAAGATGCTGCGCCATTACAAGCCTGAGCCGGTGACACATCCCAGATCATTCACCGCTGCTGCTGGAATAACACCTCCCTCCTCCGCTACCTGGAGAGAAAAAAGAACATAAAAAGAAATAGTTTGAAATGAGAATTCTGGAGGTTTGAGAGGCAGAAGATCAAAAATCCACCTCAAGTGATGACCAGAGATTGAAATAAAACCAAAACATTAATCTATTTATACCAATGATCCTACCGTCTTATTACTGGCACAAAACTGAAATTCACAACTTTTTACCTGAACATGAGGAAAGTCTACATAAGTCAAGTAAATCTGAATTCTTGCCCCGGGTGCTAAAAAGCCTAGTTACACCTCTGTTTGTGGCACCTAGTCTTTCTGCTGCCTGAGGCAAAAACTGAAAAGGCACCCCCGACCCATGCCAAATTTTTATCCTAAACCCTCCCCTTCAGCCCTACTGTTAAAGACATACCTGGAAAACATTACACACAACGATACAGAACATACAGGGTAATACAGCGCCTCCTACCGCTTACATCCAGTGAGGCCTCATCTAATGTAGACGTTCTCTTTCCTCATCTTCTCCATTCAGACCAGACCACCATGATGATTTCTTTAAGCCATCTCTTATCTCTTCAGGGTTTCACAAACAGACACCTTAGTTTCCTACGTTCCATCATCCTCTCAACTCCTGAACACCTTGGAAACCCCAATACTGCGCCCGCTGTGCTCCCCAATACTATGCTACAGAAACAGTCACCCTGAAAATACTGGCACCAATAATAATTGGCACACAGTGCCCTAAAAAAAAACTCCCCAGCAAATGGGGCCCCTGACATTAATAGTGTCAACATAATGTCCCACAAAAATAATTGTGCTAAGCTTATACTCTAATAGTACTCCCCAAAGTCCCACCAATAGAAATAATTGTTTCCAAGAGCGCATAGTATTAAAGGGCCAACCCCATGAATAATATAAAAGATTAAAATCAGACATCATTTAGCATGTGATAATACCTTTCTTACAAAGTTAGAACCAGCCCTGGACCTCACATGGTTCCAGAGATCTCCCCATTCATTGTTCTGCTAGATTTATATCATGCACACATCCCAGGGGGCGTGTCCATTCTGCTGCAGCTCAGGGGATGTGTCTCAGCTCTCCCTATCACAGCTCAGGAGGCCATTGAAAGATTAAAATGAGCATGTGCGGCCATCTCAGTGAGCAGGACAAAGAAATAAGAAATTAAGTGGCACTATACAGATACATTTTATTGAATAACTCAGTAGCTATACAAAATGTTTAATTACATGCAATTGCAAAAGTATTCAGATCCAGTTGCTGGTTTGAAAACGGTAAAATATTTTTCGTGGGATAACCCCTTTAACAGTGCTAGTAATAATGCCCCCACTGTGCCCAAACTAGTAATCATAGTCCCCCAGTAGCAATAATTCTCTTTATCATGTGCCAGTATAAAAATGACCCCCTTACAAAGTGTGCCAATACAAAAAATACCCCCTTTTGTGTGTCAGTACAAAATTGCCACCTTATGTTTCAGATCAGACCCCCATATCATTTTTTTAAATCAGAACTCCATATCAGATCCTCAGATGAGATCTCCATGTCAAGCTCCATATCAGGTCATCGGATCCGTTCCCCATATGAGACCTCAAATCAGAACCCAATATCAGACTCCCATATCAGATTCTCAAATCAGACCAGTTCAGTTCTGGGCACCAGTCCATAAAAGGAGTTTAAAAAAAGTATAGAGGAAAGCAACTAAACTCATAAAGAGCCTGAAAGGTCTTAGTTATGAGCTAGGATTGAATGAACTGAATTTGTTTAGCCTTGAAAAAAGACGTCTAAGGGGGGACATAATTAACCTGTACAAATATATACAAAAAATATCAAGGGAAGCTTATCTGTGTTAAACCCCCTCAAAAAATAAGGGGCCACTCGCTACGCCTGGAGAAAAAAAGATTCAGTCATAAGAGGCTACAAGCATTCTTTACAGTAAGAGCGGGGAATTTCTGGAATAGCCGCAGGAGCTGATCACAGCAAATACAGTAAATGCTTCAAAAAAGGTTCAGATAACTGTAATTCAAAATAACATTGAGGCTTATGACAATGTATAGAGATCTTGTTCTACACACCCTTTCCCTTTGGCCCAACCGCTTTTCAAATGGAAGATGTACATTGATCCAGGGACCGATATAGCAGGATTACAGGTTGGTCTTTTCTTAACCTTAACAGCTATGTAACTATGTAACTAGATCAGATCCTCAGATCAGACCCTCATATCAGATCCCCATATCAGATCCTAAAATCAGACCCCCATATCAGAGCTTAAAATCAGACCCCCATATCAGATCTTCAGATCAGACCCCCATATCAGATCCTCAGATCAGACCCTCATCAGATCTCCATGTTAGATTCCGCCATATGAGACCTTTAGACCTATAAAGCCCCAGATCAGACCCCCTTTAGACCAACATGTCAAGCCTCATATCAAACATCAGATCAGACCTCCATATCAGACTCCCCATCAGACGTCAAATCAGACCCCAGATGAGAAACCCTTTAGACCTCCATGTTAGAACCCCCCATATCAGACCCCATTTAGACCTCTATGTCACGGCCCATATCAGACCCAAAATAAATTAATTAACTTACCTCTCCTACTCCACCATTACGTTGTAGGTTTGGCAGTCTCTCCTGCAGTCACACTACCTTGTCTTTTCCAGACCCCCATTGCACTGTGACCCGAGTGTGTACAATGACAGGTCATAGTGTGCACACTACATCCTCACGCTGTACAGAGTGCAAGCATAGTGCAGTGCAAGCCCAGAGAAGACCAAGGAGAAGCGGTGAGTAAAGACTCACTCCCCACTCCCTGCACCTACTGCATATTGGAAGTGCTTACTATTATTTGCTTTATAAGATGCACTGCATCTTATAAAGTGAATAATACAGTAATTGGTGGTGCGCCACAGGCTTAGGGGCCCAGTTGTAATTGGCGACCTCTGTGACCCCTACAGCTATGCCACTGTAGGTGAGGGTAAAGGCTACTGATCTGGCTGTGTGGTGGCAGCATGCTCATTGCGGGTGGTAGGCTTTTCTGAAGAGGAGATTTTCAGGTTTCTTTTGAAGTTTTGGATGTTGGGGGAGAGTCTGATGTGCTGGGGTAGTGAGTTCCAGAGTACGGGGGATGCACATAAGAAACCTTGTAGTCGATTTTGTGAGGAACAGATGGAAGGAGGTCCTGTGAGGATGGGAGATTATGTGTGGGCAGGTATCGGGGAGGACATGTAAGGATGGGGACACATTGTCAGCGGTCTTATATGTAGTTGTTAGTATTTTAAACTGAATTGTCTGTGCAATGGGGAGCCAGTAAAGGGGGGGAGGGGGAGGAAGAGGAGAAATTATGGGAGAGGTGGATTAACCTGGCAGGAAAGTTAAGAATAAATCGGAGGGCAGCAATAGTGCTGGATGAAAGACCACAGAGGAGGGTGTTGCAGTAGTCCAGTTGGGAGGTGAGGGCATGCACAAGCATTTTAGTTGACTCGGGTGAGGAAGAAGAAAATACGAGAGATGTTCTTACAGGTTGAGGTGAGGGTTTGGATGTGTGGCTCAAAGGACAGCCAGAGACTGTAGAAAGTGTTGTGCTATGAAGTGTAATGGACAGGTCAGGTAGGGGGGGGCAGAATGACATGGGGGAAAGACGATGAATTCAGTTTTTGCAATGTTGAGTTTTAGGAAGTGAAGGGAGAAGAATTAAGATATTGCCGACAGACACGCAGGGATTCTGTATAGCAGGGAAGTGACATCTGGGCCAGAGAGGTAGATTTGAGTGTTGTCAGCATAGAGGTGGCATTGGAAGCCATGAGACTCTATGAGCTGTCCCAGGCCGAATGTATAAATCAAAAAAAGTAGAAGACCCAGGACAGAGACTTGAGGGACACCAACCGACGTGAGGAGGTGGTCTATGAATGGGAAAAGCTAAAGGTTCTGTTGGTGAGGTATGAGAAGATCCAGGAGAGGACCAGGTCTTTGATGCCGATGGAAGAGGG
Source organism: Bufotes viridis (assembly GCA_033119425.1). Taxonomy (NCBI): domain Eukaryota; kingdom Metazoa; phylum Chordata; class Amphibia; order Anura; family Bufonidae; genus Bufotes; species Bufotes viridis. Next base: position 105,405,429 of record CM065598.1, read on the forward strand.
TTTGTAATAGGAGAAAGTGCTCACCAGTATCAAAGGACAAGGAAAGGTCAAGAAGGAGGAGAATATAGTAATATAGAAGACCGAGAACAGGTCTAGAAGGAGGAGAACAGAGTAATGTAGAAGGCAGAGAACAGGTCTAGAAGGAGGAGAACAGAGTAATGTAGAAGGCAGAGAACAGGTCTAGAAGGAGGAGAACAGAGTAATGTAGAAGGCAGAGGACAGGTCTAGAAGGAGGAGAACAGAGTAATGTAGAAGGCAGAGGATAGGTCTAGAAGGAGGAGAACAGAGTAATGTAGAAGGCAGAGAACAGGTCTATAAGGAGGAGAACAGAGTAATGTAGAAGGCAGAGGACAGGTCTAGAAGGAGGAGAACAGAGTAATGTAGAAGGCAGAGAACAGGTCTAGAAGGAGGAGAACAGAGTAATGTAGAAGGCAGAGGACAGGTCTAGAAGGAGGAGAACAGAGTAATGTAGAAGGCAGAGGACAGGTCAAGGAGGAGGAGAACAGAGTAATGTAGAAGGCAGAGGACAGGTCTAGAAGGAGGAGCACAGAGTAATGTAGAAGACAAAGGACAGGTCCAGGAGAGGAGGAGAATAGAGTAATGTAGAAGACAGAGGACAGGGCTAGAAAGAGGAGCACAGAGTAATGTAGAAGACAGAGGACATGTCTAGAAGGAGGAGCATAGAGTAATGTAGAAGACAGAGGACATGTCTAGAAGGAGGAGCACAGAGTAATGAAGGAGGAGGAGCACAGAGTAATGTAGAAGGAGGAGCACAGAGTAATGTAGAAGGCAGAGGACAGGTCTAGGAGGAGGAGCACAGCATAATGTAGAAGACAGAGGACAGGGAATTTAACCTTATATTCTTGACTCATTTGCCCGTGCCCCTGAGAGTAGTACCACCTGTAGAACCCAGGTGGTGGCCCTAAGCAGAGGGAAAAGGTATGTACCAAGGGACCAGAGCAAAAGATGCAAGAAACAGAGAGATGAAAACTATACAATATCCATAGTGAACCAGTACCTAGTCACAGCCTCATTCCTGACAGCCCTAGGTCTGGGGGGTGGGCAGCTCTATATGGGGGGTCCCTTTATTGTGTCTTACAACCCAAGTTACACCGTGTAATAGTAGAAAATACATATTACCAACAATCACTGCTAATTATCGTTAATTAGATAGACAATCAGTTGTGCACTTTTGAAGTTGAAAGCTTGTGTGGAGAAAAACGCAATCCGCCCCGATCGCAGTGGAGAAATATTATAACGTGACATTTTCTTCCTATGTGAAGCTTTCAGAAATAATCCTGGAGATTGCAGCAGCTTTTGAATGAGCTCTGGAGCATTGTGTGGGCCTGGGTACCTTCGATAAGAGGGTCTCCCCGCTGCCTCCGGCTCTTGTACCTGAGCTCAGGCTGTGGAGGGCGCGGACCAGAACCATTCTGATTACTGTGCATTATGGAAACGTTGTTACAAAATCTAATGAAACAAAAAGAACACAATGTCCAGCACTTCTCCTAATCAGCACTACAGAGGGATCCTGGCATAAGAGGGATCCTGGGGGCCCCAAGAATAGAACCCTTATGTAACTGAACACCTATGGACTGGCTGCTGCCAATCTGCTGAGAACATTCAACGGTGTAATAATGAGAAAACTAGAAGCTGGTGTCACCAGAGAGATGAAAATAATTCCTAATTCCGGACATAACGATTGTAGTCCATTAATTACCTTGCTTCCAGATACCCCCTAAAAAAGTGATGTTTTGGACACTGGCAAAGGACAACATGGTCTGTTTGGGTGTCACCACACCCCCGTGGTGCCAAAAACCATCTCCGAGAGGACACTGTAGGCTGGGCAAGCAAGAATTAAGAGGGCGTGCTGTGGCAGTTCAGGCCACTGTTCTAGAAATCCATGGGGTCAGGGAACTGGGTATAAGACAGAGACTGGCCCCAGTGTAGTTATGGCCTGAACCTGGGCATTAAGGCAGGAGCTGTTGGCTTGCAGACTAGCCTCAGCCCTGAGCGGCACATGGGAAAACTGCTCCATCACATTGAGAGACTGAAATGGCTGCTGCGGCTTCTGCTGCTTATAGCAGAGGGGTGTGACTCTGCAGGGGGCAGAGAGGGGCCTCCCTTTCAGACACGCTGGCGGCTGGTGCATGCTCGCGGCACCTCCCTTTCTGCTAGAGGAAAACATTCCCCCATTTTGCCTTAGTAGCAAGTGTCTAAAAGCATGGCTATCCTAATCTGTATGCAGTGAGTTAGTTGTGGCTATATAAGTAATGAGCTCCCTCTAGTGGTGGCTGTATAATCTGTATGTAGTGAGCTCCCTCTAGTGGTGGCTGTATAATCTGTATGTAGTGAGCTCCCTCTAGTGGTGGCTGTATAATCTGTATGTAGTGAGCTCCCTGTATCGGTGGCTGTATAATCTGTATGTAGTGAGCTCCCTCTAGTGGTGGCTGTGTAAAACTGTATGTAGTGAGCTCCCTCTAGTGGTGGCTGTATAATACGTATGTAGTAAGCTCTCTCTAGTGGTGGCTGTATAATCTGTATATAGTGAGATCCCTCTAGTGGTGGCTGTATAATCTGTATGTAGTGAGCTCCCTCTAGTGGTGGCTGTGTAAAACTGTATGAAGTGAGCTCCCTCTAGTGGTGGCTGTATAATCTGTATGTAGTGAGTTCCCTCTACTGGTGGCTGTATAATATGTATGTAGTGAGCTCCCTCTAGTGGTGGCTGTATAATCTGTATGTAGTGAACTCCCTCTAGTGGTGGCTGTATAATCTGTATGTAGTGAACTCCCTCTAGTGGTGGCTGTATAATCTGTATGTAGTGAGTTCCCTCTACTGGTGGCTGTATAATCTGTATGTAGTGAGCTCCCTCTAGTGGTGGCTGTATAATATGTATGTAGTGAGCTCCCTCTAATGGTGCTGTATAATCTGTATGTAGTGAGCTCCCTCTAGTGGTGGCTGTATAATCTGTATGTAGTGAGGTCCCTCTAGTGGTGGCTGTATAATCTGTATGTAGTGAGCTCCCTCTAGTGGTGACTGTATAATCTGTATGTAGGGAGCTCCCCCTAGTGGTGGCTGTATAATCTGTATGCAGTGAGCTCCCTCTAGTGGTGGCTGTATAATCTGTATTTAGTGAGCTCCCCCCTAGTGGTGGCTGTATGATCTGTATGTAGTGAGCTCCCCCTAGTGGTGGCTGTATGATCTGTATGTAGTGAGATCCCTCTAGTGGTGGCTGTATAATATGTATGTAGTGAGCTCCCTCTAGTGGTGGCTGTATAATCTGTATGTAGTGAGCTCTCCCTAGTGGTGGTTGTATAATCTGTATGTAGTGAGCTCCCCCTAGTGGTGACTGTATAATCTGTATGTAGTGAGCTCCCTCTAGTGGTGGCTGTATGATCTGTATGTAGTGAGATCCCTCTAGTGGTGGCTGTATAATATGTATGTAGTGAGCTCCCTCTAGTGGTGGCTGTATAATCTGTATGTAGTGAGCTCCCTCTAGTGGTGGCTGTATAATCTGTATGTAGTGAGCTCCCTCTAGTGGTGGCTGTATAATCTGTATGTAGTGAGCTCCCCTAGTGGTGGCTGTATAATCTGTATGTAGTGAGCTCCCTCTAGTGGTGACTGTATAATCTGTATGTAGTGAGCTCCCCTAGTGGTGGCTGTATAATCTGTATGTAGTGAGCTCCCTCTAGTGTTGACTGTATAATCTGTATGTAGTGAGCTCCCCCTAGTGGTGGCTGTATAATCTGTATGTAGTGAGCTCCCTCTAGTGGTGGCTGTATAATCTGTATGTAGGGAGCTCCCCCTAGTGGTGGCTGTATAATCTGTATGCAGTGAGCTCCCTCTAGTGGTGGCTGTATAATCTGTATTTAGTGAGCTCCCCCCTAGTGGTGGCTGTATGATCTGTATGTAGTGAGCTCCCCCTAGTGGTGGCTGTATGATCTGTATGTAGTGAGATCCCTCTAGTGGTGGCTGTATAATATGTATGTAGTGAGCTCCCTCTAGTGGTGGCTGTATAATCTGTATGTAGTGAGCTCTCCCTAGTGGTGGTTGTATAATCTGTATGTAGTGAGCTCCCCCTAGTGGTGACTGTATAATCTGTATGTAGTGAGCTCCCTCTAGTGGTGGCTGTATGATCTGTATGTAGTGAGATCCCTCTAGTGGTGGCTGTATAATATGTATGTAGTGAGCTCCCTCTAGTGGTGGCTGTATAATCTGTATGTAGTGAGCTCCCTCTAGTGGTGGCTGTATAATCTGTATGTAGTGAGCTCCCTCTAGTGGTGACTGTATAATCTGTATGTAGTGAGCTCCCCCTAGTGGTGGCTGTATAATCTGTATGTAGTGAGCTCCCTCTAGTGTTGACTGTATAATCTGTATGTAGTGAGCTCCCCCTAGTGGTGGCTGTATAATCTGTATGTAGTGAGCTCCCTCTAGTGGTGGCTGTATGATCTGTATGTAGTGAGATCCCTCTAGTGGTGGCTGTATAATATGTATGTAGTGAGCTCCCTCTAGTGGTGGCTGTATAATCTGTATGTAGTGAGCTCCCTCTAGTGGTGGCTGTATAATCTGTATGTAGTGAGCTCCCTCTAGTGGTGACTGTATAATCTGTATGTAGTGAGCTCCCCCTAGTGGTGGCTGTATAATCTGTATGTAGTGAGCTCCCTCTAGTGTTGACTGTATAATCTGTATGTAGTGAGCTCCCCCTAGTGGTGGCTGTATAATCTGTATGTAGTGAGCTCCCTCTAGTGGTGGCTGTATAATCTGTATGTAGTGAGCTCCCTCTAGTGGTGGCTGTATAATCTGTATGTAGTGAGCTCCCTCTAGTGTTGACTGTATAATCTGTATGTAGTGAGCTCCCCCTAGTGGTGGCTGTATAATCTGTATGTAGTGAGCTCCCTCTAGTGTTGACTGTATAATCTGTATGTAGTGAGCTCCCCCTAGTGGTGGCTGTATAATCTGTATGTAGTGAGCTCCCTCTAGTGGTGGCTGTATAATCTGTATGTAGTGAGCTCCCTCTAGTGTTGACTGTATAATCTGTATGTAGTGAGCTCCCCCTAGTGGTGGCTGTATAATCTGTATGTAGTGAGCTCCCTCTAGTGGTGGCTGTATAATCTGTATGTAGTGAGCTCCCTCTAGTGGTGGCTGTATAATCTGGTGACTCTAGGATTTAAATTTGAGAAGATTTCCAGGGGCCTTGGAATAACATAGCCCTGCACAGAGTGGAGATTTATATATTGTGAGGGGAGAAGATTATGTCTTTTGGCCAATGTATCTGTAATGGAGAAAATTAAGAAGTGCAGGGAGATGACACATTAACTGGGGCGGATTCTAATTAGGAGGATCTGGTCCAGGGCGGCCCTTATACGCAGCTCCTCCAGATAGCACAGCCCGGAAGGCTCTTCACCTCTATAGCCTTATTATATTCCCTCCGCTCACAGTGCAGATAACATAAGGAAGCTCGGGTTTACAAAACGCAATTGCTTAAATAGGAATCCCATAATATACCAGTGTGACAACCCATATGGAAGCAATTCACTAACGTATGCCAAATGAGAGCTTAGGGTAGAGTTACACCATAACTACTCTTTGTTTGGGGGGAGGCGTTGGGTGCACACTGTGACTGTCAGAAATCAATATGAGTGGACTGGTTCGGATTTTGTATCCATGTACATCCTTTAATGCAGTCACTTCTCATCGACAGTAAGTGGAATTATGGGTAACAGTAATAATATAACGGACCGCTTATAGATATGCACCGATAGATCCAGCAACCACCCACACTGCATATCCGCATGTAAAGTGCTGGACCAGGCGCCTCTCCCTCACTGCGACTCCTCCTTATACCTACTGATATTTCTATATAAACAATTCCAACCTGCTAATTATATTTAATGACTTTAAGCAAGCAGTGGTATGACCCTCCAACCAGTCTCGGACTGGCCCACAGGGGAATCCCCCGGTGGGCCCCTGAGTAAGGTGGGCCCACTGTCCACCAGAACTGCATCTCAAATAACCCATATCAATATAAAAAACTGGGTAGACTATCCAGTTTATTATTATAGGTGCATTGGAAGGTTAAGATGGCCTCTAGGAATAGAGGTAGTCCAGCCAGTGTCCTCTATTCCCTGGGACCCACCTTCTTAACCCCTTCAGCCCCCGTGGCTTAAACCCCCTTAATGACCAGGCCACTTTTTACAATTCTGCACTACACTACTTTCACCGTTTATTGCTCCGCCATACAACTTACCACCCAAATGAATTTTAGCTCCTTTTCTTCTCACTAATAGAGCTTTCATTTGGTGGTATTTCATTGCTGCTGACATTTTTACTTTTTTTGCTATTAATCAAAAATGACCGAAATTTTTACAAAAAAATGACATTTTTCATTTTCTGTTGTAAATTTTTTTTTAAAAAACTACATTTCTATATAAATTTTTCTCTAAATTTATTGTTCTACATGTCTTTGATAAAAAAAAGTCCAATAAGTGTATATTTATTGGTTTGGGTAAAAGTTATGGCGTTTACAAACTATGGTGCAAAAAAGTGAATTTCGGCATTTTGAAGCAGCTCTGACTTTCTGAGCACCTGTCATGTTTCTTCAGGGGCTAGAATGTCAGGATAGTATGAATACCCCCCAAATGACACCATTTTAGAAAGAAGACACCCCAAAGTATTCGCGGAGGGGCATGGTGAGTTCATGTATCATTTCATTTTTTTTCACAAGTTAGCGGAAAATGACACTTTCTGAGAAAAAAAAAAAAGTTTCAATTTCTGCTAACTTCTGGCAAAAAAAAACGAAATCTCAGACTGGACTCACTATGCCCTCAGTGAATACCTCGGGTGTCTACTTTCCGAAAGGGGTCATTTGTGGGGTGTGTTTACTGTTCTGGCATTTTGGGCGGGGCTAAATTGTGAGCCGCCATGTAAAACCTAAAGGTACTCGTTGGAATTTGGGCCCCTTCGTACTCAGGCTGCAAAAAGTGTCACTTATGTGGTATCGCCGTACTCAGGAGAAGTAGGGCAATGTGTTTTAGGGTGTATTTTACATATACCCATACTTTGTGTCAGAAATATCTCTGTAAATTGACAACTTTGAATAAAAAAATTTAAAAAGTTGTCGTTTACAGTGATATTTCTCACACACAGTATGGGTATATGTAAAAATACACCCCAAAACACATTGCCCTACTTCTCCTGAGTACGGCGATACCACGTGAGTGACACTTTTTTGCAGCCAAGATGCGCAAAGGGGCCCTAAAACCAATGAGTACCTTTAGGATTTCACAGGCCATTTTTACGCATTTGGATTCTCACGCTTTAGGGCCCCTAAATTGCCAGGGCAGTATAAATACCCCACATGTGACCCCATTGTGGAAAGAAGACACCCCAAGGTAATCCGTGAGGGGCATGGCGAGTTCACAGAAAAAAAAAAATTTGGCACAAGCGGAAATTGATTTTTTTTTTATTTATTTTTTTACAGTCTCATATTCCACTAACTTGTGACAAAAAATAAAATTTTACATGAACTCACCATACCCCTCACGGAATATCTTGGGGTGTCTACTTTCCAAAATGGGGTCACATGTGGGGTTTTTGTACTGCTCTGGCATTTGAGGGTCTCCGCAATCATTACACGTATGGCCAGCATTAGGAGTTTCTGCGATTCTCCGTATATTGAGCAGACGGGTAATGAGATTTTTTTTCCCGTTCAGTTTCTGGGCTGAAAAGAAAAAAAAATGAACGGCGCAGATTTCTTCATTCGCATCGATCAATGTGGATGAATAAATCTCTGCCAAAAAATGTGCAAAAAAAAAAAGTAGTAAGGCCCCATTCACACGTCCGCAAAAATGTCCGCATCTATTCCGCAATTCTGCGGAATAGATGCGGACCCATTCAGTGTGAATGGGGCTGGCGGTGATGCGGAGAGCACACTATGCGCTCGCCGCATCAGCATTTGCGGAGCTGCGGCCGCAAACTTCCGGGTTTCGGCCCCCAAACATCCGGCCGCAGCTCCGCAAAAGACAGAGCATGTCCTATTCTTGTCCGCAATTGCGGACAAGAAAAGGCATTTTCTATATAGTTCTGGCAATGTGCGGATCTGCAAAATGCGGAAAGCACATTGCTGGTGTCCGTGTTTTGCGGATCCGTGGATCCATGGATCCGCAAAACACATACGGACGTCTGAATGAGCCTTACAGGGGGTAATTAGTGTCAGGGGGTGACAGGGGGTTACATGGGGTGATCGGGGTTAATCAGGGGTTAATCAGGGGTTAATCAGTGACGGGGTGGGGTGGATGGGTGGGGGATCTGTGTGGTGATTTGGTGCACTTATAAAGTTTCTTTGGTGGTCCCAAGCAAAGGGACCACCAAAGGAACGATCAGCAAGCATATCAGACGCTGTTAACAAAACAGCGTCTGATATGCCATTTTTTTAACTTCTACAGCCTGCCAGCGCACGATCAGCGCTGGCAGGCTATAGTTTACCTTGTCCCCGACGTGATCCTGTGAACGCGCGCATCTCGCCTCTCGCGAGATGACGCGCGGGCGCGTCAAGGAGGAACAGACCGACCGCCCGCAGGACGCAATCCTGCGTGAGGCGGTCGGCAAGAAGTTAAGTTGTTGCATAGACTCCCATAATCAATCATCTTGTAGCGTCATGTTGCTATCTGCCTCTGTGTGCAGATATTTGCATGTCGCTGTGCAGTGGTTCCCAGAAGGAATTTTACTGATAGGCCCTAGGCATCCCAGTCCGACACTGTCTCCAACACTCAGATTTCAGCTGGCTGTCAGTGAATGGAAACATTATAGTTTACATACAGAGACTTAAAACCAGTTCTGTCCTAATACTTCTGATATCTGAGGGTTTGTTACAATCATATCCAGTCTAGACAATCCTCTGTGAGCAAAATCTCTCCCCTGCCCTGATAGTTTGTTACAATGTGTCAGTCCAGGTTGTTTAAATCACAGAGCATTGTTTACACTGGATACAATTGTAATAAGCCTCAGCTGAAGTATTAGGTTCAGGTTCAGCCTCTGGATGTAGACAAGAAGGTCCCCTTTCACTAACAGCAAGCAGAGATCTTGAGAAGAGTAAAGAAATGGAACACAGATTCCATTAGACATCTACCCCTCACACCTGGGTCTGTTCAGCTCAGTCTGATGTAAGATCCTTATCTGTCGAGTTTTTGCTCCTTTGTTTCCCTTCATCGCCTTTGCTGCTGCATTAATCCTATTGCTGAGCTGTAACCTGGTGCCAGTCTCTTGTATTATTTGTCTGTACCCGCTGTGCCAGTCTATTGTGTCAGGACAGAAGTGCATTATGCTAAGCTATAAACAGTAATTCTAATGCATTATGTCTTAGCAGCCGTGTGCCAGGGTACACAATGCCCTCCCCTGTCTGGCTCTTGATATTGTGCCAGCATGCCCTATGATGTCCTGGAATGCAGCAGCCATCTGATAAAGCCAATGCCCGCCACCTAAATAGGCATCAGAATCTCTATTATCTGACACCATGGGCACCACCTCCCCACAGACAGTATACCAACAGCGCAGTGCCATCTGGCTTCAGTAAAACATGCGATGTGTGCACAGCCTTACTTAGCCCCGACTCAGAGGACAACCCTAAAGTTGAGCAGGAAAGCTTAGTATCAGCCATTTTGGGTGATTTTCACCCAGCTTTCCTAAAATCTTGAAAGGCACATCAGACTAGCCATGCAGTGACACTTCCCCCACCACCATACTACTGTATCATTAGGCAGATTTACCATGAGTCAATCATTATTATTTTAGGGAACCTGTGGCTGATGGGAGTTGGAGTTGGACAGTACTGTTGCTGGCTGATCCTCGGCACACGGGATTAGCAGGATTTAGCAGAAAGTGGATTTCATGGATATGTTCTGCTCTTGGCAAGAGACTGATGTAAAAACGCCAAGATCAGGACCTTCAAATTGACCAAATTTCAGACCTTATGCTCTCCACAATGTGGCAGCTGGGATACAGTTTGTGCCAACACTCAGCAAGCACCACTGAGAGTCAAAGGAATATTCCATTTAGAGATCCTGGCCGGAGATTTAAGCTTTCCTCGAGATTTACATCCTTCATCTTAATAGCAGAACATGAGGACAAAAGTAACACACAATTCAAAACTGATACATTGTGTTATGCCTGGTGCTGGACCTGAGGGGGCGGAGCAAAGCACAAGGATTCCATTGTCAGTTTTCCTGGTGTCAAGCTCCACCCCCTCGAGCCCTGCAATTACACAGTAACTCATATTGTGCAGAGATCTCATCCTTATCACAGGGGCCGACTAACAGACTGTGGAATGGGCTCCAATTACAATCCCCTCCTACATTCCATGTCCCTACATAAGGACAGTCCCCAATTATCACCGACAGTATCAGACTGTGTAGAGACATCCTATCGACGAGTGGAATGGTTCTAGGCTACATGAAGACTTAATAAATAAAAATAAAAGAAATAAAAGGATTTCCTATAACAGGACTCTGTAAATCAATGCTGCACAGGCAACGTCTTGTCTGATAGTAAACTTGCAATTTCTCTTTTTTCTCCATCTGACCCAGACCCTCATGATGGCTACTCCTGCTGACTGCAAAGTTTGCTGCCAAGACATCTTTGGCCCTTGCTTTTCCAGTGATCTCCGTTTGACAACCATTCAGCAATTCACACCCCAGGATTACTAAACACCCAGGAATGCAAACTCCTCTAATAAATATGCACTCCAGACTCCTATTACAGCCCCCTCCACCTAAAGCAGACCACATGAACTAACACAGACCAGGCCCCACATGCTGACTGCACTCACACTCCCCTCCACTGCCTCCTTGCTGCTCTCCCACCTTGGCTTGAGGACCTGCAGAGGTCATGTGATTGTGTGCAGGTCCTTCTGCAGCTTTGTTGCTGTTGCAGTGATCACCTACAATGCATCACTTTGGACGGACAAGGGCCCCCGGGAGCCTCAGGTGGCCACACAAACCACACATTTTATTCCACTATTGGTTTACCAGATTTTGCTCTTTGCTTTAGTATATGGTAGATGGTGGCCCATAAAGCTGTTCTGGGGCCCCTTGAGAGCCCAGACCTGGTTGGCCCCATACCATTTGCTATTGAGTGTTAAGAAGGACTCCCCTCAGAACAGGTGTTACCATGCTAGGGGGAGAGGGGCAAACCAGCACAAGACCCTTGAGTCATGGCCGGCAGTACCCAGCACAATGAGGGCAGGGGTTTTCTGCCCCCTCCCCCCTCCCATATTCATCTCCGAGTCCAGAGCAGCTTAAATCTGTATAAGGTAAATTTCCTAAACCGCCAGTTCCCTCTACAGAGACATTATTAGATCTCGGCCTCTTTGGGGGAGGGGGTAAACCATTGTTATCCGACATTCATAACAACACAGGTGGTTACCCTCCCGCCCCATGTCATAAAGCCACAGGTCTCGTTGTGCGCAGCGCCAGTGGTCAACGCCATCTGTACGAGTTTTGTTTTGTGTGGCGAACTCAGCCCTCATTAAAATCGATAGGTGCTATGGCAACCGCGACCACATCAGGTGACCAGATGGGTATTAGACGGAATGGGAAAAATAACCCATTTATCACTGAATAATCACTACGAGATTAACCCCTGCCTGCCCGTGCCATTCGATCCTAATTATAGAGAAACTGCAGAGGGAAGGCTGTCTTTAGGACGCAACCGGCTGGAGTCAGATATATAGACTTACAGTCTCTTATGTGTATAGGACGTATGCTCATCTAATTTGTGAATGTAATGCTAGGACCACAGTGAAGACTGACACTTACATGGAGAAAAATAGAGGGGGTGTATGCTTACATCAGAGCACAGATTCATACCGATGTAGATAGGAGACATATCTGTAGGGACGTGTGACTCTCCAAGGGGACTGTAACCAAGAATTCAGGCACTCCACGTTCCTATAGATAAGCAGCCCCGCCATGTGACCCTCTGCACTCTGCTACATACATGTTGTGCGCAGATGAAGCAGAGCTGTTGGGGTTTCCTGCCTTGGTGACTGTAATAAGCTTCTCTGGGGTTTGTCGGCGGGGGCTCAGCTGTGTGACAGCCACAGGGTAATTGGGAATTAGTGGAAGGTCAGCAGTTCTCTAAATATCATTTCTTGGCCTGATGACTGGACTTTTCACCCCCCTCCTCAGTCTATGGCTGCAGACGACTTAACCCCTTCTTACAGGGACGCATTAATAACGCCTCATCCACTATACAGTCCGAAATTCCACAACCATCATAAATCTAATAAAACTAACTCCTACGATGAAAACGTTTTGTAGGAAGCAGCATGAACGACGAGGTAGGAGGTATGAGGCACAGGCTGGGGTTAATAGGGTTGTACAATGAAAAGTTTAGCAACTTCCAAATATACTTGGTGTTTCGAAAACATTGAATTTTTAAGATCTCTGCTTGCTGTCAGGGACTAGAATTGTTCTTATTCACATCCAGAGGCTGAAAACACTTTCTGATCAAATCACAGCTGAGCATTTGTTACAATTGTATCCAGTCTAAACAATTCTCCAGACTGATACAATGTATCAGTGCAGGTAAAAGGTAACAAGCTATCAGGACAGGACCTCTGACTCTGTGGACGTGGCCTCCATTCCTGTAGTCACCTATTCCTGGATATTACAAGTAGTCCCCATGCACACAATTGTGTGTGTTTTGCGGTCCACAAACCACAGATCCGCAAAACACGGATACCGGCCGTGTGTATGCCGCCCTCTTTTTCTCCCTTCTGCACAAATGCCCCATCCCTGTCCACAAAACAAAATAGGACATGTTCTATCCTTTTTGTGGTTCGGTGGACATTAGGATGCGGACAGTACACGATGTGCTGTCCATATTTTTACGGCCCCATTGAAATGAAAGGTTCCGCATTGGATCCACAAAAATTGCGGATTAGATGCAGAAAAAATACACGGTTGTGTGCATGGGAACTTAGTATCGGGACTCCTCAGTGGATGCGTCACAGTGTAAGGCCTTATTCACACATCCGTTGTGTTTTGCGGAGCCGCGGATCCGCAAAACACGGACACATCGGCAATGTGCATTCCGCATTTTTGCGGACCGCACATTGCCCGGACTCCATAGAAAATGCCTCTTCTTGTCCGCAATTGCGGACAAGAATAGGACATGCTCTATTTTTTTTGCGGAGCCGCGGACCGGAAAATCGGCGGCGCGCTCTGCAAAATCGGATACGGAGAGCACAGCGTGTGCTCTCCGCATCTTTCCCGGCCCCATTCACAGTCAATGGGTCCGCATGTATTCCGCAAAATTGCGGAATACATGCGGACTACATTGCGGATGTGTGAATAAGGCCTAAGGCTACATGCACACGACCGTTGTTTGTTTCCGCGTCCGTTCCGTTTTTTTTCACGGATTGGATGCTTCCCCATTCATTTCAATGGGTCCGTCAAAAAATGCGGATGGTCAACCGTTTGTGTTCCGCATCCGTGATCCGTGTTTTCATTCCATCAAAAAAATAGTGCACGTCCTATTTTTTTCACGTTTGCGGACAAGGATAGGCATTTTTACAATGGATCCGTCAAAAAAAAACGGTCCGTCAAAAAAAACGGTCCGTCATCCGTTTTTTTTGACGGACGCAAAATTTCAAGGAGGAGCGGACACGGAGGCAGGCAACGGTCGTGTGCATGTAGCCTAACAGTCACAGATTCCCTGTGGATGCTGGTCTGCAGCTGGGGTCACCTGCCTGCAGCGTTGTTATGTCTCACTTTACCGATACAGCCGATCAGCAGCAGCCCCGGCGAGCGGCCCACGTCCCCACAGAGTTTAATTTCAGCCACGGCCGGGATAATCAGATAACGAGGCAACGGCCGAGACTCCGCGCGCTGAATTAGAGACTAATTACCCATCCCCTGCCAGACGCTACTTCCAGGAGGACATCGGGAAGCACAAGGCCGTGATATATCGGACCGGACACAATGCCGGACCAGTAGACAGGAAGGACACTTATTTTAAACAGCCACATAACTAATATGGCTGCTGGCAGGAGAAGTTACCCAGCTTTCAGGGGCGTAACTACCATAGCAGCAGACCATGCAACTGCTATGGGGCCCAGGGCAAGTGGGGGCCCAGTCTTAGTTGGGATTATCCCCTCTTCTGCAGGGATCAGCAACCTTCGGCACTCCAGCCTCTGTAGAACTACAACTCCCAGCATGCAAACATGCTTGGCTGTTCTCACAACTCCTATAGAAGTGAATGGAGCATTCTGGGAGTTGTAGTTTCAGAATATCTGGAGGGCCAGAAGTTGCCGATCCCTGTTCTAAAGGAACAACTTTTAGCAAATAAAGCAGGGGAAAAAATGGCCCAATAGTGATTGGAAGGGGTTTAGGCAGAAACCCTTCTGTCCTGTGTGGGGGGCCTGGATTGATCCTTGCTATGGGGTCCTCACTTCTCTATGTACGCCACTGCCAGCTTAGCTAGTGTCCTGAAAGGTCATGCACAGATATGGGATGGGGGAGGGCATGTATAACTATATAACAGCGCCATCAAAATGAATGGGACTGAGCTGCAATACCGCACACCACCTTTGGATGTCAGGAGAGCAGTGTGCTGATCCTGTGGAGGTCACACGATGAGAGTTACATAGTGGGAGGAGCAGGGTCCCAGCAGCACAGAGGATTACAGGAGAGGAGTGTGCTGATCCTGTGGAGGTGACAGTGTGAGAGTTACATAGTGGGAGGAGCAGGGTCCCAGCAGCACAGAGGATTTCAGGAGAGGAGTGCGCTGATCCTGTGGAGGTTACATGATGAAAGTTACATAGTGGGAGGAGCAGGGTCCCAGCAGCACAGAGGATTTCAGGAGAGGAGTGTGCTGATCCTGTGGAGGTCACAGGCTGAGGGTTACATAGTGGGAGGAGCAGGGTCCCAGCAGCACAGAGGATTTCAGGAGAGGAGTGCGCTGATCCTGTGGAGGTCACAGGGTGAGAGTTACATAGTGGGAGGAGCAGGGTCCCAGCAGCACAGAGGATTTCAGGAGAGGAGTGCGCTGATCCTGTGGAGGTCACAGGATGAGAGTTACATAGTGGAGGGAGCAGGGTCCCCGCAGCACAGAGGATTTCAGGAGAGGAGTGCACTGATCCTGTGGAGGTCACAGGCTGAGGGTTACATAGTGGGAGGAGCAGGGTCCCAGCAGCACAGAGGATTTCAGGAGAGGAGTGCGCTGATCCTGTGGAGGTCACAGGCTGAGAGGTACATAGTGGAAGGGGCAGGGTCCCAGCAGCACAGAGGATATCAGGAGAGGAGTGCGCTGATCCTGTGGGGGGTCACAGGCTGAGAGTTACATAGTGGGAGGAGCAGGGTCCCAGCAGCACAGAGGATTTCAGGAGATGAGTGTGCTGATCCTGTGGAGGTCACAGGCTGAGAATTACATAGAGGAAGGAGCAGGGTCCCAGCAGCACAGAGGATTTCAGGAGAGCAGTGCAATCATCTTGTGGAGGTCACAGGCTGAGAGTTACATAGTGGAAGGGGCAGGGTCCCAGAAGCACAGAGGATTTCAGGAGAGGAGTGCGCTGATCCTGTGGAGGTCACAGGCTGAGAGGTACATAGTGCAAGGAGCAGGGTCCCAGCAGCACAGAGGATTTCAGAGGCGAGGATGTGCAGATAAGTGAAGGATTTATCAAACTGGTATAAAGTAGAACTGACTTAGTTGCCCATAGCAACCAATTGGATTCCATCTTTCATTTTTCACAGCTCATTTGGTAAGAAAGGTGGAATCTGATTGGTTGATATGGACAATTAAGCCAGTTCTACTTTATACTGGTTTGAGAAATCCTCCCCTACGTGTTTACACTCGTTGCTTCTAGATCTTGGATCTTTTAGATGAATAAACTCTCAGTAACTTTAGCTTTTCTCTCGATCAGCGCCATAGAGTTTATAAGAATACGATAGCACAGATCAATTCTTCCTTCCTAGAGCAATAAGGAAATAAGACTATTATTAATAAGATATTTCTTGACTGCATTAAAACGTCATCGCCATTTCAATGCCGCCATATGCAGTTCTGTGCAGGTAGATGTAAACCGTGTATCGGGGTGGGCTCCCCAGGACACAGTGAAGTCACGAACAAGGAAAGAAGCTCCGCCACCAGCTTTTACCAAAACAGTATTTCACTAAAACATGGTAATGAACACAACCACAAATACTGGGAACACACAAATTTGCATACACCCAGCCCGAAGGCTGAGACCCTTGTGCTGCACAGCGCGGTGCCCTATGATGGATGCAGGAGGAAAGCGCAGTAATTTACCTACTGGCGGGCACAACTAAATCGCCACACCTCACCTGTTATTACCCTAGAATCAAGAATCACTGTTTAGGTGCGTGGTACAGGCTAGCCTGCGGTGCAGCACAACAGCTTACAATCTTACAAAGAGCTACAGTATTCCCCCTCCTATAACTGGTCCTGTAGCACGTGCCTGAGTATTCCTTCTGAGCAAAGCGCCAGCCTGGCTTGAGTTTGTGGGAATTTTATCAGCTCTTTAATGTGAAATGTCCCTTTAAGTTATGGAGTCCTTGCAATGAATAGTAGTAACACCTGTGGCCTGAAACAAACAGAGACCCTAACTAACTAACTACAGGACTGGTCTCAGTCTCTAGGCACCAATACTGTAATGAGGTGCGTGCACGATCTTACCATCCTGGATCTGCTTTGCATCCGCTGGCGACTCTGAACTGAACAAATGCCTCTCCAATAAGCATGCGGTTCTGCAGTGTATGTAGCTTTATTCCTCTGCTCTCATCAGCGTTCCTGGAAGCAATCCTTGTTCCTCTGGACAGGATCAGGGTCTTGGACACGATCAGCTCACTGGGCTGCAGCTCTGGTCATTGAGGGATGCTCTCACACCTGGATGTTGTCAGATCCTCCGCTGACACAGTTCCTCAGTCTCAGCTCCCTCTAAGATGGCTGCTCCCTTTCTCTTCCTCTCCAGGCTCTGTGTAACTCCACCTCTCATGATTATTATTTTTTTTGGAAACAGCGGCATCTTGTGGCCAAACAGCAGAATGTCAATCCAGATCATTTAAAGGGTTATTCCGATCTCAGACAATGGGGGCCCCATTGTCTAAAAGGGGCGGGTCCCACATACAATGAGAATGGAGCGGGGAGAGCTGTGGCTGGATGACCACGGATTTCCTGGGGTCCATCCACCACCAAGAGCTACTTCCCGCTGCTCCCATAGAAGTGAATGGAAGTGCACCATTTATTTCTATGGAGCAGACGAAAATAGTTGAGCCAGCACTCGGCAATTTTCAGCGGCCCCATAGAAATGAATGGAGGGCGGCTGTGCATGCGCAGTGCACTCCCCGTTCATTTCCCCACTCCGTTCTCGTTGTAGTTGTAGATGGGACCCGCACCTATCAGACAATGGGGGCATATCCTAGCGATATGCCCCCATTGTCTGAGATGGCAAAACCCCCCCTTAATTTAATCTATACAAACAGTGCTCAGACAATGAGAGCTGTTTCCCCATCTCACATAGATGAATTATTACACAACGGCAGAAGGATGGGAACTGCTAGAGGAAGAAAGGAGGAAAAAGAACGATGTGTGGAAGAAGGGAAAGGGAGGGAAGATGAACGGAAGATGGAAGGAGGAAAGGGGGGAGCTCTGAAGAAATGAAAGAATAGAGGAAGAAAACAGGGATGGGAAAAGGAAGGAGGAAAGACATGAAGAAATGAAGAAGAGGGGAGGACAGAAGTAAGAAGGGAAAGAAAAAGGAAGAAAGGAATCCAGACCAGCTATCGTTCCCAGTGCCCCGGACACTACACTGGGCTCTGTCAGCCATCTTGCCCTTTCTCTGATGCTGAAACGCAAGTGCCGTTGAGTCAGTCGCCATTGGTGTCTGTGGAGCATGTGACTACTCAGTACGGATTTCAGAACGTGTCGGCCATGACTTGTCCTACAGTGTAGCCGATGCTCATCAAACTGTAGACTCCACAATGGATAAGTGCGGACCTTCCCTTTAACCTGCGAAGCTTCCCTTCAACCCGCGGACATCCCCTTTAACCTGCGGAGCTTCCCTTTAACCTGCGGACCCTTTCCTATTCATCACTGCAGGTTAATTAGTGATTTATCACCAGCCACTTAACCCCTTCACATCCTAATTAATGGCGACTGCAAACAGCTTCTAAGCAGCGGTGACGGCCCCGGATTTTAATAAAGCCTTTCATTGTTTCCTTGGCGACCGCCATTTATACGAGATTCAGCGGCGATATTGCTGATGTGTCTTTCACATTTCATTTTTTCCTCCACTGAAATGAGACATGAATGAAGCTCTCACATTAATGGGCTCTTACCCGCATGACAGGGTGCAATCCATCACTCCCTTCCTCCGCTCCCTGCTATGCTAAGCTTTTCTGCTCCCCTTCGTCCTCTCTTCACCTCTTTTACTGTGGAAATAACTCTGGATCTGATAATCCAGAAATGCTGACAATCCGGAACAGGGAATTCCAGGAAGACAGACTCTGCTGCTTCTCTATAGTTCTCTGTGCAAATATATTCTTCTGATAATCCAGAAAGTTTGATAATTCGGCACCTGGATCTCAATTCACCCCTCATTTCTCTTCATCGGCACGACAGGCCTGAGCTTGTACCGAGTGTCCGCGCACAAGGCCTCTCCATACAACTCTATGGGTTTGTGAGATTGATAAACGGCCCTCATTTGTTTGAACACTGTATTAAGTTTAACATCAGGACTGTCATTCTGCATTTTGGCCACAAGATGCCGCTGTTTCTTAATACAGCTAAACAGGTTGCAGTAATTGAATATTCATAAGAGGTGAAGTTGGACTGAGCAAGAAGAAACAGGAAGCAGGAGGGCAGACATCTTGCAAGGACTGTGTGTGAAACAGAATCTGCTGGCATCCAGGCGTCAGCGTGTCCTAGAGTGTCAGGAGCTGCCGCTGAGGGAGGCTGATCACCGTGTAAGCCAGATCCTGTCTGGAGGAAAAGGATTGTTTTACCAGAAAGGCGTTTAGAAGCTGAGGAATGGAGCGCTGTCTATCCTGCAGGACCTCATGTTTGCTGGAGAGACTTTGTGTTCGGATAAAAAACAGACCCGGGTCAGTGAGAGCGTGTATGCACCACATTGCAGATTGGCACTTAAGAGACTGAGAACAGGCCTGTAGTTAGATAGGTCTCTAGGGTTTATATCAGGCTAAAAAGTGTTTGCCACGTTTACTACAAGGACTCCATTGCTTAAAGAGACTTTGCACAATTGAGAGTTCCATATTGCCTACGAACTCAAACCAATTTGGTGCTTTACTTAGGAACAATACTCAGATACGGGTTCCTGGACTAGCTATAGAAGGGGGAATATTATAGAGTTGATAAGATTGTAGGCTGCTGTGCTGCACCGCAGATAAGTCCGTACTAAGCACCCAAACAATCGTTCGCTTCAGGGTAATAACAGGTACGGTGGGGCAGTTTTAGTTGTGCCCGCCAGTGGGCAAATTACAACAAATTTCCCCCGTTATCCACCAAGAGGCATCTTGCTGTTCAGCACAAGGGGTCTCAGCTGCTGGCTGGGTTAATGTAAATTGTCTCTTAATATTTGGGATTGTGTTCATCGCTGGGTTTTCAGTAAAAATTCTGTTTTGAAAAGGCTGTTGTCAGTGTTGCTTTCCTCGTTCTTGACTTCTCTGTATTCTGGGTAGCCCACCCTGGTACATGGCTTACAGGTTACGGGAAGAGGCGAAAGAGGGAGTACGATAATTCTTAATATCTGATGATCTGGCATCTACTAAATCCTGGTAATTTGTTGGTCTTCTGGTTACACCCTATGGATGGCAGCTGGTACCAGGCTGGGTTCCTGAGCTCTAGCTGACAACCAGATCGCCCTGGTATCAGATGCAAGAAAAGAGAGGCTGGAGTCGAGGAGTGAACGCCGCCCGGATCTCCCCTGCTGCAGAAGAAATTCTATGAATTTTCACGTCTTATCGGCTCGGCACAGGGCACCTCCGGGGCACATCGTCATGCTGTATGGAGACACCACCGAACCACAGCAGTAATCGCATCTGTCAGGTCGTTGAGAAGACAGGACTACAACCCCCATCATTAGGCTTTTGGAACAAGAGACGTGCCCACATTCTTAAAAGCCCAGAATCCAGTTTTACGCAAAATAAAAAAACTGCATATAATGAACAGTTCTACAATTTTCTAATTGACTCTGCGGTTCAATTCTCCCTAGTATCCAATCTCGGCTTGCTGTCAGTGAACAGAAAGTCACCTAGGATCTGTAATAGCAGCTGTACAGGTGACCCAGCTTCCTCAGAATTACAGTGTTGTCATAGTTTAAGAAATAATCTGCAATTTTCTTTAAGTGGTTCTTGGAAGTGGCGCAAGGCAAGACGTCCATCTAAGAAAAAAAAGTCACCAGCCTCTATAATGAGGGGCCCCGGGGTCATTTCTTATACATAATGACATGTCCATGACACACGTCTTGAAGTGGTCTTAATTCCTGCATTAAGTGTGTGTGGAGTCATTGTTCCTCCCGTGTCCATGTTGGTGTAGCCTTTATAATATCACTTCAGCCTTCTGCGCTTTGTAAATGGCGCCAAATTAGGATCCATCCTGCTTTTTTCTTGTCGGGGAGGCCGCGCTGGGACACGGTCTGCAGGGGCGCCTCCATCCTGCCTTCCCAGTGCGTTATTAACGTATATACGGTGGCGCTGCTTGTCTCTTTCTACTGGATTCCATTAATGGCTCTCCTAAGGTTCACTGACATGATGGCGGTATATGCCCATTTCAAGTAGCGGGGTGAACACATGTGGCTGTCATGCGGGTGTCATACAGCTGTCCTGCGGCAGTCCTGCGGCTGTCGCCTTCCCCATCTGTGTCAATCCAAGAAGACATCTTTATAGGTTACAGGTGATAGATAAAAGAGCGGGAATGGTGTGCGGTAAGTGCCCACATATACCTGCATGCTGACAGGTGACCAAACCTTAGCCTGCCACGTGCCTGACAATGCCAGCAATTTCCTGTCACCAATAGGAAGAGCAGCTCTGGAGCACAACAAGGGAAATACTGAGCAATGTGATAGGACAGCAACATTTATGCTTAAAGCGAACCCGTCACCTGCTTTTTACCTCTTAAGCTGTTAACTGTACCTTATAGATCATTGTAACCTTGTTTCCAAACAGGTGTTCTTCGTTTTTCTGGGGTTTATATTCCTGAAAAAATCACTTTATAATCTCCTGCTCTGCTGCGTCTGAAGTCACCAGACAAGTCAAGGAGGCAGACCCTCCTTGACTGCTGGATGCGACTCCCCCGCCCTAACCCTGCCTCTCATCCCTATGATTGACACTAGCTCTTCTGCCCGGGACCGCGCTGGTCTCGGCGGCGCATGCGCCGTCTCCCTTCATAGCAGCGATCCCGAGCCTCGCGCTGAGTGAAGCGCGATCCCCTTGCTAGATCGCGCTTGCGCACTTCTCTCCTCTCTAGCCGGGCCGCTGGTGAAATGCAGATCACTCAGCGCGAGGCTCGGGATCGCACTGCTATGAAGGCAGACGGCGCATGCGCCGCCGAGACCAGCGCGGTCCCGGGCAGAAGAGCTAGTGTCAATCATAGGGATGAGAGGCGGGGTTAGGGCGGGGGAGTCGCATCCAGCAGTCAAGGAGGGTCTGCCTCCTTGACTTGTCTGGTGACTTCAGACGCAGCAGAGCAGGAGATTATAAAGTGATTTTTTCAGGAATATAAACCCCAGAAAAACGAAGAACACCTGTTTGGAAACAAGGTTACAATGATCTATAAGGTACAGTTAACAGCTTAAGAGGTAAAAAGCAGGTGACAGGTTCGCTTTAATTACTTAAGAACAAATGGTCGATATATAGAAATCAATGTAGAACTAAGCTCCTCCCCTGCTTTACTAGGCATCACCCCCGAGGATCTCATTAGTTATACATTAGTAATGTGACCTGACCCTCCTTCATGGGGTGCAGATAATTTACCCAACTACTCAGAGCTTCTCACATCTTTCAAGCAAAAAAAATAAAAATCCTCCTCAATGATATCCATATTGTATAAAAGCTTGTATTTTATAAAATGTCAGCAGTGACTTCATCTCCACCAATTATAGAAAGCTCTTCACAGCAGTGACATAATCCAGTATACCCCAGCTCTGCACATCCATGCGACTTCTCTCTCATTAATTCTGATTACAGGATCTAATTATAGAATTTGCTGCGTCCCGCCCCCGGAGCAGCGCTCACCGAGTGAAATCAGAAAATACTTCCACAGCAGGATGAGAATTAATGTATAAAGAGACTGGTGCGACTACAGCCATGGTGGCCGCAGCGACCAACTAGAAAATGATATGGTGGAGAAGACAGCATCTCGTCTCTCTCCAGGGGTGGTCTGTTTCAAGGAAATAGCGCCATACCAGTGCATGGGTTAGAACTGGTATTGCAGCTCAGCTCCAATGAAGTGAATGAGACCTAGCTACAATACCAAATACAAATTGTACACAAACGTGGCCAAGTTTCCAGAAGGAAGCAGCCATGTTGTTCTAACCTCGATGAAGCCCTATAACCAGAGTATCCTCATTATGTCACACACAGAGGCCCAGGATGCTGAGATAGATTGAGCTATTTGAAAGGTCCTCACAGTATCCTCCTATTGACTTGAGTTAGGCTCTGAGCATCCCAAACCCCTTGGCTCCAGTCCACATGGACTAATCCCAGTCCTGCACATTGAGACCCCACAGACCGCCGTACAGGGGAAATAACTACTGGTGCCTCGCTCTGCTAATCTTTGAGACAGCCACACCAAGACCATAGAGGGGTGAGGGCTAGTGTTGGACGAGCATGCTCGGCCAAACACTAGTTCAGCTTGAGCAACGTGATGCTCGGCACATTGCAGTGTTTGGTCGAATACCGCGTGTGCTCGAGCACGATGCTTGAGTCTCCTCCCCGCATGTTTGTTGGCTGCTACGCAGCTAATAAACGTGCAGGTAAGTACTGCCATTCACTGTAATGCCGTAGCCATGTTGGCTGCTGGCATTACAGCGATTGGCTGGCCTATATAGCACCCGATGACACGTGTTTGGCTCAGTCTTAGTCAGGGAGAGCTGGAGAGTAGAAGGGAGAGATATGTAGGGAGTGAAATAGGAATATTTTAGTTTGTATACTTGTTATAGACCCAAAAGTCCTTTTAAGGACTATTGTGTGTGGTTGCAATATATATTTTGTGCAACCTGCGCTAAATTGCTAAAACTTGTTAGAGACCCAAAAGTCCTTTTAAGGACTATAGTTGTATCTGGCAGCAATATATATTTTTAGCGCAACCTGCGCTAAATAGCGTGCAACTGTTTGGCCGCTGCAGACAGCAACATTATCTGCGCTACATCTCCTGTGTAACGTGTGCGCAGCCTAAAAATATCTGTGACATCCAGTGTACTTTATTTGCGCATACGCTTACAAAACCTGCGCTACTGTACGTGTGACATACTTGCAATCACATATAGATCATTTAATATGCGCAAGGCGAGCAGTAAGGGACAGGGAAGTGGCCGTGATGCTGATGGTGCACACAGAGGCTGTGGCCCAGGGTGCGATGAAACTGTGCCTGCTGCCAGAGCACAAGAAACACTCATCCACGATACCTAGCTTCATGTGCCAGTTTGCAGGGCGGCGCAGGACACCACTCTCGAAGTCAGACTAGTGCGACCAGGTGGTCGGTTGGATTGCAGCAGATAATGCTTCTAGTTGGTTAAGCACCACCCTGTCTTCCACAAAGTACATTCTCAGTAGCCAAGAGTCTGGTTAACAGAATCCTAACCCTGAAACTCCTTCCACCCACGATGGAGAGTCTGGGCAAACAAGTGATCCCACACTCGGATATTCTGAGGAGCTCTTTTCATCGCAATTCCTTAATTTGGGCCTCTCGACAAGCCCGCTTCAAGAGGGACATGAGGAGATCTTGTTCCCCAATTCCCAAACTCTTGATCATCCATAGTCAGAAGAAAATGACGCTGGGGAACGGCAATTAGTATTTCAAGAGGTGGATGATGATGATGAGACACAGTTGCCAATAAGTCAACCGCAATTAGTGTCTCAAGAGGTTGATGATGCGGATGAGACACAGTTGTCAATAACTGAGGTTGTTGTTAGGTCAACAAGTGAGGAGGTTGACGAGAGTGAGGAAGTCTTTCATTATGTTGTAGACCCAATACTGGGGCTCCAAATTTATTTTGCAGAGAGTGAGGAAGTGGAAGAGGAGGTGGTGGACGATGAAGTCACTGACCCAACCTGGGAAGGTGGCAAGCCGAGTGAGGATAGCAGTCCAGAGGGGGAGGGATCCGCAGCACCGCAACAGGCTGGAAGAGACAGTGGGGTGGCAAAAGGGAGAGGGCGGGCCACACTGAACAGGCCCGCAACTGTTCTCCGGGGCACCCCCTTGCAGAAATCCCCCTTGCCAAGGGGTAGGTGTTCCGCGGTCTGGCGCTTTTTTGAGGAAAGTGTGGATGACAAAAGAATTGTCATTTGCAACCTGTGCCTTACCAAAATGAGCAGGGGCGTGAACATTAGCAACCTGACCACCAGCATGATCCGCCACATGGCATCCAAGCACCCTAATAGGTGTGCCGAACTCTTGGGTCCACAATCAGTGTCTGCGGGTCACACCATTGGCTCCTTTTCCCCTGTGTTACGTGCTGGCCAATAGGGGATTGCCTCCCACCATGCACCTGGACCTTCGCAAGCAACATCAGCTAGCACATCCACTTCTGTGTCCCAGCGCAGCGTACAGATGTCTATACCCCAGGCCTTTGAATAAAAGCGCAAATACCCAGCCACCCACCCACAGGCCATAGCACAAAATGCACACCTTTCAAAATTGCTGGCCCTGGAAATGTTGCTATTTAGGCTTGTGGACACTGAGGCCTGAGCGACGGCCATCCCACGTTACTCTGTCCCCAGCCGCCAATATTTTTCATGGTGTGCAGTCCCAGCCTTACACCAGAATGTGTCCCATAACATCACCTGTGCCCTGACCAGCGCAGTTATTGGGAAGGTCCACTTAACGACTGACATATGGACAAGTGCTTTTGGCCAGGGACGCTACATTTCCCTCACGGCACACTGGGTGAACGTTGTGGAGGCCGGGAGCGAATCGTACGCTGGGATGTCACAGGTGCTACCAACGCCAAGGATTGCGGGCCCTACTTCCATCAGGGTTTTCGCCGCCACCTACATTAGTGGCTGCAATCCCTCTTCTCCTCCTCCTACACTTCCCCCTCTGAATTCTCATCTTGCAGCACCAGTCAGCCATCAGTCAGTAGCTAGCAGCAGTGTAACACTGCAGTGGGGAAGCGGCAACAGGCTGTGCTTAAACTGATCTGCTTAGGGGACAAACCAGCTCTCACCACTCAATCTATAACCAGTCATGGTTGTGTCTGATAATGGCCGTAACTTGGTGGCCGCTTTGGAGCTCGGCAAGCTCACACACATACCATGCCTAGCCCACGTATTCAACCTAGTGGTTTCTCAAAACCTAAACCAATTTGACTGAGCTACTGGTGAAGGTGCGCCTTTTGTGTTCCCATTTCCACAAGTCAGACAGCTTCCGCCGGTCTGTCAACACTGCAGTAGTTGCAATTGCCAGCTTACCGACTGTTGTGCGACGTGAGCGCGCGCTGGTACTCCACATTCCACATGTTGACCAGGCTTTGTGAGCAGCAGAGGGCAGTAATGGAATGCCATCTGCAACATGGTCGTCTACTTTCCAGTCAGCTTCCGCTCTTCACAAGCAACGAGTGGACATTGATGTTAGACCTCTGTGAGGTTTTATGCAACTTTGAGGAATCAACACAGGTGGTGAACAACAATAATGCTATTATCAGCAGAACCATCCCACTTCTGTGTCTACTCAAATGCTCGCTGA
Source organism: Bufotes viridis (assembly GCA_033119425.1). Classification (NCBI taxonomy): domain Eukaryota; kingdom Metazoa; phylum Chordata; class Amphibia; order Anura; family Bufonidae; genus Bufotes; species Bufotes viridis. The sequence goes on from CM065598.1 coordinate 105,431,364, forward strand.
TCACAATTAAGGCAGACGCTTTGCATGGGGAAGAGGTGGAAATGGGGGAAGACAGTACACAGGGTAATAGCCAGACCACCCTCAGTGCGTCTTCTCTGTGCAAATTGGATGATGAGGAGGAGGAGCAGAAGACAGTTGCCTCCGCTACAGAGTGCAGTACCCATGGAAGTTTTATTCCATCTGTTCAGCATGGATGGGTAGAAGAGGAGGAAGAGGATAAGGAGATTGAGACTCATCCTCCTGATGACAACGGCGAAGTCTTGTCTGTTGGGACTCATGGCTGACTTTATGTTAGGCTGCCTTTGCCATGACTCTCGCATTGTATGAATTTTGGCCAACACCAATTACTGGTTGTTCACCCTTCTCGACCCCCGCTACAAAGAGAACTTGTCATCTCTCATTCCTGTGGTGGAGAGGATGAGCAAAATGGTGCAATACCAAAGGGTACTTGTGGAAAGATTGCTCCAAAAATTTTCAGCTGGCAACGCTAGCGGCAGAGTACGTAGTTCCTTGGCCAACCGAGGAGCGGAGACGAGGGGAACACAGAGCAGTTCCAAAAGAGGCAGGACAACACTCTCCAAGGACTGGGACAGTTTTATGACACCCCGCCAGCACCCTCAACCTGATGAGCGAGCTAGTGTCACAAGGAGGGAAACATTTTGGAAGATGGTGAAGGAATACATTGCAGACCGTGTCATGTCAGCGTCCTCAGTGATCTCTCTGTGCCTTACAACTATTGGGTGTCCAAGCTGGACACATGGCACGAACTGGCGCTCTACGCCTTGGAGGTGCTGGCTTGTCCTGCCGCCAGTGTTTTGTCAGAGCGGGTATTAAGTGCTGCTGGGGGCATTATAACAAATAAGCGCCTGTCAACTGAAAATGCTGACAGGTCGACTCCTATCAAAATGAACAAGGCCTGGATTGCTCCTGAATTCTCTAATCCACCAAAGGAAAGCGGCTGAACATAAAGGCACTCTAAATGGGGTCTTTTATGGTGTATTGAATATACTGTATTCCCATGCACCCCTTCCACCACAAAAAAGGGTATATGGTTCAATCTCCTTTTTCTCGTCGTCCTCCTCCTCCATCATATCAACATGCTTATTAGGCTGCCCTCCCTCCTAATGTTTTAGAGGGTCAGCTCAGCAGCAGACCCTCACCCCTAATGTTTTTGAGGGTCAGCAGCAGGCCATCAATCATAATTTTTCCAGGGTGTGTATGATACCCTCCTTTGTGTGTAATAAAGGGTGTATAGTAGTGCCGCTTCCTTGTAATTTTTGGCAGCCCTTTCACTTAGTGCATAGACTTTATGAGTGTAGGGGTCCCACTACGAGAACAATTGTACCACAATGTGAACGGGGCCCTCCTTTATGTGATATAGAGGTTGTATCGGAGTGCCTCTTGCTTGTAAGTTTTGGCAGCGCTTGCACTTTATATACAAGTAAATCTACAGGAAAGAATGTTTCCTAACTATTTTTCCTCTAAAATTGATTTTATCTTTGGTTTTGTGCGTATTATTGTCAGTCTGTAAAATTGGCGTACTACTCGGACAACGTGGTTCCCAGCAGCGACCTGGGAGTCCAAGATGCATCCAGACATCCTCCCCATGCTGCTCCCGAACCATTTCGGCGTTGTTTCCATCAATTTCTTTTCCTATGAACCAGGCACCCTCCCCTCTTCAGAGCAGCAGGGGGTGCCTGGCTTAATGCTCGGGGTCTCCCATTGACTTCCATTATACTCGGGTGCTCTACATCTCAATGTGTTCGGCCCGAGCACCCGAGCACTTTGGTGCTCGATCAACACTAGTGAGAGTATAAGGAGGAAACCTACGAAATCACCTCGGCCTCCTGGGTTTTCCAACGACAGCAGCAGGAGCTATAGTCTTAGTAATGGGTGATATCGGGGGTCTATAGGGTGCACACATCCTCCATAGTAGATCAGGGCCATAACCTTAAAGGGGTATTCCCATCTGAACAGGGTATATCGATAGGATATACAATAAATGCCTGATATGTGTGTATCCCACCTCTGGGGGGAAAAGGGTGCCCCGATGTGAATGGAAAGCAGGCAGGGACTGCTATGGGACGTCCGAAAATAGCAGAGCATGCAAATCATTCATGGCGGGGCTCCATTCTTGAGATAGAAGTAGGTCACACCAATGAGGAGTCTCATGGATATGCCATGAATGTCCACTCAGAATTTGGGGGGTACCGAAGGTGTAGGCCTCTTCGCTTTCAAAAATCAGCCCCCAGTGGGGTGTTTATGCCACACCGCCACCTGCTGGACACATTGGGAGGAACACGGCAGAGGAAATCCCTCGTTTGCAGTAAATAAAAGCCCCCTTGCATTAAGAAGAACCCCGATTCTGCGGTGAGGAGACACCTCTGGAACAGATTCAGCCTTGAGTATTTTTACAGCCGGCTGTATTTTTCTGCTGAGCGGCAGATGTAACATCCGGAGGAGATCCCTGTACGAGCTTCCTGGTGTCACAGCCCCATCAGGGGGCGCTACCTCGCCTCTGGACCCAGCGGAAAGAATCTCTAATCTGGACCCTCGTCTGGTGTAATAAAGGAGACGGTTTAGTGCTGTGTGCGCCGGCAGAGAACACCTGGAGACAGGGCCGGTGCAAGAATTTTTGACGCCCTAGGCAAGATAAAAATTGACGCCCCCCCCCCCCCCCCATCAGATGATCTGCCCTTACAGTACTGTAGCGGCGGCACGAAGCGCACGGCGTCATAGCAATCAATGACGCTGTGCGCAGTGTATGCTATATGTGTATAACAAACATATTTCACATGAAAACTTACAGTTACTTGGCTTGGCCCTTGGGGATCTCGGACACCACTTCACTATTTGGCCGGGGGATCGGTGTAGAGGTATACTGTGGGGATCGGCGGAGCAGATGATGTGTTTTATCCTAAAGAGAAAGATATCAGAATAAGGATTTGGAGAAGGATCAGAGGGATAGCAGAGCAGGGAGAGGCTGGTGCTGCTACTGGGGGTCATAACATGGGGAGTAATAAAGCCCACCATAAACCCCCTGTAGTAATAATTCTCCTTATAATATACAGTGCAAAAATACCCCCTTGTAATGCCCCAGCTCAGCTAATGTCCCCATAATGTACCAGTATAAAATACCCCTATATAGTCCCCTAGTAAATGCCCCCATAGTGCTCCTCTCCCGCCTTCCTCCTAGTGCCCCCATAATATAATACACAGTATATAGGGTATATCCCAATTCTCCCCTCCAACATGGCAACACAGCTCGGTATTATTATTAATATAAAGGCCCTCTCTGTGCTATTATTATAATAACGGCCCCCTCTGTATAAATAATAATAATACTAATACAGTGGGGGCTATTAACATAAGAATAATACAGAGGGGCCATTATAATAATAATAGTACAGAGGCGACCTTATAACAATAATAATAGCCCTCCTTATGTGCCAGTAGTCCCCCTTATGTGCCAGTAGTGCCCCCTTATGTGCCAGTAGCCCCCTCATGTGCCAGTAGCCCCCTCATGTGCCAGTAGCCCCCTCATGTGCCAGTAGCCCCCTCATGTGCCAGTAGCCCCCCTTATGTGCCACAGTGCCAGTAGCCCCCTTATGTGCCAGTAGCCCCCTTATATGCCAGTAGTCCCCTTATGAGCCAGTAGCCCCCTTATGTGCCAGTAGTCCCTTATGTGCCAGTAGCCCCCTTATGTGCCAGTAGCCCCTTATATGCCAGTGGCCCCTTATGTGCCAGTAGTCCCCTTATGAGCCAGTAGCCCCCTTATGTGCCAGTAGTCCCCTTATGCGCCGCCGTAGTAGCCCCCTTATGCGCCAGTAGCCCCCAATGTGCCAGTAGCCCCCTTATCGCCAGTGACCCCCTTATGAGCCAGTAGCCCCCTAATGTGCCAGTAGACCCCCTATATGAGCCAGTAGCCCCCTAATGTGCCAGTGACCCCCTTATGAGCCAGTAGCCCCCAATGTGCCAGTAGCCCCCTTATGAGCCAGTGAGCCCCCTTATGTGCCAGCAGTCCCCTTATGTGCCGCAGCTGCCAGTAGCCCCCTTATGAGCCAGTAGCCCCCTTATGTGCCAGCAGTCCCCTTATGCGCCGCCGCTGCCAGTAGCCCCCCTTATGAGCCAGTAGCCCCCCTTATGTGCCAGTAGTCCCTTATATGCCAGTAGCCCCTTATATGCCAGTAGCACCCCTTATGAGCCAGTAGCCCCCCTTATGTGCCAGTAGTCCCTTATATGCCAGTAGCCCCTTATATGCCAGTAGCCCCTTATATGCCAGTAGCACCCCTTATGAGCCAGTAGCCCCTTATGTGCCAGTAGCCCCTTATGTGCCAGTAGCCCCTTATGAGCCAGTAGCCCCCCTTATGCGCCAGTGACCCCCCCTTATGAGCCAGTAGCCCCCAATGTGCCAGTAGCCCCCTTATGCGCCAGTGACCCCCTAATGTGCCAGTGACCCCCTTATGAGCCAGTAGCCCCCTAATGTGCTAGCAGTCCCCTTATGCGCCGCCAGTAGCCCCCTTATGTGCCAGTAGCCAACCAAAAAAAAAAAAACACAAAAAAAACAAGAAAACACATACTTACCTCCATGGCAGCGATGCGATGCAGGCCTCTTCCGGCCTGTGTCCCGCGCTGTACGGCTCAGGCGGCGCGATGGCGTCATCGCGCCTCCTGAACTCGGCCTCTGATAGGCTGCCTGCCAGCACTAGGCCGGCAGCCTATCAGATGCACAGGGAGGACGGGACACGCCTCCGGCCCGCCCTCCTCCTGCACGCTCCGCTGCCGCGACTCTGCTCTGGTGCCTGGGGGCGGGGAGACCGCACCGGGTGTTACCCCAGGGACTGGTGTCACCCGGTACGGTCCGCCCCCCCTCAGGCAGTGCAAAATGATAGCGGGGCGGCGCGCCGGCCGCCCCGCGGCGTTACCACATAAGTTTTTTTTTTTTTTTTTTTTTTTTTTTTTAATCGCAGGGTTCCGGCGCCCCCTGCTAAATTGCGCCCTAGGCAATTGCCTAGGTCGCCTTACAGGTGGCGCCGGCCCTGCCTGGAGACGGGCAGCATGAGGCGCCGCTTATCTGAAGGATATGAATTCATTACAGAAACTGCTGTAATTAGTCACAACCCGTCCATCTGACTGTCTACAGGCGCCAAGGAGTAAACTGCGCTCTGGGCGAAACACGGACAGTGCGGTGACAAGTTTGCTTAGGAAATAGGACGGTGCAGATGCTTCAGGGGCCTTCTAGTCACAGAGCTGCAGCCGGCGGCGGGTGTGAGGTCACTGAAAACATTAACGCTAGCCATGAAGTGGCCGATAACCGGAGACGATGGGGGTCATTTACAAAGAGCGGCTATCTATGCTGGTCTCTCCCCCCCCCCCCCCCTTCCCCCCTTCCCCGCTGGAGGATCCGGCTATTTTATGACGTGGTGAGCGCCCGGACTAAAAAGTACTGCAGCCAAAGAGCGGAGCGGTGTTACATAGGACTGCAGGTGACATCTACTACATTACCTGTACTCAGAGATATCACTGTGTTATCTGTGGTGTTACATAGGACTGCAGGTGACATCTACTACATTACCTGTACTCAGAGAGTTATCACTGTGTTATCTGTGGTGTTACATAGGACTGCAGGTGACATCTACTACCTTATCTGTACTCAGAGAGTTATCACTGTGTTATCTGTGGTGTTACATAGGACTGCAGGTAACATCTACTACATTATCTGTACTCAGAGAGTTATCACTGTGTTATCTGTGGTGTTACATAGGACTGCAGGTGACATCTACTACATTATCTGTACTCAGAGAGTTATCACTGTGTTATCTGTGGTGTTACATAGGACTGCAGGTGACATCTACTACATTATCTGTACTCAGAGAGTTATCACTGTGTTATCTACGGTGTTACATAGGACTGCAGGTGACATCTACTACATTATCTGTACTCGGAGAGCTATCACTGTGTTATCTGTGGTGTTACATAGGACTGCAGGTAACATCTACTACACTATCTGTACTCAGAGAGTTATCACTGTGTTATCTGTGGTGTTACATAGGACTGCAGGTGACATCTACTACACTATCTGTACTCAGAGAGTTATCACTGTGTTATCTGTGGTGTTACATAGGACTGCAGGAGACATTTACTACATTATCTGTACTCAGAGAGTTATCACTGTGTTATCTGTGCTGTTACATAGGACTGCAGGTGACATCTACTACATTATCTGTACTCAGAGTTATCACTGTGTTATCTGTGCTGTTACATAGGACTGCAGGTGACATCTACTACATTACCTGTACTCAGAGAGATCTCACTGTGTTATCTGTGGTGTTACATAGGACTGCAGGTGACATCTACTACATTATCTGTACTCAACACAGTGATAACTCTCTGAGTACAGATAATGTAGTAGATGTCACTTGCAGTCCTATGTAACACCACAGATAACACAGTGAGATCTCTCTGAGTACAGATAATGTAGTAGATGTCACCTGCAGTCCTATGTAACACCACAGATAACAGTGATAACTCTCTGAGTACAGATGGTGTAGTAGATGTCACCTGCAGTCCTATGTAACACCACAGATAACACAGTGATAGCTCTTTGAGTACAGGTAATGTAGTAGATGTCACCTGCAGTCCTATGTAACACCACAGATAACACAGTGATAACTCTCTGAGTACAGGTAATGTAGTAAATGTCTCCTGCAGTCCTATGTAACACCACAGATAACACAGTGATAACTCTCTGAGTACAGATAATGTAGTAAATGTCTCCTGCAGTCCTATGCACTCATAGCACAGTGATAACTCTGAGTACAGTGTGTAGATGTCACTGCAGTCATCACAGATAACTGCATAGTGATAGATGTTACCTGCAGTCTATGTAACACCACAGGTATCACAGTGATACTCTCTGAGTACAGATAATGTGTAGATGTCACCTGCAGTCCTATGTAACACCGTAGATAACACAGTGATAACTCTCTATCTGCGGTGTTACATAGGACTGCAGGTGACATCTACTACATTATCTGTACTCAGAGAGATATCACTGTGTTATCTGTGGTGTTACATAGGACTGAAGGTGACATCTACTACATTATCTGTACTCAGAGAGTCATCACTGTGTTATCTGTGGTGTTACATAGGACTGCAGGTGACAACTACTACATTATCTGTACTCAGAGAGTTATCACTGTGTTATCTGTGGTGTTACATAGGACTGCAGGTGACATCTACTACATTATCTGTACTCAGAGAGCTATCACTGTGTTATCTGTAGTGTTACATAGGACTGCAGGTAACATCGACTACACTATCTGTACTCAGAGAGTTATCACTGTGTTATCTGTGGTGTTACATAGGACTGCAGGTGGCATCTATTACATTATCTGTACTCAGAGAGTTATCACTGTGTTATCTGTGGTGTTACATAGGACTGCAGGTGACATCTACTACCTTATCTGTACTCAGAGAGCTATCACTGTGTTATCTGTGGTGTTACATAGGACTGCAGGTGACATCTACTACACTATCTGTACTCAGGGAGCCATCACTGTCACTGTCCATACTTGTCCTGTGCCCTTTGCAGGTAGAATGGTTGCCACCCAGCTCTCCTGGAGGATGATAATTGCACAGATTGCAGGGACTCAGGGGCGCTTCCATTTTCAGTAGAGGCGCTCCTTCCTCGGGTACAGTCTCTGCAGTGCAGGTGTTTGCTGTCTCACAGCTGCGGCTTTGTGTCTTGTCATTTCCATACTCTCCGCTCCGCGCTTTCTTCTTCTGCTTTCTGCACTGACAATTACCGCTACTTTCCCAGAAGCCTCTGAGGCCGCGCAATTGTATAACACCTCCAGCTTAACAGACAATGTGGTAAATGAGGAGGATTAGAAAATGTAAATTGTGGATGAAAGCAGATCATGGCATATGAGGGGTTAAATGATGGGATAAGGCACGATCGCCATCCCCGTCATTGTGGCCAGGAGTCTGCTGTAACATAAAGCCGGCACCCACCGTATATGTAGCGGCACACGGCAGCAGCCCGCTCCATGCAATTATATACACATAACACAGCATTGTGCGGTAAAAGGGATTTACTGGATTTTTATATTGATGACCTATCCTTAGAATAGGTCACCAGTATCTTATGGGTGGGGGTCCCACCCCTAGGACCCCTGCCAATCAGCTGTTTGAGAAGGCACCGGATCGCCCGTGCAAACCACACACCTCACATTTGAATGAATGGAGCTGAGCTCGAAACCAAGTGATGGTTTCTTCGCAAACATCTGGCCAGAAGGCAGGTCATCAGTATCAAAATCCCAGAAAGCACCTTTAAGGGGTTACTATGACAACAGGTTAACCTGATAGTCCATAGGAGGCAGTATTATAGTAGTTATATTCTTGTACATAGGAGCAGTATTATAGTAGTTATATTCCTGTACATAGGAGCAGTATTATAGTAGTTATATTCTTGTACATAGGAGCAGTATTATAGTAGTTATATTCTTGTACATAGGAGCAGTATTATAGTAGTTATATTCTTGTACATAGGAGCAGTATTATAGTAGTTATATTCTTGTACATAGGAGCAGTATTATAGTAGTTATATTCTTGTACATAGGAGCAGTATTATAGTAGTTATATTCCTGTACATAGGAGCAGTATTATAGTAGTTATATTCTTGTACATAGGAGCAGTATTATAGTAGTTATATTCTTGTATATAGGAGGCAGTATTATAGTAGTTCTATTCTTGTACATAGGAGCAGTATTATAGTAGATATATTCTTATATATAGGAGCAGTATTATAGTAGTTATATTCTGGTACATAGGGGGCAGTATTATAGTAGTTATATTCTTGTACATAGGAGCAGTATTATAGTAGTTCTATTCTTGTACATAGGAGCAGTATTATAGTAGTTATATTCTTGTACATAGGAGGCAGTATTATAGTAGATATATTCTTATATATAGGAGCAGTATTATAGTAGTTATATTCCTGTATATAGGAGGCAGTATTATAGTAGTTATATTCTTGTACATAGGAGCAGTATTATAGTAGTTATATTCCTGTACATAGGAGCAGTATTATAGTAGTTATATTCTTGTACATAGGAGGCAGTATTATAGTAGTTATATTCTTGTACATAGGAGCAGTATTATAGTAGTTATATTCTTGTACATAGGAGCAGTATTATAGTAGTTATATTCTTGTACATAGGAGGCAGTATTATAGTAGTGTAAGAGGGTGCAAGGTATCATAGTCGATGGCAGGTACGTGTCACCGAGGTTCCTGGCCTCGGTGAGGTGAGAGCCGGGTTTTATGTGTCTGCAGCAGCTAGTGCTGTTTGACTTGGTTACCTAGTTTGGCTGCAAAGCTAATCCGGGCCGGCTCTTACTGGGAGTAGGCAAAGAGCTGGGTGGGTGCCTACTCCCCACGGTCCAGGCCGGACTTTATCCGGGCCTTTAAAAAGGCAGCCTCCTTAGCAGCTGTGTGGTGATTGTCCTGGAGCTGCAAACAGGGCTGTGGAGTTCTCTGACTTAGAGGAAAGAGCTCAGCAAGGAGGTGTTGTTGTTCCTGGCACCCTGAAGGTGGATTCTCCTGCGGCTGGGCCGACAGCCTGGTGCGAACCTGCACCTAAACCTCCCAGGTGACTGAACCTGTGCTCCTGTTTTGTTTTGCCTCCTTATTTCTGATGTGCATGAATTACCACCAAGAGACTGTTTGTCGTTTATTTTTGTGTCAGTGTGAATAAAACACTGTTTATTGCACATTCTGGACTCCGTGTTTTGCCTCGGTACTGCACCTGCACCGCTATCTACCAGAGCGACTCCCCACAGTAGTTATATTCCTGTACATAGGAGCAGTATTATAGTAGTTATATTCTTGTACATAGGAGCAGTATTATAGCAGTTATATTCTTGTACATAGGAGGCAGTATTATAGTAGTTATATTCTTGTACATAGGAGGCAGTATTATAGTAGTTATATTCCTGTACATAGGAGCAGTATTATAGTAGTTATATTCTTGTACATAGGAGCAGTATTATAGCAGTTATATTCTTGTACATAGGAGGCAGTATTATAGTAGTTATATTCTTGTACATAGGAAGCAGTATTATAGTAGTTATATTCTTGTACATAGGAGGCAGTATCATAGTAGTTAAAATTCTTTACAATACTCGGACACTTGGGGAAGGAGTTCAGAATGCGTTAGTACATAAAGTTTCTTTCTGTTCTGCCTCTGAGCAATGTAAACTTTGTTATGTGGATTTATATTTGCTTTTCGGGCCCAATTCTCACATTATACACAAACCCAGACACTCAGATCATTTGCCTGCGGAGATAATTTTCACTCCAATGACCTTGTATCTTTGCCACCTAAATATGAGCAAAATAATGGATCCCCTGAGGCAGTTTTTTGCTGTCGCTTCCTTGTGAGTTCTGTTTCTTCCACAAGTTCCTTGTTAGAGAAATGTTTATTCTCACCCTGATTAATAATTTATTTTCATGTCACAGTTCATACAGAGAACTTTTTCACCCCAGAGCTTATTGAAAGTCATGAGCGCCTCACTTGAAGCATGCCATTTATTGAGAAATTTTCAGTTCATGTAACCAGGAGATAAGAAAACTAGAAAAAACTAAAATCTCCACCACTACAGTATATATTCATTAAATAACACTGGCAAGATCATTCTGAAATAATAATGAAGACTACTACAGCAAAAACAGTGCCAATTATAGAGCCCTGCAGTACCTACAGAATACTGCCATACAGTGTTCACATAATATTGCCAAATGCCACCATAGATCGCTCACGATACTGACATACACTGCCTGTCTTATACTCCTGTACCATGCATTCATAAAACTGTGGTCAGAATATATTGCCCAACAGTAAAATAAATAATACTGTCATAAAGTACTTATTGTTCCATACTTTGCCCAAATAATACTGCCAAAAAGAATCCAATAATAGCATATAGATTGTTAGGAATACTAGTCCCCAATTGTAATATTATCAACTTCCATAGGGCACCCACCTCATACTGCATATACCGTGGATATGAAAAGTCTACACACCCCTGTTAAAATGTCAGGTTTGTGTGCTGTATAAACTGCGACCTATAAACTGTACCACTCAATTGAAAAACAAACTGAAATCTTTTAGGTGGAGGGAAGAAAAAATATAAAACTAAAATAATGTGGTTACATAAGTGTGCACACCGTCAGATAACTGGGGATGTAGCTGTGTTCAGAATGAAGCAATCACGTTAAATAGGAGTCCGCGTACACCCGCCATCATCAGCGCTGCTTTAAAGTATTTCTTTGTCACTGCTGTGCAGCGCCTATGTAATAACGCCAGGTGCAGGGAATCTAACAGTACCATATAATGACTAGATAACTGTGCCATATAGTGTTAAAATGATACAGAGCCTGTATAATACCAGTGCGTATGGTCAGTGGTTTTCGGCTCCTCGTCAGCATTTGCCAGCATGCAATTTAGATGCTCACCAAGGTGGCTCTGGAGACATCTTTTTCTCGCAGAATCTTCAGGAATTACGTTCCCCTTTAGGTTCGTCTTTGATCCTGGAAGTTAAAGGAACGGGTAACTTAATCACAAGGTTGAGAAGTCATAAATAATTATCATTTTCCAGTGTGGGCATTAGAAAGCACTTAAGGCTTTGAATCCTACATGGCCCAGGTGCAGCGCGCAGAGTGTAATCTCCTGAACATGTCCCCTGTCGGTGCCAACAGATAAGAGATTGGTGACATCTGGTTGTGGATGCCCCAAATTCCATGTGACACTTAGAACATGCAAAAAGAGTCCACACAAGGTGACAAGGGGCTGGAGGTTAATGCATCACTACCTGGAGAGATGGGCGACAACTCACCAGGTCACCACTACAGCCTCCACAGGGGTTGTCACTCACTTTTTAAGCACTGATCATACATCACCCCCTGCTGTTACTGCTCAGGCTGGCCATTCAGTACCTGGGAAAGATGGATGACACCCACTATGGGAGTGAATCTTGGTATTTTCTGCACCTTTACAAAATAGTTTGTGATATAGTGAAAGGAAGTATTTTTTGGTCAAATCCATACAGAGATAACCCACGCTGATTATCATACTTCTTACAGCTGAGGGTTTGTTACAAATGTATCCAGTCTAGACGAACCGCTGTAAATCACAGGGGTTGTGCAGGATTTCGTCTAAATAAATAACCCCTGCTCACAGTGGCAGATCTGCTCCCCTCACTTCAATACAGCGGAACTGCTAGACCAGATACAAGAAGTTACACCCTGGACCAGAACACATGCAAAAATAGTACAATGGAACATGTGGCTATAATGTATTAGATGGAAACAACCCGAAGCTACAATGTTACAGAAATCAGCAAATAATAATCTTATAAAGAAAAAGAGAAATAGTGTATACAAGAGAGAGGTACTGTGCAGTGTATATATATATATATATACAGAATAAGAGCAGATACTGAGGATTACACCCAGTATACAGGAGAAGTGGTACTGTGCAGTGTCTGTATATACAGAATAAGAGCAGATACTGAGGATTACACCCAGTATACAGGACAGGAGAAGTGGTACTGTGCAGTGTATATATATACAGAATAAGAGCAGATACTGAGGATTACACCCGGTATACAGGAGAAGTGGTACTGTGCAGTGTATATATACAGAATAAGAGAAGATACTGAGGATTACACCCAGTATACAGGAGAAGTGGTACTGTGCAGTGTATATATATACAGAATAAGAGCAGATACTGAGGATTACACCCAGTATACAGGACAGGAGAAGTGGTACTGTGCAGTGTATATATATATATATACAGAATAAGAGCAGATACTGAGGATTACACCCAGTATACAGGAGAAGTGGTACTGTGCAGTGTATATATATACAGAATAAGAGCAGATACTGAGGATTACACCCAGTATACAGGACAGGAGAAGTGGTACTGTGCAGTGTATATATATATACAGAATAAGAGCAGATACTGAGGATTACACCCAGTATACAGGACAGGAGAAGTGGTACTGTGCAGTGTATATATACAGAATAAGAGCAGATACTGAGGATTACACCCGGTATACAGGACAGGAGAAGTGGTACTGTGCAGTGTATATATACAGAATAAGAGCAGATACTGAGGATTACACCCAGTATACAGGACAGGAGAAGTGGTACTGTGCAGTGTATATATATACAGAATAAGAGCAGATACTGAGGATTACACCCAGTATACAGGACAGGAGAAGTGGTACTGTGCAGTGTATATATACAGAATAAGAGCAGATACTGAGGATTACACCCGGTATACAGGAGAAGTGGTACTGTGCAGTGTATATATATATATACAGAATAAGAGCAGATACTGAGGATTACACCCAGTATACAGGAGAAGTGGTACTGTGCAGTGTATATATATACAGAATAAGAGCAGATACTGAGGATTACACCCAGTATACAGGACAGGAGAAGTGGTACTGTGCAGTGTATATATATATACAGAATAAGAGCAGATACTGAGGATTACACACGGTATACAGGAGAAGTGGTACTGTGCAGTGTATATATATACAGAATAAGAGCAGATACTGAGGATTACACCCAGGATACAGGACAGGAGAAGTGGTACTGTGCAGTGTTTATATATACAGAATAAGAGCAGATACTGAGGATTACACCCAGTATACAGGACAGGAGAAGTGGTACTGTGCAGTGTATATATATATACAGAATAAGAGCAGATACTGAGGATTACACACGGTATACAGGAGAAGTGGTACTGTGCAGTGTATATATATACAGAATAAGAGCAGATACTGAGGATTACACCCAGGATACAGGACAGGAGAAGTGGTACTGTGCAGTGTTTATATATACAGAATAAGAGCAGATACTGAGGATTACACCCAGTATACAGGAGAGGTGGTACTGTGCAGTGTCTATATATACAGAATAAGAGCAGATACTGAGGATTACACCCAGTATACAGGACAGGAGAAGTGGTACTGTGCAGTATATATATATACAGAATAAGAGCAGATACTGAGGATTACACCCAGTATACAGGAGAAGTGGTACTGTGCAGTGTATATATACAGAATAAGGGCAGATACTGAGGATTACACCCAGTATACAGGACAGGAGAAGTGGTACTGTGCAGTGTATATATATACAGAATAAGAGCAGATACTGAGGATTACACCCGGTATACAGGAGAAGTGGTACTGTGCAGTGTATATATACAGAATAAGAGAAGATACTGAGGATTACACCCAGTATACAGGAGAAGTGGTACTGTGCAGTGTATATATATACAGAATAAGAGCAGATACTGAGGATTACACCCAGTATACAGGACAGGAGAAGTGGTACTGTGCAGTGTATATATATATATATATATACAGAATAAGAGCAGATACTGAGGATTACACCCAGTATACAGGAGAAGTGGTACTGTGCAGTGTATATATATACAGAATAAGAGCAGATACTGAGGATTACACCCAGTATACAGGACAGGAGAAGTGGTACTGTGCAGTGTATATATATACAGAATAAGAGCAGATACTGAGGATTACACCCAGTATACAGGACAGGAGAAGTGGTACTGTGCAGTGTATATATACAGAATAAGAGCAGATACTGAGGATTACACCCGGTATACAGGACAGGAGAAGTGGTACTGTGCAGTGTATATATACAGAATAAGAGCAGATACTGAGGATTACACCCAGTATACAGGACAGGAGAAGTGGTACTGTGCAGTGTATATATATACAGAATAAGAGCAGATACTGAGGATTACACCCAGTATACAGGACAGGAGAAGTGGTACTGTGCAGTGTATATATACAGAATAAGAGCAGATACTGAGGATTACACCCGGTATACAGGAGAAGTGGTACTGTGCAGTGTATATATATATACAGAATAAGAGCAGATACTGAGGATTACACCCAGTATACAGGAGAAGTGGTACTGTGCAGTGTATATATATACAGAATAAGAGCAGATACTGAGGATTACACCCAGTATACAGGACAGGAGAAGTGGTACTGTGCAGTGTATATATATATACAGAATAAGAGCAGATACTGAGGATTACACACGGTATACAGGAGAAGTGGTACTGTGCAGTGTATATATATACAGAATAAGAGCAGATACTGAGGATTACACCCAGGATACAGGACAGGAGAAGTGGTACTGTGCAGTGTTTATATATACAGAATAAGAGCAGATACTGAGGATTACACCCAGTATACAGGACAGGAGAAGTGGTACTGTGCAGTGTATATATATACAGAATAAGAGCAGATACTGAGGATTACACCCAGTATACAGGAGAAGTGGTACTGTGCAGTGTATATATATACAGAATAAGAGCAGATACTGAGGATTACACCCGGTATACAGGAGAGGAGAAGTGGTACTGTGCAGTGTATATATACAGAATAAGAGCAGATACTGAGGATTACACCCGGTATACAGGACAGGAGAAGTGGTACTGTGCAGTGTATATATATACAGAATAAGAGCAGATACTGAGGATTACACCCAGTATACAGGAGAAGTGGTACTGTGCAGTGTATATATATATATACAGAATAAGAGCAGATACTGAGGATTACACCCAGTATACAGGACAGGAGAAGTGGTACTGTGCAGTGTTTATATATACAGAATAAGAGCAGATACTGAGGATTACACCCAGTATACAGGACAGGAGAAGTGGTACTGTGCAGTGTATATATATACAGAATAAGAGCAGATACTGAGGATTACACCCAGTATACAGGACAGGAGAAGTGGTACTGTGCAGTGTATATATATACAGAATAAGAGCAGATACTGAGAATTACACCCAGTATACAGGAGAAGTGGTACTGTGCAGTGTATATATATACAGAATAAGAGCAGATACTGAGGATTACACCCAGTATACAGGACAAGAGAAGTGGTACTGTGCAGTGTATATATACAGAATAAGAGCAGATACTGAGGATTACACCCAGTATACAGGACAGGAGAAGTGGTACTGTGCAGTGTATATATATATACACAGAATAAGAGCAGATACTGAGGATTACACCCAGTATACAGGACAGGAGAAGTGGTACTGTGCAGTGTATATATACAGAATAAGAGCAGATACTGAGGATTACACCCGGTATACAGGACAGGAGAAGTGGTACTGTGCAGTGTATATATATATACAGAATAGGAGCAGATACTGAGGATTACACCCAGTATACAGGAGAAGTGGTACTGTGCAGTGTATATATATACAGAATAAGAGCAGATACTGAGGATTACACCCGGTATACAGGACAGGAGAAGTGGTACTGTGCAGTGTATATATACAGAATAAGAGCAGATACTGAGGATTACACCCAGTATACAGGACAGGAGAAGTGGTACTGTGCAGTGTATATATATATATACAGAATAAGAGCAGATACTGAGGATTACACCCGGTATACAGGAGAAGTGGTACTGTGCAGTGTATATATATACAGAATAAGAGCAGATACTGAGGATTACACCCAGTATACAGAACAGGAGAAGTGGTACTGTGCAGTGTATATATATACAGAATAAGGGCAGATACGGAGGATAACACCCGATATACAGGACAGGAGAAGTGGTACTGTGCAGTGTATATATATACAGGATAAGAGCAGATACTGAGGATTACACCCAGTATACAGGACAGGAGAAGTGGTACTGTGCAGTGTATATATATACACAGAATAAGAGCAGATACTGAGGATTACACCCGGTATACAGGACAGGAGAAGTGGTACTGTGCAGTGTATGTATACAGAATAAGAGCAGATACTGAGGATTACACCCAGTATACAGGACAGGAGAAGTGGTACTGTGCAGTGTATATATATACAGAATAAGAGCAGATACTGAGGATTACACCCAGTATACAGGACAGGAGAAGTGGTATTGTGCAGTGTATATATATACAGAATAAGAGCAGATACTGAGGATTACACCCAGTATACAGGACAGGAGAAGTGGTACTGTGCAGTGTATATTGTAAGAGGGTGCAAGGTATCATAGTCGATGGCAGGTACGTGTCACCGAGGTTCCTGGCCTCGGTGAGGTAAGAGCCGGGTTTGTTTTGGTCTGCAGCAGCTAGTGCTGTTTGACTTTGTTACCTAGTTTGGCTGCAAAGCTAATCCGGGCCGGCTCTTACTGGGAGTAGGTAAAGAGCTGGGTGGGTGCCTACTCCCCACGGTCCAGGCCGGACTTTATCCGGGCCTTTAAAAAGGCAGCCTCCTTAGCAGCTGTGTGGTGATTGTCCTGGAGCCGCAAACAGGGCTGTGGAGTTCTCTGACTTAGAGGAAAGAGCTCAGCAAGGAGGTGTTGTTGTTCCTGGCACCCTGAAGGTGGATTCTCCTGCGGCTGGGCCGACAGCCTGGTGCGAACCTGCACCTAAACCTCCCAGGTGACTGAACCTGTGCTCCTGTTTTGTTTTGCCTCCTTATTTCTGATGTGCATGAATTACCACCAAGAGACTGTTTGTCGTTTATTTTTGTGTCAGTGTGAATAAAACACTGTTTATTGCACATTCTGGACTCCTTGTTTTGCCTCGGTACTGCACCTGCACCGCTATCTACCAGAGCGACTCCCCACAATATATATATACAGAATAAGAGCAGATACTGAGGATTACACCCAGTATACAGGACAGGAGAAGTGGTACTGTGCAGTGTATATATACAGGATAAGAGCAGATACTGAGGATTACACCCAGTATACAGGACAGGAGAAGTGGTACTGTGCAGTGTATATATATATACAGAATAAGAGCAGATACTGAGGATTACACCCAGTATACAGGACAGGAGAAGTGGTACTGTGCAGTGTATATATACAGAATAAGAGCAGATACTGAGGATTACACCCGGTATACAGAAGAGGAGAAGTGGTACTGTGCAGTGTATATATATACAGAATAAGAGCAGATACTGAGGATTACACCCAGTATACAGGACAGGAGAAGTGGTACTGTGCAGTGTATATATATATACAGAATAAGAGCAGACACTGAGGATTACACCCGGTATACAGGACAGGAGAAGTGGTACTGTGCAGTGTATATATATACAGAATAAGAGCAGATACTGAGGATTACACCCAGTATACAGGAGAACTGGTACTGTGCAGTGTATATATATACAGAATAAGAGCAGATACTGAGGATTACACCCAGTATACAGGAGAAGTGGTACTGTGCAGTGTATATATATATACAAAATAAGAGCAGATACTGAGGATTACACCCAGTATACAGGAGAAGTGGTACT